>CM049307.1:40178677-41378677 GCA_026874595.1 Sipunculus nudus | reverse complement strand
TATTTTTCCATTACTGTGGAAAATATTCAGCTGCAGTGGTTTACACAGTGATGTTTTCAATGATAATGGTATTTTTTTTACCACACTTCTCAATAATCAAAATACAGACAGTGGGGTAAATAATCAACCCCAATGATTAATTTTCAGCTGCAGTGGTAAATATTAAACCGCAGTGGTTAATAAGTTTTCAATCATAATGGTAATTACCCAACCACAGTTCTAAATAATCAGAATACTAATCATTTACACACAAAGATAAGTATATAACCACAGTGGTAAATATATAAACACAGTCATACCTCCCAGACCTGATAATATTACTATGGTGAACAGAACCATGGTGAACAAAAACATGAGACAATAAATATGGCAAACAAATCCAAGAGACACTTGTAAATATGACCTTGGCACAAATAAATCTAAATGACAAGACTGGTAACTTACCTGAAAAGATCACGCGTCTATGGGAATCAGTCAAAGAGTAAATATTCCAGTACAATATACACTGATGTATGGAAGGCCCGGAAGATGTAGGAATATAGATATCACTCACAATTACTGTGAACTAGTCAGAAATTGATAATTAAACTACAGACATAAAACAACACACCAATTACTGTAATATAGTGATACAAAGTAAATAATATATTTTCAATACCAAACTATGTTGTTCAGACACTGCAGCATCAATATATTAAAGGCAGTGAAACGGTCTAATCAGCGTGTCACATGTGGTCTATGCTAATTAGATTTCTAAATATGACAGCACTGAATATACTCCCTACAAACTTAGCCATCTTAACTTCTACTGATCTGACATTGCAACAATACAGACCACTGAACTATAGCAGCAAAATGCTACATATAATTTATACATGAAAATCAACTATTAATAAATTATCATCATTCTGGGAAGTCCTGATTGATCACACATTTTGGAAAATGCTTTGTTGAAATATATCTCAATAGAAAGGCCCTTCACATCAAGCCCTATAAAAGACCTACTAATAATCACAAACTTGGCTAATACCCTAAATTAAAGTCTCCATGATCACACACTCTGAACATCACATATTTCACTATTTGTTTCCATGCACAATTCCTAGTTATACCTTATGGAGGCCCTTATAACAGCGTGGTTTTCAATGTAGCTAAGCTGCTATTACTCTGCTAGCTTACTACACATTTTGAACAATTTGTTTCAATTTATTTCCATGCATAAATTTTTACATATTTGTGTTCCATGAGGAGGCTGTTAATAAGGTTTATGTCTATGATACATTTCTGGTCCTAGTGACAATGCAATGCAATTGGTGTAATATGAGTGACACAATTCAATCTTATGTAAAACTTATACCTATTTTTATTCATAAAAAAAAAAACTAATTGGATCTTCTTTATCAATGCATTTTTATATTCTTTTCCATGACCATAATGTGAAAAAAACTGGCTGAATGGTTGAGCTTACATTGATATGTTAGGCTGGCTGTCTGCTACCCAATGGGTCTGTAGACATTCTATATCTACATGGTGGAGCCATAAAAGAGGATGGAACAAGTCTACAATATGTTAAATATGAGGTGTTGGCAACATTTAAACATGATCAGATTTGAGCAAGGAACTAGTCTATGGATATGCTATTTTTAATACATAAGCTAATGAGGTCACTGTATGGATTGACTGAAAATTTACTTACTCCCTGTGTGTGGGCTATCCATGGACAGCTTTTGACAATATATGGACATGAAAACCTCTATACAAGTACACTGGTTAATACGCCAGTTACTGTTGTGCAACAGTTATCAACAGCAATGACTCATATATGATACAAGTCATTATAATAATGTGCACTATGTATATTATAGACATTATACCTCTATAACCTTAGGTACAACATTATTTTAACACTAAAATCTTCATTTACATATTGGTACAGCTTCTTGATCTTATGGTGTCTTACAAACCAGATTACTCTATTAACTGTAGAGCACCTCTAAACTGAAAGGCTTAAAAAAATTACTTACCATTGGTCTGCATAAACAATCAGTTTCTACGTGCAACCACATCAATATTTTGCTTCATTATATGAATGCAAATCTATAATGGCACTCCTTTGCAGGAGTAGTCTAAACATGATTTAAAGAGTATGCATGAGTGTGTATTGAATGTGTGTTTGTATTAGGGAGTTTGTGTCACATTTTAGACACAATAATGCAGATATTAGCATTACAAACTGTGAAACCATAGGCCATATAACTGTTCATGTGTATATTTGGTGTGCGTACATATGTGTATACATTAAAAATATACAAAAAACACCAATATTTGATCTGGTCATACCAAGATGAACTCGGTTCTTTTTACACCTTGTGTTTCTTGTGCATAACCCTTACCCTAAAAATTTAACAGCCCAAAAGGCACACACAAAGTAACAGACATGACAGAAATGTGAACAAGATCACTTGCTACCACAAAATATTAATACTCGCAAATTATTCCACAGAAGTAGCTTCATAAGGTAGGACAGCGCTAGTCTCCCTTGGTAGGAGAGAGGTAGATTTAGGGACTGAGAGGAGAACAGCTTTGTACCATGAAAGCAGATGTTACCATAAGCAATGAACTATATACTGAAGTCTCCTGAAGAAATATGGGCATTTTATAAAAGAGTCTGAGACAAAATTACAGGAGTTTTTAAGAGTTTTCATCCAAAAATATGGGAGTTTTTCCTGTACATCTGTGTTATACACAGGAAATTAATATGACCATCCATTCTTTAAGAAAAAGCAGCTTCTGCAAGATCTTTTTAACTGGTTTAGATGGCTACACTTGTATCACTGCATCATTTACATGGACAGCTCTAACAAAAAGAGCAGCATGTTTTCAATGAATATGGGTTTGTATAACACTAATTATTCAGTAATTACAGTGTCATCAGAAAAAAATTGCCCAGTGAACAAAAATATTGAAAAATATTGAAGAATACAGTCTAAATGCTGGAAAAATATAGGAATTTTATGCGACACTTTTCTCCCCAAGGAAATAATAGGACACAATTTTTTTCATTGGAAATCTAAGCATCAGTGGGAGCCCTGCATAATGCACATGGTCGATATTTAAAGTTATGTGTGAGAGGTAAAAGACTGATCAAAAGAACATTTCTAATTATTAAACTGTCAATTGTTCAGTATGAGGAACCTACCTGAATTGATTAATTATGTAGGCCCACCACTGCATGTGTAGATCTGGGCCAATAAATTCAATCAAACTGGCCAGCATATCAGGTCATAAAGTATTGCACAATCCCACACAAATGTGTCTTGTTACATAATATGAACATGATAAGTTTGTATTACAGACATGTCCTTAGTTTATCTTCAACTATACAACTGATCGTGTTCATGAATAAAATGGCTGACTACAGACAGGTGCGTGTATACATAAGGGTCGCTATGTCACTAATATATTAAGATCAAATAATAAGAATAAAACATTAAAACCAACCAGCACTGACCAGCACGCTTACACTACATGTAAATAATAATACACATCAACTAAATACACATATCATCACATTAACGTGACTCATCACTACTGCCTCACAAAAGCTATGACCATTATATTCACTCTACAAAATTCATTATGCTACTCCTACCTGGCATGTCCACACTGTACAAGTAAAATTCATAAATTTTTGCAAAAATATACACTTGATTTTTCATGGTTTTGTCAGGTCAACAAATAACTTGCACCAGTTTCATTAAACACTGTCCCTCGCATATGTTAAGACTGTGCTATATGAAGTACATTTTACTATACATTCTATTCACAACAATACAAATTTTGTACAATTTCCCTAATGATTATGATGACTTGCCTCGATTCTGATAAACATCCCTGATAAGATGAGAATGGGAAAATAACATTCAATGTCAGTCTCCCATTATTACAGTCCATGCCATGCCTGGCCAGGTATTCCTTGGTTATGGTAATATTATGCAATCTTTGTCATTTTAGAAGGATATTTAATCCCAGAGAGAAAATATTTTTCTGACTTTTATGCTGTAACATCTGAACACAAAACTCATTTTATGTATTATTAGCTGGTGAATAAACCACTGAAGTGACTATATTCTATGCTAAAATATATGTGATCAAACACATATTAATTATGTAAATTGGATAACAGGGCCTTGCATAAATTGTATCTTATATACACTGTATTTTAATGTTTATTGTATTAGGTGTGTATCCGGTAAAACATCTGAAGGTCATGGTGCTGGTTCTTATCACTGAAATATACAAAAGCTTCTTGCTTTCAATTTAATGTATAGTTTTGTTTGGAAAATATCACCAGAACCAGAGGTAGCAAGGGCTAGAATGAACTATAGAAATTAACAGATTAATCAAACCCTTCAATCTACATCTCCTGACGGATGCAAATAAAGTCAAAATGACACAGCTGACTGGACAAAGCTGCAGGATGCAGGCAGTTGGTCACACAACTGTTGTGGAGAGGTGAATTCTGATTGGCTGCAACCATGAATGGAGGCAGCCGATTGGCTGATGCCAACTGTTGTGGAGAGATGAAAGCTGATTGTCTGCAACCATCAATGGGGGCAGCTGATTGGCCGAGGAATTTAGGATGAGGAAGATGAAGGGTCTGACGACGCTAGTCACCTGGATGGACATGATAAGTTGGAAGCAAGCCCTGATTGGCTGCTGTGTGACGTGGTACCGCTCAGTTGTGAGAATCCACTCTGACATGACTGAAGACTTGTCATAGATCCCCTGAAACAGGTCAAAACAGTGTGTCAGTGAAATTACATTTACAACATCTTTTGAATTATTAATTCCTTCATTATATCATAAAAAACAAGTTTCAATCATTGTGGAAAAAATTATAATTTTAATATATTAAAGCTAACTCTCAGTATTGCCCCTTGCTACCTAATGATGAAGACTTTGAACTTCAAGCTTTTTTTTAAACTATTAATCAGCTTTTGAGAAATGTTGAGAAGAATAACACAGCTGTATTGCCTGCTGTTTAAAAACTACAACTGATGCCATCTTTTTCACAAGTATTTAGCATAGGAATGTCAGTATTCAGAAATAAGTTAGTCTAAGAAAAATGAAGCAATGAATCTCCAAACAAAACAGTTGATACACAACTACAAAAAATGTTGCTTGTATCAGTAGAGTGCAGTATTCATGATCATTCTGACTAATGTCTATGAAACTCTAGTAATAACAGTGGTACATTTTTAGCATGAGGTCAATAAATATCTCCTCTTCGGATAAGCAACATTTTTTTACATACTCATCATCCAGGTGTGGATTTAACCAGACTCGTAACTTTCTCCTGTATCAAGTATGTGTCAAAGACAAAAGTATTTCCATTACTTTATATCCCAGAGCCATGTGGTTCATCCATTCCATCACTGAAGTCTAATTCCCAACTCAGGGCAAACTGTGCAGAATCACACTCACAAGGGTATGGCTCTGCTAGTAAAGGTTTGTGGGGCATTGAAATCTAATGCACAGGGGCTTCTTAATACACCAGTGGCATTGGTATAAAAGTAGTGAAGAGGGCGATGTTGTCCATTCAAATATGTCAAATAAGAATTGTTTCAAGGCAAATTATATGAACATTTGTGTTTTGTGGTCAGGACATCACAGGTATAAGTAATATTTTGTATGCATGCACATGTGAAATTTAATTAGGTGTTTCACAGAAATGTAAAAAATTTTTAATTTGAAGTTTGACAGTTGCGACAAGTAGTCTCAGCCACCCCCACAATTCCAAAATGGAGAGTTTTGTATTGAGTAGAAACAACCTCTGGCCGGAGGGTGTACCAAGGAATCTTATGTAGTGGTTTCTACAGCAGGGAACCAGTCTATTGTCTCTATTCTGTACTCACCTGAACTGTTCAGATGGCAGTAGCTCTGTATAGTACATGACTTTGGACCTGTGGGTTGATAGTATTTCAAAAGAGCTTTTGGCAGAGTCAAAATACTTCCATTGTAGAATGTAAGGACCTGCTTGGTGAACCACATGGGAGCCCTGTAAAGTGACAAGAAGAAAC
This sequence comes from Sipunculus nudus, assembly GCA_026874595.1. NCBI lineage: Eukaryota > Metazoa > Annelida > Sipuncula > Golfingiida > Sipunculidae > Sipunculus > Sipunculus nudus. Next base: position 41,372,594 of record CM049307.1, on the reverse strand, counting down.
GTGCATATCATGAATACAGGGCTGACCACAGCCTGCAGCTGACTATGTAAACTGGACAAGGATGATGACATTATAAAAACTTAAGATTTCATGTTTTATATACACATAGATGTACAGCATGGTACTGGTATATTGTTTTCACTTTAATAGTCCACCAGACATTTGAAGAGTTTCATGGCTTTAATGAGCTTGTCACATAGGTATGTGGACCAAATATCTAGGTTTGATTTGTCTCTGGTGTTAATCAACACTTATCCATTTGACAGCTTAGTTTACTTTTTGCTCACCAGAGGGAATCACGCTATTAACAGGTATTTACAAAGCTCAATAATATATAAAATAATCATGAAACATGCCATGTGCTGAATGGTGAAGCTGAGTAGCATAGTCAAATACAGCATGATGTTGGGTGCATCATAATATCAAGACATACAGGTGTAAAAATACTGATATCACTATAGGTATAATGAAACCACATTAATATGTTTAGGAGGAGGAGATCTATTGGCATGACCATGGCTACCACAAGCCTTGCAAACCTTACAAGAAAATCACACTCAGAAAGAATGCAATTAAACATGATCAATTTTGATTTGGGAATCAGTCATATAAACTCACCTGTATGCTGTCACCATCCCGACAAACCAGCGGTGAAGCCACGATGCTGAGATCCCTGCCGACCTGCATGTGTTTGTCAATGTACTGGGTGGAGCCGATGCCACCGGTTGCTCCACTTATGTGGTGCTTATGTGGTTCTGTGGTGATTGGTTTCTTGATGTGGAATACTGTGAAGGTGACGTCGTTCTTCAAGATGTCAAAATCCCAGGTGATCACACAGCCTCGCTGCGGTACTTGAACCAAAACCTGGGGAGAACAAAGTCGTCTTGGTGAAAATGGCAAGCTAAGTTTAGCCGTTTGGTGAAAATTTTGATCGTTCAATGTACATTTTGAATGCTGTAATGTTTGTGGGTGGGAAAAACAGTTTCAATCTGGCCATATAAATTTGTCATTTTGATACTTAACTGATGTAAATATTATTCTGAATCTTTATGACATAAGAGGCATGAAGCTATATGGTCTAAAAACTAGTCCATTTAAATAACTTGTACATAAGTAACTGCACAATGAAGTATTTATCTATACATGTATGTGCAACACCTGGAAGATAAAAATTTATTGGTAGTGGTCAAAGTAAAAGATTCTGAAAAAATGTTAAATATTATTATAAAACCTAATAAAGAAACATATGCAATGAACAGATGATAAGTTTAAGGAAAGTTCTGTAATGCAATACCTCATTGGGGTATCCCTTCTCAACATATGCCGTATGATAGAAACTGTCAGAGGGACCCAAGGGTTCCTCAGGAGACCGCTCTCGCTCCTTCTCCGCATCATCTGACCCCATATACAAGGACTTGGGTACAAGCCCTCCTTCAGATACATCACACTGTAACAAACACACAATAAGTCTTAATGTATATCACAGATGGAATGGTATTTGATTAAATCATATGTTTGTGTTAATGAATGAACAAAATATGATTAATGTAATGAAACCTGTTTGAATGATTACCTATTGCTACTTGGGTTATATAACCTTAAGCTTAACTAAGCTAAACATGCTGTCAAAAAGATGGTGTCTTATGGCTCATAGTAAAACCCAGAAAAACTCTGGAAAGTTAGGAAATTTGACCTTAGTAATTTAAACGCTCGGAAAAGCAATATATCACTTACTGGTGTATGATTCAGCTATTTTGATCGGGAAAACAAAGGCTTTCTGTACAACAAATGATTCTGCACACACAGGATTGGACTGAACTGCTAAAATCAATCCCCAAAGTCTGATGATCACCTCGCAATTTAACAGTGGCGGCCATATTTTTCAAAAGCTTCATGGAAAAACTTTTAACCTCTCAAAAATATGGTCACAAATTTTTACACATTATTGACTTCCTATAAAAACCAAAGGAATCTGCTGAGATGTTTATATTACTAAGGTCAAATTTCTGAATTTTTCCAAGATTTTTCTGGTTTTACTATGTGCCATTGTTTTCATGTTAGCATGTCTGTCCTACTGCTTGGAGTTAAAAACCTCATTTTACATGACACAACATGCATATGGATGTGACAGGTTTTGTTTCATATATAAAGACCCTGGTATAAACCACTGGAACATACTATCAATGACAAAGAGTCGAAATGCTCCATTTAGGTATATGTGCAATAACTGTCAAAAGTCACCTTTAAACCTTCAATAAACCCTGCATACAACAAGGCCATCCTTTATTTAATACATACTTAATTGCCCCTGCCAGGGGGGTATGCATTCATTCCCACTTGTGTGTGTTTGTGTGCATGGTATGTTTGTTCACAACATAACTCATACAATCATTAATGCATTCTCATGAATATTTCAGGGCATTTCGGGAATGGGCCAAGGAAGAATCAATAAGATTTTTGTGTGGTTCCACCTCATGATCTAGACTGAGTAAGAACTTAAAAGCTATGTTTATAAAATGTACATTTACTTATGTATGAATAAACCTTGGAATATGGGCCAAACAGGTGAATGCAAACATGGGTTGGGGGAACTTCTGTATGAATGAACCTGGGAGTATGGGCTGAATGAATGAATGGAAACACTCTTTTGGAGCATCCCACATTAAGGACTGCCCACATGACAGAGGCTTGCACTCCTTAAATTTTAAAAGCATAAATTTGAATTCAGAGGTACTGATCAAGAAAGAGTTGTAAGACTGAAACAAGCAGCCTGAAAATCATGCTAAACATATGGCCCTCAATTTCCTTACAATGGCAATAATATATGAACCATGATCTTGTGCAAATGTCTGTTTTTCAGAAAAATTTCCGTTTGTACTCACATAACACTCTCCTCCGAGGAAGTCTGGGATGAGGTCTTGGCTAATGTATTCCACCAGACCACCTGATCCCATGTAGTCCTTTCCTCCGTAAATAAAGAACTTCTGTCTTGTGTTCTCATCGATGACTGGGCTGACTAGTGTCCACAAAACTGGGAAAACGCGTGGAGCTCGTACGATCAACAGGCGACCCATGGTTTCTGGGTAGTTGGCCTCAGTCACCTCAATAATACGCAGCAGGATTTTAATGCCTGGGCGCCACAAATGACGCATGCTTAAGCCCTCCAAGTCGACAATACAAGTGCAGTTACTGTAAATAAAAATATGGCATACTTTTATATGGAAAATAAACAGTTTAAAGTAAACTATTTAACATCAAAGAACAAATTGCTATATTCCCTCAATCTGTTAAACAAGAATTTTTCAAAAGGAGTGCTTGCAGTGTCTACAGAAGTGATTTAACATAAAGTGAAGATGTGTGTATTATTTTCCAATTAAAAGATTATTTCACAGCTTTTTAATCAAGCATATGGGTGTATATATTATTACACTGTGAACTTTGAAACCTAACGATCTGCTTTTATAGGAAAGTAGGACATGAACTACTTTCAAGTCTTTCGTATTCCTGTAAAGGATACTAGTAATACTTACGTCACAGGATGACCTCTGACCCTTGTGGCTTCATTTGCTCTTCGTAGCCCTTCCTCATTCACAGATAACACCTGAGTTGTAAAAATACAGAATACATCTATCAGCTGATACGCTTTTAATTTTCAAGATTTACTTAACCAGAATGCATCCCATACAAAACATACTTTGTGGGATTGATGAAGTATTTTTCATAATTGCTGCCAATTATTACAAACCAGACTGTATTATTGCATACCACCTTTGAATGAATAAAGGACAATATATACTCAACATGCAGTTTAAATGTTCAAAAGGACATGAAGTGTGGAATTAACAATAAATAGCATAACACAGACACTTCCATGGACTTTGAACTTAATCAGAGTAACAAAAGTCTAGTGGCTGAGTTATGGCTTACTGCTTGTATCTGTGGGTGGTATGTGAACCCCACTTTTAGTATTACTCACATGTCTCAGCACACCGTCTTCCCCCACGCTCCGTATTAATCCTTTAACATCCATCTGACCTAACCGAAGTATGTACAGGGGCCGTCCCTCTGAAATGCAAAAACAACAAAATAGACATACTGTGGTTAAAAGCAAGTTTACAATTGGTCTACTCTGCTATATCTCACAACGAACAGTGTACCACACTAGGTCACTAACTATCATAACAGCATAATAAATGTGGACAGAAATGCAAACAAACTTACTAGATATATTAATGAGATTATAACTTCCAAATTATGAACAAAATAACTATAACTCTAGTCGCCAGAGGTACAAAAATTATTATCTTTGTTGTCTTCTTGCCCTGAAACTGTTTGTGTGGCTATATCAGGTGCTGCCACCTGTCACTTTGTCAATAAACTAATAGACAGGTTTCCAAAGATATGAAATAAACAAGATCAGCTTGCATCATGCTGTTTTGATTACATCTTTTATTTTCAAGGCTAGAATAAAATTTTGTTTTCAAGAATAAAAACAAGGGACCTATGGGTCACGGCGCTCAGCTGTTATATATGATAAAAAAATATGATTTAGAAATGAGGCACATGCTGGTTTTGTGTGGTAATAAATATAAGCTGTATTATGAGTTTTTGTTTTTTTAGCATATGTATGATTTTGATAGTACCTTTGGAGACAAGGAAGAGGATTGATTTCATTTATTTTATTAACAAATGGAGTACTATTGTCACACAGATTTTGACTTGGCCATATCTAATACTTATAAAAGGAATTCAGTTCAGGTTTGTTCGCAATGTTCTCTAAAACCGCGCTGTGCCATACATCATTTTAAAGGTTATTATCCCCGCAGTGACATAGGTGATATGAAAAGAAAAATTTTTAAATATACGTATAATTTTGAGTGATTTTCCGTTTTTTTACCGAGCACAGCCGAATTGCCTTCGGCAATCACCGGAAAGCGTGCATCGTGGTCACTTAACCTCTAACACTAAGGACTATTGTTCATATGAATAACGCTTGCTTTCAATGAGGGATTTGACCCACGTGCGTGGTCAGTAAAAGAGAAAAACACATGTTTCTCGCTTTATGAAATGGAGAGTTCAACCCAGGAGGATTAATGACAAAACCTAATTCAAGGTCCCAATTTCAGGAACAGGCGGGGGGTGGGGTGGGGTGGGGTGGTGTCTGGGGTTTCAGGCCTCAAAATTTGTCTGATACCATGAAAAAAACACTGCGGCTGTTGAAAATGAATACGGACCCTCTGCATGGAGTCCCGTTGGGTCCGCTTCTGCTACTTACGAGATATGCATATTTCTGTTTCTTTCTTCAAGAACAGTTTCCTTGCAATGTACATTTAATAAATTTTTCATGTGTTCCTCACATCAACCTAATCTTTATACGTGCACCGATAGAATCCAGTCAAATATCATCGAAAACCTGAATGCCCCCGCGTCTCATTCCATTTCGCAATGTCAACACCATCACTGGCCAGGTCATCAAGGTAAACATACCGGGGGATAAATTTCTTGCCACGAGGACAGAACCACAAAATAAATGTTAAAAATTTTGGAGCGACTGCAGGATCACTTACGCACTGTCTCCACCAGATTATGAGTTTATACAGACGGACGGTATGATGTTAAGGATTCATGTAATTTAAAAGTAAGTGGCAAAATTAAGATACAAGCACCTGTACATAGAAACGTTTTCTGTTCACAGAAGTGTTGTGCCTCAGAGAGGTGGGTGAGTTATTCTGCAGTCGTGCCAAAATGTTTATACATATCTTATGAAGACAGTTTCCCACTGAAAACATATATTTTCTGTTAACTTTTAGAATAAGAAAAAATGAGCCAACATTTCACATCTCAGTTAATAAATCTCCCCCACCCCGGTAATAAGCCCAGTATACCGGGCCTATCAGCTAGTAACTTATAAGCAGAACATATAAAATAAGAGTTTAACTATTTATTAAAAAATTACAAATATTGTCCCAAATATAATTTTTATTAAAAATAATAAGAGAATGTATGATTTTTTAAAATGAAATATAATTGAAATGATTATTAAAATAATATTAAAGAATATATTCATGAATGCATTCATGAATACATTTTGAAAGTATTTGCACTGGTATTCATATACTTTCATTTTTACCTGAACTCCCATTCTTTATGCAAGAAATTTTATAATGGAGTACATATGCATATTCCTATTTAAATACAATTGAAAAGTATTCCCACCATGTCTGGTATTTATTCAGTTTTCACCAAACAATGATGTTGAGAATCCAGAATATACAAAATTCACACATTTAAATAATGATCATAAGTACCTGGTTTTATGGCTTTTATTTATATTAAAAAAAAAAAATGTTATATATTCATTTTGGACTAATTTCACATCAATGTACACACTAGACACAGTAGGAATCTAGATTAATATTATCAACTGCATCTTTGTCTATCATTTATTTCCTTCATATGATCCCTAATGATTAGTAATGAATAATATGATTTACTTTATCATTAAAATTGAACTGTAAAATACCATAGGTGACTGCATGGTGTTATTTGGAATACGTGACATTCTATCCATCGATACAAGATTCTTATATCATCAGTAACTGCAAGTTAATTTCCTGTTATTATAAACTAACAAATTCCTTTTCTATTTTTCTTTAATTTGTTATTAAAAACCAATAAAAATTTATGAATTTACTGTTTATTGTTATGTTGTTGGTTTAAACTACTAGATGAGTTGGGTTGGACACTTGGATCAACTGTGGCTGGCCATAAGCTGCCTGGCTGCCCAAGTGAATGCCTCGCCTCAAGCATGCATAATCTGCTGAAAGTTCATCAAGGTCAACATACAGGTGACTCAAGAGGAGCTGGAGAGAGCCAAGGTCTGACATGGTCTCATAAAAACATTATTAAAAGCTACAATTTTTGGCCAATTTCTTTCAGCTTTCTAAACTAAAAAGCTGAAATCATTATGTGTGCATAATATGAAAATTATATCAACAGTGCTCATAGGAAACAAACGTGCCATGGTCAAAGTTAGGCAAAAATTTAAGGTACTAATTTTATATTTATACTAATAACTTATAAAATTTGAAAAATATAGAACTAATTATGGGTATTCAATTGAATCTTGATTAAATATTGTTACATCCCTGACAGAAAATCTCTAGCTTCAGCAATCCTCTTGTTAAGGGAGTAAATATATTTCTTGATTTTTTACAAAGAGCATTATGTTTGGGCCCATAACTAAAAACAATTACGCAATACTGACATCATTTCTGGCATGTGCATAGAGAATGTATAGAAAAATATGTATATTATATATGATTGAAGTCAGATAAGTGGTTTTGATATTAGGTAGTCTTGAAGTGTAACAATGGGTTTTTAATGGAAAAATTAAGTTTTTCATAAATATCTCGAAGGTATTAAGTCCTAGTGACCAAATTCTTGGCATGGTAGGGGATTTTGGAGACATCTAATTGTATGCCAAATTTTAGGAACTGAAAGCTAAAGCTGGGGAGCTGAGCTCTTTCAAACTGCATAACCCTAGCTTGATGTAAACAATTTGTTACAAGGTGCTTGAAACCTTGAATAAAATCTACAGTTTTTGATCAACTGGTTTCAAATTTTTGGTGTTAACAGACAAAATGCTAACAAAAACATGCTGTGAAAATTAAATCCACAGTATTTACAGGAAAAAAACGTGCCATGGTCAAAGTTGGGCAAAATTTAAGGTACCAATTTTTTATTTTTGTTAATATTTTAAAAAATTTAAAAGATTTTGATCTAATTTTGGGTATACAATTTAATTTTGATTAATTAAAGTTATATTACTGGAAAAAAAGTCCATAGCTTTAACGTGTTTTGTGTTAAGTGATCAAATATCTTTCCTGATTATTTACAAAAGCATTATGTTTGGGCCCATAACTTTTTTAAATTATAAAATACAGACATAATTTCTGGCATGTACATAGGAAATATATAGAGGAATATGTATGGTAAATATGAGGAAAAACAGATGAGTGGTTTTGATATTAGGCAGTCCTGAAGTGTGAAAATAGGTTTTTAATAAAAAATTGAGGTTTTTCCTTAATTTCTCAAAGGAACGAAGTCGCAAAGACCCAGTTTTTGGCTTGGTAGGAGATCTTGGGGACATCTAACATTATGCCGAATTTTGGATTCCTAGGTCTTATGGTTTCAAAACGTGCCACATCTAGGGACGGACGGACGGACAGACGAACGGACGGACAGACGGATGGACGACGGACAATGGACCACGACTATAGCTCAGATGACTTATAGTCAGCTGAGCTAAAAAAACTTTTATCTTCAACAGGAGGACAAAGAGAGTCAATAAATACAATGTTATATAATAGGTACCCTTTGTAACTACCACAAAACTAACTGTTTAATATTAATTAAACTTGGATGCACTCACTAACCTTTGTCATAGTAATGCCAGCCACCAGAGTAATAATCCTGAATAACCTCGGGAGGTTTGTAGGTGCTCAGTAGATTGTCGATGCCATGCCGCTTCCTCCACGCCAGAGCATGACACAGCATCTCACGAGCCTTCTCTATGTTGAAGTCACGTGCCTTCAAAAACCTCAAGATCACTTCATCTTTTGGGATCTGGAAATTAACATGTACAATTGTATATACTTCAGCTACCACTGACTGCTAACGTAAATACTCTTCCAATCTTGATTCCACTTGAGAATGCTTTAGTCATTTACTGAGTTCTTTGCCTGGTATGGAATAACCATGATGCAATCTTATATACCTGAAGGAGATTTTGTACTTAATAACACTGTGCAAAACGGAAGCAGGCTCCCTGTTTTCATTGAGGTCTGCTTACATGTCTACAAATGGTATTTGAGGAACAGTTCATTTTAAATGCTTTCAACAAAATTTAACACATGCATCACCCCATCAGCCAGGTGAATGCCTGTAATTACAGTGTTATACCTTAAAGCTGAATCCCACAGGATGACCCTTTATACTGCTATGGCACATTAAGTCACCTTCTGTCCACCAGAGGGCAGTATATTCACCTAGAGCCAGATTTGATGAGTGTAAAAATACATAAAGCTGCTTGATATACTAGATATAATAAATAAAATTCTTTGATTTTTAAAAGAATTTTTGGAGCCATTACAATATTCCTTACCTGTTGCTTCTTCTTTGATATATGCTTTAGCCTAAGATTTCTCTCAAAACCAGCACATGTTTAGCAACAAGAACTGTTAACAAGATCTGTAAACATACAAACCTTTTCTTTGTGGGTCTCCTGAAGCCATGTACGGAGCTGTACTAGTTTGCTCTCCTGGTAAAGTGTAAGGCGACCTAGATACCTCTGAATGTAGTCAGCTTCAAGCTTAGAATCTGTAAACAAACAGTGTAAACTCAGGTGTGATAAAGGTTTACAAATCTGTAATCAAAATGTATTAAGTAAGTCACTATAACACCTTTCCAACTCAAAGAGCAGCATGATCCTGTTGAACAAAATGCTGAAATAACACAACATTTCCTGTAAATCTGATTTCACCCACTGATAAAATGCTAGATGATGGTCAAAAGATCTCTCTCATCCACAAATCCTAGAAGGGGACTTAAACCAGTGTATAATAATGATACTATATCAGTAATTATATGATAATGGTGGGCAGGCCATTTTATTCATTCTTGTTGATGGCTTACTTGAAAATATTTCCCTGAGATAACATTTAAGTCCTGAAAAAAATCCAGAAAGTGCTATAGTTACTGAGGGATATTAAATCCAGTCAGAATTATCTTTTTAACACTGTTGAATTATTGTATCTGATATCCCAAATCAAAAGTTCCATCTTGACTCATTTAGTGAATTTCCCTAAATTTTAACCTATGTACAGATGGATGGATCCCTAATTAATCTGATATTTGCTTGAACTGTCTACTAATTCAGCAGCCTACTCATAGTCAGTTTTTGTATCAATATATATGCAATGTTGTGAATGGACTCAAGATTTTGAACAAAATGATGATAAGTTATTATTCTTGCACCACTGTTGTGTTTAATAATTTCACTGTCAGTCACGATACATAAAACAAGAATGATGCAAATGCTTTCTCACTTTGAGACCTGAGACTGATATTAATAGATGGTGTGATATGAAGAACACAAGATGTGACTTAATTGGACAGAAATGATTTCTTGAGCTGTGACTGGATGAGAAAAAGTTCTTGTGCTGTTGTGATCAGGCAGACACATCTGTGTGGCTGTGCTTGAGTTGATAACAGTTTTCTTGTGAACAGTGTTTTGAACATACAACAGGCATTATTCATACTGTGTGCTCTTTGTTCAAAAGCAGTGGAGTCATGTACATACTGTAGTACCGGATGCAGCCTGGCAAGTGAGATATCAGGTTTCACGTGAAGTGGTGTGATTCAGATCAGATCATATGAATAATAAACAGCTGGGGCCTTAATGCTTGGTATGGTCCTGAGAAACCCATCAGTGTTCAGAGAAATGAGATACTCAAAAATCTATCAAACCTCCTGTAATGTTATATTTTGGCCATTGGAAAAGCCATAAAAATAACTGATTACTATGTCAGCAGAAGATTGCTGAATATTGATAAAACAGCACCAAACTTGACTTTAAGACAATATCTGTAGCAGGTCCATTAAACTTTAGAAGCAAAAAATACAGTATCTTTATAAAACCTTAAAAATTACTGCAACCACTAAATGCTATATATACCCTTTACTCATCTCTGTTGAATGAAAAAGGTGAACCATCAGTTATATATTCTTAACATAAATACACTGAAACCATTGATAAGTTTACGGGGAGCTGCCACAGTGTCTCATTTAAAAACATTATGATTCAAGTAGAAAATATGGGGAATGTAAGCCAGAAGCTCTAAAGGTGTCAAAGTTAAGACAATGAGTCTACATTAACACCTTTGGTTAAAGCAGTACAGCTATTTAATGCACTGCACACCTATATATCATTCACTATTCAAAAACATGAGAAATACTGCCTAAAGGAAAAATCCAAAGCTGTTTGTTTGCTACATTCAAAATAAACGATCTACCCCTGTCTACAAATCAACCTCATTCAATAATTCCAAATAATGAACGCAAGCATGCATCCCTGTATAAATATGAAATAGGATCAGACAAGCTCAGAGGCCTATTTAAGGTGATCACTCGAAACCCAGATCAAATATGTTATTCATATACCCACAGTGAAAACATGCAGCATTTCTATAAGTTCCCCTGTATCTATACTCTGTTTCCCCAACCAGTGTCCACCTGGTAGGTTAATCAAAGGGGATAAAACAAGTTCACCAAAGCACAAAAGGTCACAGGACGAATTCCAGTGGCAGGTTTGGTTTAGAATTTTTTCTTTCATTTCTGTTTTAAAAAGACTTGAACATATGGTTTTGCTGATCTGGTCCGAGTGCAATCTAGCGAGTGATATTTTGATAAAAAAAAGTATCTCCTACAAATAATATGAAAGGATAAAATAAAAAATTATAGAAGATTTTAGGAAGTGGAATCAGACTTAAATTACAGAATAACTGGCAAAATTGAAGTCTTCTGTATTCTTTTTTTTCTAATGTGACTATGCCTTATATTAATTTTCATAGACACAGTAACAATTTCTTTTTTTTTTTTGGAGGTAACTGCTTTCAATTTCTTAATGCTAGCTTAACTAAGTATATTTAGATGTGCAGAATTCCATTCCGGTTTAGGACTGGGTGACAGGATAGTATAACACGCTTCCTCTCATTTTATATCCTCGTGTTAACCAAGCCTGGTGACTACTGCACCTGTAGACCCAGGCTTGGTAATCATCCCCTTTCCTGGGTCATACCAATGAGGGACCCAAAGAAAGGCACACTCTTTGTGTATTTGTGCCATTGGGCATGGCCTTCCCATTAAGCCTGCAGGGCGCACATCCTGGGTCGGGCCGACCGTGAAAAATCTCACCGCCTTGGGTGAGATTCGAACTCATGATCTCCCAGCTTTGAGTCCTGTGCCCTACCCCTGAGCAAGAGAAGCTGGTTAAAGTAACAATCTTTACTTGAGAGGTTTACAGATTTTGTTTCAAGAATTTTTATGAACTACAATTTAGTCATTAGCTTACAATTACTATCTTTATGTAACCATATCAGACTCAATTTGTCATTACTTGTATCCCTAAAATAAACTATAAAGTATGTTTGTATTATTATCTTGTTATTAATTACCATCAATGTCTTTGTGCACTTGTAACAGACTAAATTTGTCAATACATGCATCAGCAAAATAAATTACAAATTATGTTTTTATTATTCTCTTGTTATTAATTACATTCAATGTCTTTGTGCCCTGGCTTAACAGACTTAATTTGTCATGACTTACATCAATAAAATAAACTATAAAGTATGTTTTGATTCTTTTGTTATTAATCAGGCTTTCCTATGCGCTTTGCTCAGCAACTACTTTGAATGAAAAACGTCAATCCCAAAAAAAAACCTGTACAAAAATTGGTGGACACAGGGTGGTGAAACACGAGTATAAGAAGTCTACTCCTTTTAGGGTAATAACACATCATGCAATGCCAGGCGTAATAAGGCTGTTAAACCACCAGTTACAGCTGCTGTTTTATACAAGCTTCTCCCCACCATGCGGTATTATATAATCATAGTTATGTATGATTTTATAACATGGCAAATGTTGTTAGAATTAAATCCATGGGAAAGAAGGGATTTAAAACTGCATAATGCTGACAGTAAAAATGTTAAAAAGTCCATGAAAAACAAAAAAGTGCACCTGACAAAGTGTCTTCTGAAAAATAAGAAAGACAAACAGTCAGCAAAAATATCCTAATATTTTTTTTGCAATAAGAATTATTTACATGAAGTAATTTACATCTAGAGTAAACTGAGCTTCAACCTAGTAAGGCAAATTGGACGATAGTTATGTTACACTGGAGATAACTTGTTGTAGTACTGGAGAAATTTGCATACAATATCCTATGTGCAAAAAAAAAATGAGTGAAAAAAAACTACAAAGACTACATATTAAATACATCTCACAAAAATACTGAATCAAAATCAAAGATTTTTTTAGATCTATTTAGCAGCCATTCCATATTTCTTATATTCAATCTCCTGAATATTATGCATATGTAATGCATATATGAATGATTCCATTAAAAGTGAAGTTCCTAATATGTTTTCATGAATAAATTAAAGTAATGCTCTTAATCACAGCTGGGATTTAATTGTCGACAGACCAAGGATTTCCTTCAAATGAGCTCTCTAGCAAAGCCAATTACCCAACCTAATTTAAACTGACCAATTTGAAGGCAGCTTATTAATGATAGCTTCATATAGTTATCAGAACCCTCTCTTAAATGGAGATATGCATCTGCTGCATTATACAGTTATATAACTATATCTTATATACAGTGAAACCTGTGTACTAAGACCACTCAATGGACTAGCTAAAAGTGATCTTAATTCAGAGGTATTGGGTCTTATTGGACAGGTAAGTTACAACTAAGGTGAATCATTTCAGTTCATTTGGGGGTGGTCTTATTAGAGAGGTGGTCTTATTAGAGAGGTGGTCTTATTAGACTGGTTTCACTGTATTGTGTATATCATAAGTTATCAAAAATCCTTAGACAATGATAAAGGCTGTGTTGATGGTTCTTGTGGCTGTGACAGGTAACACTACCTTTACTGGTCGGGGGCAGACCCTGCATGGACGCCGCGGTCGCTCCCAGCTCCAGACTGCTGTGACTGCTGCCACTCTCTGTGCGGTTCCTCAGCACCACTGACTCCGGGGACAACAGGTTGGCCGACGTCGCCTGGCTGGTGCTTGGCTCAGCGTCCTTGACTGATTCTACTTCCTCCTTCTCTTCAGAGCTGTCAGACCATGGGGCTATGTACGTTATTCCCTGAGACACAAGCTCGTCTATGTAGTACTGGATCACTTCCTTTCCCTGTAATTAATAAATCTCACAGTAAGGTAATGTTGTACTTCCTGTTTACTGATTTGTAACAAAAGTCTGGTTCCTTGCTTAACTCTCTTCCTGCTTACTGTTCAGGTTAATTTTCGGTCTATGACTATTCTGTGTTATGCATACTAATGATTCCGTTAAAAGTTAAGATTTCCTTATAAAAACATTCATGATTTTTTTTCATTATGAAACATAACAACACTATATAGCAAATAATATCTGAATAAGTTTTTATTGTATCTTTACCAATTTTTTAGTATTTACAAATGATATGGTTTGCTTTAGGTTAATGGGAATAATGAAAATGCAACATATTTGACCTCAGAAAATTGAACAAAATGGAGCAAAATGGATCTAAGTGTTAATGTACAGGACAGGGCAGCACAGGCTAAATAAATCAGTTAAATCAAAATACACAGGAAAAAGGTGATAGTAGCAGGTAAACTGCCTCGGACAGTTTTATATCCAGAAATCTATTTGTCTTGAATGAGGTTAATGACAGAGATACAAAACAATGAACATGTTTAAATGGCTGCACCCAACTACACATACCACAGCCAACACATTAAACAACCTGTCACAATACCCACCTTTTTTATATTGGCCTGGTATTGCTTCATACATATTTTTTCTACCATATTTTCAAAACCAAAGAATGACTTTATGTCCAGACTGGCATCCTGTTCAAAACAAGTCCAATCTGGATTTTCTGGGTGAACCTGAAGTAAGAAAACAATCAAAATAAGGAAACCATGATTTTACAGTAAGTACCGGCACATATAGTTATATGCTGCAGTAGCCATTTACCCCCTCATCCCACTGGCTTTGTACATGGTACTTGTGCAAGCTATACTCTATGCTATCAGAGCTAGAACTGTCTCTTCTAACATTCTGACACATTATATCAATCCTGTGTCATCTGTGACTCCTGCAGCATGAAGAAATCTTTTCAGTTCAACTCTTCATCCCAGCCAAGATGTTGTTTACCTGACAATCCTGAGCTACTTTGTTTATACAGTAGCTGTGCCTCATCAGAGCACAGTGGCCAAACTGAAAGGTACAGCTTGTGAGTGTTGTAGCACAGGGCTGTGAATAGTGTAGCACAGAGAGTCCTTTACTCATATTGCTACAAAATAACTATAAAAGCAAAAAGGTTTAATAAATACACTTCAATACTTTTATATTTGTAATAACTCCTGATATCTGGATGTAACAGCATGTTTTCTCATATGACACACATTCAGTTCACAAAGTTTCAAAATAAAAAGAACATCTAAGATATTCAGTGAAACTGTTAGGTATATATAAATGTATTGTTTTATACAGTAGTATTTGGGTTATATAGCATCCTACAAAATACTTTCTCTGCAATAAACAAAAGCAACATAGCAGGACACATTTTTTAAGAATCTTTTACGATAGTGCCAAGGAAGATATTGGTACTTTAAGAATAATTCTGGATTGCAAAAATATTCTAGGATTTGCACAGAACTGCAAGAGGTATGGGGAACACTTAACAGACCTGTGGTTGTAGATTTACTTTGTGTCTGTTAAATAATCTACAGATGAACAGCAAACAAAACCCATGCCCTGCACAGAACAAAAGCAGCTTGACAGGACACGTTATTTCATTTATGCATCTGTGAGTAGATCTTGCTGATATTATGATAACCCTGGATTATAGAAATATTTCAGGGCTACCAAAGAAACGCAAGATGTTTGGAAATAAGTAAACAGACCTGCTTCACACATGTATGAACAAGACCTACAGGTCTGATGTGAACCTGTTTAATGGAACATATATCAGGTAAAATTTAATCCCTCCCTGATCATATATATACTTGACTATTATTTGAAATGTACTTCAGTAAGTACAATAAGCTCAATCCCATAATGTTGGATGTGACTGATTTTTGCATGAAATTAAGTGATGCTAGCCAAGGCCATTTTTGAGATAGTACTGGTTAGCATACGGATGCTGCTGTGCCAGCACATAAGCTCACAGGTTAGCTAAAAACATAAATCAAAGAACATCTGAGTGATCTAACAAGAACATACAGGACCTGCTGCTGGGTATGCAAGTGATGACCCTGGATGCTTGATATTTAGAGACACTGAGGAGACACTGATGTTATCCGACCAGGTGTGGGCGTAATACCACCCACTGTGGGACAAAGGCTGTTATTTAATGCTCTCTGATGATGGACCTCTGTCTCAGTAACAGAGATTACCTGCTAATTCCACTATAATCAATTGGAGCATCTACATCAGTGCATCTCCCCATCAATATCTCCAACAGAGAGGCAAGCAGAGTCAGAGAAGCAGAAGTCTGTTATAGTAATATCACTGTACCTGAGGCACTGAGCTTGTGGCTGTCTAAGATAAAAATATCTCACCCGAACGAGAATATCAATGAACAATACTTGCATATCAGTTCTGGCTGTTCTGAACATTTGATTCTGAGCTATGTTTGGCTTAGGTGGTTTTATTCTGTGCCAAGTCCCCCCCCCCCCCTTTGCAAGTCTGGTATATGCCCCCTCCCCCTTCCCCATGCAAGTTTGGCACTTTTCTGTCAAGTCAGGCACCTTGTTGTCCCAATTTGATCCTTCCTTATATCCATGGTATTATCCTGGGCTTGGCTTATACACAACACTGGTTAAACTTAGGACCAGACTGACAAAGCCTGATGTACTGGTCTTTCACCAGTAACTAAATGTTACCAGCCACAGCCATAAATAAGACTGGGCAAATTCAATACCACAAAACATCACTTTGGGCAGTATCTCCCCATTTCATTAGAGACTCTGACCAGGGCCAAAGGCTTAGCTGTCTGGTACCTAGATCGTGCTGCTATCTTTGTTTAGACAAAATTCACACTTCAATGTGATCAAAATTATAAGGTAAAGGCAGCCTAAAGCTAATTAAGATTCCATATGCACCGACTGATGATCCAGCATGCGAATGTGGATAAAAATCGAAATTGACTAAATAAATAAGGTGAGATTCCGTATGCACAGGCCAAGCATGGGAAATGCATATCCAGCAAGACAAATCACTATATCTAACAATTTTTGCCAGTTCCAGCAGGTATACCCAACGTTAGATTTGGAACATATAGCAGGCTGCCATAGCGGTATATATAAATCTCTCAACATGCATTCTGCATGCCATGCATATGAAAAATTTTCCTAAAGGAAGCATGTCAGCTTGTCAAAGGCTTGAAACCCGACATTGCTAAAAGTATTTGTGATTGGTGATTAGCTTGTTCCCCTGATCAGAGTGAATCAGAAGTATTATTTTCAAGTTTTGTGATTCAAAGATTGTGTGTTTTCTTAAAATGACACTTTTCCATTGTGCATTTGAAACCTACATCTCAAAATTTGCTTGATGACCAGTCAGACAAGCTAAAAGTAACCTTTGGTAGGTCAGCTGACACAAGGAGTATCAGCACGGATGATGCCTTAAAACAAAATCAATGGCAATTCCTGAGTATTGATTTTCTACGCTTTTGTTCCTTTTTAATTTTTTCAAGCATTTAAACTGTCTATTCAGAAGACAGTCTATGGACTAGAGGGAAGAACAGATCTTAAAAAGGGCCTTGACATGAAAATGGAGCTCATATATCAAAATCCAAAAGGATGACAAGAACAGAAGCCAAAGAAAACTAGAAATATGGATCCTTAGGAATGCAAGCCTCCACCATGTGGGAGGTCCAAATTGTGAGATGCTTCACCACCCGTGTTTGCAATAATTTATTCAGCCCATATTCAGCAAATGAAAATTTCATGAGATTCTGTTCATGATAAGGGTGTAAACAAACAGACACATAAACACACACACACAGATGAACAAATACCCTCCTGGCAGAGGCACTAAGTGTAAATGATGATCTCTAACAGGTGTGACCAGGAACACTCACCTCTTACTAATTTGTTATAATTTAATTATAACACCTAATGTTATTATTTATCATAACTTTTACATCTACTGCAGCCCCAGCCAGTCTTTCATCAATATGGTAATGATTTAATATTTTTAAAAGAAACTTAACAATGCCAGAAAAGATGACATCCATTCAGGTTTACAACCTGCAGAGGAAAGATTGCAGTATTTTTTAAGTTTTTCTTTGATATTTCAACCACTTGTCAGCCTTAATGTGTAATCCGTGGTGCAAAGTACAGAATGGACAGAGATTACTGGGTGCTAATGAGTAATAAATGATGTAAAACATGTCCAAGACTAACGACATAAATCCACTGCCAAAAGAAAATCCATGAGGAGGCGTCCAGGACAAAACAACAGGTGACTACCTGTATACTTTTTATGATAATGAATGCTCAGTGTCAGTGTGTAGCACATATTTCAAGATTACTGGTAGTTACTAGAGGCCAGCATGACAACCATATCCAAACATAGAAAAAATAAAGAAATAAAAGTCCCACTGCAGTGGATCTGGTATATAATGAATACCAGTATCTTCTCAGAATAAAATCTATCCATAGATTTAAATCTATGCAAGTTTTAAATGATAACTATATAACAATCCATAACCCATGTACCTGAACAACAGCAGAACCATCAAAGGGAGTTTCCACAACTGAACAACAATCCTGAACAACAGCAGAACCATCAAAGGGAGTTTCCACAACTGAACAACAATCCTGAACAACAGCAGAACCATCAAAGGGAGTTTCCACATTACAACTGAAAACAGACTTGTGCTGATGGCAGCCAATGTAATGGTAACTTTAGAATCTTGCCATTACCAGTCAAAACGGTTACCTCAACATTTTGACATAATGGCTCTACTTCGGCAAAAACTATGACAGCAGTAACCTGACAGGAACATAACCCAGTGGAAGCTGGCTGTAACAGAAGCAATTTTGATACACAAGACAACAACAAAGACCATTCTACTCAGGGCGTTATTGGTCGCTCTTTTGAGGGATGTTTTTCAAGCAAGAACAATCAGCCTTGGTTTGTCAGGTGACTTGGAGACCTCAGTGAGTGTTAAATAACCTTGCAGGGCTTTTATTCGGTAAACATCGACTGGGAGCATCCTGCCATTGATTCACTGCTGGAGTTTCAAGTTATGATCACACAGCACACACCAGATCCACTCAGGTCCACTCCAAACGATCACTGCTCTACAGGGGTTACTAATGAGCCTCTACATGGGTTCCTACTCAAAGCCACAGCAAAAAAGGAGTCGGCCAAATGGCCCTGCTGACCTCATCAAAGTATGAGTATGGCTGAACTGGCTGCATGCTCAAGTACCTTCTTTATATGTTAGTGGAACAAGTGTCTCCATTTAACCTAGGTATGTCTGTGCTAAGATATTTGTGGAGCAGTTTACTGAGATCAACTGTCTTAATTTTCCTATCAGAAACACACAGGGTGGCATTCAATAATAAACCAAATATGGCGAATACAGTTCTAGATTTAGGCCAGACCAAATCCTAATCATGGTAATAGCTGCATGAATTGGGGTTGACCAATCCTCAACTGGTCTATCCCAGATTCCAACTGGTATTTGGCCACCCTTATTCCCATTTTAAGTTTATAGCCAACAGAATGACGTCCTGTTGGGTCAAAACAATGTTCAGGTCAACTATAAACATGATCCAAGTCATCCAATAGGTCAGTGACTGCATATAGTCAGCTTACTTTATGTCTGAAAGTCCTTGAGAGTGTGTTGAACTTACATATAATTAACAATGATTTCAACATCATCAAAGGTGATAGTGTTCTCTTATTCAACTAAACGATTTGTCATGCCACGTAACTGTCCTAATTAGCTTACTAATTCTATGTATCATTTAGGAAAACTGATTTTATATATTACTATTAGACAGAATAAATAAATGGTTATCTCTCATTTTGTCACGGCAGCCATCACTCATATCTAAATGTTACAAATTCAGTGCAAGATTTTCACAGTGACAATAACCAGCTCTGATAACCTCAAGAAAATATAAGATCAGAATATTCACACACAGGTCCTGACATCTGATGGAGGAATTTGGTACTACACTGAGGCAAACTTGTTTAAGGTAGTGGAAAAGGTATATATATCCGATGTTTGCTGCTTAGTTCAGTAGTTATTAGTTTTAATATTTTTTAAGCACACATGGAGAATGTTGTAATGTTTTGATAAAAAAAAATAATTTGACTTCACTGAGAAGAGACCTGATGACCAAATAGAGGAAAAAAGTTGTGTGTGAAGTCATACATCCAGTACCTGAGTGCTTGTCTTGTGACTGGGTTTTTCAAAACAATGGTATCTACCACTCACAGGTCAATGCCAAGTCTGGATACATCAGGTATTAACAATCAGAGTCCATCAATCAAATAGGTAATGTAACAAAATCTGGACATTTTATATGTGAGCCAACACACCTGAACAATTCCTTGCATGTACTGAATTCAGATCAACCCAGCGTGCTTCAAGGTAATATATACAGGTAATTATGATACAAAAACATTTACTTTGAAGTCAGTTGAGAACAGGGCCTTTTGTATAAAAAGGGTTTATCACTTTTGTTATACCTGACATAACATTGGGAAACAAGACCCTAATGGATCTTTCATCCATGAAACAGAAAATTGTTTATGACTCTGTTAGACTCCAAACTCCATTACCGGTAGCCCCAAAGAACTTGCTACCATCTGGCATTGTGTACAAATATTTATCTTTAGAGATTTTTTTTCAGTATCAAAGCTAACATGTTAGTAACAATCAAATTATGCTTAACAGACTGTACCTTGATGCTGGGGCCATTCACTATTACATATAACATAATGTCACTGGAGAATTAATAATTTTTGGTGTGGTGGACAAAAACCTGGTGCATGTATCACAACCCAAAAGCAAATTAATTATAAAACATCACAGAAAGCTAGGAATGAACTGTAATAAAATTCTATAGAAAGTTAGTAGACGCTGATTATATTTTGCATTCAGATATAACTAGTGGAATAAATTGATCATATAGCTATGATAGTGGCAAGCCTGTGGTAAAATGGTGGTGAATATGAGTACTGCTAGACTTTCAATTTGATATGAGTTCTGTTTTCAGGTCTTAACCATAACAAAGGTTTAATATATACACAGTAAGGATATATCCGCATATGGTTTCCATCTTAATCAGTTATACTGAACCTGTTTACTTTAGTCTTGAAACAGTACACTTTGTGCCAGCACTGTGTTTGGCTTTACAAAAGCCTAAATTGGTTTATACAATACAATGTGAGTTTACTGTCTGCTGTGCTGCTGAAAGTGATATTTAGTGGGAAGGAGTACCGGTAGGTAGCACAACTGACCTCACACAGATTTGCCTGTATGCACTAGGAACTGGTTTACTGTAAACTGGACTAAAGTAACCCAACTACTAACTGTAG
The DNA here is from genome assembly GCA_026874595.1 of Sipunculus nudus. Lineage (NCBI taxonomy): Eukaryota > Metazoa > Annelida > Sipuncula > Golfingiida > Sipunculidae > Sipunculus > Sipunculus nudus. The sequence goes on along the minus strand of CM049307.1, from coordinate 41,351,197 downwards.
ACTGCCTTTCAAGGGGACTCAAGTAGACGGAACTGATGTAGATTAGTGGCCTACTGCAGATCAAGTTATTCATGATCCGGATTATTTGCCACTGAACCTAAATAGCGAGCCTGATCTCTTACTTAAATCCCCCCTGGAAGCTAACAACAAGAAGGAGTTAAAAGTTCTGTCCTATATTTTATTTCATGTCTGTCTTACTTCCAATGTTTTTTGGCACCACAATTCTAGTAATATCTGGGCTGACCTTATTAATTATGATCAGATTAAAAGTAATACAACCATGGTAATACCAAGTAAGTGTATGTACCAAAATGCTTAACCTGACTAATCCAGTCACAAAAGTTGTGACAAAGGTACTGAGTTACTATTGGTTTTCATGCTAGAAAATAAAATCTTCAGCACATAATCTGAGGAAATGGATTTCAGAATAACATTTTTATAGGTAACCATATTTTGAATTCCAGGTTTGAAGCATAATTTTTTGTAAATGAGCCCTGTGAATCGAAGACCAGATATATGGGCCATGACAGGACATTTACTGCAAAACTCTGATAGCAAGAATTAATTCACACTAAATTGGTGGCCAAGTCCTTTTTTATGCATTATAAGTAGACTTTAATAACTGCCCTGAAATTGATGTCACTATGCAATTACTGACACAAAATAAATGAATTTTAACTTTGGACTATTGTTCTACAACTAATGTAACAGTGGGCTAATAATATGTAAATTTCAAATATGTCTCTATGATACTGATGACACTGGGTCCTGACTCTTGCAGGCTTAAGATTCACTTCATTAACTTGTTTAACAGACTGAGCTGAACTTCAGTAAAGGCAAAAGTCTATTAAATTTAGATATCATGTGTATTTACCTTCAGCATTACATTAAAATAAATTCAAAAGTAAACCTTTTAAAGCTTTAAAATATACAATTAAAATAAATGTGTCCTTCACTGGTAAAATTCAATTTCATGGGACCTTTGGTGTACAAATAGCAAATACCTTTTGATCATCCAAGCATGAAAATATTTTATGCATTATCACATTACACATTATGATCAGCTGTATCATTAAAGCCAAATAAGTTCATCATCATCCTTTCTGTTCATAATTATACCAATCTTATGACTGCTTTAACATTTACGTCACTGGCGAGATATTCACACCATGCCTAAAAGACCATGAACGTCACTGACGCAAGTACTGACAGCGTCACGTGATCCAAAGTGTCTGAGTACTAGTACATCCACCCACATAGAACATCGCTGCACATTAACAGTACCTCACCTGGTATTCATAAGCATGAAATATACCTGTGAATACCTAAGTGGGTTTGTACTAAAATATGATGGTACATGTGCGTAATGGTGTAATGGTATTTCCTGAAATACTAATATCATTTATTAAGTCTGAATGCACTCCCTGTGTATATTTGCGTGGGTTTTACGTTAGGTATTACGGTACATTTACATGTATCATTTTAACAGCATGTCTGAATCCCAGCGCAGAGTGCATTAACCTGCTGATGCATAAATAATCCTGCCTGTCATATGTAACCATAGACCACCTAGCTAGTGAAGAAACCTTCAATGTTCTTCACTTTGATAAGTAGATAAATTATATCTATAAATAGGTTGGTAAATGTCAGTCATTATAAATGATAAATTACCATGTAACTGTACTTTTTATTTATCATATTAATTTAAAATGAAACCGTCACCCTAGTTACTAAATAAGTAAAAGTGATCATCATAATGTACAATTCTGACAAGATCTGACAGTTTGTTAAATGTAGAAAAATCTTCTTTTTTTTTCTTTTAAATTAACAGTAAAACAATTCCCAAAATTAATATTTCACATGTGAGAGTACTGGTGTGATGAAAACAGATCACAAGGTGCTTTCTTCTTTAGGTTTTGGCAGTAATGAAAACATTTGTGGTTACTACAGTCTGTTCCCCAGTAGGGTGCCCATGAAATTTGGCAATTTTTTCTGAAAGTCAAAAATTATCACACAGTCTGACCTTAAAACTGATGAGGGACCAAAGGCCCATTATGAGATGTAAACTTCATAACAAATGGCAATATTTATATCTTGCAACTCTCTGGTTCTTCTGAATCTTGTGGCCAAATAACATGGCGTCTGTCATTGGTTGCAGACAACTGCAGTTTTTAGAATATTTATGACCAATTATTAGCCAATCAGGAGCTTTAAAGTGCAGTTGTTTGAGAATGTGACCAGTGACCTTGACCTTCATGAAAGGAGTAGAGGTGTTGTAATAAATACTGTTACTCAGACACTGATTTAATAGCATTACTTTATTAATTTGCAAGATATGGTTTTAATTTAATTATAGTTAATTAGGCCAATACCCCATTCCTTCATTGCAACAAACCATCTGGATTATTCTGCCAGTTTAAGAAAATATTGCTTAATTTCCAATGGCACCCTACTGTGGAACAGACTATAGCACTCTGTATGATCAATCAGAGTGAGAGCATTTGTCAAGATGGAGTCAAGGCCTGGTCAAAGCTTAAGTAAGCATCCTATGCAAGAGGGTGTGTCCAACCACGAAACATCTATATATGGTCAAAGACTGCAATTACTCCCAGAGCAATGACCCCCAGTTGGTCAAATAATTGTCAATAAATTATATGGTAGGCATATGGGGCCGTGTTTGTGTTATTGTGTCTGTGTTACTCAAATGGTACCATCATAAACAATATAACTGAATAAACCTGTATTTCAGGCAGTGACTGGACTTCCAGCTCTATCATCCTGCTGTACAATATTGTTTAAATGATAATGGTTTACCACACTATTAGTTTACTCAATAAAAACCACAATAATAACAGCTGTGTAAAATATGAGGAGACCTCTTTAAATGGTGGACAGTAATCAGGGTGGGAAAAAGAGGGTGCACACGTCAACATTTGCATGTACATCTTCTTTTGTGCAGGCAGAAATTGTACTGAGGGTGCACTAAGTGCAAGTATTATAAACCAATGAAAAAAATGTTGGTGCAGGATCTTATTTTTTACTATTCATAAACATAACAATCATAAATTAGCATTTATATTCTTTGAGCAACAGAAACTCCTTAATAAGCAAATTTTCTCCCTAGTATTTAAAGGTGCATGTTGAAATTAGGGCATGTAGGTTTTGCTTCAAGGGTGCACCTGGAGCATGTAAATTTTTTAGCCTAATTCATACCCTGACTGTAATATGAGCTTGATTTTATAATGTGTACAGACCATTTTCTTCTGATATAATAGTGACATTCATTTAGTACTTTATAAAGTACATCACAGTAAAAAGGCAGCCTGTACAGTAAACAAGTGATAAAAGTGTACTTACTGAATAGTGGCAGTTTTCATTGATGATGATACGAGATGAGAAACTCTCATTATGAGCTGCGATGTGTAAGGTACGCTTCTTGCGGTCCAATAAGTTACGCTGGATGAATATCACAAAATCCACTCCAATAATCTGGAAGATAACGTTAAAAAATATAATAATTACATGATGAAGTAAACTTACAGTCAAGTCCTTCAGAATAACAAAACCTTGGCACATACAGTCTAATCACTAAGAGATGCAAAACAATAGAGCAGCAAAGATCATTTGGGGGCCACAAGCAGCGTGGCAAAGCATAAATCAAGTTATTTAAATTTTAATGGAAAATATCAGTAGTTCACCCTGGCACAGACATGTAGTGCTACCTGCAGGCTCGTCCTATTGAATCAGACAGTTACACAGCCTTGCTCCTTAACCTGATCATCAACACCTGTAATTCATCATTATACACGCCTTTAAAATCAGAAGCTTAAATAGTATCAGGAATATACATACCCTTACATGTGACAACCGGTACTGGTTTGATATGTTGCAGTTAAAATACTACAGTTTAATAGAACAAATATATTCACTTATTCAATTGTGTCTAATAATTCTTATGATGTTAAAATTTAAATTAAAATGACATGAAAGATTCCAAAATTCCAGTTGCCTACTGGGCGGGGGGGGGGGGGGGGGCTTCTATATAAATTGATGGAACAGAGCAAGCTTTGAGAAAAAAAACTTAGGACAAGCTGTGGCCCATTTAATGCAGCAGTCAGACTTTTTGATTAATTGGAAAGGAACTAATACACAAGTGGCAATCCTAATTTCAGGATGCAGACTCATCCAATTTTCAGCTTAACTGTGTATTAAACAAATTCAGCCATACTAATGACAGTTTTGCCTGCTTCTCAGGCTCTCCTGCATGTGGCATATTAACTGGGGAATACACCTGCAGACAGAAAAACAATCAATCCCACTAGCTGATCATTATTAATGGTCTGATACCCACGCAGCAAAACTTATCACAATATCATCAAGGGGTAACATCGCATGGTGATGGATTTTTTTCACCTGCATGGCAAGTACAGTAATTCTACATAAACCCTAAATCTGTCCTCCATATCACTATCAACTGTGATTCTGCTCATGCATTAACTATCAATGTGCTTTTCCTTAACACCATTACTAAAGGCCTGGATCCTCTTGCCATGACAAGAATCAGATTTAAGGAATACCAGCAGTACTGGCATACTATAAATATGCTGCTAGTGCTCAGCAATAAGATCAGCTTGATGAATAAAATATATAGACAGAGTTCAGCAAAATTCAAAGGATCATTTCTACTTCTAGGGCCTTGTAATGCCAGGCAGCTCAAGAGACTGAACTTATTCATGATACCGCATGGCAATAAGCAAATCAGTTTTCTAACCTTTCTGCTGGATATAATTCATAGCAAGAAATAATGAAATATTGTCACTGCATGCTGATTAATGTTAACGTATGTCAAATACATAAATTTGTTTAAAATTTGGTTCAACCAATATAATATATATGGCTTTCACCTAGAACCAATGAGGAATAAGAATGTACAGTCTAGTATGATTTTCATATTCATTCTTTACTTTATCTATATGGCCTTTATCTTAAATTTAAGGCTTCTCAAAAGATTTGACATTCAGTAATGTTCAAGTAGGCAAAGAATTGTGCTTGGATGACTTGCGTAGACCGTTGACTCTACAGAGTTTGGATGCTCTTTGCAGCCAAAATCATTTCATATGCTTGCAATGTTGCACTGACTGAGGCCATACATCACACATTAGTGTGGGCACTTCACAGATTAATATACTGGTATATAACATAATTTACTACATTCCCAAACAATCAGTGTACAGAAGTTTAATTTAATTGTTGAAATGTAAATTTCGGCTAGTGCTTCTTCTAGATGGGCTTCAATATACAGGTTTTCTCATGTTACAGGCTTGTACAAATATAGCTGCCTCTACTAAAGTCTAAATTTCCATGTCTGCAAACTAGATTCAAATAACCCATTTTTTAGATCAATATTACAAACACATTGGAAAAAGGACACTACCATAGTCTTGCTGCAGTGGTCAATTTACACATAACAAAAATACAGTTATATTTGTGAATTTCCAGCATTTTCAGTACACGGTAGTTTCATTTTCATCATCTTTTCATTGGCTAATCAAGCATGAGACCAAATAACCACAGCAGGTGTTACAGCTAAGCTCCCACTTGAAATACAAGAATTTTAAATGAACACTTGAGACAAAATTAGAGTTCATAGGTGTTTTCAGTCAAATATATAGTATATATATATGATTTTCATGTTTTACTTGATTACTTACCATGACCATCAATTCTAAAAGTAGCACATAAATGCCTATTTGATTAGTATAGAGGGCTATACCTTGTAAAATGACAACACTCACCTGGACAATTATACAACAGAGCTGAACGTGTTCAATGATAATGAGTCGAAATGACAATAATTATTCAATAATAACAGTGGTATATCAGAAACATGATTGTTCAGTGTACAAATATAGGAAAATAGAATACAGGAAATTATAGGAGACAATCTAAATATAGAGGTCATCGGAAGCCCTATTATTACCTCAATAGCCCACCTGCTAATAGTGAAACCCCTCTAAGGTAGTGCATATTTATATTTGATGATAAGTCCACCATAATTGCATGTCCCAAATGTTTCCCCAATTGTTTTATGAAAAGAACTTATCAGCCCAACAAAGATGTGATATGTAGGGCCAAAAAAAAGGTTGGGTTCTTTTTTCAGGATTCCATGCATTAGGGCAATTTTGTTTTACCTTTTTTTTGTATGTTTCAATAAAAATGTCATATGATCAGGGAAAAGCATGATAATAACAGAATTGCTTTGCTAAAGAGGGAAAAGAACTACATAACAAAGGAAATATTACCAAAATTGTATTATTTTATCTTCTTGAAATGAATGTCCAAACAGCAGGAGCTCAAAATTGATAAGTGTCCATTGAATATCAAAATAAAAATTTTTGATGTGGATGGTTTAAATTGCTGTGCATGGTGCCTGAGAACCCTACCGTTTTTGAAGGGCTAACTGTTCACTTTGATACTAGACCCATTATATAATAATTAATATATACCTGGAGTAGGTTACTGTATGGGGACTTTGCGAAAATAACTCTTGCAAAGAACTCCAAAAGTGAAAAAAGTGAATATAACCATGGGAACATAAAGCTAACCACAGTATATGAATCAACAACTTCTGTCCTCAACCACACAAGAGGATATCAAGTTATCAACCAATGATGAGAGAGACAGAAATATTTTATTTAAACAAAATATCTATTTATATCATCAATTGAATGTTGTTAAGGAATTAAATCTGCTGACAAAACAGCTACACTGTTAAAAAGCTCTGTATGAGCGATTTGCTTATCACCTGCCTACTTAAATGATCAATACCAACAAGCAGTGAGAACCACTTCAACCTGCCTTAGTTACAGCGGACAGGTGCACAGTGGTTACTTTTCAACCTCTACAACTGTGTTACAGATCTACCCATATGCATGTAACACCAGGCTTGGCGCATGATAGCTGTGGAGACATTAAATTGAATGTCAACAAATGCACCTAAACAGCTGTTCCACATTTTAATATAGTAGACCAATATAAAACACTAGGTTTACTTCCTTGATCACAGGCAGATTGAGTAAATATTTGAATATTTCAATATCGTCATGGAACTAATATTTGAATATTTCAATATCGTCATGGAACTTATATTTTGCAAAAAGAATGGTTAATTGACAGAGTTATTATTCTGTACACTGATATAAAGCTGATTATAAAATTAGTACTGGTAAAACTTGTGGGTATACTACCATACTAATTTAGCTATTTACAAATATTACGTAGAATTTCACATAACAGAAGAAGCGAGACCAGTCAAGTTGAGCATGATAAATTGAAAAATCAAATTTAGCTGGTATTGTATCAAATGTTTTTGAGACAAGCACTTCTTGAACCTATTGTTAAGACAGATTAGGCTACATGAATATTCATCTATGAAATTGCTGGACAAAATAACCCTCTGAGGAATCTCCCCAAACAAGTCTCTTGTGTATTTTGTTACATTCCTGCACAAGTGCCAAAGTCTTTTTCACAGGGTGAGGACTTATTCAGCTGACTCATGGCTGGCTGTCACATCAGTTGATTGGTATTAAAGCAGTCTTGTATGCCAAATAATTACCCCTACTTAAGAGTAAACAAGTCCTGATTTTTGGAAAAGACACTGGAACCGGTTGTATACACTAAGTGGTGGTACCCACAGAAGCCCTATATAATTTTTTTTATATCAAACTTGGGAGGTTTTCTAATTTTTTAAACTTTTAATTGCAGTAAATGATTTGTATAGTATGATTAATATGAAGTAAGATTAATATAAACAGCTGAGGTGAATGGTATACTCTAATGCATGAGCAGCCATGCAACTGACACCAAAGCATAAAAAGTGTACCTTGTACTTCAGCTATGAGAGGAATCTCACATGCTCATCAATTACACTAAGACTGGCTATTTATTGCTGACATCCATTAATTTCAGCTCTATGAACTACCAATTTTTATACATTTCTGATTTCACATTCACTTGTACTTTTCTCAAATCACATCGAGTAACATTTGATTAACAACAGAAATAAATTTTATCAAAACACTTTCAGTCTCAGATGTAAGATAGTGATTTTTTTTATCTTATAAGTGTTTTTTTGCTTTGAACAAATATATTCACAGGGGAGAACTTAATACAATAAAATATCACCCTTACCCCCCCCCCCCCCTGCATAAAAGACTGTTGTCCCTGATACTGATGGTAAATTCTGCTCTGTCAAGAGCAACAATATGACCATGTTTAGTAATTCCAGGCATGAATACTACATGTTGCTGATGTTCAATCACTGTACCTTTTACTGTAAGTGGCAAGCACCTGATGTTTAGTGCCCAAGCATTTGTCACCAAGGATGTACCAGATATGGTCTTTTATTTAAATTATATCTGATTATTTTAGAGCTTCTTACCTTTTTAAGAATATACGGAGCATTTACAGCAAGTCTGCACTTCCTGGTCACATCATGCACTGAACCATCCTCTGCCGTGGTCTCGTTCATGATGTCACTACCCAGGAAAACGGGGATCATCTTGCAGGTGGGAAACCGTTTCTCATAGGCCTGCAAACAAGTAACGTTAAAGTGTCATCTACTGAATAAATCATTTGTAACAGTATTAGAATGCAGACATAGACAAATTTTCTAGCGTTTGTTTATTTCTCCACCATCAAACCTTATTCTTAACCATTCTGATGCAGTTATGCGAGGCATGAGTACCTTATACTGAAAGAATCAGGTGCTATAGACTGGGCTCATGTGTCATGTCCACAAATAAATGTAATTAAATGTAGTTAGGAGAGAGCAGGATACTAAAAGTGCCCTTATTGAAGTTATTGCACTATGGAGTGCATTAACGGAGACCAGAAGCAAGGTTATGGAACAAAATCTTATACTTAAGTTTGTACGGGCTGCAATTATAACAGAACTAATGTTTTCATCCAATCAGTGATACTATCTACACAAGAAAGAAAAAAATGGATTTAAAACAAGAGTTGAATGACAGATGCAAAATTATGAATGGTCTTCAGGTATCATGAGTTTGAATTAAATCAAACCAAAAGTTGAGTGGGGATAGGAGGGGGCATGTAGAGGCCAGGTTTTATTCAGATATACAGGAATGCAGTTCTGAACTGCCCAACAGGTCAGCTCAGTTGAATAAAAACCCAGCTAAATGATGATGTCCAGCCCTAAATTAGTGTCAAAGTCAGACCCGTTGATAACACTTATTAGCAGTCATGTGACTAATCAGCTGACTTCCAAATGTATGATTCTGCATCAGCTGACGTAGAACATTTGCAACTGATTAGCCTGGCTGATTTTCAACTGAGGTTGATGGTTACATAGCGTCTGATAAATTTTCTGTTGATAACAAACTAGTACCGGTACCTATTTCATATACATGTACAGTATAACACTGGTGTCACCAGGCAACTACATAGTACAAACTATATATAAAATTCAATTAAAGATTTATTTCAACATATATTTATTTCATTCAGTGAAACCCTTACAGCAAATGACCATTCAGTCTTAAAGATATTTTCACTTCAATGATTTTTTTAAATACATAAAACTTTAAGTACATAAAACATTCTCAAGTTTTTCAGAGATGGAGTATTGTATGAAAAAATGAAACAACAGAAAGTACGGTAAAAGCTTCTCTAATAATTTTTCACCAAGGTGTCAAAATACTTTACAAGCTTTTGTTATGGACATAAAATATATAAACTTTCAAGTAAGGCCATGCTAGATTTTAGAGCTTCCGGTGTTATTAAGGTAAGGCAGGTGTGCTTTTAGAAAAGGTATCTCTTCAAACTTTCTGCATCACATGACCTCCACTCCCACTAGAAAAAAGGAAAATACGATTCCTGAATGGTTCATGCCACTCCTTGGCAATGTTGATACGTTCTTTACGCTAGTATTGTGTTACATTAACCACTGAGGTTGAAATGGCAGGAACACATCACTGATGATCATATTTCATAAATGTTTCACCAAGTACTTGACACAGGCTGGCTATGTAATAACTGCTTCTTGTAATCATATAAATATGAGCATGTGTACACAGCAGTAGTACTGTTTTCCTAATATAGAACATGCAATCGATATTAACCATGTCTACACTTTCTGTTTGAAACATCAGGTTCTGACATATAAAACAGTGGAGTGAGACATAATATATATGAAGCTTTATCTGTATTAAGCACCAATTAAGATTAACTCTGAGTCTGCTAATATACTGTGAATATAGTTTTTGTAAATGACCACTAGTTTTTTAAAACACTATTATAATTCTAAAGACATGTTATAAAGAATTATCATACCCTATTAAAAAAATCGCTGAACTTTCCTTTAACACAAGAAAACTACCCACCCTATGGAAAAAGGCAAATGTCACACCTATCTTTAAAAGTGGTGATCCTAAACAACCAGTAAACTACAGACCCATATCACTAACAAGCTGTATATGTAAAATAATAGAGAAAATTATATTTGCCAGAATGCTTAATTTCTTTAAAGAAAACAGAATTATATCAGCATACCAATCAGGATTTTTACCTAGAGACTCTGCAGTGTATCAATTAACAGACTTGTACAATACTATCACCTATGATTTAGACAATGGAAAAGAAGGAATAGGAATCTTTCTAGATATAAGTAAGGCTTTTGATAAAGTCTGGACAAATGGCCTTCTCAGTAAGCTACTCTCAGCAGGAATAACAGGTAAACTGCACAGATGGTTATACAACTATTTAACAAATAGACAACAACGAGTTATTATAGAAAATGCTCCCTCGGAATGGAAATTCCTACAGGCAGGGGTACCACAAGGATCGATCCTAGGACCCCTGCTCTTCTTAGTCTTTATCGACGACATAGGAGAAAAACTCACAAGTAATATTTGTCTCTTTGCGGACGATACAATGTTATACCTAGCCATAGAAAATCCCATCCGAGCAGCCCAGATACTAAATGCTGACCTTGAAAAGATTTACCAGTGGTCAAGGAAATGGCTAGTCACTTTCAATGCAGGAAAAACTGAATCGGTACTCTTTTCAAGGAAAACAGCACCTGTAAACCTCCCTGACTTATACCTAAATAAAACAAAAATAACTAGACTCAAAATGCACAAACATTTAGGAATAATCCTTAGTTATAATTGCAAATGGCAAGAACATATAAACTACATTGCAGCTAAAGCAATGAACAAACTTCTAATCTTAAGCAAGTTAAAACATCTCCTAGATAGAACAACCTTACAAAATATATATTTCTCATATATCAGACCCCTCTTAGAATATGGAAACATCTTATGGAGCAACTGTACCCAGGAACAAGACCAGACACTTGAAAAAATACAACTGATAGCTGCAAGAATTGTAACGGGAGGGGTAAAAGGAACATCACATGAACTCTTATATCTTGAATCAGGATGGGAAACTCTCCAAAAGAGAAGAGAAAACAAACAAATCCTCCATGTACATAAAATGATTAACAACGAAAGTCCGCAGTATCTACGCATTCTTATTCCACCTCCACATAGTAACATATACGAAACCAGATTTGTAATACACAACCTTACTCCAATACAAGCAAGAACTGATTTATATTTCAACTCTTTTCTCCCAAAATCAATCAGATTATGGAACCAAATGGATCTTGATAAGAAAGCTTGCTTAACAAGTGCCTCATTAAACTACCAATTGAAAAAATCAGCTCTAAGAACTAAAACACCTACGTACTACAACTCAGGAACCAGAAAATCACAAATAATCCATGCACGCATGAGAATGAAATGTAGTGATCTAAATTATCATATGTACACAAGACATATTAGCGACACCAAAAAATGTCAATGTGGCCACCCATCAGAAGATCCCAACCACTACCTACTGCAATGCCACCTCTATAACTCCACTAGGAAAACATACTTACCTAGGGATACCCCATTAAAAGTTTTACTTTTTGGTAACCCAAAAATAGATGACAAATCAAACAAGGAAATATTCGAATCAGTAGCAAACTTTATTGAAAACTCAAACAGATTCTAACATAAAATAATTTGACGATTTTGACAAACTCATCCCACACCCACCAAAACTCTCTCTCTCCTCTCAACTGGCACCTTACACTTTCCAAATCACAACTAAAAACATAGTCATTATGCTATCCACATCTTCCATGATACTCCAGTCATCAATATGTTAACATCACACCCCCCCCCCCCCCCTTGCCATGCATCAGAAAATTACCACTATAGAATTCAGGAGCGAGCTTCATAAGCTTTAAGTAGCTTGCGCTCAATCTATTGATACATGTTTATATTTATATATGTGCTTAGGTAGAATACCACATGAATGTACTTACTATGTATTGTGTTAATAAATCATTCAAAAAAAAAAAAAAAACACTATTATAATACTACAACTGATGTGCTTAACAGTAAAAAAATTCATTCACAATCAGATTTTACTTTACTGTTTTATGACTGTGAAACACTGAGAAATCTACACCTCTTAGGTATGTATGGAATTTTTTACTATTCCAGTCACAGCTGTTTAATGGAAAGTGCCAATGTAACTTTAATAAGTCTTGAATTTTTTAATTCATCCATATTTAGATAAGACTAACATTTTACAGTTACTATAGTAATATATATAGTTATACTAATTTAACAAGTCACAGCAAAGCTATTCATAACAAGGCTTTAACAAGCCTCTTAAAACATAATGATTTGTTTCATTAAACAATCTGATACACAACTGCACAAATGTATTGGGATATTTAAAATGAAAAAGTGCAATTCTTTTCTAATACTTGGACCAGCTGTGCTGCTGGTCAAGGTGGACAGGTGCGACATAGCAAAGCACTTGGTATGTACAGTTTTCATGTTAGGCTGAGATAAATCCATACAGCCTTGAGGGCCCTAATAGAACATCAGACAGTCTGAGCCCTGTTATGAGCATGCCAGTAAACAAGCCCACTTGGCTGGGTTTCATACCACTTTTCACGTGTAAATACATACCTATCATATTTGACTGTTCATGCATGGATAAATATACCTTACATGTTTTTCTGACCTCATTTCAAGTGCAGGTTAAAACATGCGTGCCTTGTGTTGAGCTGGATCAGCTTTTATATAATATGTACAGTGATTACTGAATATGGCATTGAAATTATACACCCACACTGACACATCTTGACAAAAAGTCAGATTTTTTATCAGACTTATTGTCATATGTCACTGTACCAAAACATTGCTGAAGTTTGATTGTCTGATAATTATGCAATGTTGTTGAATACCAGTTTTTAACAGCACTATATCAGACATGCAATATGAAGCACTGTTTAACAGTTAATTGACTGGCTAACTTTTTTGAAGAAAATCTGGTAAATGGTGTTGGAGAAAACACTTTGCCAAGGGGAAAGTTGGTATCATAATTTTACAAGGAACAGGAACAAGGGCTTCTAATCTAAAAGTACAACATACTGCATTATATGTATCATCATTTTATTAAATATTGTTTCAATATCATCACTTTCATCCAGTACTACATCTGCATCATGTGAAAAGTATCACAATACATACTATATCACTTCAGAGACAATGTTATTGTAATTAGTAATAACCTCACAAATGTTCCCATATTTTACTTATTCTCCATGAAATACAGACCATTATCAATAGTTATAATCAGTCTATAATTCTATTTATATATCTTCATAGCTTCTTTATTATACATGTATATATATTATTATTAGACATATGCAAATATCTAAATTAATCAAGTAAATTTATAATACATTTTTATAAATATATTGGTCCTTTACAAATCCTCATAAATTTATAAATAATTTATACATTCTTTACCTGTATTTTTGTGGTTTGAAAATTATAAAATCATATATTCCGATCCAATGGAACATATAAAATTATGTTTTTCTCAGTTTGGCTCAGCATGAAATGATTTATTTGAATTTACTTTTTTGGTATCATGTTCTTTAAATTCTTAAGACTGATATTTTTACATTTTTTAATTTAATACATTTTACATAATTTTATATAATTTCAATTTATCTTTTCAAAGCAATGTGTAATGTAAGTTAAAACAAGGACTAAATCAATATTTAAGGCATGTCAAGGGGCATCACAATAACCCTCTCAGGTTTGGAATTGTTTCTGACCTGACAATCTGAATGTACATTATGCAAGAAGAACAGGGTGTGTTGAAGAATCATCAATACAAGTTAACCCCGAAGGTCAGAAACAGGGGTAGTGACCCAGTAACCGGCTTCATAAATACCTAAGCTATGCTGCACTAAATTTACACTTTCTTTGTCCTTTATATAAGCATGTAAGCAGCTGTAATCACTTGGCAATACCCTAGGATTTGCAGGTCAGTGCGTGCAAAATCAAGGTAGAACTGGTTCTCAAAGCAGAAAATAGCACAGTACTAATCAATATAACACTAGGTGTATACAGTAAAACAGACAAAGGACTTTGGAATTTTAGGAATTATGATCCTCTTTAGTACCTGATGGTAATAAAGAGCTCTCACTTACAAGTGGTATAAGCTTAGGTTAGGGGTTTTGTGGACCTCACAACAAAAACAAAATTTCAAGTAAAGATTCATGACTGGTCTCATGTCAATTTGAAAATCCTTCAATCATAATACAGCCATAATTAGGAGTTTCAGTAAATCAGATCACAATCTATGGCATTATTGGCACAAAAATTATGTACCAGAAACACCCTTTTAAATAACTTTAAATTGTTTAGGAAACCACTTACAAACCATGTCTGTGCATGCAGCATTTAATAAGTATGAAAGTAGAAATGGTTCTGAAATGCTTCAATTAATAAAATAAACAAATGAAGGAACACAAACTTATTCAGAAATTTAATAAAAAAAAAAATGAATACTGGTCTACTTAGTGGAAAAAAAATAATATGTTGTATAAAGCAAAGCTAATTAGCAATTCTTGTGTTCCCATGGATATAAAGACATTAACAAAATTATTTGTTTAAAATACAAATCAGCTCATAACAGAAAATATGAATGGCATCACTTGTTTCAATAAAACACTTGATCTTGGATCCACAAAGGATACATGTTTGTTTTCAGCAGTGTTTGATTGGTTTGCGTTTCAGCATGGTTCTAAATATCATATACATGTATTTTCACAGAAAATATTTCTAAGATCCTTTCTGGCATTGTATCAACAAGAAAAATATTTATTTTACACGCCACTGGCAATCCTGAATCACTGATCCAGAATAACTCCCCCTACAGGGACGATGTGACTGATGTCTAATGGTTATAACAACCACAAAATCAAAAAGAATATGTGGCTCATGAGAGGATGAAAATGAAATTATTAACTTGACATCTGGGTCATCGGGAGAACTTTATTACAAATTAACTGGAATGTATATCAAAGTGCAGTACTAAACATTCAGGATTTTCTTTACTTGGATGTTTGTTCTCTGTGTTTGCTCTTTCCTCAAACATTCCTCCAGTTTGGAATAACAATCTTTTTCTTTAATTCACACAAACTTAATACAAAGATACCCTCATTTATTATACTCAACCTGGCCTTAGTGTATTGGGCTCTCCACATAGTTAAAATGTCATGCTATCAGCTGATAACTCATTACATTTACAAAGTGTCCTACTTACTTTTCACCTTGTCACTGACTGATTATAATCAGGGTCTCTGAGATCGTCACAAAATCACAACAACTCAGATCAACTTTCATCAAAATGCCTGAGTGTTCTGGATTGACAAACATGATGTTCCTGAACATATTTATTATAAATAGTAAACAGATCGGGACTTCACCAATCTAAAATAAAAACATACAAGATATTTGTCACTTTCAATTATGCACCTGTCAGTCCATCACTGATAACAAGAATAGTTACATATATTGCTGTCTCGAATAATGCAAGGTTTAGCTATCTGACAATCTGCTTATCATACTACATTTTTATCATGAATAATCTGTTTAGGCACTGGAACACCACTTGGCATATAAATCATATAGTGAATAATAGTTTTGCAAAAGATTGTAATTATTCATGTCAAGTAAAGTTTTTTGCTTGGACATAAGGGAGGATTTATTTAAAGCAGAAAACATAACTATAAACTGTAAAGCTGACGAAATAAACATGCATATATATATATTCAAAATTTCACATTCCCTCATAAGCTTAAAATTAAACAATTACCAACTTAAATCAAGGCAATAGTTAGTATTATATATGATTAAGTATCTACTATCTAGCCATGGAAAAGTGAAGATAGTGAAACTTATTTTTAAAATTCATAAAATGTTACTGTCAATAACACAAGGATGATAAATTCCATTGTAAATGCTAAAACTTGATAAAACTATAAAAAAGGAGGTGATTTTTATAGTATTACAAACAGTAATATCTGGCATGATTTGGAATTTAGAATGATAATTTATATATTTATAATATGTATACACTGCTAAAAAATATCATTTTAATTATTATCCCCTACTTGCATTGAGTAAATAGTGAGTATAATATGATAAATTATTGTACAATACTCTTCCTGTATATCGAAGTATTATCATCATCATATTATTAAGTATCAACTGTCTAGCTGTGGAAAAATGATGACAGTCATAATGTTTAATTTATAATGATAATAAGATATTGTTAATAACAATTAACACAAGGATAATAAAGGATTTAAATACTTTGTAAAACTTAGGTGCACAGTTTTTTTTATAGTAATACAAATAGTAATACTGCAAATTATTCTTAGCTTTGAATAACCTTTTTATATTACTATAATATGTATGCTTTGCCAAAAATATTATTATTTTTCTCATTATATTTACAGGTATTGCCTTCACTATACAAGTGCATTAATCTTGAGATAAACTTTTGGCAGATGAAACAACATACTGCAGCCACATTTTTTTCAGGTTAACTTTGTGCTTTAATGGCCTGAAGTTGATCCTCTGATACTGTACTAATTCAGTGTATATCTTGAACTAACACTATAAAAACAGCAGATGAAAAATATATTCATTTGTACAAGCCATGATGGCTCAATATTTTGACAAAATGTAATGTGGTATAACAATGACAGAGATAACCTACAACTAAAAATGTTGGTGGGCTCTGTTGATACAATCTATTATGCGCACCTGCGCCTAATGACGGGCATTGCTGGACAAATTGGGAACTGATACGAAAACAAACAAAGTAAACAAACAGCAATACGAGCACAACCAGAGAGGTCAAATCAGGACAGACTCACAGAAACATACGGATGATCTCCGAAACGAAGTGTTAAATACTTACGGCCATGACCATCTCAAACGGGTATTTGTACACCCGTACAGGTGATGTATACTTTTGCACCATGATGTCTTATTAATTTTCACGCTTGAACTGTACTCTGCACTTCCCTGTCACGGTGGTTATGTACCGTTTTGTCAGGAAACCTCCATAGTCAACCTGACAGGTCTCACTTGGTCGTAATTCTGCTGAATGACAGCCGCATTACCACCTATCATGAACCGGAATGTCACCTGACTTCAAAATATAGTGCTATCAAAACTTTCTCGTTTATTTTCGATATTATTTGGTATGCTAGCTTTGATAATGCATCGTATGAAATTGGAAACGTTTCATGTGATAAATTTTCAATGAGTTTCTTTGTTTCACTGGTTCATAATATAAACAAAACAATATTCCCATGTGCGCTTTTTGCGTATTACTCCGCCATTGTAAGTGGTTAAGTGTACTGACACCAGAGGTCAGTGCAGGAGTCCATATTTTTTCAATCAAGACCAGTTATATAATGCAGATATTTATGAAGATTCTTACACTCTATTTATGGTTGGAAATCAGCTGTGCATCATAAATGGATTGAACTGATTGAATTGCACCTCTTGAAATACACGAAAAAATAATTCCTTTGAATATAATTGGTTATGATCACTTTTGTTTCCCCACACATTTAAATAGGCCTGTTTATAATTTACATTGCAGATAAAAAAAGGTTAAAAGTTCACAAAAACTACAATTTATTTGAAATAAGAAATGGTGTTAAAGGTGAGATACGGAACTGAGAAATTTGCAACCTATAACAAGTAAAAACAAAGGCCAGACTTGTTCTCAAGATCGGGTTTGAGTTAAACCTGATAAAATGAGGTTTTAATAATAAAATGATAAGGTAACATTGTAGGGTTAAACTTGTACATTATGCGAATGCGTTCAAACAATTTCGTTGTCTTAATTACGTTTATATTTAAGCTTTAAAATATCACTGATAAAGTCACACTTAAAAAAGATTATTCTTTAATTAAATGTAGGGGGCCTAATAAATTCGATTTCCTGGCTGAATCTGTAACTTGACACCTGTTTGTGAGTTAAATTAGACAAATGAACTACGTAGATATATAAATACTGATGGTGGCGCCACCAGTGCTGTACAATGCAAAGCGACATAATAAAAAGCTTACCTTGAAAAGTGATCGTTTTCAGGTAGCCGCAAAACCGAGAAGGTCGTTAGACGAGGTTTTATTGTATATATCCCATTTGTTATCGTAAAAGACTGCAATAATTGTAACAGTCAGTAGAGAATCATGTACTCGAAAATTATTGGTGTGATGTAATTATTTGCATACTATATAAAATCTCGAAAAAAAAAATAAAATAGAATATTCATGGCAGATTCCGTTGATAGGTTTTAAATAATCAACAGAGTTTAAAGCTGTAGTGTTCTAAAAGTAAGGATAAGACTTGGGTTCACGCATTTGAAAATGTCGAATTTGCATTTAAATGCAGAGTTACAAGAAGCTCTACATTATTTAAATTTATTTGCATTTTGATACAAATCCAAAAGCGCGAATTATTAATGCTAACGCAGTTCTATCTGATAATAATCATAAAAACAAATAAAATTCATTACAATATTTTTTCAGTCTTAAATTATACCACGATATAATTACGTGCACTGACCTCGATATAAATATAATAGTAGGCGAATGCATTAGTAAATTAATTTGCATGTGAACTTGAAACTTTATAATATTTGATCGCATTTGCATTTAATACATTAAAAACATTAAAGTTGCATGTATATTAGTCCCTTTATTTATGTATTTGGTCGGATTGTAGCCTAAATGGGGTCCTCATGATTATATATGTGCGGTACGAGTTAGCAATCAATCATGCATGGAGCGGGGCGAGCTGGATTAAAGTACATTTATTTTCAGGGCGGGAGGCGGTTCCCCCCCCCCCCTGTGCAAATGCACACGCGTTAAAACCATGTTGAACAATGCAATGTTTAAACAAAACTAATTGCATTTTTAACCCTCCGCGAATCTGTGTGTGTGCGTGTCCGCAAGATATGTGAACGAATGTAGACCTGTCACAGATGTTATTAAAATTTCTCATTGAGGTTGGTTTTGTGCAAATGTCCAAGAATTTCAATTTTGGTGTAAATCCATGAGTAAATAATTCCGGGACTGAGTGTTTTATGGGTTTTTATAGCACATATGTTAACACGCGGGAAGTAGCATGTGACGACATGGCCATCTTTGGAATGCGAGTCGTTATGCCACAGAGGACAATGACGTCACTCAACGTGTACATGACGTTTCCCTGAAAGGTATCAGTAATCAGTGATATCAGCATGGGGGCTATGGTTGTTGTTCATTGTGTTTATTTGTCAAGGTCAGCAATACCACGAAGTCCAAGGGCATTTTTAAAATCATTTCAATTAAAAAGTTCTCAGGACTAACAAAGGTTTAATAAACATTCCAGGGTACAAACACTGAACACTATCTGCCAGGGGCGGATCCAGGATTTCGGGAAGGAGGGGGGGGTCCAACCAAGGAGAACTAATGAAAAAAAAAACCTAATTAAAAATCACCAGGGCCCGAAAAAGGGGGGGTCCAGGCCGCCAAATTTTTCTACCCTTAAAAAAGCTTGCAGCGGATGAAAAAAAGGGGGGGGGGGGGGGGGTTCGGTTGTAATTTTTGACCGGCTGAGGACCTGCAATGAGCGCACATTCAATGACCGCTACAGGTAGTGTACTTCCATCTAGTGGAATGAATTGGAACTGTCTGAGAAAAAAAGTACCATACTTTCATTGTCTTGTCTGTTTGTAAACTTGAGTAAAAGTTTTAAAAAAAAGTTTAAATTAAGATTATTACATTTTGAGGCGAGATAAGTACAGAATTTGATTAAAGTTTATTGACACAAGATAAAAAAACTTTTTTTTCTGTGTGTGCCGGTCTGTTTGCTTTATAAATGCACGCGATAAAGGTAAAAGCATTACATAGTTCTTGATTTAAGTTTTTTTTTTTTCTCTCGAGGGAAGGGGACATTTTGAAAGTAGAGTCGGCCGTGTATGTGCTCTCCGCGTACTCTCTAGTAAATCTTTTGTTCATAAAGGCCCCTTCTGAAGGAAAATAGAACTTGTGTAAAGTTTCAATTGGAAATGCGCAGCAGTTTTCATTTACAGTTCCGGCAATATAAACATCGGAAATGTACGTAGTCAAGACATGCCAATCCGAGAACAAAACTCGGTACCGTGACGGAGAGCAAGGATTCTAAGACCGGTGTCAAAATCGTGGACATATGATCATTTTCATGGGATCTGACGTTGAATTACATCAACACATCAGTCTTAATCGAGACTATAATATGATCACAGACCGAAACTTTTAAAGGATGATCGGTTTAGCCACTGAAGCAGGGATTTCACCGAAATTGCTTGTTCATTTGAATACATTAACATTTTCTGCCCCCGAATGGATAAGTTTCCCTGTGATATTCATACGATTTTTGTCAGAATTTATGTTCTTTAGTTGTCTTGAAGCTTTTAATGCTGCAGGTATCCATGGAACTGAATACCTACGTTGCATAATTTGCAGTTCACGTCTTTCCGGGTTTTGCCTGCAGTCCATATCCAGAACCTATTCATTCCTCGGTGGAGAAGTTGCACGCTAGTGGTAAAGACGGGGCCTTTCTTGTGCGCAGAATGGGCGGTAGTTCTGCATCACCAGAACCACAAATCCAGTGCATAGGTCAATACACCGTCATGTTCATCCATATATGACCTCCGCACTCCATAGTCAAGTATCACTTTTTTTGCAAATTATTGTGTCCTAAATGCAGGACAGCCAAAAATAGATATGAGTAATTTCCGATCATAATCGAACCATCCTTTTATATAATTCTTATTTATTTATAGGTTTGGTGTTTAAAAAAATAGGTATTTTATTTTATTAAATGTGTCCTGCAAGATAAAATAACATTAGATTTTCAGTAATATAATATTTACAAATTATTTATGTATAAACAATTGTTATTTTTTTTTTATTTTAAATGAATTATTCTAAGTTTTACTCTACTTGAAAGTAAGTTTGTAAGGTTACAACTTGACCCAGTAGGTGTCGAAGTAGTTTAATCATGAACTTACTTGATGATAAGTAGCATTTCGTCATGATGTTTCACAGAAGAGAAGAGCAGACCAGTGCAGAAGCAAGTCTGGGTAAGTGGAGGGGGGGGGGGGGGGGGACGTGCCTTTAACCTGAAAGGTACCAGTAAATCAATGTACAGCATAGGGGCTATGCATGGTTGTTGTTCATTCTGTTTCTTTGTCAAGGTCAGCAATACCATGAAGTCCAAGGGCGGTTTGTTAATTAGATCAATTAAAAAGTTCTCAGGAATAACAAAGGTTTAATAAACATTCCAGGGTACCAAAACTGACACTATCTTCGGCGCAGGGTTTGCGTCCCCAAATCGGACGCTTTTTTTGTATTAGTATGTGTATATTTATGAAATTAAACATATAAATGAACGATCAGTGTTACTGATTGATAAATGCTGGCCGAAATCCATAGAAACATGCAGGGCTGGACAGATGGAGGATGGAAAAAAAGACCCTAAATGTAGAGCGGGTGCGGGTAGAAACAGTGGTCTAGTTAGCGAAACATTTTTTTTAATGTGGGTAGGGCGGGTTCGGGTGTAATCGTTTACCAGCTGAGGACCTGCAATGAGCGCACATGCAGTGATCGCTACAGGTTGTGTACTGCCATCTAGTGGAATGAATTGGGACTGTTTGAGAAAATTAGTTCTCTACTTTCACTCGTCCTGTCTGTTTGTAAACTTAATTTTATAAAAGATATAAAAAAGTATAAATTAAAATTATTACATTTTGAGGCGAGATAAGTATACAAAAGTTGATTAAAGTTTATTGACGCAAGATAGAAAATTACAATCACCAAAGCATGAAACTGCTTTTTTTTATAAATGGAAGAATAAGCGATTTTAATCTTTATTTTGTTTCAAAAATTCAAATTAAATAGTTTAGCATATTTTGAACCAAGACAGTCAAATACTGCGGGAACCCACATTCGGCTACCTGTGGGGCTAAAAGTGAACTACAATTTAATATATTTATTAGTTTTTACCCTTTGAATTCTACAGTCCGGATCCCATTTTAATACCGTCCTAATCCTCAAGGAAGATCATTGCAATAGAGAGACCGAATTTGTGTAAACGTTTCAAATGGAAATGTGCAGCAGTCTTCATTTACAGGTCCAGACATCCAATTATTGGGAACGTACATAGTCGAAACAGGCCACTCCGAGAACAAACCTCGGTACCGAGACCGAGTGGCGTCAATTTACCTTCCTGGGGGGGGGGGGGGGATGTGACTTATACACACACACACACATATATATCGTCTGTATGACACATTTTAAATAGATAAGTGCGTGTATGACACATTTTCAAATATTAATATATATATATATATATATATATATATACTTTATCTCATTTAAAAAATATTGCAATTAATTATAAAGTTTTAGAAAATAAGGTATTATGTTCCAGTATAAAAGTTGATACAAAACTATGTTTAGATATAATATTTCAAAGTAAACTCACAAATGAAACCAAAGTATATAATTATATTTATTATTTTTTTTTTTACTTTGCAAAATATAAATATTATTCTCTGAATAGGGGGGGGGGGTGATTACATTGACCATCCCCCTTGCCATAATGTAGGGGGAGGGATATATGCACCCCCACATATTGACGCCCCTGAAGACCGGTGTCGAGATCGAGGACATGATCATTTAATGGGACCTGACGTTGAATTACATTAACACTTCAGTCTTGATCGAGACTAATATCGAGACACAGACCGAAACTTTTAAAGGAAGATCGGTTTAGGCACTGAAGCAGGAATTTTCCCGAAATTGCTTGTTCATTTGAATACATTAACATTTTCTGCCCCCGAATGCATAAGTTTCCCTGTGATATTCATACGATTTTTTGTCAGAATTTATGTTCTTTAGTTTTCTTGAAGCTTTTAATGCTGCAGGTATCCATGGAACTGGATACCTACGCCGCATAATTTGCAGTTAACGACTTTCCTGGTTTTGCCTGCTGTCTATGACCAGAACCTATTCAATCCTTGGTTGAGAAGGTACACGCTAGTGGTAAAGACGGGGCCTTGCTTCTGCGCAGAGTGGGCGGTCAAAGTAAGTGGCAGTTGTGTAACACCAAAACCACAAATCCAGTGCAACACACCACCATGTTCATCCATATGTGACTTCCGCACTCCACAATAAATGTCTAGTCTTTTACTTAAGGTGGTTTTCCATAAGTGCGTAGTCCGTATCCGTAGTCCGCAAAAATCGCTTTGTAGACTTTTTAACTGGGCCGTTTCCATTCATCCGCATGCGTAGTACGAATGCGTATAGTCCGTATGTGTAGTCCGTATCGACACGCTGCCGGGAGCGAGTTTTGCGCACTACGCATACCAATCATCGTGTCGATTTCAGGTTTAGCATAGTTTTCCCATTCAGGCCGTGCTGTATGCACAGTCTCTACGTCCAACTGGTATGAATGTCATTTCTTGCATCAGTTTTTCGGAAACCAAACATATTGGCATTTGACTTAATTTTGTTTTCTTTTCTATATCACAGACTACATGTTTTTCAGATGATTGAAGCGTAACATCACTGTCGCGTATAAAATATTACTGATTATGATCTTTTAAAAATTTTATTATTTTAATTTTATAATTTTAACTTTTGATGCTAATATATACAAATGTACAATACATATATGGTGAAATGGCTTGCAAGAAAAGGAAAATTCAGCTATCGAGCACCTATCAACACGGAGTACAGATGTACGTACTTATGGGAAACTAACTGTGCGGATACGGACTGCGCATACGGACTGCGGATACGGACTACGCACTTTTGGAAAATCGCCTTTATTTTGAAAGTTTTTGTGTCCTATATGCAGGACAGCCAAAAATAGATATGAGTAATTTACGATCAATATTGAACCATCTGTTTATATAATTCTTATTTATTTATAGTTTTGGTGTTTAAGAAAATTGGCATTTTCTTTTAACAAATGTGTCACGCAAGGTAAAATAACATCGTATTTTCAGTAAAGTAATATTTACAAATTATTTATATACAAACAATTGTTATTTTAGATTTTAAATGAATTATTCTGAGTTTTACTCTACTTGTAAGTAAGTTTGTAAGGTTACAACTTGACCCGGTAGGTGTCGCCAGTAGTTTAATCATGAACTTACTCGATGATAAGTGGCATTGATGTTTCACAGAGGAGAGAAGAGCAGACCAGTGTAGAAGCAAATCTGGGTAAGGGGGGGGGGGGGGGGGGGGGGGGGGGCTCCGAATATTTTTTCAATGGAGTTCAACTGACTTTTAGCGGTCTTAACCTCCATCCCCTTTCCTGGCATAAGTTTCCCTGCCAGACACAAACTATTTTATATTTACGATTTTGTTTTTGTCAGGATTTATGTTCTCTAGTTTATACCTACGCTGTCCATGACCAGAACCCATTCAATCCTCGGTAGAGAAGGTGCACCTTAAGCCTGGCTCACACTACAGACCTAAGTCAGCCAACACCAGTCTTCATCCAGAAATCTGCTTGTGTGAACGGGTCAAAGACACAGGTTGGGCATGTAACTGATACTTTCCCTGATATCTGGGAGGAATAGAACTTGGTCCTATTCTCAACGAAACATCTGTGTTTACATGAGGCCTTAATGAGGTTTTACTGAGTTACAAGGCATAGATCCACTGTGTGTACAGCCAAAAAAGGAAGATTAGAGCTATAATCATGAAATTAGAGGTAATATTAGGACCAACAATTTGTATTTTCTCAGTTTTTGGCATTATTATATTAATCATTGATTTTTTATATTGTTATCTATTTATTCAGGATCAGATTTAAGAATTGATAAAACTTTACAGAAGTTTATTTCAGTGAGATTAGTTGTGAATAAAATTTTAGAAAGGCACAAATAAAAACAATCACTAACAAAAATTTAATTTGCATATTTTATTCGTTTTATTTACTTACTTTAAAATTTAGCTTAATGGGATATACACATGCATGTCCACTGACAAAAATCTACAGTCTGAACACTGTCAGCAGACTCATTAAGTGACCACTGGCCAGGGTCTGCAAGCACATGTCTGTAGTGTGAACCCAGCTGAAGCCGAGCTCAAACTACAGATTTAAGTCAGCCAACACCAATTTTCATCCAGAAATCTGCTTGTGTGAACAGATCAAAGACATCGGTTGGACATGCAACTGATACTTTCCCTATGTCGGGGAGGAATAGAACTTGGTCTTGTTCTCGCCGGCACATCTGGTGAAACATTAGACCTTAATTAGGTTTTAATGAATCACAAGGCTTAGATCCGCTGTGTGTACAACCAAAGAGGGAAGATTAGAGCCGTAACTGTGAATTTAGAGGTAATATTGAGACCAACAGTTTGTATTTTCGAAGTCTTTGGCATTATTATATTAATCATTAATTTTTTATATTGTTTCCTATTTATTGAGGAAAAGATTTAAGAATTGATAAAACTTTACATAAGTTTATTAAAGTGAGTTGCTTTCTTTGGGAAATAATGTATATACATATACATATATATATATATATATATATATATATATATATATATATATATATATATATATATATATATACTTTAGTTAGTACTTATTTAAGGTGATTATTTCCATTTACTCCTGTATAATAATTCCTTAAAATTTGAAAATCCTGGTTAACATTTTTACAGGTCTGTGTAAAAAAGTGAAGATCTCATAAAATCAATAATCTATCACACTGTGAATATTATTTTTTTTAAATAAGTGATTTTTAAAATATATTATTTTTCATATAAAATAATCTCCATACCATTTCACCTAATCAGATCATTAAACTTCCATTCGCACTCTAAGTAGGCCTAATTTTGAAATGTTCAATTTTGCCAAGATAGATTTACATATTTTATCCATTCTATTTACTTCATCTTATTTTAGCTAATACCAGATAGGATATACACATACATGTGCACTGACAGGAATCTGCAGTCTGAACACTGTCAGCAGACTCCTCAGGTGGCCACTAGATAGGGTCTGCGTGCACGTCTGTAGTGAGACCCCGGCTTAAGTGACAGAGACTGGGCGAGGCTTTTTAGCAGAGTTGGCGACAGCGCATTGGTCATCACATCGAATATATCCATATGTGACTTTTGCACAATTATAAACGTAATCATTTTGAATTTTATTATTATTGTGTCCTAAATAGAGAACAGCCATAAATTGATATGAGTAATTTTCGCTCTGAGAATGGACCCATCCATTAATATAATTCTTATTTATTTATAGCTTTGGTAATTAGGGAAAATGAGTATTTTTTTATTTAATGTGTTATATGAGATAAAATAACATCACATCTTCAGTAAAATAATATTTACAAGTTATTTATTAACAAAAAAATTGTTAATTTTGATTTTAAATGAATTATTTTAAGTTTTACTCTGGTTGTAAGTTAGTTTGTAGGATTACAATTTTACCCACTAGGTGTCGCTAGTAGTTTAATCATGAACTTACTTGTTGATAAGAGCACAGTCGCTGGAATCCTTATTTGTGGTGGTGTTTTTATCGAGAAATGGACGAAACTATGCTATACAGAGTATATAGTAGTACATTGCGTAGTACGAAGATAGTATATATCACTATAGAGGTGTAATATGCACCGTTTCTTCCCATTTCCTCCTGAAATAGGGATTCAAGCAACTGTAGTAAGTGCCATTTCTTCGTGATTCACAGAAGAGAGTAGAGCAGACCAGTGCAGAAGCAGAAAAGGGGGGGGGGGGGGGGGGGGGGCGACCTCCCTGAGTTCAACTGACTTTAAGGGGTCTTAACCCCCATCTTAAAATCCTTAGGCATTTCAAAAATAATATACGTAACAAACATTCTGGAACCACCCAGAGAATTCGTTAAGACTGTAAAAAATGTCATGGTTGATTTCATATGGCATGGAAGGAAACCGAAAATAAAATATAATGTCCTTATCAATAACTATAAGAACGGAGGCTTGAGGTTGCCTGATATTAATACAATAATAGAAACTCAAAGATTTATGTGGATGAAGAAAATCATCACAGGTGACAAGAGAAAGTATGCAATAATACCTAATCTTTATTTAAAACGCGTTGGTGGAATGAAAAATATCAGAGGTAACTTGGATCCTGAAATTTTAAAAATAGGAATGTCATCTTTTTATTTACGTTGCCTTGATGTATGGCACTCTGTTACTTCCGGGGAACCATTAAGTAAAGAAACAGTCTTGACACAACATCTATTGAATAATAGATACATCAAGGTAGGAGGTAAATCAGTCTATTATTATTTTCTTGATATTCTTGGTATAAAGTATGTTCGTGATTTGTACAATGACAGAGGTGAAAAAAGAAAATTTGATGAAGTTGTAGCAAAAAACAGTTATGCTTACAACAAATACTATATCCACTGGATAGCTCTGCAAAGGGCTATTCCACAAAAATGGTTTCAGGATAATGATTTTAACAGATATTTTGAGGTTAATAGTGCTTCTGTATTAAATAATGTATTTATATCCTACAATGACCTTGTTCTAGAGTTGGACAAACTCACATTCAGAAGTGTCTACAACAAAATAATATCATGTAAAACTTCTGAACCAATCTTCAAAATAAAGTTACCAAACCTGTATAAAGACTTTAACTTGAAACGAGCAATTAATTACGTTTAAAAGACCACTCTAGACATGTATCTAAGGCAATTCCAGTTTAGAATTCTGCATAACATCCTTTCTGTTAACGAAAATCTATTTAGATGGAGGATAACAGACACAAACAGATGTTCTTATTGTTTCACTGAAAATGAATCTATTTATCATTTATTCTGTGAATGTCACATTTCCAAAAACTTTTACTTGCAAATTAAGTCTTGGGCTAAGAACTTTGGATTAGAGATGCCAAGCCTCAGTCGTCAACTTTTATACACTGGAGCAGAAAAATCAGAACATGCTGCGCTTGTAAATATGTTGATGTTGGTCTACAAGATTATGGTCTTTAGTAATAGGAATAATCTGGCACTTCTTTCATTGGATCAGTATGTGACAAAACTGACAAGATTTGAATATCTTGAACGCAAAGTGGCGGAAAAAAGGCACAAAAGTACTATACATGAAATAAAATGGAAACCAATTCCTCATACTATACTAAACAAGAAGTGATGTATAGTATTCAACTACTATCATTTTGCTATATACAGCCAGGCGGTGACCCTTTCGGCTTCATGAGTGTGTATATAATATATGATATTTGTTTCAATTTTATGTGAACATAGTATGAAATGTAAACATAATAGGAAACGTCAGTGTTTGTATTGATTTCACCATTTGATTTGTGAAGTTCTGCGAGACAAACTTGTAAATTTTTTAAAATAATGATGATTGAAATAATTGAATGTTCAGTGGTAAACATTTTTACGTACATGCATGAACTGGGAATCAGAAAGTTTTATATAAATATATATTTGTAAATGTAACAATGTACCTACAGGATACAAAAATTGTATACTGGAAATCTGAGTTTTTGTAATATCTTAAAGTCATGAAAATTCTAAAACTAAATGAACCTTGACAGATTTATATGGTACTCGCATGTAAAACATGGAATTGTACTTGTATTACACTGTTATTTGGTTTGTAATTTACTGTTGTAAGTTTCATAATAGTCTATGATGTCAATGATGAAACCTATTTTTCGAAAATAAAGAACAAGTACAAATCTGAGACATCATAGAAAAAAAAAACCCATCCCCCTTCCTGGGACTGAGGTTATTTGGTTTCCTCATTCGTCTTCTGTAGTTGTTTCACCTATTACGAACTTTATTTATCTATACCTTTAAAAAAGCCTGTAAATATAGGTATTGTCTTTTATCAATTGTATTATAGATATTTGCATAACAGTTATAATTTAAATTTAGTTTCAGCGAAATATTAAATAATAACATTTATATACAAAAAATGAAAATAATTTTTATTTCAAGTAATTTTTTTACTTAAAGTTTTACTTTGCTTGTAAGTATTTTCTCAAGTTTACAATTTAACCCTGTAGGCGTGCCATTTGTTTTATCATGACATTTTATAGGCTTGATAGGTAGTCTCATAACAGAGAGAAGAGTGCACGTTCAGAAGCCCATCACCATACCTAGAACTCTCCTATTTTAGCCGCCACATTCTTTTTTTTTAAGGGTTTCGCCCCAATTATTTTTGCAGCCCAGTTCCTCCTTCTGTCATTGAGGTTACTTGAAGGTTTCCTGATAAGTCTTCCTTGGTTGGACCTTCCCTCTCCTATTTACAAATTCTTGGATCTACCCCTGCAGTTGGATAAATCTTCTATATAGAGAACAATATGACTATTAATTAATTGACTAATAAATTGACTATTCCCAGAAAACCACCAAAAATCAACCAAAACACAATGGAAATAAACTTATTTATTTGACATTCAGGAATTTTTCAGTTGTTTTAACTGAATAAATAGCATAAAATAATAAGATAAGTATATAAAATGAATATTAGCTATGCTGAAGTTTAACATTTTAAAATGAATTTTTTATATTATATTAAAATTTAAAAATATGAATAATCATTAATGCCAGTATTTTTTGCCACTGATTTAATAATGGTACACGGTACATACTGTTACACGTATGCCCTCCCCCTGGTATTACAAGGGAAATACCCTAGGACATCATGGCAACCAGGGGAGATACCCTTGGTAATGATGCCATTCAATGTAGCTCTGGGGTTGACCACAGAGCTGGTGATACAGGGCTAACTATAGACCTGCAACAGGTCGAGGAATAATTTTTTTTTCATTTTATTGTATCATGTTTATTAATGTTCAGTGATCATTTTATAATTCATGTATTGGCCCCTTCTGTGGGGTGCAAATAGTTTACTTTCTTTCTCCAGGGGCCCCACTATCACAAAGGGGTAAGGACTACATGAGCACACAGACGCCACATGTAGTAATAATTGTGAATTACTGGAACTGGTCATGGCAGCAACAGGGCAGCTGGACATAGGGTCAACAGAGTAACAGAATAGGGGTTGCTTTTACTTGGGGTATATTTATGTAAAATCAGAAACAGACAAAATTATAGGGACCTATGCAGGTCTAGGCTAACTAGTGCAGGGCTGAGGTCTTGACCGCAGCAACCTGTAGCTGCTCGATGAGCGTATACTTTCTTTGGCTTGGCAGGGCTAACTAGTAACCTGAGCCGGGGATGCCCTGGTGTTCAGGTGACCAAGCCCTGTGTTTCTCTCTCTTAGCTCTGGGACACCGAACACTGTGGACGTGCTGTGTTCAGTCTCACTCAGCATCGAGCTTCTCTGGTCCTCATCGTAGCTACTGCAGTGCAGAAGCTGAGAATATAGAGGGGTTGCACGTCAGTTGCAACCCCTCTATATGGACCAGGGAAACTTTGACAGCAATTTTTGGGCTCGTTATATCTTTGTGTATTTTTGTAGGTCTTCCTGAATAAATTTTTGTGGTCATCGAAAATACTTCTCCGTCTTATAGTTTCTGTTGTACGCATGGAGGAGCATCTGTCATTTTAGTCACGCTACCTTTAATTAATTATAGAGTACCCTATTTTTGTAACACTGGTACATGGTGCCAGCTGTTTAACGACCTACGCCCCTATTATCTTAAATTTAATTTGTTTCACTTAAATGACTTGATCCCTGTATAAGAATGTTGTAGCACTATTGGCATAAATTTAACATTCAACGTTTATTTTTAAACTGTGTAAGTTACTATTGTTTGATTTACTTATAGGGCCTAGTTTCATTCCTTTTGGGAGGTCGTTTCTGTACTTTAAGGCCACATCACTTAAGTATTCTGAGCACAGATCTGCCTTTTCTGGATTTCTTTCCGTACATCTTTTATTTTTTGTTGTAAATCTCCAACATGATCAGGCGGGTCTGCTGTGCAGTGCCCCCTTGCTGCCACGGGATTGAGTGACCCTACATGTGATGCACAAGTCGTCTTTGTCGTCCATCCTCTTCACCTGGGAATCTTTGTAGTATGTGTTTGGAATAATTCATGACAAAGAACTGTGCTGAATGGTAATTTATACAACCTGGCTGACAGATATGCTGAAAGGAACCCGTTATTGTATATAGTTATAAGTAAAGTATAAGTAATGTTCAGTTGTAAGTTAAGGTTTTAGTAAATATCAATTAAAATTACAGTTGTCACAAACAAGCATGTTACAATAATATAAGAACGTTATGTTCCATGACGTCTGTACCTTGAACTTGCATCAAGTGTTACAATTGTTCCCATATTTGTTATGTGATGAATAATTTGTCAATTTTATCAGGCTCTCATTCTAAGTTTAGTTTTGCCAATGTTATATTAATATTTTATATACCTGTATTTAACTCTAAGATATGCTTGGCGTTAACTACAGAATAATCATGTTGTATGATTGAGTCAATTTTGTTTATATATATATGTACATAAATTATTGACATAGCTGTATACATTAATAAGCATTGGTCATTTATAGCCAGATAGTTGTTTTGATAATTTATTGTGCATTAATATGGTGTATCATGTTTAGATAATAGTGTGAGATAGTTGATAAAAGGACACACGTGTCTCGTTAGATGTTAGTTTCAGGGCAGAGATGTTGTTAGAGAGCTCACGTGTCTCGTCGGATGTTAATATTAGTACAGTTTGATTAAGACGGAGCCGCTTCTGCTTTGGCGATCACTAATGTTTGTTGTAGATTTCAAAAGAAGTGCGTCTGTGCAGGTTAGATTTTTTTCACACACTATTACTAGAGACGTTCCCTTATTAATATTCTTGCCGATAAAAAACTTGCAAACTTGCATAACTGGGAAAATGGTTAAACGGTCCAAATGACCGAAATCGCAAGTAAAAGGGCTTTGCGTCTTGAAGTAAGGTCGTTCAAAAGGATCGAGTTCGGTTCTCGAATGGCATGGCTGGGTCTCCGCTGCTGGGATCGGTGGATGGAACGCGGGTTGCTTCGGGGCTGTGGATGCTGTAGCTTTCAAACAAGGACTTCAACCCAGGAGAGAAGATGGCGCCCTCTACGGCTCCTTGCTTGGCTTGGTGTGGCACTGCGACTGTTGGCTCAGAGAACATACTTGGGGAGCGCACAGGGCTGAGGTCTTGACCGCAGCAACCTGTAGCTGCTCGATGAGCGTATACTTCTTTTGGCTTGGCCTTATTAATATTTGCGCAGTGAAATAGGTCGGCGAAATTAGGAGTAATGATTGGCCGGAGGACAATGGGGAGTTGTGCCGGCAGCAAGCATTTATAAGGAGTGGAGTGGGACTTCTTCGGCAGAAGGCCCATTTCAGCGTAATGGTGAGTTAAAGACTGACGAAACCTTCAGCAGTCCTGGAGCCGGTCTGCTTATGTCACATTGGAGACAGCTGAGATGTGGTGTCTGCAAGTGTAGTTGGTCTGTGTCTGAGGAAGAGACAAGTGATTTCTCTGTAAAGGATTTAAGAGCAAATAACGTATTTGGCCGACAGACTGGTAATCAGGCGGATTGATACTTGTGTGCGCTTCCAGGAACAGACCGAGGACTTTATATATACGCATTACCTTAGAGGTATAGGATATTGCTGTGTAAACTTATTCTGGTACCAGGTTTGTATGATTAAAGGAGACATCAGCTGTGAGAGACTGTGATTCAACACTCAGAAAGATTAGTCTGTGCGCGGTAAGTGGATGCGAAACGTGTATACACATCGAGAAATGGAGGATTATGGAAACTCCGTGAATACAGGACAGTGTTACATCCCGGTTTTAGCTGTGTGCGGGATAGCCAAGTGGTTAGGAACCGAGTGATCAGGAACTTTGCTGTTTGCCGTCATGATTTGACTCTGTGTATCTATGTGATTATATTCGTTATTGGTGTAAAGGGAGCGTTAATCTGTTAACACAGATCTTGTTTTTTTAGCGTACGTATGTATGAGCCCAGCCAGTGTGTTCGACTCTTAAAAGAACTTTGACGTTCTTTACCAGTGTGACACTCAATTCCATATTTAAAGCTGTTTTTTATATGATGATCCCCTAACTCCTAACAAGCGTTCGCAAACCTCTTCATCAACTGCCACTATGCTGCATCATTGAAAAACAGGGGTTCTCTGATGAGGACCTGCCAAAGCTTTCTTTCGGTCGAAGAGCTTTGCGACACTGCTTGTGTGAATGTGTATCTCATTTTTAGAATTAATGAAATACTAAGACAGCGTCAGTGAGAAGAAAATGCAGAGTTTGGATGCTACGACACAGCCTTGCTTCAAACTTCTGACACTGTACATTTTATGTTTTCATGGAAGTAAGTCACGATGCTGAGCATTGTCTTTTTAGCGTGTTTGTGTGTCTGTGTCTGTGGGGGGGGGGGTGTGGGGGGTGGGTGGTCTTCTTAAGCAGTTGGAACTGAACACGTGTGCACACAAGGTTGAAAACCTTGTTCAAGTCTATGAAGATTAAAATTAAGGGCATCTGCTGTTCACGGTATATTGCATATCTCCTGCAATTGGAAAACTGCAAACATGTCATTTGGTCATCTCTGTCCACTAAATCTGCACCATAGGAAGCACTCTGCAAAAAAAAAACCTTCATCCGCTTCTCCTGGTCGGTGGTGACTTGGTGTTCAGGGGCCGACCTCTTATACGAGATGTCAAACATGTAGCAGGTACTGCAGAGTGAGCCCCTTTGCTTTTTTTCAGTGCTTGTAGTGTTAGGTTTAGGCTGGCTCCACTGTGTTATTCGGTACAGCCTGTCTTTGTTTTGTCTGTGGCTTGAACAATGAATGAGTGTGCTAAAGGTCGCAATTGGTATTGTGACAGTCTCTGATGTTTGAAATGCTATTCAGAGATGACGAGATCCAGCTTCTGCCAGTGTATTGATTTTGAGTGTCCAAGGATGCTCTGTGTTTTACCTGTTTCTTAAAGGTTAATCAGGTATTTGATGATACACAGCTCCAAGAGTCTCTGGCGGTTTAATTTGTCTTCTCAATGCCATGGCGTCTAAAAAAAACTCGTGAACTTGTATTCAGGTTATCCAGAAGCATTATGTACTCTGGCTTGGGATGCGCAACTCTTTGGCTTCAGCTGCAGGGCACAGGTAGCAAAAACGTAGATGATGATGGGCCTTAGGTGGTGGATTTGTTTCTTGAATTTTGCCGGAGTTTCTGTCATGTGCAGCAGCTTGTCTCTACCTAAAGGGTTATCGGAGGAACGACTGGAAGTCTTGGCACTACGGCTACTGCAAGACTGCTATGGAAGTCTTGGCACTATGGCTACTGCAAGACTGCTATGTCTACTTAGACCCTGAGAACAAGACACACAAAATCTCATCACCCACAGAATTACTCAGAGAACTGCATAAATACCTTCACCCACAAGGGACTTTTTTTCTACATATCAGATATTCTAGGTGTGAAACGAGGGGGCGTCCATCCTCTTTAAATCCGCACCTGTTTCCAGAATGACAAGATATTTTCATTCTAGGCGAGAGGTTCTAGAAACATTTGACCTTTGAGAGAAATCAGAAGTGAAACAAGAAAAGCTTAGAAATGTGGGCTTTATTGCGAAGGGGAAAAAATAAACAGCACGATGATAAAGACAAACAAGTGCAGAAAACATGAATGGGTCTGATAGAACTCCGCGTCTTGGAAACTGTTGGCCAGTCTTACTCCTGTGGACCATTTTACTTAAAATTAGAACTTTTTTATTAAAGTATCAGTTGGGGAAATATTTTTAACGGACGATTTTTTATGACAGTTAACAAAAGCATCGTTTTGCTAAAAAGTCCGAGCAAGTAAAGCTTTGAATACACCAACATTTCCAATGTGGGAAAGCACCTTATAAAGATTGATCAAACTTTGAAATACAAGGCAATGTTGGTCATGAAATTCATGATGAAAAGGAATGTGTATTTGGCGCCTGCCAGAGGATTCATCTAAAACAAGACCGTGCTAAAAGTGTTTGCTTTCGACGTTCTTGAGAATTTTCATTCAAGGTCTGCGGTGATTGCTATACGTGTACCACACTACCAAGGTATGAAAATGGGACTCAAAGGATGTTCTTGTTCCATTTAACTCAGAGTGTCAAGGATATATATCCTCTCCCCGTCTCCATTTTGCGCATCTTTCTGAGTTCACCTTCTCCCATGCTCTTACATGCCAAGGTCAATGAATGTTGAAGAACTTAAGTCTTTTTCGTTTACCAGCTCCATAAGAATCTTTTATTGGCGATTTGTTTTTCTGCTTTTTGTTTTCCAGTTATACACTCTATCAATTCACTATAAGGTTATTCATGTTCTTCTTACATTTGCAAAAGGCGCTCTTAACGTCTCATGGGTGAACGGCTTCCTTTTGGACTGAACACAGACGTCTTCCCACCAGTTGAAGGAAGCCAGTCAATTTCTAACCATGTGGACCAGTCTGTATCCAGCTTGCTTATACGTCCACTTCTCATCATAACCAAGGTGACTAGCCTGTAGAGTACTTTTCAATGACGTGCAAACAGGTCTACTTATGAAGAAAATGTGACTTGTCAGCACCACGTTTTCTGGTAAAGTTTTCTAGAATAATTGAAGCTGATCTACTTCTCATCTTGACAGAGATCAGTGATCCTACTTATCGTGAAAGGCCGACTGCAGATATAATCAGATTTCACATATTTCTATAAAATTACGTCTGGTGAAGAAAGTCCTCATATTCAGCTAATCAGCTCCTGCAGTTTTTCACGAAGCAGTGTTCTTCATGTTTTTATCGCATCCCATGTAATCGTAATATCTTGACATTCTCTATCAGTTCAATTGCACTCCATGAGACTGACTTCATTTTCCAATTCTGGTATAACCCTACTCTTTATTCTAACGGAATGTTCTTCTTGATCTCTTTTATCTATTAGTTGTGTTCACTACAGCCCATATGTTTACCTTGGTCAACATTCATAATTTTCGCCACAACTTTCTAGAAGAGGCTGGGTTTGTTTTTGACAAAATATCTAACATTCTGATCACTTGTTAAACACTCTTGGTCTGTATGTCTGGCATACTGAGCTGTCCCTTTTCAAAGAACCATAATGGCTCAAGTTTATCAACAATTTTTACAACTGCAAGAATCATATCCCTACACCAGATTCTAGAATTCGGTACCTTAGTTGTGTCACCACATTGCAAAGTTCTCAATCAGGTCAATGACAGTTTCTGTAATCAGCCTCCTGCAGGAAGTTTTAGTCAGAAGGTAATAATTCTTTGAACTTATATAATGAACATCTTGATGGTGAGGACTTATACCCAAACATTTCTTCTTGAATGCAATATCACTTTGTCTTTCTTTAATATTAGCGTATATGAAAGACCTCTGCTAAAAAAACGACTCATCAAAACTCAGCTGAACTAGGAAAATCCACTCCTGTGGTTCATGGGTAATAAACACAAATGAAATCTGGAGTTTTATTGAGGAAAATCAGTGTAATAATCAAGATTACATAAAAAAGTCATATATGAATGACTTATTCTGCATGACGCATAAAGAGTGTTCATCACACCTGTCCATATACGGGACACCATAAGATTCACACATACACCAGTTGGTCTGACCAAAATCACTAGGATGGGCCCACCAACTTCTGTACAAATGTATCTAATGCAGTTTCATCCACAAGTCCTACAAATTTGTCCAC
The DNA here is from genome assembly GCA_026874595.1 of Sipunculus nudus. Lineage (NCBI taxonomy): Eukaryota > Metazoa > Annelida > Sipuncula > Golfingiida > Sipunculidae > Sipunculus > Sipunculus nudus. Next base: position 41,314,005 of record CM049307.1, on the reverse strand, counting down.
CACCTGGCCATCTTTTATTCCTAGCACAGTTGGGACAGCTTGGACCTGAAAAAAAGTTAAAAGAGCATTTAGAGGATAACTAGACATAAGTAAAAGTGATAATATATGCATTCCAATGATTTCATCAAGATGACAACTATGTAAGAACAAGGTAACTGAGGGGAACAGCGACAAATTCAATTAGATTTTTTTTTTCTAAAGAAATTAATTTATCTACTAATAAAATGGATTGTAGAGGATTTATGTCCTCTTCTGAAATGCAATATGCTATGATAGATTCATTACCGATAATTGATAGAGAGTGCCAGAGTTAAAATGTTTGCAATTGTTTTCTTCACATGACTGTAAGAACATTTCTAATCCCGCTTACCCCATGATATATGGCCAGATCCTGGTTATCATCAATGTCCACTTTGGCTAACAGCACTTTCCCATCATTTTCTGTAACAACAGCCTCCAAGCGAGGACCAAGGAGCTTACAAGGACCACACCACCTATGCATTCAGGAACACACTTAGGCTAAATTGTTGTTAACAGATTTAGCACAGTATTGGCCTTTATTTCTAGCAAGTCATAATGCTTTACAAAACAAAATTATTAAATTATTTCAAAATGTCAATAAATGTTTATACATAATCCGCAAGACTACGGATTAGCTTGTATGTGTTGCTTATAAAATACAAATTATCAAAAAACTTTAACAAATGAATATTTTTATATACTAAAATAAGTTGTTCCTTCAGCTCATCAAGTAAATTCAGGAACTAACACATCTAAGTAGCATTTTTTTCTAGCATTTAGATTTTGATCTTCAGGAAGTCTTCTTAGGATGTGATTCTTAGGATTAACCCAATTAGCTAAAACTGTAACAGTAGCATTACAATTTACAGTGAATAGTATGAGTAGCACAGAAATGCATGCTTTGTTGTACTCACGAAGCATGAAAATCCACAATCACTGGGACGGAGTTCTTTAACACTCGCTCTTTGAAGTCATCCTCATCCTGAACATTGAACATATGGTCATTGTGAAGAGGATTGCTGGTGTGGAGAGAAGCTACTGAAGGCAGATGGTTCTGACAAACTGAAGGCCTGGAAGCCATGCTCCACTGTACTGCATGGCTTCTAAAGTGTGAAGTGGGTGCCAGAAAACGCCTGAAACAGCCAGCACTTCTTGCTAGACGTCTGGCTGCCATTATCTACAAAGTTAAAATTCAGGTATATTGAAAAATTTAATTCCAGTCTGGGCAGATATTGTATTTCTTTGAGGACACTGGTTCTCTAAGTGCATTAATAAATGCAGTAAGGGACTGGACTGTTTACAGCTCCCTATTACTTGAAAGTAAAAGTGATGTTAATTTCTAAATATACAACAGGACATAGCTCAAATACTCCTTAATACCTTGAAAGTTTAAAATAATCATGTTTTTAAATAGTAAATTAATTCTTTAAAAGTTTTTTAACAGTTATTTATGGTTTTCAGGGTGTAATGTAACAATAGGTTTTAACCAGTTAACATCAGTAACCTAGCAACCCAGGTCCATATGTTGAGCCATATATTTCCGCTTGACCACTCTTGCTTGACAGAAAAAAAAACCAAACAATTTAATACTATACCCTTAAACCTGTGATTTGCAAGGTTATAAAGATATTGCCTATATTATGGCTATAATCAAATGAATACATGTGGTTTATAACTATATATTTCTTGGCACCGCAGGTGCCATAGTATCCCCAGACAATTAACCCTCCCCCCCCCCCCCCCCCCCCGGGGCCCTTGATAACACGCATCTAACCTGTAAGTTTGGTGACTGTAACAAAATTTTTTTTTCGAGTTTTTGCCCTATTTCATTTTAACATTATTGCTGCTGTGACCTTGAAACAAGGCCTACAGGCCTAATGCGAACCTGTGCAAAGTTTGGGAGTGTGAATGGAGGTTTATTTTTAAAATTTAATATTGATCCTTTAAGTTCTGCATATCTACCTTAGTCATTATGATTTCAGCAAAATGGACATTTTGGACCTGCAAGTTTCAGACTAGGACATTTTAAAACTAGAATATGGGTAGTCGACAAGCGACTGTGTGTATCCGCAGAAATCAGAGTGGGACGGGTGAAGTGAGGCATGGATTAACTGGCAAGGGGAATAGAGTGAGGTGTGTTGCATATTAGCATGGATGTTTGCAGCGTAAATGTGAATGTAGGTGGTGCCACCAGTCATAAAATAGAGAAAATTGTCCAGGATGTATAAACCTGCAAAATTTCAGGTGGATAAGTCAAACCACTGCTGAGATATGAGTGATATTATCCCAAGGCAGATGAACAGATGGATGCTGTGCATAAGGGGTTGCAGGTGGCGCCACCAGTTTTGCCTATGATGAAGAGCTATGTGAGATCTATACACATGCAAAATTTTGGCCCAATCGGTCAAACTGTTCCCAAGATATGAGCTTGGATGTCTACAGAGTAAACATGAATGTAGGTGGCGCAACCTGTCATAAAATCGAGAAACCTGTCCAGGATGTATAAACCTGCAAAATTTCAGGTGGATAAGTCAAACCACTGCTGAGATATGAGTGATATTATCCCAAGGCAGATGAACAGATGGAAGCTGTGCAAAAATGGTTGCAGGTGGCGCCACCATTTTTACTGTATGTTATAAAGCTATCAAAGAGCTACATTTGTGCAAAATTTTTAGCCTGATTGGTCAAACAGTTCCCGAGATATGTGGGTTTATGTGTGGAAACAGACACACAAATGGATGCTGGGCAGCAAGGAATGGTAAGAGGTCAACAAAAAATGAGGGTGCAGCAGTTCACATGTGACCTGATGATAAACCTGATTCGCTTAAAATGCAAACCAAGTTTTTTCAAACAGTTGAAAGATATAGTTCAAATAATCTGGGAATTCTGCATCTAAACATTGTGTCCAGACATCTAGACGCTGTGTTTAGATGTCTAGACACATTTTCTAGACACCCCCCCCCCCCAGCCAGGTCAGTTGCCATAGTGATGTCTGGACCCCACCTGTTTGTACTGAGTGACCTCTTGACTTGGCTGCTGAAACTCATCTTATTGTCAAATCTGTTTCCAAATACAGAAAGCCTTTTTCAATTGGCTACAATGCTTTTTTTAAACTTTATTTACCCAATCTATTCTTATAAAACTGGCAGAACCCTACTATAGAATAATTCTTGTAAAGTTTAACCAATCAGCTTAACAGTTTCATCATAAATCAGTGTATAAGCTAGAAGAGTTTAAAACCCTATCCATGATCTTCAATCAACTTGATTTTGGGATCAATCCATGCAAGATTTCTTGAGATATATAAGAATTTGTGTGATTTTCCCCGAAAATTGGACCTATTCAAGGTCAAGAACGCTACTAGTAAAGGTCATGACCTAATTTTAAATAGGTGTCGTTCTCTCATCCATATCTAAACATTTACCAAGTTTGGTACAGATCTGTGAAATATTTTTTGAGTTATCGCGCCAAATTAAAGATTTTGTGTGAATTTCACCAATATATGGGAATATTCAAGGTCAAGGCCACTCTCATTGGAAAGGTCATGACCCAAATTTAAATAAACATCATCCCATAACCTATATCTATGTATATGCAAAATATAAAAGAAATCTGTCCATCAGTTTTTGACTTATAATGCTCACAGTACTGTCAAGTGGCAATTTTGGGGGTATTGAAAGGCATGAAAACAAGTAAAGAATAATAGGTGGTGCCACCAGTTTCTTGATCATGACAACCCTATCCATGATCTTCGATCAACTTGATTTTGGGATCAATCCATGCAAGATTTCATGAGATATTTAAGAATTTGTGTGATTTTCCCCAAAATTGGACCTATTCAAGGTCAAGGACACTCTCCGAGGAAAGGTCATGACCTCATTTTAAATAGGCCTTGTCCTCTCACCCATATCTATACATATTCCAAGTTTGGTAAAAATCCATGATATATTTTATGAGTTATAGCGCCAACCAGATATATATGCGACGGCGGCGGGGGGAACAACATGAAAACATAGTATCCTCCCACTTTGTCTGGGGATACAATTTTGGACTTCTGGTGTAGTGTCATTAATCTGCTTAGTTCAACAGGGGTCTAACCTCCTGGGTGGTGTTCTTAACCTGCATGATGTAACACTACCAAAAACATAAATAAGGTCAGATTATCCAAGCTTTAATTATGTTGCTACTGACCTGTATCATGTGAGAATTTTGAAGGTAATGGTTGAAAATGTTCATTCGTGTGACTGGGGTTGCTTATATGTACAAGTACATGTTTGACAAAATGAAGACCACTGCTTAGCAACTTTAGTCGAGACATTTATATTTATCTGAAATATCTACTGTTTTTTTATGAAACAACTACAAGCATTATAAAAGGTTACACATATAATCACTCGTTCCTTATCCCTATGGTGACTGGTCAATAGGGGGGGGGGGGGCTCCATGAAGGAGGCTCCTTCCTGCAACCCCTCTGTCGTAGGAAGGACGGCCTTATATTCAGTTATAATTATTAAGTTATAATTAAATTATAAATGATTATGTAGGGTGTTTGATCTGACTGAAAAAAAAGTCCCACCTGTCAGCCACACAAGCTCATCGACATACATCACTGCATTTGCAATCGAAAACAGAACTACCATATCATAAAAAAAGCTACCTTTTTTCATTGTATCAGCTGTGTATGTCCACATTTCACCAGTCTGACAAGATTCTTCACAATTTAATTGATATTCAATGATAACGAGTTTGTGGATAATCAGAGGTGATGACGAGTTTTCTGGTATGTTACGTGAGAAACTAAACGTACACAAAGTAGGCTTGCAAACTCACCTGTTATTAATTTTGGTCAGGCACAAAAATATAAAGTTCTCTCAGAATTTATGTACAATAGCGTCACGTTATGGCCTTCAGGTCATGCACCCACACTCTGTCCTTGACCCCTTGTCAACTTCCAACCTCGCATAGTACTCAAATCTCGGCTTTCCAGCAAATCATCACTAAAATGCGTGCACGCATGCTTACACGTATATTTCCACAAACATGCCAAAACGTGTGCAGGCTTAAATTAATTAATTACTCTTTATATATTCAAATTATCCTGTATATTTTCAAAATATGATAGTCAAGGGTATGATAAAAGTAGTTATATACTACATCCCTGACTTGCAAAGAGGTCTAGCTTTGCCCACATGCCTGCTGTCCCTTTGCATGACAAGTCAAAAATTAGGTTAAAATTTGCTGCGCCTTTTCAACACGGTTAGGTGTGTCAAAATCCATTTTCATCAATTAAAATAATGGCGATAGAAAGAAGAGGCCTTAAACGTTACGCAATTTCCCTACATATTTGATTCTCCACTATGGGATAAGCTATGTACGTATTTCTTTAAAGATTTGTATTTATGTAGGCCTACTATAATTTTACCTTTTCATGCAACCATTCTTCATAGACAGGGCCATTACAAAAAAAAACCTTAGCCCAAAAGACAACCCGTGTTAAATAATTTCATAACCAGGGGCAATGAACGGTGCTGAATCGAAATATGATATATGCCCAGTTCGCAAAATGACAGAAGTGCTCATATAGTACGTACATAATGTGAATAATTATGCAGTGTCAGAATACTGAACCTAAAAGGAAAGATATTTAAATTTGCTGCATTTGGAGTTTATTCCTAGGTTTTATAAATAAACTCAACAAAGTTATAGCAACTTATTCAAACATGAGCATTTTTGCCAAATTAATCCAGGTTGGAAACTAAAACTGTGAGTCACTGGTGTTCACTTGTTTGGCATACAGCAGATTTCGATTCAGTACTGTTCATGTAAATGCCTGTCAAAACTGCATGATTGCCATAAATTAATACGATTTGCCTCCAGGACTTTAAATTTGCACACTTTTTTTCGAATTTCTACCCAGTCTGCATGTAAACTTTGTTAAAATTACAGTGTAGGCCAGCATCGTACATGCAAAATTAATGTGTGAGATAAAATTTGATGATTCCGAGGATATAACCTGTGACAATTAATGTATTGTAATTTAAAAAGTTGATTTACAGTTGTAATACGAAGAAAATAAGTGATCCTGTATTTTAAGGCAATATTGCTTCAATTGAAAAACAAAAGAACGAGCATATAATGTCAATCGGAAAATTTCTTTATAAGAACATTTATCAGGTTTGTAGTATTTAGACTAAATTCTGGAGTAAACGCGGAAATAAATATAGGCTCTTCTATACACATTTGTGAGATATATACGTATGTTTTTGTTCATACAATCAGTTTTTATCCTTAAATTTAGGATGTCGCCTCGCAGACTTTGGTCCACATTTGTACATTTGTACTTTATTTTATTCGGTAACAATATCAAAATATTTCAAAATATTTATCCTATTTTTGTGTTTTGTGTACAGTGTTCTAAGAACATTTCTTTTATTTAAAGATTGAGTATAACTTGCTTATTATAAAATTTTTTAAAGACATTTTGATAGACCGCTTATAGTACACAGATGCCTTAAAATATACGAATATTTACTCTTGTTGTGAATATTTATTTACATCTGACTAATATCACATTCATCTTGATACAAGTTTTTTTTTTTTTTTGGGGGGGGGGGGGATTAAGCATGAGCATAGCTCATTAGTCGCTCTTTCCCTGTTCGTTTCATATAAGTAAACATGATCAGATTATCGAGAATGAAAATTATAGTTCTAAAAAACATGGTACAATGTCCTTCGTGAACATGGTAACATTGAACAAATAGATACAAATCCTGGAAAAAAGTATATATGTTATGTAAAGGGTACACATGGAATGTAAAGAAGAAGAAATAATATGGATGGTTGGATGTTATGATAAAATAGGTGGATTTTTATTTTACACACTCATGCAAAGATCTATCGAAACGTTTTGTATTTTCGATATAATTTTGTAGGCACTGGAATAATTTCTTTTTGAATGAGTAATCTTTACTAGGGTCGCCATACAGAATTAACTGGGTGTTGAAAGATATGTTCATATCTTGTTTGAGGTTGTGAAGATGTTTGTGTCTATCATTTTTATATAAATCACACTCAAGGAAATAATGACTTATAGGCGTCTTCTATCATGGATCCACATTTATACAGGATGGATTGTCAATGATGTGCCGTTGTGTTAAGTTGCATATAATTTAGATTGCTGTACATTTCAATCTTAATCTTGTATGGTATATTTGACATTTTCTTTTTTCCAATAAGATAGTACATAGGTGGTTTCATGTTTGTTGATAATTAAACGTCTTTTAAGTGCATGTACACTGTTATTATTTTGAATTTCAATATTAAGGTTATTCCACTTAGTGATAATATCGAGTAAGAATGACGTTTGATATAGTGATTTGTTGACATAAACAGAAGTGATGTGATTTGTGCCTCTTCTCAGATTACAGTCATGTACTGAGTATGTGTTGATCAGATTGCACAAGTAGGTTGGAGCTTCTTTTTTAATTATTTTGTACAATAAAATTATTTGCTGGGTGTTTCGCCTTTTTTGTAGAGTACCAAGACATGTTTCTTGATATAATTAGCTGTGGCTGGTACCTTTTACACCTTATGACCAGGTGTTGATTTTACACAGATTCTCATTCAGTAATTTTGCGGCAAGGGTTGGATTTTCCACGTTGCATGGTGTAAATCATGGTATCTAAAGCAAATAAATTAATGTGACTAGTGATGATGTTTGCAAGGTCGTTTATGAATACCAGGGACAGAAGAGGCCCAAGGATGGATCCTTGTGATATTCCTTTCCTGCTGTGTATGCCCAATTAGAAACTCATGATCCACTCTAACCCTCTGTTCTCTTTGTGTCAAATATTGTTCAATCCCTCTCGGCAATTTACCTTTGATACCTGCTGAGTTTATTTTTGATAGTAAGCCTCTAATCCGAACCTTATCGAAGGCTTTACTTATGTCAAGGAACACTGCTCTTACTCCTTTGGTGTTTTAAAGTGACTGGCAAATTGAGTTTAATAGATATATGAGTTGGTAAGTACATGTAGTGTATCGCCTAGCTAGTATGAATCCTGACTGATGAATCGAGAAATAAGAGTTATAAATTTTTCTGTACAGTATTTTTCCAAAATTTACAAGAAGATACAAGAAATTAAAGAAATTTGGCTATAGTTTAAGGGATTTGATTTGTCACCTTTTATATAAAATTTGGTGTCACATGTGATATTTTCCATTGTACTGGCAGTTTTTTGGCATTAGGGATAAATTAAATAATCATTAGAGTGGAAAGCTTTGTTCACTCTGATATATCAAACTGCGTCGAATCTCTATTGTCTATATATTATCCAATGACGTTGAAGAACAATGTACCATTTGTATTTGAGGATGTATATATGATATAACAGTTTGTATGTACTTAATTTTCGAATTGTGTCGCTTCCATAGAAAAACAGTAGAACGTGTTTCCGAAAGTGACGGGGACAAACTTTTTGTTCGGAAAATCGAGCTTTCGGAAAAAAACGGTCAGGGATCTGTTGGCAAGTTCGTACGACAGTTAATGCCATCTTACCTGGGAACACTCGTGTTTCTTTTCAATCTACACGTAATGGACGACTGGAACGTATAAAAAATATTCGTTTAATTGCAGAGCTTGATCGGTAAAAATCCATCTGATCAGTTTTTAGGAAACATGTGTGCATGCCCTTTCTTCAACAAATCCGAAAGGTCAAATGACATCGTCGGCGCCATTGCTGACATTAAAGTACCTATCACACCGGGAAAGCGAATGAAAATCGGATCAATAGCTAAAATCCGTTTTTCTGTCGCTTTCCAATCGCCCATTTCGGAATTAATTCGCTCTCTTCGGTCTTCATTCGGAAATTACGCGAACCAAAAGCGAAATTATTCAGACAAGTTGTGTCGCTTTTCGTTCACATGTGTCGGTATTGGTTCGTTTTGTCTTTGGCTGATTGTAAACCGAAATCAGCAAATCAATTCTGACATGGGCGCATGGAAGGCGACAGAAAAACGGATTTAAAGCCCGTGTAAAACCGAATAACGAACCAAACCTTGGTTTCAAGTCTGAATGCCATCATCGCAACCGATTTCAACACCATATATTCACAATTTCGATAAAATGAACTGTAGATAGGAACTTGTTGAATATAAAATGAAGTTTAGAAATTCTACCTATATGTTAGATATGAAAGTTATAAAATGCTCAAGTTCAATGCTGTAAAGTGCTGTGCGGTCGTTCAAAAGCTTAAGTTTCCTTTTGCCTTCCTCATGTGTACTGACGCTGTTAAACCCGTGTCAGACCGAAAACGAACCAAACACTTTATTTTATGAAAAAATGGACATGGAAAGCGAATGTTTAGACTTTTTTAAGCACATATATCACACTGGGAAAGCGAATGAAAAGCGGATCAATAGCTTAAATCCGTTTTTCTGTCGCTTTACGTACGCCTATGTCGGAAATGATTCGCTGACTTCGGTTTTCATTCGCCAAATTGCCCGAAGCGAAAGCATTTCGTTTTTTGTTCGCTCACTGCACTATGGTTTCGATATTCATTCGGTCATTTCTGTATTGTGTTTATTCACCCGTGTCAGTATTGATTCGTTTTTGTCTTTGGCTGATTGAAAACCGAACAGAAAGCGAATCAATAACGTACAGACCGAAGTAGAAAACCATGCATCGCTTTTCTTGCGGTATTCCATCCCTATTTGTTCGCTTTTGATTCGCCCATGTCGCTACTTGTGCGTTTTCATTCGCCCTTGTCGCTATTTGCTCGCTTTCAGTATTAACCCGTGTCGCTAATAGCACCTAAACCATCTCCAACACCATAAAAATGTCTAAACTTTCGCTTTCCATGTCCATTTTCTTATAAAATATATACACAAACCAGTCCTGAGATATAAGCCTAGATGTCTGCAGCGTAAACATAAGTGAAGGTGGCGCCACCTGCCACAAAATCTTAGATGTATAAACCTGCAAAATTTTAGGCAGATAAGTCAAACCACTGCCGAGATATGAGTGATTTTATCCTAAGGCAGACAAACAGACGGACGCTGCGCAAAAATGGTGACAGGTGGCGCCACCAATTTTGTGTATGATTAAGAGCTATGTGAGATCTATACACATGCAACATTTCAGGGGGATATGTCTACCAGTCCTGAGATATAAGCCTGAATGTCTGCAGCGTAAACATAATGTAGGTGGCGCCACCTGCCACAAAATCCAGAAAGCTATCCAAGATGTATAAACCCGCAAAATTTTAGGCAGATAAGTCAAACCACTGCCGAGATATGAGTGATTTTATCCAAAGGCAGACAAACAGACGGACGTTGTGCAAAAATGGTTGCAGGTGGCGCCACTAGTTTTGCGTATGATAAAGAGCTATGTGAGATCTATACACATGCAAAATTTCAAAAGGATATGTCTACCAGTCCTGAGATTTAAGCCTGTATGTCTGCAGCCTGAACCTGTATGTAGAAAATTTCAGGTGGATAAGTCCAACCAATGCAGAGATATGAGTGATTTTATCCGAAGGCAGATGAACAGATGGACGCTGTGCAGAAATGGTTGCAGGTGGCGCCACACTTTTTAGTGTATGTTATCAAGCTATCCAAGGGCTACATTTGTGCAAATTTTTTAGCCTGATCGGTCAAACGGTTTCCGAGATATGTAGGTTTATGTATGGAAACAGACGCACAAATGGATGCTGGGCAAAGAGAAAAGGTCAGAGGTCAACCAAAAATGAGGTCGCAGCAGTTCACATGTGACCCGACAATAATTCCGATTTTTAAAAAATTCCGCCCAGTGGTTACGGAGGAGTTCTCCGGAAACCTACGCGGCGGCGGTGGCACGGCGGCGGCGGCGGTGTCCGACTGAAAACATAGAATCCGCAAAACTCTGTTTTGGCGGATACAATTAGGGTCACATACACTAGGCTTTACACCTGACTGCAGGCCCTAATGATTCTTAATTACAAAAAATCGAATGAAATATTTATATGCTCGAAAACCCTTTCGTAAAACAAATAAAATGTAGGTTGCCCTTTTAAAATTTCGGAAAAGGCTTTAACGATTTTTCGAAAAAAAACCCCAAAAGCAGCGTTATGCTGTATAAATATTGTTTGATTTAGGATTAAGTGTAATCAGGTATATCAGAACTGAGTATACTAGTACTTCATACCCCATGAGATTAGTACTCTGGAGGTCAACATGTTCTTTTATAAGAACCTTTACTCGATCAAGATTCTAACTGTTGTGATGATTTATAGAATGAAGCACCTTACACGTACCTTTTTCTGTGTTTCTTTAGTCCAGGCACTTGACAGGGATATGATAACTAGCTAAAATAATTAAATTTTACATTCCCTACGCAGTTAATCAATTAAACCTAGCTAACAATTTATTTTTAAATGGACAAACAATTAAGCTTCATTTTAAGGCGTGCAAATGATACCTCATTTAGGCAGATTGCACAAATCATATATGAATGGCCGGTGACGTCTACATTATGAACATTATAGACTGAGAGATTCTTTGTGATAACTGAACATTTTTTGTGCTCATTCGGCCGCAAAACTAACAGGACCCCGAAATCAGTATAGGTTAACTTTCACACTGTAGCAGCAACGCTTTTACAAACCTTTTTAGCGTATATTTGATGAATAATAACAAGGCAGTTCAATCAAATGTCTCGTGTACAGTTGATCTACGCCAATGCCGAAGCACGTCTTGTGCTAGTTTTGGATCAAACTTTTCAAATAGCATTGCTGGGAGGCCATCGAGATTTTGACCATTCGAATAAAGCCATATATATATATATATATATATATATATATATATATATATATATATATATATATATATATATATATATATATATTATCACCCAAACCTGTACGTCCCTTTTATGATGCATGTGTTCTTGTTCAGAAGGTGTGTAAACAATGTATTATTAACATTTTGTGGGCTGGATTCGTTTGGCGCCGTTGTAATTTCTACCAGAAGAATTAGTGAAAATATTGCAGGCTTGTTCAATATTCATGAACGCAAAAGAGGGTCTGTCTAAAACGCGGAGAATCCGCGGAGGGATGGAGAATTCGCGGAGAATTTGCGGAGAATTCGTGGAGAATTGGCGGAGAGTTTTTATATTCAATATGATACTTTTTAATCCACATTAAAATCACTTAAAACCCCCAACCATATTACTCTTAACATATTTGCGCACTAATAAATGAACGAAATAATTTTAAAAATCTGTATATAATTAAGCATTTTATGCTTAACAATGTAGACTCGCCGCCGAGTGAATGCGTTACACAAAATCTAATTAACACCCGTCTGAGTCACCAGCAGACACTGACAGATCTTTAGACGAAAACGCAAAACACCTAATATTTGAACAGTTTATTTTGCAAACAATAACAAAACCATGCCCGTGTATCAAATTTACAGGTGTTAAACGATATATACATATATAATATGATTAATAAATCATAATTTTACCTACATTTATTGATAGATAAAAAAACCACTATCACCATTTATAGTGTATGGACCCAATTTACATGCAAAAAGGTGAAACACAAACATTCGACTTAACACACTTTACACACAAAATAAAAGATTGCCCCTTTTAATTTAAGCTAATGAATCAACTTGGCAGTAGGATTAAATAAAATAAAAGAAAAAATAGTAAATATATATTGTAATCACAGTTAAAGAATTATATTTTTCTTATTCTGTACAAAATACACCACACTGCTTTCTGGCCATATCAATACAGAGTATAATAATAAAAAAATTAAAACTATAGCACAATGTACACATACATACAGCAATAGTACATGAACTTATTTGTACAATCTTCACAAAACCATTTCATTTTTTAATTGCTTTAGTTATTTTAAAGACATATGCACATTTAAAATGAAACGATTTATTACATTTTTTCATTTTTTTTACAACCAATCATGTCTTCGAATAAATCTCCTAATCATCATTCACATTCAATCCGAATGGGTCACAGTTGCATTATATTTAGGTTAGTTAGGTTTTGGTATTCCAGGAGAACGTTTTGCTTGAGGAAATGGTGTAAAAATGCCTGAATCGTAACAAGAAACTAAGTGTTGTTGCATCAATCCATTGTTAAAATGTTCAATTTGTTCAATTTCTAAATTGAAACGAAAATCAACTGCATTTGCAACCACAAATAGTCCACAGTCTCCTGATGCTGTATTCGTTGTCTCTGGCATGGCACAAATAAAATCTTAAGAGAAGAACTGAGAGCTGAATTTTACATTAAAGTACAGATTTTTAATTATTTTGGTAACTAAACAGATACGTTAATATGTGAAGATTAATATAGTTGCAGATTTTAAGTGATTTTAACGTGTATTTAAAAGTATTATTGCATATAAAAACTCTCCGCAAATTCTCCACGAATTCTCCGCGAATTCGCCATCTCTCCGCAGATTCTCCGCGTTTTAGATAGACCCCGCAAAAGACGCTGAATCAAGGTCTATGAAACTTTACCTTCCACTGACTTGATAGTATGAAATTGAGTAGGCTTTCCAAAGAAAATGATACATAGGTTTTTTAACGCCATTGACTATTTGCAAGGTCCGTGTTCTCCACCAAATGTCCATTGCCTGTTGCGGCTCACTTGTTTGTAGCGCCGTCTGCCGGCAAATTTTTTCCCCAGATTTTTTTTCTTCTGGAAACCCCCTTTTGAGTAAGAGAGACTTCCATCCGGGACATTTTAAACATGGATGCGCCCATCTTGGACAGCGGCAAGAGCGCTGTCAAAGATTTTATCCATAAATATCTGAGTCCTTCTAACGGTGGATACCCATCAGTCAGTACTGTATTGGTGAACAGTCCTGGGGAAGTGGAACAGATACAGCAAAATGTTGCCAGGCAAGAGCTGGTTGCTAAAATCATCACCACACTGATCGGCCTTGGCATCAGTTTCACGTTGTCGTACTTTGGAATCAAGTGGCTCTCGAACGCGCTGGACCCCACCAAACAGGAGAAGAAGGAATCACAGCAAAAGGTGATCTGCTCTGTAATGATGTTCTTGAAACTTCACAAAAAGGCAATGGAAATAAAATTCAGTGTATATGAAAATTATGATTTGTCATTGAAAGTGTGTCGTGGTGTTCTGTAATTTTCATTTGCACTGATTTATTGCCATGGTATTTTTGGGTATTTTTATTACATCACCCAACCTAGCTGATGTAATCAGTTTGGGGTACAGTCAGGATTACAGTTCCCATCATTGTACTTCTTGAACCCTCACTGCTAATGGCCTTTAACCTGACTGGTTCTCCATCCGATGACTTAATTTCACCTTAACCTGAGCTAATTATAATTTTAAGACTCAATGGTTTATTAAATATATAATTATCTCTTAGCCTTAGAAAAAATTTTTTCCTCCTTTTCCTCATAGTATTGACTGATACTAAAGTAAACCTGATGTAGTAATGATAATATTAATTAGTGGTAAGATTCAATATCTTGCACATATTTGATAGATTTGAAGAAAATAAATTTTGAAATGTCTATGCATTCCTTTTAAATGTATTATATGCTGACTAATAGTAACAGTTTTAAAAATTATTTTGCAAGCCCTAAACCTGCAATGGTGAATGGATGGGATTTTATAATATATTTTATTTTAATGAGGAGCTCATGTTTTTGCTATTTTTCTTCATTATTTGAACATTTAATTTTAAAACCTTGGACTGAAGTGTCTTTTAACTTTTAAAGCTGGGAATCTACTCTTAAAGGATAACAACTCATGGCCTCAAAGACCATAATATGCTACATAATATTGTATTTGTCATCTAAGTTACCCCTGCAGTGGAAATTAGATTATTCAGTTTCACACTCTGTTAGTCATATATCCTAAATCACACAAAGAGGTTGACAAATTTCTTTCATACCAGTGCAATAAGATGCTTAACTGCAGTATTATGATTAGTCATTAACACTATTCCTTGTCTAGCTGATGAAAGATTTCTATAAGTGTCAAATGTTTTATAATCCAGGCTGAATTGTTGATGAAGAAGATTGGTGTGACAGGTGTAAAGGTATGTTGACTTCTACCTGTACTGAAACTACATTTATTGTTCCCTTTAACCCATTATATTTTATCAATGGTTAACTCTGCAAATGTAAATTCTGCTTGAATTTGCTCTCTACCCGTCCATATTTTGATTTATTTTCATCTTGTTTTCTCTTAGCATTGCTGCCGAAGTCAGTCATGACCTTTGTCAGTCATACAGTTAGGAGTAATATTACAGAAATATTTATTGCATGCTGAATAGTATTTATAATGATGTACAAAATTTTACGCTTCTTCACACTTTTCAGAATTTAAAGAAAAAAATTGATATTGTCATATTTGAAGTTAAAATTATTTCTGAAAATTACCCAGTACTGTAGAGTCACTGAATCATAATTTAAGTATGCTGATAAAAATGATAATCTGATGTAATAGTAATAGGGTCAGTTTGTCTTAATCCAAATTTTTCCATGATGTGCAAATTTAATAGCTGTTGAACACTAAAATTTGTATGATCATGTCTTAAAAGGCCATCCAAAGCACATTTAATGCATTTTTTTATAATATTCATGAAACAGGTGCTGATGTTTCTTGAATTCTTTTATTCTTGAATTTTTAATGTCTTCTACATAGCTTAGTGAATATGAACTCTGCATTGCTGCCAACTTGGTTGACCCACTGAGCATGACTGTTTCCTGGAAAGATATAGGAGGCCTGGAAGATGTCATCCAGGAAATAAGAGAGACTGTGATATTGCCATTTAGGAAACATGAATTGTTTGAGAAATCTTCATTGTTACAGCCACCAAAAGGTACCATTCAAATTTAACACTTTAAGTCAGCTTTCTGAGTATCAGAATCTGTATATCTTTACTTTGATAAAAATAAACATGTTGGAGCTTTTAGATTTGTGCTAACTGTTATTCATTTAAAATCATGTAAATTATAAACATTCACAGCAATCATTTATACCAGGAATGTAAACTCATAATTCCCTGATTGAGTGGATTTTAGTTTGTTTAAGAATTTTAAACAAGTCTAAGCTTAAATGGGGATCTTCTTTTTGATATCCAGGTGTATTGTTATATGGACCACCAGGGTGTGGGAAAACCATGATTGCCAAGGCAACTGCAAAAGCAGCAGGTAAGTAATTCAAAGAAGCAATTCTGTCCGTGTCATGTAGCTTGTTGTAATTTGGCAAAATAATAGGGCTGGACTGTTACATCAGTCATTGTGATACTTGTGATTATCATGTCCCGAACAAAACTAAGTACAATATTATTCATTAACTGTTAATGCAGTCTGTAAATTCTTTAAGATAAGTCCAGTATGTATCATATGATAAAGCAGAAACTGTACAGATGTTTCAAGGTCAATTAAAATGCAGTTGAAAATGTGGCTTTGTTGTTGATTAAAGGCCCAGTTAATTAAAAATGATTTGCAGGCTCTCCTACTTTATAAAATATTGATAATCCTTTTGGATCATTGAAGAACACATTACTTAAAGGGACCCAATCACCTTAAAAGCATGTTGAATTAACATGAAAAATAGCTTCTTTCCTGTCAAAAAATCTGGACTAGCCAGAATTTTGCCCTAATAATGTTAGATTAATCCTGTAGACAGATGTTAAAAACAGTGGACCGGCTGCGATCTCAGATGTCAACATACACACAGAGCGTGGGGCCGTGTGCATCGCGGAGCCACATAACTTGTCAATCAGGAGATGTCCTTACTGACTTGGGCCAAAATATAATACCTGTACCCGCTGGCTAAACGCTGTGTGTTGTGGCTCACAGTCAGACGTCCAGTCACGCAGCCTTGTTATGGTAAACAGCCACACGTTGACTGTGTTTACCAATACTCAGAGCCATAACAAGGTGTTAAAACAGTTGTATGCGAAGTACTGAGACTGTGTGCTGGGATGGTTTGCTGGGAAACTTTTGTTTTAAGCAAAACTGAATTGATAGTGTGAAAGAAAAGGCATAATATTTCTCCTGTTTATGTCCGTTTAATTACCGTTAATTTATTGATAATCAATTGCCACACCTGAGTTGATATAGGATATTAACATTTCTCCTGATGCCAGCCCCCAAAAACGTTTCCTATCTGATTACTCAGCTTATTGTGTTTCTGTTCATTACAGGGGCCAGATTTATCAACCTCCAGGTATCTTCCTTAGTAGACAAATGGTACGGGGAGTCTCAGAAGAGAGCTGAAGCTGTATTCTCACTTGTAAGGTTCTACAAAAATGTCAATGCCAGTTAATCCTTTTACATATTCAGGTTTTGTATGCTCTTATGTTATATAATTTTCTGCCACTCATTAATGTATATAGGATATTAACATTTCTCCTGATGGTCAAATTTTAATTGCTCCCTCTGCATAATCGCATCATCGACCGATTAGATTATGACATTATGACTGTGTTAGTGTAGCCATGTATCTGTTGTCTGCAGAACTGAAACCAGCCAGCAAGGTGTGCACGCAGCCTTTGTTGTTATGTTTCGTTTGAATTACAGCTCACCAGCTGGGCATCCTATGTGCCCAAGGCCCTTAGCAAACCACGTCTGGGGCCATTCTCTCTGAGCCTGTGGCCTGTTCAGACGGTTACCGGGGCGATGAGCTGTCACTCAAAATGAAATGAACAACATTGGCTCCGTGTATTCCTCGCTTGGCTGTGTCTTCCAGCACAAGGTCTCATCTGATTGGACAAAAATACAGTGCTCCCCTCTGGTGTAGCAATGCATGATACGAGGTCATAACAAACAGCGCTTACGATATAGGTAGTAGGCCTATAAGTAAAGCGCTGTGTAAAGAGCAAGAACATGCAAGCACATACTTTTCTGCTTTCCTTCTTCAGAAAGCCAGCCCTTTCTGTATTCAAAGTATGAATACAAGGCAACAACTTTTAATCTGTTAAAAGTTTTCATAGCTCATCAGTGAGCAACTATTTTAATGGAACTGGAATAAAGGAAAAGTGAGAATAGTTATGAATAGTTTCTATGCTCCTCTGAGATCTAGAATTTTGTTGCTTTAGTAAACATTGTAAAATAGACTGGCTTCTGTGGCTCAGGGGTTTAGCACAAAACTCAAAGCTGGGAGATCATGAGTTCAAATCTAAGTCGAGGCAGTGAGATTATCACGGTTGGCCCCCACCCAGGGTAGGCGCTCTGCATACTAAATGGGAAGATCATGCCCCACGGCCATGTTTCACTCAAAAACAAGTGCTCCTTTTTCGGGTTCTTCGGGTATGACCCAGCAATGGGGACGATTATGCACACTGGCCTCCAGCTTAGGTGCAGTAGTCACTGGGCCTGGTTAATGCCAGGATAAAAAATGAGAGTCAGGGTGTGATACTGCCTTGTCATGTAGACCGAAACCAGAATGAAACTCTGCAGATATACATATATATAGTTAAGTTAGCATTAAAAAGAAATGGAGGCGGTTAACCTCCACAAACAAAAATAAAAAAAATAGTAAAATAAATATAGTTTTATTGCAGTTATGTTAATTTTTATAAACTGTTTTATGTTTCAAAAGAAATTTATTCATGATTTAAAGTTAATGAGTTTATATTTATTTTCAGGCGGTAAAACTGCAGCCAACCATAATATTTATTGATGAAATTGGTGAGTGTCATAAATAACCATTCACATACACACACTTGTATATCATAAGCTCAGAACGTGATTTTAAAATATAAGATCTTGCCATTTATAATTACTCTTCATATAAGTAATTCAAAATAGAAAGCACACCAGAAATTGCATACCTTTTCAAACACTTGGGACACCCTAAATAAAATAAAATCTTTAAGCTCTCTTTAATTGTCGATGGAGGCAAGAAAGTAATATAGGACTTTAAACAAGACGGCTGTATGTTAAACATCAATATGTATTCATGTTTATCTGATTCAGCAAGATATATGAAAACTGATATGTTTAAAAGGTTTCAGACCACATTATCTGTAGTGCTTGGCAGAGTAGACAGAACTGTAACCTGTGCCCAGAGATTTTACTTTCATGAAGTAGTAAGACATGTTGTTAGATTTTTTACAAAAAGGTAGTTTCATGCATATGAGTTTTGGTTGGCAGATCTGTAAACAAACTTTGCTCATAGAAGTATGAACCACAACACCGTGAACAGTTTTTCTTGTCTCAGGTTAAGAAACCTGACATTTCATTCTGTCATAAAAGAGGAAATAAAACATGATATCTGATTCTGTCGTCTGGTGTTTTGTTTTAGATTCTTTCCTACGGTCGAGGAATTACAGTGACCATGAATCTACTGCGATGATCAAGACTCAGTTCATGAGTTTCTGGGACGGTCTGATGACCGACCCCACCTGCCGTGTGATGATCATGGGAGCGACCAACAGACCACAGGATGTGGACCCTGCCATTCTCAGGAGAATGCCCAGCATGTTCCAGATAGGTCTGCCTGTAAGTTTGAGCAGAGTGTATTGTTTCTGTAGCAAGAATTTTCATAATATTTTATGAGTTCTGCAAAACTGTTCCATATCTTGGTTCCCAGCCATTTGTATACCTGGAAAAGGCTAGAAAAAGGTTTCATTTTTCCATTAAGGCACAAAAGAGGAAGTGGTCAATATGTTATATTTGTCTTGTTCAAACTTATTCAACAGATAATGACTGACATTATCCAAACTGGTTTTTGGTTAGGATATCCCTGAAGTACTTAAAAAGAATTATCTATGAATTTTCAGAATAAGTTGATAGAACAGTGTAATACACGTCTGGTATTATATATTTGCTACGTTGCATTAAGAAATTCTACATATTTAAACCAGATGAGCCTCTTATACTCATAATTTTTATGATTCACCTGTTCTTTGTACTCTGTTTACAGAATGCTTTACAAAGAAAGCGGATACTTGAGCTGATTCTTAGAACAGAACAGGTATGTCACATCAAGCACTTGCTTATTAATTGAGGGTTTTAATCATTACACACAACTGCATATTTTTTTCAGATAAAAAAATAAAATGAGGGCCAAGGATGTTTTTAATGGTAGTTTAGTGAAAAAAATGTGAAGCTCCATTTTTAGTTTTAATCAAAATTTTGAAGGGTGCATTGTCATACAAGAGATCTATTTCATACATAAAATGAATAAATGTTTAATATAATATTAGATTTTATTAATTGGCATGATGAAATCTTAACAAAAAGAGACTCAACAGGATGACTTGGCATTTTGCATGAAAAATTTACGCAAATATATGTGAAGAAAGCAGAAAAAATGGCAATACCATTTGCTATATTTAGTCTGAGCAACAGATGACCAAATGACTGAAATGGGCAACCAAGGGTGCAAAGACCATTTCATACTAATCTTATGCAAATAAAGCCCCTCAGGCTTGCCTGTGAGGATCATACAGTGTCACATATATTGTTACTGGTAATGTAAAATTTATACTTGTCATGTTTTCCCAGAATTTTTTTTTGCTTGAAATGATTAACATTTTCTGCAGAGCATTCTTTTGAGTGATGCATGTAGTCCATACATAGCCTGAGATGTAAGAAAGATTCTCCTATGTTTTAGGTGGCCTCAGACATCAGACTAGACCATGTGGCGGATCAGACAGAGGGCCTGTCTGGCAGTGACTTGAGAGAGCTGTGTCGTAACGCAGCCATATACAGAGTCAGAGATTACATGAAGGCCATGAACCAGGAAGATGAGGAGTTTGTTGATGCCAGCGACAGGTAGGAAACTATGGGATGTTTTTGCGCCACACACACAGCATTGTACTGCTGATTTCTGGAAAGAACAGAATTTGGCTGAAAGAATGAAAACGATTATTCATTGCAGGAATAAAGAATATGCCACAGTTGATTTAAATTCCTGTTTTATGATATTTTGTGAATTTGAAATTCAGATACTCCTTTCAAACCAACATTATATGATGATAATATAACCAAGGGTATTTATATTCGAGTTTATTCTTATTGATGATCTTAATCTTTATCTTGATGATAATATTCTTAATTGAAGATCAGTCTTACCATATGATTAAGTGACATCGTGTTCATATTATAGAGCAACTCTGAAGAGCAAATGTGAGGTGGTCTGTAATTTAAATTTCTTAGTATCCTAAACAAATATAATACAAAGGGTTTGAAAAGACTACCAAGAGTAGTAACATAATTTAAACACTAGTCCAGTGTTAACAAAAATAAAAAAATGGTTAAATTAAAAATATGAACACAAGATGGCTGTGCTGGTAATAATAATAATAATGATAATAATAGAATGACTTTCTTTCTATTATCAGTTTACCAGAGGACACAGAAACTGCCAGCTTGAGACTGATGAATATGGCAGATTTTGAGAAAGCCTTGGAGAAGATCAGACAGAGTAAATACAAACCAAATGATATCGCTGCACAGCTGACTTTAGACTGATGAGACATTTTTAGGAGATAACCAGTAGTTTGTACATTCCGAAATGGCTTTGTTCACAGGGCACATGTAAGCAGTGAAAGGATAATTTGTAAGAAGCTTAAATCTGCATTTAATTTTCAGTAGAGCTATTAACACAGTGAAAGGGTATTACACTATTGCTGCAGTTGTGACTGTTTATCATGTAACGGTTAGGGCACAGCCAAAGTATTTTGTGACAGTACCAGAATATAAATGTAGCTACAGATTAAAAAAGTTGATCATACATGTATTTGCAGCTGCTTTATTTGGCATAATTATTTTAATGGCAAATTTATTGTAAAACCATTGTTTTGCATTTAGAGGTGAAAAATTCATATTAGTTTGGCCAAGGTATTAACAAAAAAGTACATTAGCATAATCTGATGATTTTGGCTGGTGTATCGTCTGCTTTGGCCAGTCTTAATCAATATTATTTTCAAATGTTATTTTGCAGACCTTGAAACACTTTTCTGATATATAGAAGATCATTTGAATTAGGTTATCTTTTGTATGGACTGAAGGCCTGATGAAAGTTAATGAGCTTGAAGGACTTCATAAATTAAGATCTTGAACTCTTAAAATGCTGTTAAAAGGGCATCATTTGCACAACTTTTAAAAATTCTTAAAGGAGCTTACACTTGTAAGAACTTGTACTGTTTTGCTGAATATTGTCTCATTGCACAATGTAAAATATCACAGTCCATCCAAAGCAATTTGAAGCTTGAAGCCCATTAAACAGACTTTAAAATCCCTGGCCTTCTCACATGAATGGCACCAGATAAAGTTGTCCATGTATATTATTTTATTCTCGTGAGAACTGTACAAGAATACTTCTCTAATTTCATGACATCTAGGCATGTTCATAATCATTTAGATGTGAACTTGTGTACCTAGTTGTGAGTTTTGATGTTTCAGTTAATATACAAAGACAGGCACCTGAATGCCAATGAATGGAGCCCACAATAATGAACAATGTGTACAGTTTATTCAAATCTATCTTCAAAAAATGACCCAGTCACTGTATATACAGCAATATGTACAGATATGTGTTTGTGTATTTATGACAATAAATTGTGTTGTGTGGTCTTTGTTAGTCTGATTCCATGTCGACCACGAGGAAAAAAAGGTTGCATGTTACAGTCCATGTTGACACATTAAACTTCTAGAGTAAAAATAAATATAAACAGATAGTTCTTATAAAATCTTATCAGTTAACATTTAAGACCAGCTGAAATCTGTCGAAATCTATCAGATGTACTAGATCCAGTCCTAAACAGCACTCTTAAATAAAAAGATGGGGTATCATACATCCATCTCATGTACTTCTCAAGTACAAAAGGGACAAAAGAAAATGGCATATTCTCTGTATTTGGCACAAAATTTGTAGATGATGCACATCTATCATAATATGGACGGAACCAATCATCAGCAGCTGCCTAATGTACCACTGACTCCTGAACAGATTAAATCCCTATGAAACATAATGACTAATTTTTACAGTATATGCCCTAGTAATTATCTAATACCAACAGGCTGAGATGGGGGGTGGGGCATGATAGGAGGTATTGGTGGGCTGTCTGATAATGGTTTGACCAAAGGTGTTGCTTGACCAAGAAGTTCTGCCACTGATATTGTAGGCATTGTTGCTCTGAGAGCCACTGGTCTCAGGGTCTTTCCTGAACTGGACATCAAGGAATCTTCTCTCTTGGGGACCTGGGAATAAATATAGAACAGGTTCACTGAATTACCCAGTCACATTGCATAATACAATAAACTACAATTTTTTTTTCAATCAGTGCTCAAACTTTAAACATTTAAAAAAAAAACATTCTTAACTCTTGGGGTGGGGGACCCCCATTTTAGGGAAATGTCAGGTTAAATGGAGATTTTTATAATCACATGTATTATCTAATTTCTTCAAGACTTCATACACAAGTTTATACCATCCTTGTGTTCCTAATATGGCTAATCCAGTATATAATCTGAATCAACAATTTCAGTTTTAATCAATCAGTAACCTGAAGAATGCATATAGGTCAATATCATGTTTCCTGCTGTACTTAATTCATGGTATCTCATTACTTGTGTGATATTGCTTTACGATGAGCTAATTCAATGCTTACATATCGTGGTCCAGCTTTAACACGTCCACCCTCTCGCACCACAACGCCTGGCACAACCTCCATGGCCTCAATCTGAAACAAAAGTGGAAATGAACCAGAAGTCTGTAGAGTTTAAACCAATATTAGGTACTATTATTCAAGTCTTAACTGATGAAACATTTATTGATTTGTTGTGAAATTCTGCTTTATGTCAAAATCTCCAATTGAAGAATATGATTCAAATTTGCTGAAGGAGATACTACTAGTTACCCTGAACCTTCTTCCTGAAATTCATTGCATACAAAATTAGAGGGTGCCTGCAATCAACATGGATGCAGTTCACCATAGATATGTCACAGATCACCAGTGCTCTTGTAAGGCATTCAGAACAACTATTGATGGCAGGGTTGACCAGGTATCTGTACCCAGGTACACAGTTCAAAACTTCTGTGCCTTACCTGACTGTCATGACAAGGAGGTACCTAAGTATCTGCACCTGGTGTAATAATACTTATATACTCAAGGTACATGTATGACACCTGTCAAGTACATGTATAGAGCTGTCATTTCAATCAGCGCAGCTGCCTATTGGAGCCAGGGATAGTTTTACCAAACTTGCATCCCAGCAGCATTTGAAGTTGAGTGGACTAGCTGGGCTGGTAGCATGTTGGTCCAGACTCCACATAAGCCTCTAAACAGGTAGTTCATTGTGGCATTATAAGCAAAAAGTAAAGGCCTTATCACATACTAGTGGTGGTGGTAATGTTGAGATGCCGCTCTTCTCTGCTGTCAGTGATGTTACACTTTGTCGACCAAAAGCTCCACTTCCTTTGGAGATCACTGAAACACAACATGGTTATAAGTTATTACAGTATAACCCCATTTACATTCTAGGTATAAATATAATCATCCACATGACATATATGTGCACATTGTCCAAAGCAAGATTTTTTATATAAATCTGTTGGATTAAGAGAATGTGAAAAAGTAACAATGATTCAGCTAAAAATGTGAGACCTAGCAAATGCTGACAGTAAACTCGACTTTTTTGGGGGGTGGGGTGGTGTTAGGATGTTCTTGTATCTGAAAGACCTTACTTCAAAATACTCATGAAATATAAATTTACAAAAAAAATTAACACTCCCGAGATATCTTCATTAATTCCTTGTTTTATTGCCATGTTTCAAAATGAATCCCAGCCTAAAATAGGAAAAACACTGGTATGGTTATTGTTAGTGGAGTTCCAACTGGGCATATAGTTCTTAAAATATAATGATGATTAAATTTATACCCATTACACATACTCTTCAGCTTCAGATTATGCTGACCACAGGGTACTGACTAACATCAACTGTTTAAAACAACATTTAAGCCTTGAAAGTTCTATGTTAATGACTGAATAACTTTTTACCTGAGGCAGCAGCTATAGACTTTGAGTAGCTCCTGGGAGATCTTGGTGACAGATCTTTCATCTTTTTCTTTGTTAAATCGCCTCTGAACCTTCCTGTCCTCATAGCCTGTAGACGAGCCTGGGCAGCTTCAACCGCTGGGTCAACCACCATAAACTTAGTGCGCACGCTGTGAAAGAAAAGCGATATCAGTAATTTATTAACCAGTCATGCATGTTATCACCCAGATGATATGTCATCCAAGTGTCATAATAATGTCCTTGGGTGATATGATTGTAAATTGATCTAATACAGTGGGCTCATCAGCTCAGCCCTCCATGTACTCACTGATGCAATGCCCCAGAATGAAATTGACAAGCTTCACAATTCGTGGGAAGTCACTATGCACAGTGACTCACTGCCCTTTAATTAAATCAACAAGCATCATATGGCATGTAAAGTCACTATGCTCTGTGACGCACTGCCCTGGAAAGAAATTAACAACAAAGTTTTCTGAATGTATGGAGGAGATGCCAGTGCATGTGAACTGGAGTACTTTGTGAAATCTGATGGATCGTACACAGCTGGTTATAACATACAAGGCCCCTTAATATAAAAAAAATATTATGAACTGGTTTGTTTGGAATTTTTCTTAGTATTGGCCTTGGAATAGATGTGCCACCCTCAGGGCTATATGAAGGAAATATGGACAGGCCGGTCGATAACATAATAAATATATATATATATATATATATATTTATATATATATATATATATATATATATATCTACCCTATGTGACAGGCACAAATGGAATAGTTAATTTATGTAAACACTTAGCCATAACCCAAGGACATATCCATTGTATTTAAAACTATGGTGTGACCAATGAAATATGCGTTTGATAAAAAAGTAATACCAGATCCATGAAACATACAGAGTTCAAGGCATGAGCATGACCTCTATTTATTTAACAGTTAAGCTAAATATGTAAGAAATATATAAGACTATGTTAGGCCTCCTACTGCAGATGAGAATGAAAGAATGTATGTGAGCCTGTCAAATACATATACAATTCCAGTGTGACATGTAAATTTCATGTGTATATGTACCTGTGACAAGGTTTGATATTCAATCATACATTTAAGAGTTTGAGATTCTTTAATCACTCAGTTTTCTGTCCCCTACTTAAGTAACTGCTTTACTTACTTGTGAGATGGGAGTGACTCAGGGTCGATCTTTGCCATGTTAATGATATTTCCGTGCTCATCATACTGTATCTCTCGACTTCCTGGAGGACGACCAGCTTGTAGCTGCAGGAAAGAACATAATGTTTGCAATCAAGAAAGCCAAACCAGCATGATACGCCACAGCATCCAATACAGCAAGCATTAAAAATTATATTTAAATATATTTTATATAATCTTTATAATGGTATCCTTGTGGCATCTTATGCCTGTGTCATCATACATTTGAAAGGCAAAAGGTTAGACATTTATAATGATTGATCTTTTAAGTTCCTTATTAATGAAAGATTGATGTTATAAATAAATATGTCTATGTATATGCCAATGATAAAGAAGTTTGTTCCACTCATTTGATTTTCCCTTGGATCCTCGTAAAAATTGTTAAGTTTCTGTGCATATTAATTCATACAAAAATGGATATTCTGTACCATGTATGTTACAATATGGTGAAATCATGAATTTTGTGTACTCCACTGAAAATCTCTAAAAAGGTCCTATAAAATACATTCTTGTAAATGAGCACTGGGGCATGCCGTTCATACTGATTCATATTATATACTGCCACATATAGAAAATAAAAGACAAGCACTATTACCCTGAGAAGAGAGTTACAAGATGCTGGCATCTGGAGTTGGTCTGGATCCTCTGGTCCGACTGGTGAGGGACCTTTCTCCGCCATCCATAGCTGTTTCTCATAATCTTCTAAAGATTCTGTCATTTTGCTGACTCCGGCTGACTTTAGTTTGCCTCTGTGGGGCTGATATTTGGATTTTTTCTTTGATTTTGATGGTGGCTCTGGGACCATCTATAACAAAAAGAAAACAAATCATATACATCTGACGTAATATTTGTAAATGAAAATTGGAAATCTTTATCAAATCAATAAGAAACAGGCAGAATACAGGATTTTTAGAGAGAAGGTTCAAATATACCTATGAGCCAATAGTATAAGTTTATTCTACATAAAAATATACTCAAAATTGAAATGCCTTGTTTCATGACAAGTTCATAAAGCAAAAAGAGAAACATTTATATAGAGTTAATCAGTGAGATAATTCTTTTAGTTATTTATTATCTTTTATTTTACATTTTACTTTTTCCTAAAGCATTGCTCACCAAATAAATTGGGCAGGTAAAAACTAAAGTGAGATTGACAATGTCACACATGTTGAGATAAATAGTAAAGTATGAATGAGATCTCAAACAATTTAAACACTGAGTTATATACACTGAGTACAAACTGATTGTACACTGTGTGTTGCACAAAGTGATTTGTTTGCAATATGTGAACTAACTGTGCATTCTGATCTTACTTTTTCTTTTGTCTCTGGTTCCTCTTTGGCTTCAGCCAGCTGTTCTTCTCCAGTGACAGAGGATTCTTCTACTGGTAAACTGTCCTCTCTCGCAGCCTCCTCAGAGTCGCCTTCTGCTGGGCTTGCGATCTGGTTCTCAACCTCTGTCCTACAAGTATTACCAGGTCATATGAAAATATTATATTGATCATTTTTTAAATAAATTTTGGGTTATGTGGGCTTCATAAATTAGAAATTTATCTGCTAGTCAGATTTTTTGGCAAAGACAGTTCACTACCCACTGATGTAATTAGTTCAGAATAAAATTAAATAAAATTGGGGTCTGGGCAGTCAAATGGTAACATGCTTGGCTCTCTCCACAGGCAACCTGAGTGCTTCAACTACATGTGCGGCCAAGAACAACACTTTAAATCGACAGCATGTGTACACATGAAACATCTGCCCCGTGACACAGTTAACTTGTAACTTATCACCTCCTAACACCGAGTTTGATTCCTGCCATAACTATGAGAGTGGGTTCCAGTGGCCTGTGCGGCTGCCTGTCCCCATTTTCCTCCACCTCTAGACTACCAAAACCAGAAATCTAAGCACTGAAGAGTGCCATGCATTAATAACTGTAACTATTTATACAATTCATGAAAAATAAATATAGTAAAATAAAAGAAATAAATTATCCTGTGGTCTTAAATGATCAACAGCAACATTTATCTGTGGTGGACTCACTCTTCCTCGGGCCTCATTTCCTCCTCCTCTTCCTCCTCTGGCACAGGACTTGGAGTTCTTGCTGGAGCAGTCTGTCTGGGAACTGACCCCTGAGCCCAGCAGTCTGTCACAGCTGCTGGTGGCTCTGTGCAAGTAAGAAAGCACTGAGATGTATAAACAAAATATAAATGATTATTTTTCTGGCAAAATTCCCTTGTTCCCTTTATAAAGGGGTTTAACAAACAAAAGCCTACCTTAGAAGTGTTGTTATAATGTTTAAAATATGAAATCCCAGATATAGTATTCATTATTATAAACCAATACTTTGTTGAATATAAGTAATATAGGGACACAACATACAGCTTGCACACAACATCTAAGTTGAGGAGGTCATGCCTGGCCACATTACCATTTTATTCAGGCCTGCAAATGGCTCATTACCATGTTATAGTAATTAATTAGTATCTTAACTTGATGGAAAAAGACATACAAACGATGCACCTTCCTACAACTAAGAGGGTATGTCCAGTCACCAGTCACATGGTAACCACAACTAGTTATATTTTGCTAACAGTTCATACATACTATAGGGAATGTTTGTAGCAATAGTTACTCTGATTCTTGGAATGTCTTAATGTGTCTGGCTCAGTGTCATTTTCTGTGATTTTGTATGTACACTTTTCCATACTATAACATGATATGATAAAAAATTAAAACACAGGGGGTTCAATGCCATGGAGTGCCTCTTTCTAGGTAAAACAGTTATGATCTGAATTCTAGCATGACCATGACTGTCATTAAATTGAGCTGAATCTACACAGTGTCAGGTTTGTTGGTGGCTGCTTAATCTAATATCCATAGATTAATATACTCTGCAGTATTCTAATACTCTGCAATCGACTGACCTTCATCCTCTAGCCATCCTGGGTCAGTCTCAGGATCTGTTTCACCTTCATCCCGGGACAAGAACTGCCACTGTTTAATGTATAACAGAGTATTAGAATCAAAACATGATATAGACAGAAATCCTTTGTCTATGGTGATCTGAATAGCACAATTTCATCTTTAACAGGTAAGTACACAAATGTTATTTGAAGCATCATCAATTCAAATTACCACATATATATCAGAATGGGATTAAAAATCGTCATTCTTCAAATTATGCTCTTTCAAGAATCTTTCCAAATGTGCTCAGCACTGACATAAGAACATCTTTATGACTGAAATGCATCCAGTATTGATCATACATTGAGCATTTATATACAAGTACATCTGTTCGACGTGAAAGCCCATCAACCTGATGTCTTAAATAATAAATTAAATCATCTGCATACTCTGGAAATTAGGTTTTATGTTTCCTTCATGACATTATCAGCAATTTGTTTCTTTGCTTATTTTTCTGAAAATTAAGCATCCATTGAAAATATAAATACTGGCATGATGGAAATGAGCCAGAAGAGTAAATGAGAGTTACCTCTATAATCTGTAGCAAGGCATCCTTGGCTTGCGTTACTGTGAATGGGATAAGTTGCTTCTGAATATAGTTTTGGAAGATGACATCCATCGCCCCGCTGCAGATGTCCTCCACAAGATCGTAAACAAAATCATCTCCATCATCATGATCTAGCATCATAGTCCTACAAACAGAGATGAGTTTTATTTCTACCTTAAAATTAACTTATATTTAACTTCAAAACTGCAAAAAAATAACAAAAGAACTTTCTCCACTGTCCTGACATGCATAATATATAGATTATACAGAGAATATATAGATTAGCTATAACTAACAAAAAATGACTAGCCTACCGTTCACTCTTTGTTTTAATTAATATATATGAAATACTGAAAAGTGAAAACCATTATTTATATAATATCTTAAGAATTTGTGATCTGATTTTTATCCTGAACGTAGTTTATATGAGTTTATCATCAAAGTAATAAAATTAACAAAAGAAATCAGCTCCAATTGATTGATTAGTTAAAACTTAAGGATAATTAAAAAGTGCAGGTATAAAGTGATAGTGTAAAGTATACTTTATGTATAATTGCTCTATCCACTAAACCAAGTTATTCATAAATTACAAAAAAATAGTTACCTAAAACATGCCTGTTTATGGCCTATCTGTGGGTATATTTGAAAGGGAAACCATTTCATTATCTTAAGCTATCTATCACACATTTATACTGGCAACGTCAATATCAAAGTATCAGAACTGAAAACTGTAAAATTTTGGCAAGATTTGTCTATGTCTTTGGAAACTTTACTTAAGTCTTTAAATAAACTTTTTGTTTTAAATTATAAGTTTATTATTAAATTTTGTTATTGGCATGCATGGACATAATTATTCATAACCTTGTTTGTTGATACTCTGTGTGGTTTACCCAGTAAAAAGTAATACAGGCACTGATTGGTTCTGTTTATATCATTATGCGTGCATTTATACAATACCAAATATAAAATAGATGAAACCCCATTCCCAATGCAGACTTACCAATCATTGTTGTTAAATTTGCCTGGGACGATTTCATGTGTGACTGCCGGAGTTGGAGCCGACGGGTTTTTCACCGTTTTGTCGGCCCTTGACTTTGCTACATTCGACCGAGACATGTTGTCAGTCTTAAAATGATTTGAAAATCAAACAGAAATGTTTTATTCACTTGCCCTGAACTGGCCTTCCAGCCGCCAGGTGAAATCCAACATGGCGACTGTCATCGTCACCATAACAACACCAAACCTCGCGAGGTGCGTGGGCCCACTCACGGCCGGTAGATGTCACTGCCGCAGGTATTTAAAGCGGTCACTTAGGTCTCCTGAAACACTCATCCTTCGTTTTACATCAAGTCCTCAAAACAGTTTGAATATAGTCAAAATGTGTTACCAAGTTCAAACAATTACCAACCGGTATATTATGCTCTTCAAAACTGAATCCTGACAGACTCTGAAGAAGGCCATGTTGACTCCCAGCAAGATCCACTGAAACCCGGATCAGACCTACCACAACAAGAACATTTTAAGCTGCTATATATAAAGCGACTAGAAATGTATCCAAGTAAAATATTAGTGTAGAAAATGAGTTAGCATAAAAATCGTTAATCATTAAACACCGAAAAAAAACTGGACAACAAGTGTTTAACACACGTACGCTTGCAGGTTTAAATTTCTTCAACTAAAACTATTTAAAGAAAAGGTTGGTCAACACATTTATTATTATGTGTAAATTCTGAAGATCGGCAAAAAAATAAAATAAAATAAATTTATACTAATACACCGGAAATGAAAGTATTCTAACAGAATATAAAATATCCGATGCACACTGCATGGCACATATTGTATTCAGGCCTATTATAAATCATTTGTTAAATATGAATCTTGGTTCTAATCAGAAGGTTATAATTGAACAGGCCATTTTTCATATTTTATAAGTAGGAATAAAAAAATAAGAAAATAATCGGCAAATTCATACTGGCACCAAGGAGGAGTTTATAGAAAATTTTACACAATGGATGAAATGAAATTCGTTAAACAGGAATAGGTTAATTGTTAACATAAATTTCAACATTGACCAACAATAAGATTGGCAGATAAGGTTATATTAGATCTGAATAATGAAAATGCAAATCGAGTGACAACTTTTGAACTGTACATACATATATTTAGAGTATAGTCCTCGTATTAGGAATAAGCCTCGTATAAAGAATGAAGTGAAGAAACCCTATTAAGAATATATATAGTCATCCAGTGCCTCAAATAGTAAATAAATTTCACGAAATACATTTAATAACAGAATAGATTTATGAGCAACCTTAATAATTAATTTTGAATGTTGGAGTTCGATTTTATAATGATTCATGAATATCGTACGATGTAACACTAGCTGGAAACAATGTTGTTCGTGAAATGTGACGAGGACACGAATTTATTTGTATAAAATGTATATAATCGATAATCATATAATTATTATAAGTAAAACAATAATTAACTATCACAATTATAAATAATTATCCATGAATATTTTCCCTTTTCTTTTTATAATCAACGCCTCTTCTTTGAGAAATTACAATCATATTAACACAACTTTTAATTATGCAAACCTATATTTTATAATTGTTACTGTGTAGGAAGTTGAGACCATGAACCGAGTTTATTAGCGGAGGTTAATAAGTAATAACCGCTACTAACTAGAGAATATTTTTTGGTTGGACAGTAAGATAAACGAAAGCTCGTAAGTCAAACATTTAGTTTGGCTTACATAATCTAAAATCCGTAGTTTACCCCGTAATCACGTGTGTTTGGTCAAGTATGATGGACTCATTTACTTACTGAGATCGAGCGCCATCTATACAAAAAGTTCGTGAATATACTCACAATTCACATGAAATGAAGGAATTCATACATTAAGGAATTTACCAAGTAAAGCTGAATTTTTTATGTTTTTTAATTTTTCTGGCACCAACAATACTAAAATCTGAAAAAAGAAAAATTAAACACAGTATACGCGTAGTTCCATATTACCTATATTTTGACATTTTTTATTTGGGCTTGTATTCAAATTTTTAATCTCATTAATGATTAATGCATAATGATGTACATGTAAGTCACACAATAATGAATCCTAAAATATTACCATTCACAAACCAGTTTGACCGGTAGATGTCGGCAAGCGGCTTTCCTACAACGAGCAGCTAGTCGTTCCCCGATTTACAATCCCGTGGATCGTTGGGGTTTGCATGCATGAGACCAAGTTCGGGCTCGATTAAATGTTTAATCGAGCCCAAAATAAAATTTTAGGATACAGATTTAGAGAATCGAGGGGAAGAGCGAAGATGGGGGAGAAACATGACTGCAATGGGGCAAAATCTGGGTATTATTTTCGGTATTAAACGCTTATTTTCTGATTTCCAAATTCTGTTTAAGGGCAAACTAGGGGGTGGGTTTGGTCTACATTGGTTTGACCATACAAGGCCAGTATAGGACCGATGTCATTAACAATGAACTGACCAACCTAAAAAGTAAATTGGCCATGCTCAAAAATTTGTTCTAGGTCTACAATTAAGGCCAGAATAGGACCAATGTCATTAATAATGATCTGACGGTTAAATATCAGAATTCAATGAGTATAGGGCTTTAAATTGAGCTTTAAGAAAAGTAAATAATATCCTGTTTTTATTTTGCGGATACCGATTTATCTTGCACGCTGTAGACATGTTATCATGGATTTTAGGCGCGTGGATACTTTCCCCGTGGTATCTGTACACAATCAGCCACAACAGAGGTATCCCAAACGTATATAATAAGATTTTGAAAGGGATCAAAATATTTTATAAAGGAAGTGCAGTCAAATATATGAAAACCCTGTCGTCCTGGAACAGTCCATTGTGCTTCCTATATTCTTAAGTCACACTTAACGCAACTGTGGGTGTAGACTAATATATATAGTTTCTTTCCATAGTTATACAACCGATACACGGGCTATGTGGGTGGTCATGAGACTGCCTGTGTACATACAGCAGCAACATTACTTTCCATATGTGGCTTCCTGAACCAGTACCAGCACTACGTGCGGTTTATCAACGTGACAGCTGAGGGAAGTTTCACTCCGGGGATTACAACAGCGAAAGCCAGACGTTAACACCATGAGCCTATCAAAAGATAAATGGTTACAACGTTCCATGCAGTGCAAACATGTACATGGCCTCACAATGGAGATGCATGTAATTGCCTCCGCAAGGAGGGTATGCGATCTCCCCTTCCGTGTTTTTTTTTCCACAATGTAACTCAAACAATCATGAACGGAATCTCTTGGAATTAACAGGGCATTACGGGAATGGGCCCATAAAAAATCGAATAGATTTTGGTGTTGATCTGGCACATAATCTGGATTCAGGCAGGAATATTATCAAGGAACATTCTCATGCGTAGTCACTTATGTACGAAAGAACCTAGGAATATGGGCTGAATAAGTGAATGTAAACATAATTTTGGGAGCATCATGCAATCTGGACCCCCCCCCCCTACACACACACACATGGCGGAGGCTTGCATGCGTTAGAATGCAGATATCTAGTATTATCAATGTTTACTTAACTCAAATAAGATTTGTTCCATCCTCGTGTCATACTCTACTTGAACGGAGCCTGTTCACAGCGAATGAAACTTAACCACTACGTCGATATTGCAGTTTGAAGTAAAAATATTTGTCATAAGTTTGGTGGAATCGAGTATAGTTTAAGATCCAGATGCCGAATCATTAAACGTGGACACGCTTTCTTTTCTTCATCGTCTCTTCTCAAACACGGTTTATAATAGCGACCACCTGCCACCCCAAACGTCGATTTTTGATGAACTGAAGACGATGGCCGTCAGTTTATTTCAGAAGCCAGAGTGTCATGTTGTCATGGCTAGGTTTATGACAGCGTAGTCACACATTTCCGGTTGGTTAGTCCATGGAGTTCGCCAGTACCACAGACACCGATACCAGAGTTGCCCCGGTATCAGGGTATATAATATTTACAATACATCTTTTGTAATTTTCTATACATAAATAGACACTACTGCTAGTTTAAAGTGAACTATCCTGCGCTCTACGGAGTATGCATAATCCAGTTATTTTGTAGAAGCGCATTTCGAAGTTGCATGTCGCACGTTCTCTGCTAGTTTGGAACAGGTACAGTAAACATACGGTTTTAGATACACGTTCTCTGCTAGTTTGGAACAGGTAGACCTACGATTTTAGATATACGTTTGTTCGTTTGGAACAGGCAGACCTACGGTTTTATATATACGTTCTGTTTGTTTGGAAAAGGCAGACAAACGATTTTAGATAAACGTTCTCTGCTAGTTTGTATAGGAGGTACAATAGATGAACGATTTACAGACTTGGTATACTAAGAGGTTCTATATGATCCGGTTATTTTTATAAAATATGTTGTCAACATATAACATGAAGTTATTGGGACTTAGTTTAAATTCTGTTCGGAGATTTCACCACTTGCCTAAATATAACGGGCGGCTAACCGAAATGGAGGCCCCTCCAACTACCCCTAAGATACTGGTTGTTTACATGGTTACACAAAAGAACGTCCATGTGCATCTGTTAGCCGGCATAAAATTGGTTAACAGCATTTGACCGCAGATGACAATTTTGCTCTAGAAATGGTCGTTATCCACGAACCAAGACCAGTTAAAAGCGATAGCTGGCTGGAGTTCACCAAGTAGGCCTATTATTGACTAGCAAGAGGGCGCATCCTCCGGACCTCAATGACCTGTGGTCTAATTTATATACAGAGCCATTATTGTATTTCATTAATCATGTAACCTGGAGCAGTCCGAGATCAAACGACCAACACGGGCGGCCTTTTTAAAATATTTTTATACATTTATTAGGTGGAGGTAACCGCCTCCATTTTTTATTCTCTCTTATCCAATTCTTAATCTAAGTATATACATCTGCAGAGTTCCATTTCATTTTGGAACTGCATGACGGGGCAGTAGCACTCGCTTCCTATCATATTATTTTTGTATCCTGGTGTCACCCAGGCCCAGTGTCTACCCTACCTGCGGGTCCTGTGTGTGTAATCATCCCCATTGCTGGGTCATAACACAAAGGAACCCCCTAAAGACGCACTCGTTTGTGAGTGATACACGACTGTAGGGTACAGCCATCCCATTAAGCCTGCAGAGCGCTCACCCTGGGTGGGAGCCGACTGTGAGAATCTCACCGCCTCGGCTGAGATTTGAACTAACGACCTCCCGGCTTGGAGTCCTATGCTCTACCCTGAGCCACAGAAACTGGTCTTGGAGTTTGCAGTCATATTCATATGACAGCGCCATCTACTGGCCAAAAATAAGGTCCCTTCAATACAGGTATAAAAATTAGAAATAGGAAATTGATGAAGCTGCTAATACTAAGGGGAAATTATAAACCTCAAACTAGGGACCCATGGGATATAAGTCGAGTTTGAAACCAATATTTCAATCTAAACTGGTTACTAGGTGAGCAACATCTGGAAGATAGAATGTTTGGGACAGAAAGTTTGGCTAAAAATACATCAATCTTTTTAAAGAAGTGGGTCCTGTGACCTTGACCTTTAGCCTTATGACCCCAAAATCAAAAGGGTTCTTTAATTATTGGTGGGTCATATATAAGTCAAAATTGAAACCAATATGTCAATCCAAAATGGAATTATCATCCGTTTGGCTTAAAATGCATCCACAATCTTTCTAAATAAGTGGGTACTGTGAACTTGACCTTTGACCGTTGGACCCCATAATTGAACAGAATCTTCCCCTATTGGCAGGTTAGCAATATTTTGAAGATTGAAGGTTTGGGATGAAAAGTTTGGCTACAAATGCATATGCATTCTTTTTAAAGAAATGAGTCCTGTGACCATGACCTTTGACCGTTGGACCCCAAAATCCACAAGGTTCTTACTTTAGTGGTAAGTCAAATATAAATTAAGTTTGAAACCAATATGTCAAAGTAAACTGGAGTTATCATCTGGAAACTAATTTGTGAACAGATGGCCCCTGTGACCTTATGTGACCCCAAGTTCATTTATGCTCTCCCCTAGTCCATACATGGACCTCTATGTCCTATGATACTTCTGCTTGGTCCAGTATGGACTAGCTCTCCCCATACTGCCCAATCAGCTAAATATGCAAAATGGAAAGTTTGGGATGAAAATCTTGGCTTATAATACAGCCATAATCTTTTAAAAAAAAGTGAGTCCTGTTACCTTGACCTCTGACCTCATGACCCCAAAATCATATAGGTTCTTGCTTTAGTGGTGGGCCATATGTAAATCAAGTTTGAAATCCATATGTCAATACAACCTGGAGTTATCATCTGGAAACAAATTTGTGTGGATGGATGGATGGACAGACAGACAGACAAACAGACAGGGTGATAACCATATGGCATCCACTTGTGATCGATAAACACACCAGGTTTTGGGACACTAGATGTAATTACAGCTGAGAAACTGACATGATTGTTGTCATTTTATAGTAAAAAAAATTTAAAATGTTCTTTAAAATAACAAACAAGGCCTACAGGACTAATGCGAACCTGTGCAAAGTTTGGGAGTATGAATGGAGGTTTATTTTTAAAATTTAATATTGATCCTCTTAAGTCCTGCATATATGTCATTATGATTTCAGCAAAATGGACGTTTCGGACTCACAAGTTTCAGACTAGGACATTTTAAAACTAGAATATGGGTAGTCTACAAGCGACTATGTGTATCCGCAGAAATCAGAGTGGGACGGTTGAAGTGAGGCATGGATTAAGTGGCAAGGGGAACAGAGTGAGGTGTGTTGCATATTAGCATGGATGTCAGCAGCGTAAACGTAAATGTAGGTGGTGCCACCTGTCATAAAACCGAGAAAATTGTCCAGGATATATAAACCTGCAAAATTTCAGGTGGATAAGTCAAACCACTTCTGAGATTTGAGTGATTTTATCCCAAGGCAGATGAACAGAAGGACGCTGTGCATAAGTGGTTGCAGGTGGCGTCACCAGTTTTGCCTATGATGAAGAGCTATGCGAGATCTATACACATGCAAAATTTTGGCCCAATCGGTCAAACAGTGCCAGAGATATGAGCTTGGATGTCTGCAGAGTAAACGTGAATGTAGGTGGTGCCATCTGTCATAAAATCGAGAAAGCTGTCGAGGATATATAAACCTGCAAAATTTCAGGTGGATAAGTCAAACCACTTCTGAGATATGAGTGATTTTATCCCAAGGCAGATGAACAGATGGACGCTGTGCATAAGTGGTTGCAGGTGGCGTCACCAGTTTTGCCTATGATGAAGAGCTATGCGAGATCTATACACATGCAAAATTTTGGCCCAATCGATCAAACGGTTCCCGAGATATGAGCTTGGATGTCTGCAGAGTAAACCTAAATGTAGGTGGCGCCACCTGTCATAAAATCAGGAGAGCTGTCCAGGATGTATAAACCTACAAAATTTCAGTTGGAAAAGTCAAACCACTGCTGAGATATGAGTGATTTTATCCCAAGGCAGATGAACAGATGGACGCTGTGCAAAAATGGTTGCAGGTGGCGCCACCATTTTTAGTGTTTGTTATAAAGCTATCGAAGGGCTACATTTGTGCAAAATTTTTAGCCTGATCGGTCAAACGGTTCCTGAGATATGTGGGTTTATGTGTGGAAACAGAAGCACAAATGGACGCTGGGCAGCGAGGAAAGGTCAGAGGTCAACCAAAAATGAGGGCGCAGCAGTTCACATGTGACCTGATGATAAACCCGATTCACTTAAAATGCAAACCAAGTTTTTTCAAACAGCTGAAAGATATAGTTCCAATAATCTGGGAATTCTGCATCTAGACATTGTGTCTAGACGTCTAGACGCTGTGTCTAGAATCTAGACACATTGTCTAGACACCCGCCAGAGCCAGGTCAGTTGCCATGGTGATGTCTGGACCCCACCTGTTTGTACTGAGTGACCTCTTGACTTGGCTGCTGAAACTCAGCATGTTGTCAAATCTGTTTTCAAACACAGAAAGCCTTTTTCAATTGGCTACAATGCTTTTTTAAAGCTGTATTTACCCAATCTATTCTTATAAAACTGGCAGAACCCTACCATAGAATAATTCTTGTAAAGTTTAAACCAATCAGCTTAAGAGTTTCATCATAAATCAGTGTATAAGCTAGAAGAGTTTAAAATTACATTTTCGCTTGTAAAAAACACATCAATGTAGGTGGCGCCACCAATACATCAATTTCAGATAT
Source organism: Sipunculus nudus (assembly GCA_026874595.1). Lineage (NCBI taxonomy): Eukaryota > Metazoa > Annelida > Sipuncula > Golfingiida > Sipunculidae > Sipunculus > Sipunculus nudus. The sequence goes on along the minus strand of CM049307.1, from coordinate 41,274,972 downwards.
GACAAACATTGGTATAAAATTTAGTGATTATAGCTCTAGCTGTTTCTGAGATTTTAATTTTAGTGTGCTTTTTAGGACAGATGACAAAGTTCAACCTCCTGTAACTCAGCCAAAAATCTCAGAACTGGAACCATTCAAACAAACTTGAGAAAGATTGTTCCAGGGATCATTTCTGTGAAATATTGGACAATTTGACTGGACATTTTCGTCGGAGATTTTTAAAGCTTTTTTTTAGCTTTTTCCCTATAGATCTAAGAAAATGCAGTTAGAAAAAATAAATAAAATCCGATAGTTTTTCAGATGACTGATTATTTGCAAAAACTTTGGTGATGCTAGCTTCTGCCATTTTTGAGATAGCTATGGTTAATGTAAAGACGACGCACGACGCCATACCATCGCATAAGCTCACAGGTTCACTATAAATACAGGTGGCGCCATTCTGGGAACTGACAAAACTAGTCATGGTCAATATTCAAGGCAAGATTCATGACAATCCATGCATTAATTATCAAGATATTAGAGGTTTTGAATTATATTTTTGATTATTCTGGGGGGTACTTTCAAGCCCAATAGCTCGAAGGATATAGGTCACAGTGACCTAATTTCAGGTTTCCTAGGTGATTTTTTATTGACCTCCCTGGATACTCACTTAGAAGTTTCTAGGTCCAGCAGTTATGATTTGTGCCCTGCTAACGGACGGACAGACGCTCGGACGGCCGACGGACAAAGCGCCATTCCTATACCTCAGTTGACTTACAGTCAGCTGAGCTAATAATATGAAGGTATATAAAAGACTGAAACTTGCACAATGAAAAAATTCTCTAATATTAGAGACAGCAGTAACCAGTTTCAAGGTTTTATGTAATTTATTGTATTATAAAGCATATAAACATTTTTTACAAAAGCAGATAGGATCACATTTCCAATTATAACAATTGATATATTAGAAATATAACTCTTTCTGGTTCAGGAAAAGTACATCCATCTCTTAATGAAACAAGTTTACAGTGACACTGTAAAGCCAGGCTCCTGGAAAAAAATATGATCCATTTTCTGTACAGGATACCTTAGGGGTACACTCTGAAGAAGCTGACAGCATTGTATGTTCTTATATATATCTAAACTCCACAGTCATAAATAGTTGAACACATTTATAAATATGTCCCACTCAACACCAAAGTCCATGATATCCTCAACTAAGGATTTACATTATTATCTTAAACAAATCTGATACTGATTTTAATGATATTGTGTGACTTAATGCCTATTAAATTTGTTGTTTCCATATAATATTTCATATGAGAGAAATCTTGCATGATATAAAGTTGAACGTTTATGTCTTCCTGTTTAAACAAGCATTCTGTTTTAGCTGAAGAAGTCTTGATTAATATGAATAATATTACAATCTTGCAGCTTTTGTACTGCACATAATAAATTCGACAATATATCTTTTAACTACAACCCTTCCAATACGATGTCACACATACACACAAGTAACACAAGTTAACCTGGACTCCATGACATAAACATATATAGGATGATCTGGTTACAAAGGGGGGTTAACCAGAATGGAAAAGGACCTGCAGTGCCACCCATCCCACTTATAAATGCGACTAACGAGTGTCGAAAGACATTTCTTATGAAGCCCACATGCCAATACACAATGCTGGATAAGATTCAGACTGGTACCCAGCACTATTTATGGCTGCCAAGCTCTGCCAGTTACGTAAGGTAAATGTCTACAATGGCTGCAATATTTCTATATTAACTGGCTGTAGCAACTGATGAGATTCCAAAGGACTGCCCCTGCCTCACACCTGACCAAACTTCCATAACCTGACCATATATCCTTATTTTTTCCCCTCACTTAAACAATAATAATCCAGCAATGGTGATTTTTTATGTTTAGAAGGCAGCAGCTGAAACATTGAAAATAAGAACAATGAAAACAAGAAATGGGTTTCATGAGTGCAATAATAATAGTAGTGGGTACCAGTTCATACAAAACATGCCAGCGCTCTCTCCAGCAAAGCTCTTCATCATTAAACCTGTACCATGTCTAACACCTGGCCCCTCAGTTGCTCTTAAAAGAGCTCAACTCTGGTCCTAAACATGCTGTGTATAATATTTACATTTACATCAAACCTGGAAACCTCTGGTCTGCAGTGTTATAATTTTCCTAAGGAGCAAACAGCATTAAAATACTGATAAAGGGTACAGGCGCACCACCACGTCAAACTACAACAGAATACCTGTCTGTACATAAATTAACACAGTGTCTTGACACATACACACAAGCACAGGTTATAATGAAAATGTGGTCCTACCTATCATAATCAACTGCCCTCACCAAGCAGTCACTGTTGTAATGTACCAAGAAAGTTACACTTTTATACATACCACCTGCTAGATTTACTGTGTTATGTAATGAACAAAAATCTGGTGCTAAACAAAGCTACCACTACAAGAAGTCTGTATACCGGTAAGGCAGGCATTACTTATATTTCTAACATACTAACCAATAGTACAGCCACAATAATTTTTTTAGTCAAACATCTGTACTACATGCAGAAAATGCAGATTTAACAGATCTTTGTCAACATGATTGTACATCTGTCGGTCTATTTCAGTATCAGGGTCATTCTCATATCCAGGTTATCCGACAAACTTAACAACAGTCTAATGCGCAGGTCAGAAGATCCAAGTAGGATCTGTTTTGTTTTTATACATGTTTGTGTGTGTGTATTTACATGTTTGTGGGTTGTAAATATATATGTGAGAGAGTGCCATGAAAGTTATAACATAAACAGCTAATGTTTACATATCAGCTCTCAGTTCACAAACTGTAGATGAGGAAAGCATACCAGATGATTCAACAGTGAATTTTAAAAGCAATGTGACTTTTTTTATACGCACATAAAGCCATGTCGTTCTCATCCAGGAACACAGTACCATAGTTATATTAAGCATATAAGACTGCAGACTTGGCATAATTGAATAATCTTGGTTCATGTGTAGCAAAATGATCATGTCTGCCATGGCATCTACATTACAAAATCAGGTACAAAGAGATTTACTAATTTTATTTGAATTTATATATATATTTTTTTCTCTTTTTAATTAATACATATATTTAAAGATGGTAGCCTGAAGCATAGCTGATGTTGGGACAACAATTTGTACTGCATTTTTAGGGTAGTCATTTCTCCACTCAAGATGGGCACATGGAAAAGCCCCCACCTTCAGATGGAAAGCTTGATAATTGGACTATCTAAAGTGTTCATAATTAACCCCTCATCTGTCTGTTGACATGCCATGTTCCTTTTAATTTTTACGCCAAAGGCAATGCAGAGACTGTACAATGGTGTCACCTGAAGAGATTAACTATTTACCAATACATCAAAGGATGATTAAATTAACTGATTTTCATATTTATACTTCATTCATTATTGCAACCATAATGACACCCAGACTTTAACATACATCTCCAAATCTGAAAGATTTACTCAGGAACACATTTTAATCATGGACACACTATTCTAGTCTCTCTCTTGTTTTCCAACTGTGTTTCAGTGCATGTATGTAGAAGGACTACATGCTATCGAAACAGGTAGGACCAACACGAAACTTTTTATTCACAGCATCAATGACCAGCCTTCCATGCAACCATTTCCCTCCATAAGTTTGCTCTACCATGATCAAATCATTCAAGATATAAATATGAAGAACATGGCAAGATAGCTATGATCAGTTATTTTTAGTTACAGGTCTTGAGTCTCAAAAATTAGGTTCACGTTACTTAGCGGACCTACTGCCTTCTACGCAGGCCTGTTTATCTAAGGACAGTCTACAAGCAAAACTTAACATGGTCAAATAGATCTCAAGTGTATCAGTATTGAGTTTTTCAGATTTTCACACCTGCCTCTGTCCCACTCACATGTTTCACCTGGGCCAACATGTAATAACCTTTGAAGTATAACGGCTACCAGAACCTAGTCAAGATGCATGTGAATTGGTAAATGTTATTACATTAAGGTGGGTACTCACAGTGAACACCCTTGAGAATTGGTAAATGTAAATACATTAAATGTGAGTTATCAGAATGAAAACTGCTGATACTCTATGTGGGAATTTAATACAAGAGCACCGCTTAAAGCACTGGCCCAAACATGTGGCTCTCTTCTAGTTTTTGTTCTCTTCAGTTCTTACGTTAAATCTTCACACAGTGAAGGTGAAAATGTATATACAAGGTTATTTTTAAAAGCGGAAAAGTGAATAGCAATCTTTACTCCAAAATCTTTATTCCATAATCTATAATTATAATTAAACCCCTATAAAATACTGTGACAGTTTACATTTTTCCCCATGCATATATCTTATATGGAACAATTTACATTTTGTATATATATGTACCTATTATGTACAATATACAATTACAAACAATATACAAATAATAAAAATAAATTTAAAATTTACTGCTATATATTCTCTGAAGCTAATGTAGTGATGCATTTTTGAGTCCTAATACCTTATCAACTGTCTTATCACATAATCCTACAAATTTTTGGACAGTGATCATTTTCAAACTCTGGAACCCTAAGACTTTATAGAAACAATGTTACATAAAAATGTAAGATAATCCTACCTCTGTCATTGTTTCAAAACTGTAAGTAATGAATGAAATAAGGAACCTGTGATAGCAAGGCAGTCAAAAGTTCAAGGGGTTGGTCAAGAATTTAAATCAGGAATAAACAATGTTTGCTGTGGCCCTGAATTTTTAAAACCAACTTACTCAGAAGTTATACTTACAGTTCAAGGCTGTACTCTTGTTTACCATATTTACTTTTGATTAAGTTCTGGATGAACATATTGTACTCAAGGTTTGTCAGCTTAACTGTAACACTTCTTCCTGTCAACTCACTTGTGCAATACACTGCACAATATCATTTTGGTATGTCCATCCAATTTAATCCTTAGCCAGCATATATGCAGGGCTGACCTCTAGTGGGGGTTGATGCAATGACTGCCTCCAGGACACCGGTACCAGATGTCATGCACGCAAGGTAAGTGTTAAAGGTTTGAAGTGGACTATGTTCCTCTTCTTACAGGTGTAGTTGTGCTTTCTTAGTTTTTTGTGGCATATCTCTGGGACACGAGACAATCTGTGCTGAAGAAACTCGGGATATTTTTACATTCCTACATACAGACAAGAGAAAAATTAGAAGAATATGAATGACAATACTCAGGTTAAAGGCTCGTCCTGCTTTCCTGTGATGAGAGCTGTAAATTTCACTGAGAGTGAAGACCTTGAGGGGAAAGAAAATATCCGCTAGCAAAGTCTGTTTATTTGTTAGCTATTTCTTCCACGAAAGTCTTTGGAAAGACACCCTTTATCTTTTGTCCATCTCTCACCACCTCACCGGTCCACCAGTTTTCATCGTCTCGGGAGAGTACTACGATTTCGTCCCCACGCCTCAGTGTTAACTCGTCTTCCTCTTCTGGTGAGAAGTCAAACATTGCTCTCACTCGATCCTGTTAAAGAATAACAACAAAAGGTAAGTCAAGTTAGCAATTTGTATGTTTGCTTTTGTGGTAAGGTTAACTCATCTACAATAAAGCCTGCTAAAAAAGACCACCCTTAGGATTGGTCAAAGGGAATCTTGATCACAGGTGATCTTGTTGAACAGGTCAGTTATAACTTCTGTGAATGCTTTCAGTTCACTCAAGGGTGGTCTTATTAGACTTTATATAGACAGGTGGTCTCTCAAGATAGGTTCTACTGTAATCATTCATGAATTTCCTTGTAATGTTGTGTAGAGGAAGTGTTATTGTGCATAACCGTGACTGAAAAATTTGGAGTAGATCATACTTGGTTTGTTGGACTATCTGTCTTCTTCAAAGAACTATCACATGGCTGATATATACAATGCAAGAAGCAACTACAAGGTTTGAGACCAGAAATTTCTTAAATTGCGTAGTTACTACATACTATACAAATGTATTTGCCTGATTATAATTAAATAGTCTCTTTGGTTAAGTATTAATCTGATACATATACAGTGGTTATGTCAGCTGGGAAGCTGGTCGCTGATTTAATTAAGTGATATACAACTACTTTCTGAGAAAAAGCCAATAACCATTAAATAAGACAACTAAATGTGTGTTATTTGGTGATAAGGTTAACCTTCCTGTTCACTTGAACTTCAGTTATTTACAAACCAGCATTCCAAGATGAAAAATAAAGAATATCTACTGAAAAGGAGATACCAGCAATCATAGCTGCAAACACAAGTGTGCTACTCCACACGATTGTATTGTAAGTTTTATTGCATGTTAGACAACAAACAATGTTCAAATATTTGTCTGTAACTAGCAGTTCTCTTGAGAATTTGTACAAATAAACATACAGCAATTCAGGATAAATCTGGCATTGTCCATATTACTGATAGTAATTTCTATTCTATTTCTCTCAGACATAGATTGAATAACTGAAGATTAGTTATGATTCAGGCCTTTCATGAAAGGTTTATATTGAACCCATTTACCCAGTAGGAACACGCAAGAGCATATTTTGGTTGCCCCACAACCATTAAATGGAACTTCTACTTGCCCTAGGTAAGTGGATAACCATTAAGGTCAAGCCGTGGAGCTAACATTAACTGTAAATGGTAAATGATACTTAGAGATAGTGATTAACCTTATGCTACCCATGTCATCTCTGAACATGAAAGAAGAATTAAAGCAGAGTGGTAGGCTGCATTATTACTTACTCTGACATAGTCCTTGAGATATATGGGCTGTGATCGACTGACCGATGATGTCCGGTGGTATTCAATGAGCTGGTTCAGGGATTCAAACTTCACCACCCACAGGAAAAATTTACCTGCTCCGTCCCGCAGGACCTTGAAATGTTGCACACTGCCTTCCCATCTACATGAGAAAATCAAAAAAGATCATAAACAAGCAAAGCTTCCCATCTACATTAGAAAATCAAAACTGATCATAACTACAAACAACTTTCAACTTCATCTCTACCATGAGAAAACCCAAACTTTTCATTTAATGCATACTGCCTTCAAACTTATATTGAGAAAATGAAAACTGATAATACTTGTATTGATATAATTAAACCCTGCTTGACAGAGAGAAAAAAGTTATGAGAAAGAAATATTATTTAAGTAGCTTTCACTGATATCACTGATCCTTACTAACAGAGATAGAAAAGTTACCTGGGTAGCTTTTGCCAATATCAGTGACCATTGAGAGAGAGAGAGAGAGAGAAAGAGAAGTTACCTGGCCAGCATTTGAAGATATTAAAGAACCTTAGCTGACAGGGAGAAAGAAGTCATCTGGGTAGCTTTTGCAAATTTTAGTGACCCTTTCTTAACACAGAGAGAGGGGGCAAGAGAGAGGGGGCAAGAGATAGGGGGAGAGGTCGACTTTACAATATTTTTTTGACAGACAGAGAAAAAAAGTCATCTGGGTAACCTCAGCAGGTTATATTGGTAGACTTTGAAAACATTGAATGTGTGTATAGTAAAAAGGTACTGAGGATGTTTAAAATGATGATGAGAAGTCAACATCTATTGAGTGAAGCAATCAGATGGCTAAAATCTGGGGCCTGTTGCCGAGAATGCATAGTATTAATAGGCGGTTATGCTTAAACAGCAGTTTAGTTAGTTGGGGTTTTGGGGACTAACTTAGAAGATTAACACAAGCAAAACAAATCAATTCAGGTACCCCTATCATGCCCATGCAGTGCATGTGTTCAATAAACATATATATATATATGTATTAATTTTCTAGTCATAACAATCATATACTTATTAATTTACACAGCATTATTTTTCTTAACTGTGTCATATGTCAGTTGTTTGACAACTAAATTCCTAATTGGCAATAAATGATATTCTATCTACATCTGATCTTATCTTGAAATCTTACTTGACAGAGAGCGAGAAGTCGTCTGGGTAGCTTTCACTGATGCGGAGTAAGAAGGCCCCATCCTCTTGTTTGAACTCCCCCTTTGAGTTCCTCTCCAGAAGAATAGACTCTGCCTGCCTTCTTGAAATTTTTCCAAAATACCAACTGAAACGACAAAATAAAACCTTAACAACTGTGTGAGCAGAGTTTCTTCTACTAGCTCAAGCCCTATCTAGAGTTACAATTTAATATCCGGACACAATCTAAATATCCTTTACATTGTTGGTGTAGAGACAAAGAATACACTCCTCCCCCGGCAGTTATACACTGCAGTTGTCCCTGACATCCTTTCATGTAACCGCTGTAACATAACACCCGTTCTTGCATAGGGACAAGAATCGGACCAATGAGAACTTGTGTCACAGTGTAATCAAACCAACGAGGGGGTGTCACATGTTTAAAATGTGGGCTGGATGCACAATGCAATACCCCACTTTCGGTGGTCTGATTACAATTCTGTGCTTGGTGCGCACCCTAGTGTTCCAGCCTAGAGAATCTTGCCATACAAAGCAGGGTATCTGGGACGACTGCAGTGAATAACCACTGCGGCAAGAATGTAACAAAAGAAAGAAGCAAGTTTTTCATATTTCAAAAAACATGCACGAGTTAAATCAACATATTTTGTTACTTAAAGTATTTGAGCAAAAATGAACACAATTTTTTGTATCCAGCAGAAAGTTGTCAAACCTCACTGACCATTTCATCTGCTGGTCAGCTATTACAGCATAAACACTTGGTAGCAGTACAACCCTCATTCCAATTCTATGTTCAGCAATGTTATTGTCATTTTAACTGAGATTTCAGGGGGGGAATAAATATTAAAACAATAAAGGCAAAAAAAAATTTTTTTAAAATACAACAATTTATAGAGCATAGGGAGAGATCATTTAAATTTACCATGAGCTAGTTTAATGCACTAGTTTAACTTGAAAGTGAAACATGTTTAAGCATTGAACAGAAATTCACTGTTTAGACAGGCAACAGTATTACTACTGTTAGACTCACTCGTGTGCCCTCATCTTTATGTAATTGCTGGGAACAAGGCCTCGTCTTCCATTTAGTTCTGCCAAATACCAGTTTCTGTCAGATTCCATGTTCATCACCTGTTGATAAATAAACAAGGTTAACTTATAAATAAGCATTGTTCTCAATATGTCAATCAATCTTAAAAAAAAAGGAATGGTAATATATTTGTCGAGGGAAGAATGAGAATCTGGGAAGATCCAGAATCCTCCCAGGAAAAATGAGAATTCTGATTTTTCCCAGGAAAAATGAGAACCCAGAGATGGTATGAAGGGATTCCCATTCTTCCTGGGAAGAATGAGAATTCTCATTCTTCCTGGGACAAATGAGAATTCCAGTCTCTCCCGGGAAAATTGAGAATTCTCATTTTTCCTGGGAGAGATTGGAATTCAGTTTTGAAATTCAAACCTGGGAAAAATGAGAATTCTCATTCTTCCCGGGAAGAATGGGAATTATCGATGCCAACTTCACTCTTTTAATTTTTTTCATACTTATTTCTCTTTTTCAGAAAGAAACTTTTATCATCTTTTTTTCCCCATTAATTCACTGAATTATAGATTATTCACATCTAGAAATCTTTGTAATTGAATGATGTGTGCTAAGAACTAATATGTAAAGATCAGGTGTGCTTGTTTTCAACTTACATGTATGTGATGGGTTTAGTACTATCATGTGTGAATAAAACTGATTTTAACAGAAATGTGTTTTCTACTTTTTTTCATGACAGAAAAATGTTACTGTTATTTTAGCAATGGTCAGTTAATAACATTAAAATTTGGTTATAATACCATAGTAAAATATGCAAACTTAACCCACCTTAACTATTAAAAGGATATCATTTAACAAATTGGAGCTGGCTGGGAAAAATCCAGAATAAGAATTCTGGTTTTTCCTGGGGAAAATTAGAATTCTCATTCTTCCTGGGAAAAATGAGAATCATATCATAGTATGAAATGATTCTCATTTTTCCCGGAAAGAATGGGAATTCCCATTATTCCTGGTTAAAATCAGAATTCTCATTTTTCCTGGGAAAAATCAGAATTCTCATTTTTTCCTGGGAGGATTCCGGATCTTCCCAGATTCTCATTCTTCCCTCGACATATTCATCAGATTCCACATTCATCATCTGTTGGAGAATACCCCTCATAAAAACCTCTCTAATTAAATAACACCCCATACCACATGAAACACTATGGTATAAACAACAACTACTGAGAACCCTGAGCATATACCTATGCCATGGCCTTACATTTAGCCCCAACACTTGAATTAAGTGAACTGGGCAAAACCTACAATCTTTAGTGGGATCAACAATTTGTAGTAAGTTTGCATTTTTCCATTTCAGCCATGTAATATGAGAGGGGGAGAGTGGTCCCCATACTGACCATGCACTTGTGTGAACCTGGATCCTGGTCACTGGTGACAGAAACTGTGTGGAAGTCCACTTGTCACTAACCCACAAACACTGCATAAGGCTAATCTTACAAAATTTATTTTCATTAGGTCTTTACAGGGCTTGACATTAACCTTTGGAAAGTACTTGCCCATTAGGGCATGTGAAATCTAACTTTTACTTGGCTTATATGAATTTTTAATTGTCCTACAAAAATCAGTGACCACATCCATGGCCAGAAAGTGTGTCCCACATGATTGCATTGCATGTTTAACTGAATGTTAGATATTATATTTCTCTTTAGTAACCTACAGGTAAAGTAAGATGAAGAAGTACTGTCTATAAAATTTTATTTCTCCAAGAAAAGAAAATGATTAACTGAAGATTAGTTTAGGTTAAGGCATATGGGTAAAAGTTTATATTGGACCTACTTGCCCAGTTATGAACTAGAATATCAGCAGAAGCTGACAAAAGCCCTCAGCCAAAAGAACAGTGTTTAGACGTGGTAACAGTAAAAAGTACTAAATATCTGTTCTCACATGGATGTATATCTGAACATGTCTGAGTTATAAATTTAAAATGGAGAGGTATGTACCATGATTCATAACAATCCACCAAATGCTTCCTGAAAAATAAGCTTCTAAGTTTTATTCTATTATAAGATCTGTGACCTTGAAAAGTAGGTCAAGGTCACCCATCTTTGAACTTGACCGAAATTTTGTCGATATACATCTTCACAAAAATAGAAATATAAAAATTCCTGTTGTGAATACTTTTAGAGATATTCCGCTCACAAGGCCAAAATTGAAAATTCCAAGAAAAATTCATTAAAAATCAGGTGGTGCCCCCAAACTTGTGCAGCAGTTACAGACTATCAGTCCCTACAATCTTATTAAGTATTGTGAGAATCCAGCCAATGGTTCCAGAGAAATAAGCTTCGAAATTTTTTTCTATAATTAGCTCCAAAACGTAGAAAAATAGGTCAAGGTCACCCATCTTCGAACTTGACCGAGATTTTGTCGATATACATCTTTACCGAGGAAATGAAATTCTGACGGCGAATCCTTTTCAAGATATTCCGCTCACAAGGAAAAAGTTAACGGACGCCGGACGGACGGATGGACAGCTTGGGTGACGACAATAGCCCATCAGCCTAAGGGCTTAGGGCTAAAAAAGGAACCCACTATTGGTTCCATTAATGTTGAGCCCTGCCTACAATTCAGAGATTAGTATCCAGTGAAAAAAAGACATGGGGTGCTGGGGTGACATTTCATTTACCGGTGGAGCTACAGGTACTGAACTGCTGAGTTGTAGGTGTCAGGCGTTATCGGTCACCGTCAGCAGTTTACCTAGAGTCAAAGATTTGTGGCAATGCCTAAGAAACTTATAGGACACCTGGATTATCCAAGGCCCTTTAAACAGAAAGTGAACTTAATCAGTACAGCTACCTAAGTCAATGTAGCTCATGATAATACTACAATTTGCCCATGGTATATGAAATCACAGATCAAAACTGTTCAGAGATAAAGATATTGCCACTGTTTCGCATACTGATACTCAAAATTACAGAAAATTCATTAGAAATATATATCTATATATTAATATATTTATAAGACCTGGATGAAGTTCTGTTATTTGTTGACAGGCTCCATGTGCTGATTGTATATGAGGGTCCATGCTAATAAAAGTTTAAATTATGTCAGAATAAAAATAAACATTTTAATCATCAACATTTTATGGCTTATACTGGGGTTAAGTTATTTGTGGTTATCCACACTACATATCTTTCTTGAGAATTAAATCAATTTATGCCCACATATGGAATTTCTTATTTGGAAGATTGACAGAAAACTGCAAGTTTCTAACCCCAATGTCCTAGAATCACCAATATCCAGCATATTTGCCAGGGTTTTTCTGCAGAGACAGCTCAGGGACCAGGCCTGACCTTGATAAAGCTCCAACAAACATTTATGAATAATTTAAGGCACACAGGGATACACAAGCTTTCCCTCAGGTGCCGTAATATATAATGCATACACATCCTGTGTTTCGGCTACTGTGGTGACTCATACTCTGCTATATATTTATATCTATCTATTTTCATTTTGTGGTCTACAGCACAGAGCAAAACTTATTTGTTTGCAAACAAAGCCCCGGCCACCCATGTGTGCAGTACTGTGTACATCTATATGTTTCAAGAGTAAATACCTGCTGATAAACTCTGATACTGTGAAACTTCTTTCTTTAATACCAAAAATGTATGATAACCCTTCAGTCTTCACAATCAGCTTACATTTAGGGTGTCTGTCTCTAATTTTATACATCACATATAACCATCTAGTAGACAGGGTCAGGGGTATGGCCGATATTAAAACCAGGGTACTGGGGACAGGAGAGGATATATAGGCATGCTATTTACATTGGTCTTCCTGTACTAATATATTTTCCCCCAAACTACTGATACACAATATAATTCTTTTTTATCTCAGATTAAGCAGTAAATAAGGTGACCACAGAAGGCAGGGGACCTAATTAAAGCGCTTAACTAGCTAACTGCACTGGTTTATATTTGGTATGGCAACCAAACAACAGTGAGAAAGGAACTGTAAAGCACTGAATTAATTATATATCTGTCCAAAGATGTTTATGGTTAGCGTCTGAATGACATTACATAACCAAAATGCTTTAATCAGGTTTATATGTCTGGCATTGGTACACCCAATTTAAATGCCATGCCATCAGTGTACAGGTATAAACATTTAAAACTGGATGTGGCAACCAGGTGAAGTAATAAGATAGCAAGTCCATTAAAAATCTCAGGTGAAAAACCTCTCATTACAGAACAACAAGCAAGGGAAGCGAGTCTGGTTAATGCCTAACGATTTGTCACTGATCCAAGATCACATACCATTATGACCTCTGACCTGTGGACTTGTTCAAATTGAAGCAACACCTTTTCCTGGTTCACAGAGGTCTCACAAACCTGTGTCATATACAGGTGTGACTGAGGCACCACTTGTGATCAACCTTGATCTAATGAACAAAACCTTATGCATACTCAGCTTGTTACAGGGATTTTGTTAGACTTAAATGCTCTAATGTTTATCATTAGCCACAACTGACACAGAAATCATAAGTGTATGAAGGCACAAGTCATGAGATAATACCAAGGTATGCTATTTGAAAGTTACAGGTTGGGAGCCACATGGAAACATAACTTAGTCTATGTTCTACTGAAAAGTACACACTGAACAAAACTAGCCTTTTTCGGACAACACCTTTTAAATAATTCATAATATATTCACAAACAAAAGCTAAAGGTAAATATATCTTGTTAAATATGCATCTAATTTGACAGGTGAGATTACATATTATATCTCTAAAAGTGATACTGGACTTCAAAAACAGGGGGTTTATACATTGATTTTACTGCGTTTAAAGCTAATGAGCAGCAAGATTTCAAACCACAATGCCCTGTACCTCTGAGCTTCATTATAAATATAACATTTGGCCTCGATTCGATAATGTCAAACAGAGTTAGGAAACCTATGATGTACTCAGTACCTGTCAGTATGACCCTGAAAATACACACTGGCACGTTTGTGATACAAATACTTTACAAGAAAGTCCTAGTTGTATATTCAAAATACCCTGTCAAACAACAAAGCACATGATACATATGTACTCCCAGTCCCCTGGGTAGAGTGTAACACATTATGACTCAGCTACACTACCACAGCATTATGGATCACAATGTACAGTGGTCCCCTAACAAGCTCAGCTGCAGGAAAATGGGTGTGGCAGTCAACTGACTGTACTGTCTACCTCTCTGTACACCTGAATGTCTGTGTGTATGTGTTGATGAAGGGTTGGGGGCAGAGGGTTATAGGGTCAGGTTTGGTCCATTGTCAACAAGCGTGAAATCTAATATACAAAATTACTAAAATGTCGCTGACTTCCAGTACACTTACCCTAAGTCACTGCCAGTCATTGGCACAGATCATGACCAACACATACATGATACATTCAAAGCTGGTCATTGGGACAGATCATGTCCAACACATACATGATTCATTCAAAGCTGGTCATTGGCACAGATCATGTCCAACATATACATGATACATTCAAAGCTGGTGATTGACACAGATCATGTACACATACATGATACATTCAAAGCTGGACATAGACACAGATCATGTCCAACATAATATGATACATTCAATTCTGGTCACTGGCACGGATCATGTCCAACACATACATGATACATTCAAAGCTGGTCATTGGCACAGATCATGTCCAACACATACATGATACATTCAAAGCTGGTCATTGGCACAGATCATGTCCAACACATACATGATACATTCAAAGCTGGTCACTGGCACAGATCATGTCCAACACATACATGATACATTTAAAGCTGGTCACTGGCACAGATCATGTCCAACACATACATGATACATTCAAACCTGGTCATTGGGACAGATCATGTCCAACACATACATGATACATTCAAAGCTGGTCATTGGCACAGATCATGTCCAACACATACATGATACATTCAAAGCTGGTCATTGGCACAGATCATGTCTAACACATACATGATACATTCAAAGCTGGTCATTGGCACAGATCATGTCCAACACATACATGATACATTTAAAGCTGGTCACTGGCACAGATCATGTCCAACACATACATGATACATTCAAAGCTGGTCATTGGCACAGATCATGTCCAACACATACATGATACATTCAAAGCTGGTCATTGGCACAGATCATGTCCAACACATACATGATACATTCAAAGCTGGTCATTGGCACAGATCATGTCCAACACATACATGAAACATTCAAAGCAGGTCATTGGCACAGATCATGTCCAACACATACATGATACATTCAAAGCTGGTCACTGGCACAGATCATGTCCAACACATACATGATACATTCAAAGCTGGTCATTGGGACAGATCATGTCCAACACATACATGATACATTCAAAGCTGGTCATTGGCACAGATCATGTCCAACACATACATGATACATTCAAAGCTGGTCATTGGCACAGATCATGTCCAACACATACATGATACATTTAAAGCTGGTCACTGGCACAGATCATGTCCAACACATACATGATACATTCAAAGCTGGTCATTGGGACAGATCATGTCCAACACATACATGATACATTCAAAGCTGGTCATTGGCACAGATCATGTCCAACACATACATGAAACATTCAATGCTGGTCACTGGCACAGATCATGTCCAACACATACATGATATATTCAAAGCTGGTCATTGGCACAGATCATGTCCAACACATACATGATACATTCAAAGCTGGTCACTGGCACAGATCATGTCCAACACATACATGATACATTCAAAGCTGGTCATTGGCACAGATCATGTCCAACACATACATGATACATTCAAAGCTGGTCATTGGCAAAGATCATGTCCAACACATACATGATACATTCAAAGCTGGTCATTGGGACAGATCATGTCCAACACATACATGATACTACGCTCCCGAGGCAGCAGAAATCTTGCGCTTCTAAAGAAGCAACTGATTTTCACGCTGCCAGCTTTGACCGTTTATGATATATTAAGACACCAGATGGCGGTTTGTTGTCCACTGAAATAAACGTGCGTACGATGTGACAAGCAGCCAATCAGGTGCCAATAAACAAACACTCGACAGGCATCCTGGCTCCGCCCATTGCCGTGCTTCAAGCGCCGCTTGTTGAGTTTCTGGTCGAATTTAAATTGCTCCCTCTGCATTCTCGCATCATCGACCGATTCGATTATGACATTATGACTGTGTTAGCGTAGCCATGTATCTGTTGTCTGCAGAACTGAAACCAGCCAGAGAGGTGTGCACGCAACCTTTGTTGTTATGTTTCGTTTGAATTACAGCTCACCGGCCGAGCATCCTATGTGCCCAAGGCCCTAAGCAAACCACGTCAGGGGCAATTCTCTCTGAACCTGTGGCCTGCTCAGACGGTTACGCTGGGGGATGAGCTGTCACTCAAAAAGAAATTAATATGATTGGCTCCATGTATTCCTCGCTTGGCTTTGTCTTCCAGCACAAGGTCTCATCTGATTGGACAAAAATACAGTGCTCCCCTCTGGTGCTGCAATTCAGGATACGAGGTCATAACAAACAGCGCCTTACGATATAGGAAGTAGCCCTATAGGTAAAGCGCTGTGTAAAGAGCGTAACATGATACATTCAAAGCTGGTCATTGGCACAGATCATGTCCAACACATACATGATACATTCAAAGCTGGTCATTGACACAGATCATGTACACATACATGATACATTCAAAGCTGGTCATTGGCACAGATCATGTCCAACATAATATGATACATTCAATTCTGGTCACTGGCACGGATCATGTCCAACACATACATGATACATTCAAAGCTGGTCATTGACACAGATCATGTCCAACACATACATTTTACATTCAAAGCTGGTCACTGGCACAGATCATGTCCAACACATACATGATACAGTTACTATAGGACATTGGCCCAGCCATGTCCAACACATACATGATACAGTCACTTGTTGGTCATTGGCTTGGATCATGTGGCGGACATATGAATCGTGTCTACCTCAAAGGTGGATAACAAGTCCTATGGTTCTGTTATCACAAACTTATAAATACTGCAAAGGAGGCACTGCTTAATGGTTCTGGTCCACTGAGATGACAAAACAGACAATGGACTAACCGCTGAGAGGACTCTTGCTTCAGACAAATGGCTTAATATAGGGAAACCCCAAGCCCACTGGTTTCCCTGGTACTGGTTGTTATGAAAGTTGTTCCCTTTGGATGACTCAAATTAGTGAGTGCAAGTACCGGGAAACCACTGGGCTTGGGGTTTCCCTATATTAAGTCATTCATCTGAAGCAAATGTTGTCTTGAGGGGTTGTCAATTTTTCGGTTAGTCTCAAAAGACTTCATCTCAGTGGGAGGACACCCTGCTTAAAATAAATAATTACCTTTGCCATAGCTTAATCAACAGTGCCATATATAATATCACCATAACCTGCCACAAAGTAACACCATAAGTACTGAGGCGTATTTTGTGAAATGAAAAACACTGAAATGTACCTCATGTAATAGGATATTTGCAGTGAACCATATTATGCATTACACAATCTAGCTTCTGAATAATACACGAGCTGGAGCTCATTATGCTGTATCCTGGCCTGTGTTACAAAATGCAGCTTCTGAATTACATAGAAACATATGAAACTTGTTGTTAAGAGTTATCTGTTATTATGTATCCCCGCTGCAGGAGATAAACAGTGTTCAACAGTGTTTCCCAGGGTTTCAAGGCTGTGACTGGATTTCTAGGGACCAGTACAAAATGATTAGGTACAAGAATATTGACAGTGTTTCCAGGCTGTGAGGGAATTCCAGGGACCAGTACAAAGTAACAAATGCATAGGTACAATCTGAATGTTGATACTTTTAAATGACAGTGTTCAAAAGTGTTTCCCAGGGTTTCAAGGCTGTGACTGGATTTCCAGGGACCAGTACAAAATGGTTAGATACAAGAATGATGACATTGTTTCCAGGTTTTGCATGATTTTAAGGGACAAGTACAAAATGGTTAGGTACAGAAAGGTTGACAGTGTTTCAAGACTGTGCAGGATTTAGCAGACTGGTAAAAAATGGTTAGGTACCAGAATGTTAATAGTGGAATCTGCATGCATGTGAGACTGAGATCAATGTTATGTCAAATCATATATGAATTTGTGTTCAATATATGTATAAAATTATCCACAGCATAGTTTTTTCAATGTTTACTTTGATATTCCATGCTGTCATGATGCATTCATAAATGGTTATATACTTCTTTATAAATGTGGGTTTTACAGTATGGTTTATGCTCTGGTGGAGTGGTAGAAACGCAGAGGGGAGATGACTAATATGTCATTCATTAAATGATCTCCCAGATTGTACATGAACCTGTTTTGGAACTATATGAGCCTCTGATCTTATGACATTTATTTGCAATAAGTGTACCCCTTTCGTTCTAGTTTTTGAACATCTGAAACCACAAATGTGGCATCTATATCCTTTGTATTCAGGCAGGTGCTGTTCACAGTTATTTTCAGTTGACCTACTATTCCTGAAGTACTGAAGTACTGTAGATACTTAAAAAGATTGTAGGTCATTTCAATATCCATCATTTATGTTGGCAACTTATTGAGAGGGTGTATTAAACCTTTCTAGTACTTCCCAATAGGGTAAGTTACATCAAGTTTTTAATTTACACTTACCCTAAATAAACTTCTGATGGTGGCAAGGAATACAAGGTGTGTTCCACATGATTTCTGCATGTTTTATTGCAGGTTAGCTAAAAAACATTTATACAAATGATTGTCTGTTAATTATTTCTCTTAAGAATTTGATATACCATGTACAATTAATTTGAGAGAAAGATGTCTTATCATTTCATTTCTTGAATAAAAGCAACGGATGATTTTGGGTTATGTTGAATCCACATCCAGCATTTTCAAATTTTATTTGCCCTACCCAACCTCTATTTTTCTAAATCTCACTTGCCCAAGGCTAGCAGTTCACCATTCATGTCGAGCCCTGTTAAAAACATGTATGTATACTTTATAGTGAATTATAACTCGTCAATTATTTGGAAGTTACTTCACAGGCTACAAGGAAACGACTCTAATTTGTCAGTTAAAGAGAAACTTTACTGTATTGTCTTAATCATAGGCCAGACATGACGTGTACACTGGGTATACACAGTTCAGGAAGTGTGCACGCTGCACTCCACAGTTGAAGACGTAATTACACTGGATCCCTGACAAGTAGATAAGAATCAAGATAAATTATGTTCAGGCCAGCGTGTGCCATAAACAAACAACACAGTGCTTGAAGCAGGAAGTACATCTTATGACAGTGAATTACTTAGATCCTGCCCACTCTTCTGTTTATTACTAAGCACCAACTTGAGTGTAACCATCGACCCAAAGACCTGAATGCCTGTGACATGGTCATTCAGGGTAACCCACCTGTCACAAATCAGGATTCCAGATACTACATATGAAGTCCTGATGTACATATCACATGATAAAGGTCATATGAATATGCATCAGGGTCACCGAGGACTGATTTCCCCTCAAAGGTGGCTGCTAGGGTATAATTTGATGATTTGCCCTATTTGAAATTTGAAAAAGAATTTCAATACTTACTTTCTTTAAAGAAATAATAAAAAATTTGGTATACATAAAAACCTCAAGCTGTAAACAGATAAGAAAAACAGTATATATTAAACAAACCACTTTATCAAAGAGGCCAACTTCAAGTTAGTTTTTTGGTACAGGAGATTAAGTAGAGTCGGGGGGGGGGGGGGGGTATCATATCATCAAAACCACCTCAAAACCAGGCAACTTTACCAATGTCATGTGATCATGTGGGTATTTCACTTTGTAGAGTGTGTGTGAGCAAGCACAACACAAGTTGAAGGTTACTGATATATACTTCGCTTCCATGGGTTATAATAACAATGCTATTCCACCTGTTTCTGACATGTATACACTGCATAGAAAAGCATTTTCCATTTTACACCAACCTGTTAGAAGGATGAGCTTCAAGATTTATCACACATCAGTAGAGACACATTAATAATTTTTGCATATTATGGTAAAGATTTCATTGATAAAAAGTATTGTATTTATCTTAACTCGGCAAACTTGAGATAAATTTAGAATTTGACTTAGATTGAAGAGACCCATACATGTAAATTCATCTTAAGACTAATAGAAATGTCACACTCACAGGATACTTATAAAATCTTAGAATTTCCAAAATACAGACATAAAATGACAAACAATAAATATGTAGCTAGAACCGTCCACTGTAACACAACTTTCCTTTGTTGATTATGAAGAGGATGCTTTAATAAGCTTAATGATCCTTTTACAGTTGTTGTAAATACTAAACTATACCTTTATTTATCAGAAATGTTATACCTGTAACCTTAGGGATGCTACTCAAAATGAAATAAGGAAATACTACCACAAGTCACTTCAGGATGTATCAGTGACAGTTACTTTCAAGATCTTTATGTGATTCTGACCACAGACTTCTACTAAACATGATTCAGCTATCAATAAGGAAGTATAAATCCTGCCTAGAACATTTATATTATCATATTCAATGGAATACTGTATTCCCCCATCCCTCCTCTGTGTTTCCACTAGCCATTCACCACATTGCCAATGACGAACAAGGGACCCTTTGGTCACTGTGCTCAGCCAAATCTGATTTTGACCACAGATTTCTACTTAAAATGATTCAGCTATCAATAAGGAAGTGTAAATCCTGCCTAGAACATTTATATTATCATATTCATTGAAATACTGTATTCCTCCATTCTGAGTCCTGTGCAAATTTTGATGTTGTGATCTGATGCAAAATGTCTATTAAAGATCCCTGATGTGTTTTTTTTGCCACCAGTCCCATGAAAACAGTTTAAAGTGATGTTATTTATGGTTTCCAAGAAGTTTTTATGAGGGACTTCCTGGACCTTACGTAAATGATGATCAGATAAACGATGCGCTAGTGAATCATTTTTGCACACCTGTACGAACAAGCTCACCTTGATGACTTCTCCTTTCGCAAAGCTGAGCTCATCGTCAGCAGTTCTTTGGAAGCTATGCTGCGTATCTGCCTCCATCTTCTCTGTGCTACAAAAGAGTAAACCTTAAACTCAGCATAGTTCATACTAGTATCATCTTTGTTGTTACCATCATACATTTCAATATCATCATGATCATCATCATACGCATCATCGTTAACATTATTTTCATGATCATCATACACACCTTTTGTCAATGACCATCACAAAATCTTCCACATCTTCAATCACTATCATCATCATTGTATCCGCCAAAACAGAGTTTTGCGGATACTATGTTTTCAGCTGGCCGCCGCCGCCGCCGCCGCCGCGTAGGTGTCCGGAGAACTCCTCCGTAACCGCTGGGCGGAATTTTCCGAAACCCGGGATTATGTTCGGGTCACATGTGAACTGCTGCGCCCCGATTTTGTTTTGACCTCTGACCTTTCCTTTGCGCTCTGCGTCCGTTTGTGCGTCTGTTTTCACACATAAACCAACATATCTCGGGAACCGTTTGACCGATCAGGAAAATTTTTTTGCACAAATGTAGCCCTCGGAGAGCTTTATAACATACACCAAAAATGGTGGCGCCACCTGCAACCATGTTTGCACAGTGTCCATCTGTTCGTCTGCCTTGGGTTAAAATCACTCATATCTCTGCAGTGACTTGACTAATTCACCTGAAATTGGGCATGCGTATACATCCTGGATAGCTTTTCTGATTTTATGACAGGTGGCGCCACCTACATTCACGTTTACGCTGCAGACATCCAAGCTCATATCTCGGGAACCGTTTGACCGATCAGGAAAATTCTTTTGCACAAATGTAGCCCTTGGAGAGCTTTATAACATACACCAAAAATGGTGGCGCCACCTGCAACCATGTTTGCACAGTGTCCATCTGTTCGTCTGCCTTGGGTTAAAATCACTCATATCTCTGCAGTGACTTGACTAATTCACCTGAAATTGGGCATGCGTATACATCCTGGATAGCTTTTCTGATTTTATGACAGGTGGCGCCACCTACATTCACGTTTACGCTGCAGACATCAAAGCTCATATCTCGGGAACCGTTTGACCGATCAGGAAAATTCTTTTGCACAAATGTAGCCCTAGGAGAGCTTTATAACATACACCAAAAATGGTGGCGCTACCTGCAACCATGTTTGCACAGTGTCCATCTGTTTGTCTGCCTTCGGTTAAAATCACTCATATCTCTGCAGTGACTTGACTAATTCACCTGAAATTTGGCATGCGTATACATCCTGGATAGCTTTTCTGATTTTATGACAGGTGGCGCCACCTACATTCACGTTTACGCTGCAGACATCCAAGCTCATATCTCAGGAACCGTTTGACCGATCAGGAAAATTGTTTTGCACAAATGTAGCCCTTGGAGAGCTTTATAACATACACCGAAAATGGTGGCACCACCTGCAACCATGTTTGCACAGTGTCCATCTGTTTGTCTGCCTTGGGTTAAAATCACTCATATCTTGGCAGTGGTTTGACTAATTCACCTGAAATTCGGCATGCTTATACATCCTGGATAGCTTTTCTGATTTTATGACAGGTGGCGCCACCTACAATCAAGTTTACGCTGCAGACATCCAAGCTCATATCTAGGGAACCGTTTGACCGATTGGGCCAAAATTTTGCATGTGTATAAATCTCACATAGCTCTTTATCATACGCAAAACTGGTGGCGCCACCTGAAGCCATGTTTGCACAGCTCCCATCTGTTTGTCTGCCATGGGATAAAATCACTCATATCTCGGCAGTGGTTTGACATATCTGCCTAAAATTTTGCAAGTTTATACATCCCCGACAGCTCTCTTGATTTTATGACAGGTGGCGCCACCTGCATTCTATTTCATGCAGCAGATATCCAAGCTCAGATCTTGGGAACCGTTTGACCGATTGGGCCAAAGTTTTGCATGTGTATAGAGCTTTCTGGATTTTTCGGTAGGTAGCGCAACCTACATACACAATTTGGCTGCAGACATCCATGCTAATATGCAACACTTCACCCGTTCCACTCTGATTTAGGCGGATACAAGTAGTCGCTTGTCGACTACCCTTATTCTAGTTATTCACTGTCATCACTATTCACATCATTATCATAAATTTCATCACCATCTAACACATCTTATATCATTATCATCATTATCATTACCATTATTATTATTATCAGATATCATCACTTTTAACGTCATCACCATCATCTATCACATTTTCATTATCATCATATCATTGTAATCACCATCATTATTATCATGATTAACATCATTATTATTCTCTTGGTTCTTGCATCATCATCATCATTATCATAATTATCATTACCATTATTATTATTATCAGATATCATCACTTTTAACATCATCACCATCATCTATCACATTTTCATTATCATCATATCATTGTAATCACCATCATTATTATCATGATTAACATCATTATTATTCTCTTGGTTCTTGCATCATCATCATCATTATCATAATTATCATTACCATTATTATTATTATCAGATATCATCACTTTTAACATCATCACCATCATCTATCACATTTTCATTATCATCATATCATTGTAATCACCATCATTATTATCCTGATTAACATCATTATTATACTCTTGGTTCTTGCATCATCATCATCATGAGGAGCATCATCATCTGATACATCTTTACTAATACTATTTTCATCAGATATAAATCTTCATCATTATACTCCTATACATATTATCATCATCATCACCATCATCATCACCATAATTATTGTCATTATCGTCAGACACATCATTAGCTTCACCAGCTGCAACCTCTGACATTATCAGGAGGTTCAATCTACCTGTGTTACATGTGCTGTAGTTTAAAATAAATTGATTAATTGGTATCATATATCTAAAGTTAAAAAAGTTCATAAAAATTAATCCAGTCTAAGTAACTACCAACAGAACCTATGCCCTATGAAGAATACCAACAGATTCATGGATATCCCACTGTTATACCATAAACCTACTGTGTATGATTTGTTTTATTTTTTTTATCAATAAAGGTCCTCTAACAATTTATCCAATTAACTGGTTAATTTCAGACAAAGTTAAAATGATAGTATCTCTGCCTTCATGCACATGTCTGAGAGATTTAACTAGGTTAATGGGATTTTTACATTTCCCAGTGACATTCAATGATGCTTACAAAACATAGAAATCAATGCTTACAATGTTATTGTATTTTGAACTCTGCAAAATTTATATTTCAAACCAAGTTATAATTCTCTAACTCCATATAATAGGTAATGTAAAATAATAAATCTGAGAATTTAGCTATGCATTTAACAACAAATCGATAAAATAGATACACTATGCATGCATACACAGTTTTCTATTGATATAAACAAAACAATATGGTAATAAACTTGGTTCTCTTTAGCTTTTGAACTGTTGAATTTTCTCTTAAATACTACATGGTTATTACAATTTCATGCGTAAAATAAGCATTGAACACAA
Organism: Sipunculus nudus; assembly: GCA_026874595.1. Lineage (NCBI taxonomy): Eukaryota > Metazoa > Annelida > Sipuncula > Golfingiida > Sipunculidae > Sipunculus > Sipunculus nudus. The sequence goes on along the minus strand of CM049307.1, from coordinate 41,250,384 downwards.
TTCATGGACTTCATTAAACCTAGAAAGACAGCAGTTTTCTATTAAACCATTCATTATTTTACAATCAGGGTTCGTACTCACCTGGCAGATAAAAATTCAAGGAGTTTTCCAGGTTATCTCCAGGTCTTACAGGATTTTTCCAGGTCACAATCAATTACAACACTGAACAATCTAATACTGACTTATCCTATTAGTCTTTAAAAAGAGTTAATTCAAATTAAATGGTGATAGTAAAATAATGTCGTCATAGTATGAACATGCAACAGGTTTCACAGAGTTGCCGGCAAGCTGGAGTGGTAATCTTTTCACCAACTGTTAGTTTCCCAAACAGACACCAGGCAGCACTTCTGCTATAAACCTCGTGCTCAGGCTACATAACCTGCCGACATCAATATCACATGCCGCTGGTGGGCTTTATCTATAGCTGTGTACAATGACCTAAGCCAAAATCAAGGTTTATTCCAGGTGTACATTGAAAAACCCCCATTTTTCCAGGTTTTCCAGGACCTGGAAAAATTATTTGGAATATCCATAAATATTCCAAGTTTCCAGGTTGAGTAAGAACCCTGTAGGGGGCCTACAATTCGTGATATGTGGAAATCAAGAGAACAGACATCCATGTTCTACTGCTAGGTCCACGCCACTTAACTACTGTTTTCCTAAAACAACCCAAAATTATCACAAAGTGCCCAAAAAACAGCTGCTGTCTGCATACAGTAGTATTAAACAAAGAGTGGTACTAAAAATAAATCTTGCTTTATACTGTCTGGTTATTTTCATGTAGAAGATACGTGATAAATTTTGTGTTAATATGACCAACATTTCTGAAGATATAATAAAATATGACCAATAGTTTTGATGATAATAAATTCATTATGACATTTTTGAAGAAAGTTATAGTTAGTGATATATCTAAAGATAATTATGATAACTATAGCTGATAGTGTTGAAGATAATAAAATATGAGTGATAATTAAATATGAGTGATTTTTTTTTAAAGATAATTACATATAACTGACATATCTGAAGGTAATTAAATATGGTTGATATTCTAAGAAAATAAACTATGACTCATATCTCACATAATTTGACTGATATCTTTAAGATAATTAAATACAACTAATTGATTTTATTAAATAATTAAATAAAACTGATATTTCTATGGAAAAAAATTAAGAATGACCAATATTTTAAAAAGGTAATATGTTATATTTAAAATAGCATCATGTACTATACCTGAGTCACTTCGTTATCTCTGTGACCACTGATTGTGTATTTACCTGTAGAAGCTAAAAGAGTCTGCGGTTAACCGAACCTTGTGGTTGATAAATCCGGGTAGAGTGAATACAAAGGCGTGGCCACCTCCTTATAAACACCTACTCCCATAGTATCCTTTTTACTGTAATTCCTAAAACTCAACAGATAGATTTGTTTACAAGATGCAACCAGACGTTCAGGTGAACCTGCAGTATGAAATGCCAACATCATGATACTTAGTTAATCAATGGCAACAACAACTACAGCGCCTTAAAATTGATCTTCACTGAATGCTAACCAATTTCCCAGAAAACATCAGCATAAGTATGCTGAATGGAAGAGGGAAAATGTGGTATCTTCCAGAACGATGCTACATTTGTCAAAACACATCAGTCAGCTAAAGGCTATGGTTGAGAATCAGATGAGAGCTTCCCAATGATTCGCCAGCATCAATGAAAAAGGTAAAGACAATGTAACATGACCTGAAGTACTCATTTTTCATCTGTTATGAACCCAGTAATTTCAAGAAAATAGCAGTCTGGCCTCCCCGGTAATGCAGCTACTGTGAGTCAGCACATAAACATTTCGTGGAATGCTGGCCTAGCAGGAAGGGAGACCTGTTTTAGTGACAAACAGGTGAGACATCTACTTAATGATCATTACTCATTAGCCACCAAACTTTAACTGGAGGTAAGATGCATCACTTTTCATGATGAAACAACCTGTCACTGCCTCACTCACAGAAATCAATTACTATAAATATTAGTATTATTCTGTTGTTGAAAAGTGAAGTTGGCGCCTGAGCTGGTCACGTTAAAATCTGCCACAGTCTGATGGGCACCAGCTCCCTCAGCAACAACACAGTAGGCAGTGCACCAACACAGTAGGACAGGATGATTTTGTGGTTGGTCCTGTCTTGAAAGGCGAAAGTAGAAAATACTGATAGAATGAAAGAGCAATAGACATTGAAGATGCCACACCAAGCCAAGTGCAAAAGGATTCAAGACCGTGACGCCTCCCAAGGTTAGCTCCAGACCACCAGCAACTGGGTCAGACGCAAAGCAGCTGCAGCCATTCTGCGCAGGACGCCTGGACACCCCCTCCACCTGCATACAGACAGCGCAGCCTTGAACTCCTTTTTTGAAGTTAGAGAGCAATCATTTAGTATTATTCTCGTCAACAAGACTCTCAGGCCTGTATACTCTGCAGATACCTAATTATGATCAGACAAAAAAAAATTTAAGTCTTGGTCTTTGGTTATGTGACCGCCCTGAAAAACCGGCGACCCAAAAATTTTATAGAAAAATTTAAGTGCCAGAACTGGCAAAAGCAGAAAATTGTTGATGGATCATTCCACAATCTCATATTTGTGTGGCATATGATCATTCTTTAGTGTTACACAACCAGTTTGTGCACCATTAAGCATGAACAAATACTTTCACTTTTGTCTTCCTTATAAGATCAAATTTATAATTTTTAAAATAAAATATGATTGTTGCCTGTTTGCACGAGCATGAATGCAGTCTGCTGGTGTTTATTTTTAAAACAGAAAATTGGCAGAGTAGGAGAATTCTCGTGGAATTTCATTTGAACAGATGTGCTGTTAAAACATGGCTATAGACGAAGTTTTCACATGCAAATATGATAAGATTGGGTAGGGATTATGAATATTTTGTTGTCTTATTCACATGTAAAATGTTACCTAAAGCTTTATTTTATGGTTCATCTTGTCTCCTTCACTTGTTTAATTCTCAACGTTTTAGAAGTTCTGTTTTGTCACCATCTTCCTGGGGATTCAGAAAGATACCTTATGAGTGTTTATTGACAGATCTTCCCCTCTGAAAAGCCTCATACGGTACTGTTAATAGTATAGAAATTGACAGTTGATGCGTCAAATTGAACAAATTGATAATATCCATGATGGAAAGTGTCAGTTTTGTATAAGTTTGTACTTTTAAATTTATTTATTTTTTATTATCATTATATATCTAAAATTACTATTATTAATATTATTATTATCATTATTATAAATAAAAATGAAGAAAATGTATTGTATTAGTATCTGAATTAAAATGTTTACTTTTCCCATGATAAAATCTGAGACACACTGACAATTTGTCAGTAAAAAAATTTCTGAAAAAAAAATAATTTTTTTTTGGCCCTTCCTACTTTAGTTTTTTGGCCATGTAATCAGAAACAAAAACTTTTTTTTTTGGCCTCATGTACATAGTAATTACTAAACATGATACCAATAATGGCTCCCTGAATACAGAGTTGTGTGCAGTAGTATGTCTACAATAACCTGTTAAACTGCCATCAATGAACACATGAGATAGATGTATCTGTTTGTGACCTCCTGAGCAGGGTGATGAAATGTGAACATACTGTATTTGAGAAACAGGGGACCACATCCATGTCAGTATTATGATTATTATTATCACTAGGATGTCACTGGTGTATATCCTGTTCTGTTGATGAATAGATGTCTGACATGAGATCCAAATGATGTTGAATATATATATATCTGATTTACTTAAGTTGTATTCTACAGAAAGTAACAAATACAAACTGGGGGTCTGAATCAACATAAACTGTGAGTGCTCCAACACTGTAACATGAGTGAATGACTGATGATCCCACAAAAATTAATAACAGATTTGTTCAGGCGTGTTTGTGTGTGTGTAGTTTGGTGTTATTTCATTTAACTATCTGAAACACAATATAAAATTACTGAGATTATGCTATGGTGATAGTATGAACAGCTGAGTTATATACAAATCAATACTACTACCAGACTTCTATCAAGCATTTCAACCATGCAAAACTGAGATTAAAATCCTACCATTAGAAAACCAGGTAACCTAAAAATCTACAGATTTCCTCACTTTGGGCAAGTAAGCCATGTGTGAAAGATGGAAAGTTTAGGATGAAAAGTTTGATTTGCAGTGCATCCACAATCTTTTTAAAGATGTGGCTCCTGTGACCCTCAACTTTCTCTGGACCCTGAAAATCAAAATGAATTTACTTATGTGGTGGGCCATTAATAAATAGAGTTTGAATCCAATCTGTCTATCCAAAGCAGAATTATCATCCATAAACTAATTTGTAAATGGATGGGCCTGTGACCTTGACCTTTTGACCCAAAATCAAATAGAATCTTCCCCATTGGCAGGTTAGCAATATCCTGAAGATTGAAGGTTTGTGATGAAAAGTTTGGCTTGAAATGCATACACATTCTTTTAAAAAAAAATGGGTCCTGTGACCTTGACCTTTGGACCCCAAAATTGACACGGTTCTTGCTTTAGTGGTGAGCCATATATAAGTTAAGTTTGAAACTAAAATGTCAAAGTAAACTGGAGTTATCAACTGGAAACAAATTTGTAAACAGATTGCCCCTGTGACCTTGACCTTTGACCTTGTGACCCCAAATTCATTTATGCTCTCCCCATACTGGCAAGTCAGCTAAATGTGCAAGATGGAAAGTTTGGGATGAAAAGCTTGGCTTCAAATGCAGCCATAATCTTTTTAAAAAAGTAAGTCTTTACTATACTGAATTAAATAATGCCATTCTTGAGATGCTTCACCATCGTTGGGTCAGGAGATTTCACTGGGAAGGTATTGGTTAATCAAGTGATTTTATGCCGGTTTTTGAGATAGCATAGGATAACATACAGACGATGATGGACAGTGGACTTCACTGCGGACAAACATCACCGCGCCATCACATAAGCTCACAGGTTCACACAAAATAATTATCACATCAGGAGCGCCAAACAGGGTCAAACTCAGTGGTAATATTTCAAATATACATCATTCAAGTAAACATTTTACAGGACTAACCATGCTGGTATGAATTATGTGGACATACAAAGTCAAGAACAAAAATGAAAATATTGAAATGGCAATGAAAAATAGTCAATGGTTTACGTCAAGCAGCGGCTGCCGTATAAAATGAGCCACAGCTTAAAGAGCTCATGAATATTACAGGCACAAGTCTTGTACCATTAGAGTGGCCAATATAAACTGACTGATCACAAGCTTGGCCACAGTAATAAGCAGATTCTGAATACAAAATATCTGGCAATCTAGGAACTTACACTATAAGCTAAATAAAGTAAAGCAGTGACTGCTGACAGAGTTAAGTAACTACACATAAACCTGTGGTGTTATCACCTGAACCAGCTTCACTGCTTCAGCCCAATAAATTATGAAAGCAAAAAAAATTGAAATTCGCAGGTTGAAAAAGGAGAAACAGCATAGGCAGCTGTTAGAAATGGATGTGATAAGGACCACATATCCAAGCATACATCAGAACTACAGCTCAGGCTGTTACTCCTGATCCAGGATGTGAGGGCACAAAAACCCCCACTGCCGCCTAACCTATCAAAAGTTGCATCACTCTGGATTACCTCCATAATAAACATGGAAAATACACCATCTGCATCCTGCATGCAGTGTTCCACAGCTTAACTCAGAGTGTATGCAGTAAAATCCTTCTTAATACCACTACATAGCTTAGGAATTCAAACATGTTCACCATGGCTACAGATCAGATAAACAACAGCAAACACATGAACAGGTGTAATTGGCATGGGAAATGGTGTTTGCAGATATTATTATGGTTGGCGGTGATGTTTTTACACCTGTCTGTTTTCCTGTCTGTCACAAGGATAAGGCAGAGAGCTGTGTACAGATTTTCATGGGATGATTGAGGGAACTAGAATACTGACAGGTCAGGAAGGACCCTACAAAAGGGGTTTAGATTTCCAGTGAAGGATGAGTGATGCTTGAAAAAATTCAACAAGGGCACTGCAAAGCAGGAAATCCCCTCGCATATTCATATGGGGTGTATTTCACAATTCGTTTCGTCCGACATGGCCATGACCTATGACACTGTGACCTCAAAATCAATAGGGTTCTCCATCCATGTGTAGACAAGCCATAAAAGAAAGATGAAACGTTTTGGTGAAACAGTTTGGCTTAAAATCTATCCATAAGGCAATCCTGGATGGACGAAATGACGGACAGAAAGACGACAGATGCATGAATGAAGGCATAACTATATCCCCTACTTCAACTTTGTTGTGATGGGATAATAAAGGACCTGATAACATGCAGAGACAAAGGGAACTGACCCAAAACAGTATTTAAAAATATGAACCAAGATGTTAAGGTTTGAATCAATAATTGTTAAGTATGAAGGTGTAGTAGTAGAGTATCCCAAGCAACAGAAGCATCTGATGTACATTTAACTGTAAGCCGGGTCAGAATATAAAACATTCAGTCCCCTGACCTTGATGTTTGAACTTGTGTGGTCAAAATTAATATGGTTCTTCTCCTATTGTCAGACAGTTTAAAAGTGAGAGGTCTTGGATGGCACATGAACAATACCTCCTTGATCTTTTTAAAGATGTTGGTCCTGTGACCTTGAACTTTGACCTCTTGACCCTTGCTTTATAAGTGGGCCAAATAAAAATCAAGTATGAGATCCATATGTCAATTCAAACTGGAGTTAACATACGGAAATGAATTTGTGAACAGCTGGGTCCTTCATCTTTGACCTGTGACACCATGTAAGAATCATGATCAAGATTTGGTCTTGACCTTGACATATATACATTTGTATATTTAATTTTATTTATGGGATCCCAAGAACAGGCACTTCCAAAATTAGAAATATCAGCCATTTCTTATAAGTAGAGAGTAAATGTCTATCGCATTTGTGTTTTCCTCATTACAGTTAATGAGGCCATCATGGTCTGCTACCTGAATGATTTTACTGCGCTTGTTGGGAGTGCTTTTCCATGAACCTCCATTTATTATCAACAAGCTTGTGCATGACTTACCAGGCAAGCTTCTTCATGTACTCAGGGCGCAGTCAGAGATGCTAGCTGGGATACCTTACAGGGGGAACCTTTGATGAAACCAATGAGTTAATTTTGCCAGGTGTACCAATGTTTACAAGTGCTAAGCCACATGACTCCTCTCTGTGCTGTGCTAAATGTATATCTGATTGATTTTGCAGTACCAAACTTTCCTAGAAATCCACAGCATTGGATTTCTAGGATCATTCCAGGTATATTATATATGAGTGTTCATTTGGTTCCATTAAAATCCCATTTCATTTATTCTACAAGTAAAAACTTTTATTTACCATACAATTAAAAAGAAAGAATTATATTTATTTTGCTTTTTTATTCATGTTATGTTACTTTTTTTAACAGAATTTTTTTTTCTTTAGAATAGAATAAGTTAATTCAGGAAAAGGCCTCAGGCCCAAAGTTCCAACAAAAGAATCATTAACATAGTAATACACTGTAAATATCAAATTGTCATTTTAACAAAACATGAACAAATAATACAATAAAAATATCCAATTATAAATCAGGTTATTAATCTGCCATCAATGGTTCAAGGTTAACACTTAATACATTAATTACCCAATTAACAACTTTTTTTAACACTGTGTCTACAAAGTCCCTGGGAAAACAAGTTCCTATGTATTAATATGAAACACAGTTGGATTATTAACTGACCAATAATTTATGATTAAGCAACAAAAATAATGCAACATGCAAGGTTCAGTGCTCTTGAAGCATGAGTGAAATAACATGTTTACTCCACTAACCCCTGAACACAGATTATGTAATCCTGTGCAAGCATGAGTTCCATGAACATCTTTACAAGCCCAGGAATGTTGTGAACAGTGTTTCTTTCAGATTCCTTGCAGGCGACACCATGGTGATGCCAAAAACTACTCTGCCTTCATGGTTTCACTTCCTGAGCTGTTTCTGTATCCCAGAAGCAGTTGGGTTATTGTTGCCTCTGCCAGAAGGGTCTGCAATCATTCCCGATCATGTTTGTGTGTGTGTGTACAACTTAACTCAGCAATCATAATTATAATCTCATGAAATTTTCAGGGTATTTCCAGAATGGGCCAAGGAAGAATTCATTAGATTCTGGTGCTGATCCAACATCTTCTCCTGATTTTGAAGCGTCATCAATGAATATTCACAAATGAACAATCACTAATGCACAAATGGACCTGGGAATACGAGCAAAAAAAATAAGTGAATACACAGGTCTAGCCTCATGTGTCGCACATTGTGGCCTGGTCACCTGTTCAGGTCACAGTCCAGCACCCAGCACTGAAGAATAGAATACTTTCAGAATTGAACAAATTTATTCTTTCCTTGAATAAATTAATTAATACTTTGATGAGGGAAGTGCATAAAACAGTATTAAGAACTAGGTGCACTGACAGGGTTCATGAAAAAAAAATCCCTGATTTTCCCTGACAGGAAAAAAGATGAACCCATTTCTTTCAGGCTTTCCAGATTTCCAGGATGGCTGTAAAGTGAGAGAAAATTAACCCAAGGACAATTAGGGGGGGGGGGGGGGCATTTGCACTAGACATCTATTAAACAACATTTCCTCCTTTTTCAGCCATGAAATCCTTAATGTAACAATGGTACGAAGCATGCCTCTCCAGTAAATCTACTAGCATAAGACATGATTTCCTGGCATCTGGAGTAAAGCTAGGACTTTTAAAAGCCATGTAGCCTCGATGCCACGCTTTCAGGTTAAATAAGCTTTAACCACATATAACAACTGTATTTTCACTAGAACATGACTATGTGAAATGACTATGTATATCTGAGGGTTCACACAAGCATGGACTTTCTCCTGAGGCAAGAGCCCTCCAAATTTCCCAAGTGGCATGGGCCAACACAATGAAAGAATTGTAGTTTGCCCCACTAGTCTCTATATGAAATAAAGCTACGTAAAAATCTATGGACATGCAAATTTTTAGGCTGATACATCCAACTACTGCTGTGATTTTTACCAAAAACAGAGTCAAAGACAGACAATGCAAAAACAGATGTAGCCTGTAGGTGGCTGGTGGCACCACCAATCAAGGAAGAGAAATAAAGCTGCCCAAGATGGACATGCAAAATTTCAGGCTGATATGTTGAACCACTCTGGAGTTAAGTGTACGGATGTATTATAAGCAAATGTGACTGCAGGTGACACCACATACATTGTGTACAAGATAGCAAATTATGTCAAACCACTTTTGAGACGTGTGATTTTCAACATAAGTGCTCAGATGCATGAATGGGCCCCACATTAATACGACTGCAAATGGTGCCACCAGTCTTGGGTACTAGATAAATGTAAATAAGATCTATGCACAAGCATAATTTCAGGCCAGTCAATCAAACCACTTCTGAAGTATATGAATAGATGCATAAATGGTCAACACACAAAAGACTGTAGGTGGCGCCACCAGTTCCAATGAGATCCTATAAAGATGGCAGGTTTCACAAAGATCCATCCAATGGCTTCAGTTCCCAGTAGAGGACCATGAATGCAGAACCCACTTGAAAACATAGTATTGGGTTTTGTTGATATAATAAAACGTTTTGCTTTCAGTATTTGCTTTTGTGTGGGCATTGTTTTTCAATCTTGCATAAAACTGTGTAACCAGGGCACAATTATCGCAGGTTACTTCATAGGAAAAGAACTTTATTAGTTTTTCAATTCTAAGCATCTGCATTTACTGAAGTAGTTTAAAATTGTATGTGGTATATTGTATATACAACTCATTTAATATTCCCTTTAAACGTGATGTTTTCAAACTTTGCATGTTAATGAATTAATATACCGTGGCTGGCTTCATATTCGCTAGGCTGAAATTTCGCGATTTCTTCATTTTGAATGTTTTGTGAGGGTTTCATTTTCGCGACTGCACCAGAATCTATGAAATCGAAGTACAATAATATTAACATTTATTAAAAAAATAAAATTAAATCCCACAATACCTCACTAATAACCGTTATAGTCATTGTATTATTACCCGTCTCAAAATCGATGTTTTAACAATTATCATTACGTGTTATCATCGGAAGGTTGAGATAAAATCCAAAGATTATGTTGTTGATTTAGAAACCATGTTTTCAGAGGTTTGATAACTAATTCATTTGTGCAAAACCTGCAGATGCATCCTGTCCTCTTGTTCATCCTCGATGAAAGGGCAGCTTATTCCCAAGGGTTTCATATTCGTGATTATATCCTATTCACCAATATTGCGAAAATGAAACCCTCGCAAACAAAAAGGCAACCACAGTATATATCGAACAGGGGTTTAAAATCTATGGAAATGCAAAATTTTTTGACTGACACTTCCAACTACTGCTTTGATTTTTTCCAAAAACAGAGGAACAGACAAACAATATGCAAAAATGGTTGTAGGTGGCACCACCAATCAAGAAAGAGATGAAGCTGCCAAAGATCTATGGTAATATGAACATAAATCTATTTTCCCTTATTGAGAAACTAGATGTGTCGGAACGACACGAATGCCCCCGCCTGGGGCAAATTAGAAACATTTGTTAAATTTTGTAAAATTTTTTAAAGTTCGGGATGTGTTGTATGGTCAAAAGTAGGTCAACAAGGGCAAAATGCATACTTGATCTGTAACGGGTCATTATCAAGCGACACACCAAAAATCAGGCCAGTATCTGCAGGCATTGTGAAAAAAAGTCCATACATGTGCATTTTTCATGAAAATTTCTGTCTTTCATGAAATTTTCTATGTTCAGGATCTCTGTCATATGGTCAAAAATAGGTCAACTGGGATGAAACGCGAACTCAATCTGTAACTAGTCATAATCTGGCCACACACCAAAAATCAGGCGAATATCTGCAGGCATTGCGAAAAAAAAGTCTGTACATGTGTATTTGTCATGAACTTTTCTATTTTTCATGAAATTTTCTAAGTTTAGGAGCCGTAAACGGTCAAAGGTAGGTCAACCGGGACAAAAAGCAAACTCCATCTGGAACTGGTCATTATCTGCCCACACACCAAAAATCAAGCCAATATCTGCAGGCATTGTGAAAAAAAGTCCGTACATGTGTATTTGTCATGAACATTTATATTTTTCATGAAATTTTCTATGTTCAAGAGCCGTAAAACGGTCAAAAGTAGGTCAACCAGGACGAAACGCGAACTCGATCTGTAACTGGTCAATTTCTGCCCACACACCAAAAATCAGGCCAATATCTGCAGGCACTGTGAAAAAAAGTCCGTACATGTGTATTCGTCATGAAAATTTCTATTTTTCATGAAATTTTCAAAGTTAAGGAGCCGCAAAACAGTCAAAAGTAGGTCAATCCTGACAAACGCAAACTCCATCTGTAACTGGTCATTATCTACCTACACTACAAAAATCAGGCCAATATCTGGAGGCATTGCGAAAAAAAGTCTGTACATGTGTATTTGTAATGAAAATTTCTATTTTTCATGAAATTTTCTAAGTTAAGGAGCCGTAAAACAGTCAAAAGTAGGTCAATCGGGACGAAACGCGAACTCGAACTGTAACTGGTCATTATCTGCCTACACACCAAAAATCAGGCAAATATCTGCAGGCATTGCGAAAAAAAGTCCGTACATGTGTGTTTGTCAGGAAAATTTCTATTTTTCATGAAATTTTCTAAGTTTAGGAGCCCTAAAACGGTCAAAAGTAGGTCAACCGGGACGAAACACAAACTTGATCTGTAACTGGTCATTTTCTGCCCACACACCAAAAATCAGGCCAATATCTGCAGGCATTGCAAAAAAAAGTCTGTACAACTGTTTGATTTCGGAATGACGGACATGGGTAAAACTATATGCCCCGGCCACTTTGTGGTGGGGGCATAAAAATGCTGCTTGGCAGCTATATTAGGTTTCCAATCTTGTGTGGCAGAAAAAATGCCCCCGGCAGTTCACATATATTATAGCCAAACCAAAGCTTGCCAATTCGGCAGCTGAGAGGCAAATATTTCAGATGTTTACAGCACTAATAGTAGTAATTAGTGTAGAACAATCCCTGAAAATTTCAGGCACTGAACATAAACAGTTCAATAGGAATGACAAATGGCACTTTGCAACATTTCTCTAACACACCATTGTTTCAGTTAACCTAGTTGCATCCTCTTTTTTACACTCCATAAGCAGCGGTTACGCTTTGCTCAACTATTCGCTACACTACCCACAGCAATAAACCGCCGCTGCAGGTCAGGTTTGGTCACCAGGGGATGCTGTCTCTGTGGAATTCCCCCTGCGTAATATTTAACAAAGCACATTGCAGATATAACCAAACAATCAGATGTTCTCTGAGGTACCAGTCACTTTGCACTTGGGTGGAAAGCGCTTGGTAGCAGACTTTTCCTCCCCCTGTTGGAATACACACAATGCAATCGTCAACTTTCAACAGTCTCTATACTGACTTGCTGGTGTGGCTTGAGGTCAGTTATCCCCAACTGTCTGCATATTTCCTTTCTTGCAGTGCGAACGTTACACGAGTTTGCCACGGGCGCAGTGTGTTTGTTTACACGCTAAGCCAATCAGATTTCTTCTACCAGTTCTGCAGATATGTTTAAACACAGAGCCAATCAGATTTTACTTTATCCGGGCAAACTGACTGGTGTTGCCAAAACTGAAGAATCTTTTTCTTTTTAATATTTTATTTTGGCGGAGGTAACCGCCTTCATTTTTAATGCTGACTCATCTATTTCTTAACCTAAGTATGTACATCTGCAGAATTTCCATTTTGGTTTATGACTACAGGGCAGTAGCACTCGCTTCCTGTTATTTTTATTTTTGTATCCTGGTGTCGCCCAGGCCGTGTCTACTGCACCTGTGGATCCTGGGTGTGTAATCATCCCCATTGCTGGGTCATAACAACGAAAAACCCCAAAAAGAGGCACTCTTTTGTGGGTGATACACAGCTGTGGGGCACAGCTTTCCCATTAAGCTGCAGAGTGCTCACCCTGGATGGGGGCCGACCGTGAAAAAGCCTCGGCTGAGATTCAAACCCACGATCTCCCGGCTTCGAGTCCTGCACTCTACCCCTGGGCCACAGAAGCTGGTAAACTTGAAGAATCTTGCTATTTCTCACAGCGTGTGAGTGGAAGGTCACGAGGAGGTCACGCACTGTGTTCAGAGCGTACCCCTTTTCCAATTCAAACAAACTCCAGAAACTAAAGGAGATACAAAAATTTTGCAGACTAGTTGCTTAGTATGTAAAATGGAATTACTTAGATAGTATGAAGCAACAGAAGATGATATACCTGCTGGTAAAACTAAAACAGCCTCAACTTTGTTAGTATGACATCACTCATTTTTTTTTTGTAGTCAAACATGGCAGGTTGGATGCCTTAATAAACTAATGACATGCACCTAGTTGCTATACAATATCTGTACCTTTTCATTAGTATTATGTGTAAAACTTTCAAAGATCTTATGAGGTTCATTGTGAAGATCCAGTAGGTTGAAGCTGACCTGATGAAAAAAAAAAAGAATCTAAAAACAACAAATTCTATTCACACAACTTGTGAACATTACACTTAAAGACCAATTGCCATAATTATCATAATAGGGCCACTCAAGCCCTTTTCTGTTATCACTCTGAGCCAATGTCATGACTAGATGCCATATTAAACATTGTGAAGTTATAATGGTTACTACTGGCAGTGTTGTAACTTCATATTATCATTATATTTGTCAAAATGACCCATGCAGTCTGTTTATGACTAATACATCACTGGTCAATGGTTCTCACCTATTACTCAATGGTCTCTTACAACATTGTAAAAGCCAGCACTACATTTCAAAAGACACTTCATTTTTAGCACCCACAGACAAGACTGATAATTCCAGTCAGCAAATAACATCAATCAGGCAACAGATCCTTTTAGTTTACATGTTAATGTATTTCTTACACCTTCTGTTATCTTCATAAGTTCAGAACATTGTACTAGCGTTATAATGTTTGTGTCAGTGATTCTTATGCCTGACAAAAACAGACCACATGGGTCATTTTGACAAATATAATGACATATGAAGCAGACTTGGGTCAAGTACAGGGGGTCAGCACTTGAGTACAAGTACTTCAGAATTTGAAAAGTACAAGTACACAATTTTTCACTGTACTTGAGTACTAGTACAAGTACAGGGGTCTGTACTTGAGTACAAGTACAAGTACTTTTAATTAAAAAACTAAAAAAGCCATTTTTCTGAATATTTATTGATATAACAATAACCTGTATTATACACACTGTTACACAGTCAATACTGGTACACAAAAAAGGTGGGTTGATGCTCCAATTGCTGTAAGTTATTTTTGTTATTTTAGGTAATCCAGGGTGACAGTCTTGATGGCCTTTCAGTATTTATACACACTTTTACACAGTCATATATCAGTAGACAAGAAATCGTGCTTTGAATGAATGGCTGCTTGACTTTGCTGAATGTATCTTTTTTATTCTAGGTAATCCAGGGTGATAGTTTTAATGGCCTTTCACAGCAGTTGGTAATAGTTTATGAAAATAATACTTATATTATAAGAAATATGTATATTATATACACTATTACACAGTCATATTTCAGAACACAAAAAAGGTGTAGTTGATGCTTGAATTGCTGAATTTTTTTTATTCTAGGTAATATTCGTAGATGTCTTGATGGACTTTCAGTCTTTCACAGCGACTGGGAATAGTTGATGAAAATATATTTTAGTTGTCATTTTCATCTATATTTCATTTAGTTATGCATACACAAGCTGTCATTGCACTTGATGAACATGATACTCAGTGGGTAGTGTTTCCACAAGCCATTCATATAATTAGGTCTGAGGATCTGAGCAGTTTAGGATTGAGGTATAGTTTTGGTTCATCAGAACAACTCACAAAACACGCTGAATTATTCAGTCTAGTGTCAGTTCTGTCTGAGTCTATCAGTCATACATAGTGCTAAGATTTCTGTCTGACCTGAGGTCTCCTAATGATGTGTTTATGGTTAGTAGATAAGTGGCTCTGTATTCAAAATAATTAAAACAAAATACATGTACTTGACTAGTACTTGAAATGTACTTGATTTTTCAAGTACATTTTTAGCAAGTACAAGTACAGTACAAGAACTGACCCAAGTCACTTGACCCAAGCCTGATATGAAGTTTAAACACTGTCAGTAGTACCGTATTTACTCGTGTATAGGACGACAAATTGGTTCCCAAATTTTGGAGGGCTTAGTGGGGGGGTCGTCCTATTATCGGGTACAAGTTTTTCAGTCACCTGAAGCTCACCGAAAATGATAAACAAGATACCGGTAAGTATATCAACCAGTGCTGCGTCGGTAGAACACAAGCCTTAAAATGTCCGTACACAGATTCTAGTAATGACATGTATTTATTTTCTTTTTTTATGTGTCTGATATAATGTTTATAAAGCATATCATATGTTTTATTACAAGAGAACGTATGATGTTTATCCTTCTCACGTTACTAAATTTGTCATATCAGCGGCGTAGTATGCATGACTTGTGTTCACAAGCGGGCCGACATGTAACCTCCCCGCAAATACCCCCGGCCCAACCATAAACTATAAACATTCCCCAAAAAGGCACGCTGATATGCATATCGTCGGCAGTGTAATAATTACAAATTTTAAATCGTGTATGTCGATCATATTTTTTACATATTTTTATCTTGTCATGGTTTAATATTCTGTATTACTGAAAAAGAATATACAAAATTGCGGTCGTCCTTCGCTTTCGCCAAGTGTCCAGACGGGTAACCTAAACAACACCGGTCACGCCCAGTTCAAAGATAAGCTAATAAATTCCATTTTCATTCTCCACATGAAATCAGTTATATAAAAATCGTTATCAAAGCAAATTGGTTCCAATATAAATAATATATTTAACAAATCTCGCTGACAAACATACAACATTAAGAAAGTGTGATTAATTATCACGGAATATAATTAATGTAGCGCACATGTTTGGTTAAACAAACGAGTAAACAACTCATCAGTGACAGCTTTGATCACCTTGTGATGACGGTCACCAAAAAACAAGGGCACGGATTACCTGATCAGTGGAGGTTTCAGGTGTGAGAATCCCCTTTGATATGGTGGTTTCTCTCGGCTTGCCTAAATCAAAGAGACCTTATTCAGTTGACTGTGAAAGCTGCCGGTAAGTATCGCCCACTGATGCGTTGGTAACAAACAAGCGTATTTATTTAAGAAATGTATTTATTATTTTCTTTATTTTGTCTGATATTATGTTTATGAAGCACATCACATGTTTTATTTTAAGAGAAACGTGTGATGTTTGTCCTTCTCACTTTACAAAATGTGTCATACCAGCGGCGTAGCATGCATGACTTGTGTTCACAAGCGGGCCGACATGTCACCTCCCCGCAAATACCCCTGGCCCAACAATAAACTATAAACATTCCCCAAAAAGGCACGCTGATATGCAAATCGTCTGCAGTGTAATAATTACAAATTTTAAATCGTGTATGTCGATCGTATTTTTCACATATTTTTATCTTGTCATGTTTAATATTCCGTATTACTGAAAAAGAATATACAATATTGCGGTCGTCCTTCGCTTTCGCCAGGCGTCCTGACGGGTAACCTAAACGACACTGGTCACGCCCAGTTCAACGATGAGCTAATAAATTCCATTTTCATTCTCCACATGATACCAGTTGTATAAAAATTATTATCAAAGCAAATTGGTTCCAATATAAATAATATATTTAACAAATCTCGCTGACAAACATACAACATTAAGAAAGTATGATTAATTATCACAGAATATAATTAATGTAGCGCACATGTTTGGTTAAACGAGTAAACAACTCATCAGTGACAGCTTTGATCAACTTGTGATGACGGTCACGCTTCTGAAGAAACGATGTCTGCTCGTCTGGGACCAGTTCCGGGGACACCTGACCCCCGCCATCAAGGCCGCTGTCAAGCAATGCCGGACTCACCAGGCCGTTATTCTCAAATGCGCATATAACATACCACTTAGACAGTATTTGTCCACTTTAAATGTTGATTAGAAGAATATGTATTATCCTAATAAACGGTGATACACGGGTAACGATGTCTGCTCTGGGTTTCCCCCCTGCCACGGCTGGCCGGCAGCCGCCTGTGTAACCAGTGGTAACGGGCCGTGTTGGATCAGCGAGCAAAGGTCACGCAGTTCATTGTTTCAGATTCTGAGACAGTTTCAAGCGCAAGGGTTGCAAAGTTTCAAAAGTGAGTCTTGTTTACATACTAAAACATAATATTTAGCTGAATTTCTTGGTCATTCGAATAAAGTACTATATCTCCCTTAGATTACTTAAAGTTTCCTTGTCATAAACGCACTATTGATTTTACACGATTTTTTTCCGACAAGGGTTTGAAGTTCTCCAGTTTACTCTGAAGCTTTTATGTGGCGGTTTTCAGGGTCCTGGATACCGCCGCATTTAATGCAGCTAATGATCAGTCAGACTTTGGAGGCTTCTGAACTCAGTGTTTGTCAGAAGTTTGGCTGAAATTTAACAGTGTGTTAGCCATTTATGATGAAAGAACATTTGCATGTAATTTTGTTTTCAAGTGTGATGTGTTTATAGCCATTTTCCGGTAGTTAAGTGCTTTGATGATGATTATTTCAGTTAATCGCTTTGTAAGTACGTTAATATCATCACAGGTGTTGAAGTCATCATTTATGATTTCAAGTTGAATTGTCGATTCCTGCAGCCCCAAAGCCTGCAAACCATAGTGCTTAATTCAGTGCTTAATGTCGTCTATATGCAATCTCTTACCTACATCAATTTGAAATTTTGTATCAACACATATTTTTTGTATGTTAAGTTTGACTGCATGAAAACAAAAAAAACATTCCTTCACGCAAGTTATAATTTATTGTTTTTCATATTTAGTTAACAGCTTGCAATATTTATAGAACTTTGACAATATTTAATTGTTTATAAGTAGTATTACAAATACTTTCATAGCATCACAGCTTTTGAATTTTTTATCATTTTGTTTTGTCAGTTTAGGCAACCACAGAAATGCATCAGTGCTTAATTCAGTGCCTAATTTATTTTTATCTGGTGTTTCTTATGACATCATTTTGAATTGTATATACACATTCTTTTATATATTTAATAAAATCCTGTTTTGGTCTGTTCCATCATACATTTCCTTTTAACTTTCCTATTTTCACTTTTTTACTAATAAAAAGAAATATACCACTGAACATTTGAAGAATGAAATGTTATAATAGCCCAGTTTAATCATCTGTTTACATGATCATGACACATAGTGATTCAGTAGCTGACAGATCCATGGTGTTAAAAAATAATTTGTACCCAAATTTGAGGCTTAAAATTGGGGGGTCGTCTTATACACGGGGTCGTCCTATACACGAGTAAATACGGTAACCATTTTAACATCACATCCAGTCAGGTCATGGTGGCACTGTTAACTGAATTAGGAGAGGCATCCTGATATCAGGAATGATATGTCATTTTTATGCCTCTGAACATAGTCATTCTAATTAGAAATATAGTATCAAAATTTAAAAGCCTCACCATGGCAAAGATTATCAAGGTATTTCACTGCCTCTGAACTCTTTGTTCAGTCACATACTGCACAAGTTTTCCCTGAACTACACAGAACTGACCAGCAGCAAGCTGGGAACTTACTTATGGAACCAATATGGACCAGCCCATTAATGGCTTTCTATCAGGCACTTGTGAGCAGACACATCAATTAGTGCCAATTATCAACTGATAAGGCCAATGGTATTAATGACCAGAACAGCCACATGATTTCTGTAAAGTCCACAGCAGCGCAACATTTAGAGTTACCTGATATCTCAAATTGGCAAGTTTAAGGTTTTAGGCAACCTTGTTTTATGAAAACTGTAATCCGAATGTAGTCTCAAGGTGGGAATCTATCTGTGGAGAGTTTGGTGGCCATTAGACCCATGTCTTCCAAGCAGAAGCTGGAGAGTGCTTATGGGATGACCGCCAATTTGCAGTAGGATTCAGCAAACAAACAAGTATCACACACAATACATTTCCCCCCAAAGCTTTGACTGCATTATCACATTTTGGGCTAACTGGTTGTCATCTGTAAGGCCATCAACATCCAAACTTTGACCAGAAAAATATCTGTCACTGTTCACCCAACTCCATGGTATCAGTAATCGGAGGTGAGCACTACTGCCTACAGCAAATACAAACAAAGTGTCCTTTCTCACAATTGTAAAATATCATGGAATCTAATTGCTATATAACTTTTTGAGTAAAATTACAAAGCAGGTAGACCAACAATGATGAAACAAACAACATCTCATCTGAGGTGGAATAAACATTATGAAGTCATGGTCTCCATATATATCAAACATTAAGTATCAATTAGTCTATTGTAATATTATATTATGTTTAGAAAAGACTGACACTGCTGATATTCTAACGCTGATATCAGACATGATTTGGCAAGATTTAAACTGATGACCTCTTCCTTCGTAAATTGTAACCCAAACAAAGTGATTGGTAAATGATCAGACCATGCCTTTTCAATCACAATGGTGATTAATAAAGACAGAACAAATGTGGATCTAAAAACATGTTCTGCTTTATAAGATAAAACATGTGCCATAGGTGAAAATAGAAATAGGGCTGATTTTGGACCTGAAGCTGTAACACACCAGTCAGATACTCTACCCACTCGCCCAAAAAAGCAAGCATCACTACTTAGCCAAGTAGGTTCCCATTTTGTGTACATGGTTACATGTTTGGACTTGGTAAGGGGTCCGCCAAAATGAAACACCACGAAACACCCTTTCAATATTATCTGACCTGGTTACTAATGGACAATCATGGAAACAGACCTACTATAGACAGAACACAGCTGAAATAACAATGGTTTAACTGTACTGACAATGAGTCTGATACAGATTATTTTGATATGATGATAACACCCTTCTTATTTCTGTCACTCATATCCATGACAACCACTACCATAACAACTCATCCAATGTTGTTCTTAGCAATCATGTATATTTGTGAATGTAACAGGCAGTACGTACTTCAATATGGCAGTAAACCTAGAAATTATTGAATATTGTGAATCATAGCTGAAAAAAGTGGAAGTCCAGGCATAGATATTTAACAAAATGGGACAACTGAGTCACTGGTGACAAAACTCTATTTATGTGACGTCCGGGGGGACTTACGGGATTTTAATAAATAGGATTTCAGATAAATATTTGGGGCAAATAATGGTTACACAGGCAAGACATATGACTACAAACATCACAAAAACACACCCAAATCTCCGACACGGATCCACGGTTTTTAGTGGCAGAACTTGCCAGAACGAAACAAGCTCTTTGAATATGCCGTGTTCTTACTCTTACTGGTCTCCTGTTACGTTGACAGCCCCATCAGTACTTTCTTTGATTTCTTAAAATTTCTTAAGATATATAACACCTATGCTGGCGTTTATGCTCAATGTATAACTCACCATAACGGTGTCACCCCTCACTGTCCGGGAAGTTCTCTCAGGGAATATGGCGGATCACTTCCGCAAACTTCGGAGATGATCGAGATATTCCGTGGACAACATCGCCATCTGCTGGCGTTTAATGTAGACACGACGCATGTGACCTCTGTTGTGGATAAATGTAACTATTAATAGCAGCTAATTTGTTTTATGACCGTCAGATGCCGCTGGAAATTTCGTGGTGCCCGTAACGTGTTAGATGAGGAATTAATTTTTGTTTCCATGTATCCGTAAATCCCGTACGTCTCGTACGCAAAAAATTGCATCCCTCTTTTTAAGATGAACTGTTTCCATGTGTACGTTTTAACGTCCTCCGCATGTGTAACCGCAAAAACGGACCGCATCGAAACGGATCGGTGAGCGATTCATCCGTTTGCGGATGGCAAAAATGCCTTCATTTCCCAACAGTGCCCCGGCGCCAGGTGAGATGAGACATATTTACCTTCCTGCCTGTCGTCCTAGCAGTTTCAAAAGAGGCACGCGAAAGGGTATCCGCAAGAAAAACGTACGTACTTATGGAAACAGTTTTTGCCGACTGCGCACTAAGGAACGTACGTACGTCTTTTGCGGATACGTTTATTTGCGGATACATGGAAACATAGTTTTAAGCTTTCAATTAATGTGCATGACGCCGTGTGTGACTATTACAGTATTAATTAATACAGCACCCCTCAAATCCGTTCCAGCAAAGAAGCAAAATGATTTTTAAGATAATTCTCTTAAACCTTAATGTTTCTTTATCCGCTAAAATAGAATGAGGACCACATACAGTCGCTTTTATATATCTTCCTTTCTAACTTCAAATTGATATTAAATTTATTTCGGTAAAATATTGCAAATTTTATGTTAAACAAGAAACGGAAGACCGGGTTAAAAAAACCCAGGTTCAGACATTGTCATTTAATTAAATATTAACCTTCTAAAATGATTGAACTAATGGGATACTTAAAAGAGTGTATTTAAACCAAAAATAATCCGCATTTTCAGTTATAAATTTTCAAAAATATAAAAATATCATACGATCATTTTTTTAATACACATAATTATACTATAAGAAAGAACATAGTACCAGTCTTATAAGAATAAAACATAAGAAAACATTTTTATGACAGTGTCTGCCAGAAATGTTGCCAATTTTGATCGGCAAAAAAAAAACTAGACGACAATAGGTCGAGCGCTTGCCGGAAATGGTGTGGAAACAAAAAATGAACGAGCAATGAAGAAGTGGAAGAAAACGAGCTACAATTAAGCAGTGTGACCAACAATAGGCCAACATTGATATATATAAGTGGTTCGACTGCAGCGCCCCCTAGCCACCATACCCAGAAAATAGAAAATTAACTATTTAGATATTATTGAAAGACATTAGATGTACCAGTTTCAAAAGGTTTTATGCACAACTGTAGCTTGTAGATTGCTATATGTAAGATGCAAGCACCAGGAAGCAGGGCAAATTGAGGACAACTGACAAACAGACAGACATACTGACAAGGTGCCACAAGGCTGAGACAAGATGACTTAACCAGATTATGGAGAAGACCCAGAGGAAGTAAATAAGCTATAATTTATGCAATAAAAATCTCTAGTTTTCGAGATATGGCGAAAAAATTATATGATGAAATGGTTGGACTGCAGTGCCCGCTAGCAGCCATATCCATAAATTGAAAAATCACATTCTAGATATTATAGCAAGACATAAGATGTACCAGTTTCAGAAGGATTCCTGCAAAACTGAGTCTTGAAGATTGCTATATGTAACATGCAGCACCAGCAACCAGGCGAACTTCGAGGACAACTGACAAACAGACAGACATACTGACAAAGTGACACAAGGTTGAGACTAAATGACTTAACCAATTTATGGAAAAGTCCCATGGGGAAGAAAATTAGCTATAATTTATGTAATAAAGATTTATAGTTTTGGAGATATGTCCAAACATGATATGTTAAAATTTGTTGATTGCAGCGCCCCCTAGCGTCCAGAACCGGAAAATGAAGAATCTGTTTCGAGATATTAGTGTAAGACAAAACATGTACCAGTTTCAAAGGATTCCTTCAAAACTGTGGCCTGAAGAATGGTATATGTAAGACACAAGAACCAGCAAGAAAGCGAATTTGAGGACAGCTAATAAACAGACAGACATACTAACCATGTAACACAAGAATGAGACCACATGACTTACTCAGGTTATGGGGAAGATCACGAGGAAGAAAATAAGCTATGGTTTTTGTAATTGAGGTTTATAATTTTGACAATATAGCTAAAAGATTATATGTTGGGGAGGGTCAGGTGGCCTGAAGAATGCTATATGCAAGACACAAGAACCAGCAAGCAGGCGAATTTGAGGACAAATGACAAACAGACAGATATACTGACAAGGTGACACAAGCTTGAGACAAGATGACTAAACCAATTTATGAAGAAGACCCGGAGGAAGAAAAAAAGTTATAGTTTCTTCAATTGAGAATTATAGTTATGGAGATATGGATAAAACAATGATATGTTAGGGAGGGACATGTGCAGCGCCCCTAGCGGCCATATTCGGAAAATGAAAAATTCGTTTCGAGATATTAGTGAAAGACATAACATGTACCGGTTTCAAGAGGATTCCTTCCAAACTGTAGCCTGTAGAATGCTATATAGGCGAAGAACTAGCAAGCAGGTGAATTCGAGGACAACTGACAAACAGACAGACATACTGACAAAATGACACAAAATTTAGACCAGATGACTTTCCCAGGTTATGGAGAAGACCCAGAGGAAGAAACCAAGCTATAGTTTCTGTAACTGAGGTTTATAGTTTTGGAGATATGTCTAATAAGTGATATGTTCGGAAGGTTAAAGTGCAGCGCCCCCTATCAGCAATATCAGGAAAATGAAAAATCCGTTTCTAGATATTAATGTCAGACATAAGATATATCAGTTTCAAAATGATTCCTGCATACTTGTGGACTCTAGGCTATCACTAAGCGATATCTCGAAATATCTCGTTTGACGAGATATTACACGAGATATTGCGAGACTTGCAATATAATCAAATAACACTTTTTGTATGCTACCTTATGCAAAAAAACTGGAATGACGATTAAAATGAGCTACAGTTGAAGTAGATACGGCTAATAGTGACAAAGATATGAAGAAAAAACCGTTTTGCAAACCTTTGATGACCTTGACCTTGACCGTTGACTTATAGTGACAACATTCAATATAGGCTTCGGGCACTTTTGGTTGTACATCAACTATGTAAGTTTGAAAGCAATCACAGCAAAACTGTGCATTTTAGGCTGGAGACAGACAGACAAACAAACATCGTTACAAACAAACAAACAGACATACGCAACTGACCAACATGCTTGCCGAAATCGAAGATTTCCGGCAAGCAAAAAACACCTTTGGTGAGAATTGCCAGTTAAAATTGATGTGAAAGTCTACCCGTTTTAGCTAACTAGGATAGCTCAAGCATTTTGGTACTGGTGAAATGTAGCCACACATGATGGGAAGCCTATTTTTTAAATAACTGTAAAAAAAACGTGTGATGAGAAAAACCTGTCTCTGAATAAGGGTGTGTTTCCATGTGCGCGTATATGCGTAAATGCGTCTCTGAATAAAGGCGTGTTTCCATGTGTGCGTATTAGCATATATGCGTCTCTGAATTAAGGCGTGTTTCCATGTGCGCGTATATGCGTATTTGCGTGAACTGCCATACATATATTTTTACAGTGAATCGAGCATGGTGAAGTGACGTCATTTTACCACGAATCCCTGACTTCACCCAGACCCTATATAAGTTAAAATTCGCTCCTGTGTCGAATTTCATGCATATATATATATATATATATATATATATATATATATATATATATATATATATATATATGCACATACGCTGACGGACACACCCTGTGTAGTTGAAAAATCATATGAGTGAATTTTCACACATATACGCATATACCCGCACATGGAAACACCCCTTATGCAGAGATGTGATAGAATCACATGTTCGGATTTATAATACTTCTTCCATCGATTGCAGATATGTCTTTGGGAAATGAGTTAATGGACAGTGGATTTCTCCGAGGCCGAGGTATATATGTCTCTTGGTGACATGCCGACAGGCAGCCTTGAAAGGAAATGCTGTCAAAACAATGGGAACCTTCCACCAATAAAATGGAATTATGTTACACCTGTCTTTGATTTGATTGTTTTTAACTAAAAACCTGTAAATTTTGTGCTTTGTTTGTGTTAATTAATTTTTTCCCCCTCCAGCTATTTGAAAGCTAGACACCTGGAGATTTCCTTAATTCCTGTTACAGTTCTGGATTACAGAATAATATCTTGATCTGATCAAATTCTGATATGTCCAACGTATATGCACAGGAAATATCATTATATGAGTTAGAAATGTGCACGTGTCACGATTCCCCGACTCGATATATGTGAGTTTTATAACCCTCATGACTTCCATAGACGTTTTCAGACACGTAATCTATTCCTTCATATATGATATTATTGGTTTATCGAAGATTCTTGAACATTTTTTTTATTTTTCCTCATGCATTATCAGCGGAACTTATTTCTCCTTTTTCAGGACATCTGGGTATTTCGTTTTCGTTGGCGCCACATATATAAAATGGCTAATTCAAAATTTTCCATGGATAACGATCAAGGATTTGTTCGAATATAAGTTATGGACCAGTCTAACGGACGTGACGGAAAGAGGAACGACGTGACGGACGGATATCCGATGGAAAAAGGACTATCGCTATTGCTCAGTAGATTTATAATCAGCTGAGCTTATAATATTGTATAAATGGCAGGTTTGATTTTACAAAAGCATATATGTTGGCTATATAATGTTTATATATATATAAATATAATGGTATTATATAAATAAACATTATAATGTATATATTTATAAACATTTTGATAACTATAATAATATTGGCATTCATGGTATTTATATGTATACCTACTTTTACTGTGTCATTAAATATTAAAAACATGGATACTTTGGATCAATTTGGCCTTGTACATCCTGTATTAATATAGACGGGGTGAAAGCCCAACACGTCTCTCTGACCATTTTATATATTACCGACTACATATGTAAAAGTAAATTAATTATGTCAGCACACACATAACATCGGAAATAAGATATATTTCATTCATATTTAATTACACGTGGCAGTTCCTACTCTGTAGCACAGGGGATGCAGTTTTATGTAAGCTTGCTTGGTGGTTTAACAGATTTACATGAATCCCGTGTTAGGGTCACCAACCTCTATCAAGGATTAATTAGTTCTATACAGAACATGTATATAGTCAAGAACTTCCTTTAACTGTAAAAGATATATATATATATATATATATATATATATATATATATATTTCAAATGGATTGTGCAACTATAGTTATAATAAGTAATACAAGGCACTCCCCATTGCTCATTAAGTATGAAAAATATTTACGAATGCATGGGCTCTTGCCATATATGTAATGTGTGTCCTTATTTAGAGCTGATTCTGAGTTTGCCGGAGTAAGACTCCATCAATGTCAATTCTATTTAAAGCATCAAAGGAGGCTGCACTTACTATGTATGATTATATCTTGCACTCGTTTACCCTGTCTTGTTATACAATAAGGCTGAAAGTAGACATCGTTTATATATAAAAAGGATTTATATTGTAATCTTATCAAACATAAGATTATCGTTTTATTCTAGGAGATCCTTATGTCAGGATGCCAGACGGATATCCCGCCGCGATTGGAGTACATGCATGTGACTTACATGTACAACTATAATCGGTCGTTATCAGCTTAACACTGAAATCCAGAATAAAAAAGTATGCAATAGTTAATTTTCCACTTTTATATTACTAATCGAAAACTAATTACCCAAGCATATTATACCACTTTAAGTAACCGCTGTCTGAACCTGTTCCAGTTTACATTAAGATATACCAAAATATATGGAGTTATATGTTATAATTTATATAGTAATAATTATAACAATAATAATACCTTTAATGATAATAAAAGTCAGTAATACGAGACTGTTCCTATTCAACTGTTGTTTTGTTTGATAACAAAGTACTTAGTGTTCATTTCTTCCAAATGAAAGAATGTATCTTTTACAATATATACACTTGAACATCATAAAGGAAACAGTTATACCAAGGTTTAATTATAGAGGTTTGATAAATGTAAGTGCAATCATGGCATACTGTTTGTTTGTATAATCAATCTAAATTTGTGTAGGTGCACGGAGATTTCCCCTTTGATGTAGCCCTTTGATTTCTACCGAACCACAAGAAGAAAATAGAAAATAAAGAAGTGACACCGTATTCACGCCTATATATATAGATATATGCTAAAGTACACTGCAGAATTCTCAACAAATCAGCACACTTGTGTTGGAATATTCTAAAATAAGATCACGTATATTCAATTAATAAGTGAATATAGTAAATTAGTTATATAATAAATGTGATAATTAGTTTAGACGTTTATGCTTTTTAGGTCAAAAGTAAACTCCAAAGCATACCCGCAACTGCTCTCTCTTTCTCTCTCTCTCTCTCTCTCTCTCTCTCTCTCTCTCTCTCTCTCTCTCTCTCTCTCTCCACGGTCATTCCACATATATATTGTATGTATTTATATCTTATATTTTATATGCTGCCGGTATATGTATTTATATCTTCTATTTTATATGTTGCCGGTAATCTGCGTAAAATATGTCCGGTTACTGTATATTTTAATATACGCCTTTCTTAGTAATTAATTATTTTTTTCAATGTTACGCGTGCTTTAAAATTATATCACGCTGTTGAATATGCTGCTACATAAATGTCGTATAAATGATAATAAGAATTAAAAACATACTATACTCCCATATTAATTACATCGGACGTTACTCGGAAATCAGATGAATTTATTAATTGTTATCACGTGACTTTACCGTATAGGAAACATCCTGACATTATAAAATGAGTTTTAGCAGACAGAGGGCAGTGTATACCTGACATCCTTTAATGCTGCGCGTGCGCTTGTGTGCGTGTGTGATTGAATGATACTGGAATTCGTGGAAAGGCCAAGCAGACATGATGTATATCATTTGTATTTTCATGCCGGTATTATGTAACACAGCAGTCAAGTACAGTTGCCCTTGACATTTGCCATTGATATCATGTTATGCATGAAAGAATACAAATAAACATCACTAGATAGTTATGACGTCACCTGGATATTTCTGATTTTTTTGTTCTTTTTCTCTAATTGATGGAACTGTTTGTTGTTACTCCATGCATTTATGCAAGGATCAGCGGTTGACATTTGTAGGTGCTATACTATACTCAGAATACGCAAGCAGACGCTCTAGATGGCAGACAATTGCTTCGTTTCTATGGGAAAAATGCAATTATTATTTTTTTATGTCCCATTAATGACAGTTATGACGTAACGTATATTAAACAAATAATGCTATAAACATGTTTGTTTGTTTGTCAAACGAGAAGACATTCTTTTACATTCGTAGCAGTTTTCCAAGGTCGCATATAATATATTTTACCGTTTTTTTTTACTTATTAAATTTCATTCGAAATAGGCACATTATTTGCGAAATATTTCACAAATGGGAGTGGCATATTTATAGATGACCATTTTTAATTATTTTCCTGATTTGAGTCCAACAGGAACATTCTTATATATATATATATGTCAAGGCCAAGATCGCAATCTGTCGCAATTCAGTCCGGCCTAAACCCGAAAATCCAGTCCTGGTCCAGCCCAAATCTCGGTCAGGGTTTGGGCCGGACTGAATCCCGACCAGGATTTGGTCTGGACCATTCGCCCTTGGTCTGGACTAATCGCCGATTGGTCCAGATCGGGATCTGGGCCTTGACATATATATATATATATATATATATATATATATATATATATATATATATACATTCAAGCATTGGCTAACACAAAATATTTCGCCGCGATTTAATTTTATTTTCAAATGGATCCCATGAAGTATTTATGTGTCGAGCTAAAATGATACCTGCCCTGCAACTGCCCAGGGATCTCCCTCTGTTAAGTACTGTCATGATAAGTTAATACGCACAAAGGCTCGGATTGAATACGTGCATGCCCTTTAATATACATGACGTAATATATGAAAAGTGTTCAAAGTATATATGTTTTCACATAACTATCTGCATGGCCGTTGTAAGCCATATTGCGTGAGTCTTCTTTATAAAATATTCACCAATAAGTAATAATATCATTAGACGTTTTTGTAAGCTTAGGTGACCGAAAGACAGGTGAGGTATAGGTATATATGGCGCGTTTTGTCAGTCGTCCGCCGGGCCGTCCGGTCGCCCGTCCGTAAGCTTCTAAGTTAACATCCATGGAGATCAATAAAAAAATCTCCATGGAAACCTATACTATGGTTGTCTTTTTGTTCATGAGGGTTTCAAATTCGCGGAAAGGAAATTATCGCGAAAAACCTCCAGTATCTTGATGACTAATACATGGAGTGTCATAAGTCTTGCCTTGAATATTGACGAGGACTAGTTTTGCCAGTTAAAAAAAAACTGGTGACGCCACCTGTATTTTTTTCTAATTTTTACTTTTTTTTATTTTTAGACTATAAAATGACACCAATTATGTGAGTTACTCAGTTGTGGTTTCATCTAGTGTCCCAAAACCTGGTGGTATTATTGACCATAAGCGGATGCCCTATAGTAATCACTCTATCCGTCCATGCAACTGTTCGACTGTCCGTCTGTCCGACCATCTTCAAATTTGATTTCAGATGATAACTCCTGTTTGGATTGACAAATGGATTTCAAACTTGACTTATGTATGGCCCACCACAAATGCAAGATTCCTAATGATTTTGAAAGTTCAAGGTCACAGGACCCACTTATTTAAAAAGATTGTAGATGCATTTTATGCAAACATTTTCATCCCAAACCTTCCATCTTGCGCACATAGCTGACTTGTTAATAGGGGAAGAGCCTAATTGAACTTGGGGTCACAAGGTAAAAGGTCAAGATCACGGGGCCATCTGATCACAATTATTTTCCAGAAGATAACCCTAGTTTGGTTTGACATACTGGTTTCCAACTTGACTTATATATGGCTCACTACTTAAGTAAGAACCCTGGCTTTGGGGTTATGAGGTCAAAAGTGAAGGTTACAGGACCCATTTCCTTAAAAAGATTGTGGATGCATTTTAGCCAAACTATTCATCACAAACCGTCCATCTTCCAGGTATTGTTCACCTACCAATAGGGGAAGATTATTTTGGACTTTGGGGTCTCAAGATCAAAGGTCAAGGTCATATGACTAATGTATCCACAAATTAGTTGGGGTCCCGAGGTCAAAGTAAAGGTCACAGGACCAACACCTTTAAAAAAGATTGTGGATGCATTTTAAATCAAACTTTTCATCCCAAACCTCCTATCATTCACTTATGGCTCACATGCCAAAAGTGGAATAAATCTAAAGATTTTTAGTTTACCTGGTCAGAGGTCAAAGATCATTAGACCCACTTTTTCAAAAGATTGTTATGAAAATCAAATGCTGCAAGTTCTCAGATTTATTAGTCACAAGTTCAAAAGTCAAGGTCACAGGACCTACATTTTTTTAAAGCTTATAAAAATTATTTATTGTCAAATCCAGCTGAGCGTTGAGAGCCATGGGTCCCTTGTTTGCCCATCTACAATGTCCTTACATAATTATTATTGATGGGGGCCACAAGATGCATGGCGTCAATGTCACTAAAGGAAATATATGTAGCCGCCAAGACCCGACCCCCGGAATCATGAAATAAATCTTCCTGCATGCAGGAGACTCAGATTTTGTCATGGACGTTTTTATATATATAAAAAACCCTATTGAACTGTATAACATTGTTGCATTTTCTTGATACCTGCTGATATCTATGCCATGCAGATAGATTTCGTTTGAATTTTTATCATGTTATCTCTTAAATTTATATATGAAAAGGTCTTGGGATATTACCGTTTACTCGTTCCATTTTAAGTTTTGCTTGCTATGTTCATATAAAACGAAATCTTAGATAGCTTTTTCAACGATGTATATAATATGATATTTTTGTATAATAAAATTTCATCAAAACTAATATTTCGTGCGGTTACATCGCTGTGCATGCAGGTCAATTAATTTCCCCATATATAAAACAGTGGCCAGTGCTGTTGTGTAGAAAAAGTAATAAAAAAACATAAAACGATCCTGTTTTATGTCACTATCGTGCTTATAACTACGGCGTTATAATAAATAAACAGAGCCATCAGATAACAATATGCAATTTAATTTCTTGAATGATTCAAATGAATGCCCAAATAATATTTTACCCCTGCTAAATGACTTTTCAGAACGTAATTTTCTGGACATTTAAATGTCACTTGTTTTAAATATAAAGAAAAGTAATAAAACTTAAGCCAATGCGATTTTCATGCAGTGTCAATATATAAGTCTGCACGATGGAATTTTACAAGATAAACCAATCTTGATGTTTCAAGAGAAATCTTCGATTCACCCCAAGCGCACTTTAAAACCAATACTGTCGCCCTCTCGCGGCAAGAAGCTAAAGTAACCGGAGGAAATTACTTCCCTTCCGCGTATGAATTGTATTATAGTCCGGTACATCCGGTTTGTATAATGTGATGAAAAAAGAAATTCCCTGTATAAAAAGTCATTAGTCCTTCACATAGCTCATAAGCACAACCAACAACTTCATAAAACCATTCAATGTGCCCTGGTGGTGAATTCCAAGCTAATGTTATGGGACTAGATTATTGCGGTTTTTGGATATGTGGTTGCACTGTGTTATGACGCCATTATCGATCAAGGCATAACTCTGACATCCAAGCACGAGGAAAAGAGAACGGAAAACAGAGTTGTCACTCTTCTGAAGGCTGCCACACTGGTAGCTCAGTATTGGAAATACGCGGTCGGTATGGAATCCTACGGTTGATCATATTTTAAATCGCTGGAAACCCTGACACGGGGCCGTCCGGGCTCGGACAGGCAGTAGGCGTTCAGGAGCGAAACAAACCTGTAGGCTGTACACGGGAGTCAAAAGGTGACAAGCCAACTTATGTTGTGGTTTCACTGCTGATAGTGTTCAAACTCAGCATGATGAACAGACGCTCAGCTGACAGTTCGTTGTAATTTCCTGCAAATGTGATTTACTTTGGAGAAATTTATAACTACCGTAACGTGTACTTGTAACATATAATCTGATACAGAATTAGGCCTGGTTTATCAGTCTGTCAGAAGCCTGAAAGGGGGTTGGCCGGTGTCGATCCTAAAGGTACTTGAGCGGCAGTCTTCGTGCAGGTGGGATTTCACAGGAGGTCGTTGTTTTTCTGCTGTTATTACTTAGCATTATTATCAGAACTGAAGTGTCAACAAAATAATTCTAGGAAAATATCCCTTTTTAATCGAAAAGCAGTTTAAAGCCTGGATGCGCTGTTGACGTTCAGTCATTTCTGGAAATGGCAAGGACAGGAATTATATCTTCACTTCCCGAAAATGTAACTGCTCTTTGAGTTGGGGATAAAATTTGACAAGCTTGCAGATATGTTTCGTCATTTGAGTTAAGTGGTTTCACATGTGTAACAAAGTTCACAGGACGCTGGAGATTTAAGAACGCATCACTGTTAAGTGCTGAGGAAGTTTTGCATTGTACAACGTGTGTAACCCTGTTACAAGGAAAAGAAGTTTGGTCCTCTAGGAGACACATGGATTAAAGGAAAAAGGAAGGTTAAAAATGGCTACACTATTTAATTCGGTGAAATCCTTGGTCAGCAAAAATAAGAGAAGGTATACTGAAGATGGCTTTGACCTTGACCTGACATGTATCCTTTTTTTAACTAGATATTTCACTGTTACTTTTCAAACAGATGATACATATATGGTAATAAATATATATATATATATGTATATATCACAGGCCAGAACTAAATCAAGTCCAGTTTAGAAGTAGCCTAGGCCAGATCTCAATTGGGACCTGGTCCAGGCCAGTTCTAACTGGAGCAGGCTTCATCATGCTTCTCAGTTTAGAACTGGTCTACGCTTATTCTAAACTGGACCAGGCCAGATTTTGTCATTTTTGATTGGGATCCGGACATATTGTGAGCATGTATATCTTCAAATTAAAACCTGTCACTAAAATATACTTGATTCATAATCATATCAATAATTTGTCTTTCCCCAGCAATGATAAGTATCCCTAATAAACTGAAAATTTGTGAAGACTCCTTAAAATGAGTATTAATTATTATTATAAGGTCTCTGAAAGATGATAATATATTGAAATGTTCAGCTTTTTACCATCATCTGATTCAAAATAGCATTATGGTTTCAGTATATGATCCTGTTTGTATATTTTTAAAAAAATATATGCCTAAATTCAGGATATTTTCTCAGTTTACAGTGTGCACATTTTATGAAATTTACAACAGTTTTCTTGTCAATTTCTCAGTTTACAATGTGCACATTTTATGAAATTAACAACAGTTTTCTTGTCCTTTTCATATATATATATATATATATATATATATATATATATATATATATAAAATCTTTTAATTACTTTGAAATATTACAATGTAAATTCAGTAAAATGTAAAAAAAAAATATTGTTTAAATGAAATAATGTAACAATTTGACAACATCAAAAGTCTTCTTTTATGGATCAAAGTGAATAATACATAAAAGGAAAGTTTTCCTCTTATGTCTGAAGAAACACTGCTAAACCATTGATCAAAGTTCACTCACTGAGACTGGTCAAAGTAATGTCCATATTGGGGGGGGGGTCTACTATTTATAAGTAGTCCAGGGGGTTAGGACAGATTTCATTGGATTTTAAAATGATGATATCACAATGAGCCTCTAGAGGGATTAATGATGATTAAGACAATTACTATGTAGTTTAGAAGGATACATGTATAATATGTTTTCTCACTTGAGTCAAATTTAGTTTCTAGGAAGATTTTTTGTAAAGGGGCTATTAACTTTGGTATTTGTAACTGTTCATAGCTTCAGTTCTGCTTGTTACTTGGGAATTTACTATTTATGGAATGTAAGTCATATAATTATTAACACAATACACACAATCCTTATGACCTGTTTCCTGAATACAGTGTTTTAGCTCAAGGTAATGTCAAGATCAGTCTTGACAAAAAGGGTCATATCAGGAAGCATACTCAACAGACAGTGAATCATCCTGATTTGTTATAATATAAGTTCAGGGAAATTAACACCCCTGGCTATAACCTATGCGACAAGGAAAGAATTTGCATTCAGGTGTTAATTAAGGTTTGGACGGTTACAGGTATACAGTATTTTCATGATATCTGACAGCTACGGTAATCGCACTGTCAATTTTCCTGTTATTGCAATATCACGATATGCATTTTTTGTCTACGATGTTGGTTCACAGGCAAGCCTTTGAGTATTTTTTTCGGAAAATTGGTATCATAAGAGTTTACCTTTGTTTAAAATAAATATATTTTCAAGAATCACATTAATTATTTTAAACCTCGTGCATCTGAATACCTGTATGCTGGTGGAACCGTGTGCATACGTGTATGTGTATGACATGCTCTCCGAAAATTCTCTGGGATTGTTCCGCTTTTATGTAGTTATAGGAAACATGGTGGAAAGTTCTGGCAAGCGTGATTTGACGATGGGGGCAGGCCGTAGGAGTTCCCTAGCCTATAAGCGTGCACACCTGCAGCGCCTTCATGCAACTTACATAACCTAATGAGTCATGTTGTGGTACTGGCCCAGTGGGTATAAATGATATTAATAGTTTAGCCCTGGTATAAAGCCAAGACCGTAAAGGTGGCTGTTGATAAATATTACTATTGATGGCTCATTAATGGCTGCCATAGGACTATATATTATAATTAATAATATTGCAATATCACAGTATATCGCGACAAAATTTGAATAATTATCATGATGTCAAAAACTCATATCGTCCCAACACTAGTGTTAATTTTGTATTAATGAGAATAAAATTCAATTGTGATTTTCAAGATCAGTTGAGACAAAAAGTTTGTCTTGAAAAATGTGTATTAAATGTGAACTTGGTGATTGTATGTAGCAGGTTCTTCAAGGGTTTGCATTCCTTCCCATCAGTCAGTGATCTTGTATCTTAAATACAGAAATATTTACTAGTGCTTCACATTTTCGTCATTATTAGGAAAATGTAAACCTTACATATAGATCTCCCACAACCACCCACTAGTGATACAGACATGGTATTATTCACAGGAGTGGAAATTGTTGAAGCCATTGTACTGCTCTTTGTAAGTATTTATAATGATTAAAGATTGCTTTTCTATACTGCATCATTCTTTAAATTTATATGAGGCATCCATCTCATTCCAAGTTTTACCACACACAATTTTCCCTCTTGAAAATATAAAAATTTATTGTGCCAATATAATCCAGTACCATTTGGAACATAAACTACTAATTGTTAAGACCTTGTTAGAAAAATAATTGAGTTGTGAAGAGCAAATGCAAACCATTATGAAAATATTGAAAGCTGTTTCAAATGATTTATATGTCCAAATGATCAAGGGTTTTTAACTGGTCTTGTGAAACTTAAGAATTAAACCGGTTAACCTTGTTTTCAGTATTGTTTCTTACATGAATTTAAGCATGCATTAAAAAAATTTACCTGTGCACATGCACAATTGGTCAGCTGCATGCTGCCCTGCATAGAACTACATGCTGCCCTTCATGTGAAGTGTACAGACTTTTAATGGTGTTGCATGTTACATGGGTGTGTTATCAGGTGCTATCTATGAGCTACTGCATTTATACCTGCATAAAAATACAATGCATTTGAAGCTGAATTGGCCAAAAATGTTTCTTTCAGCCAGTCTGGGATGGATGGGGTAAAAGTCTCAGAATAGAAAACTCCTGATTGAATCAGTACAAGGTGTACAGCCACCCTGTCTGAAAAATGTTGGGTGGATCTCGTCAGAGTGTACTGTTGATAACCTGTATTATCAGGAACACCAGGCAGGACCCAGGAGCCCCTTGTCTTGAACAGGTGCCGTGGTCCTGATAGCAGACATTCCTTGGTGGTTGCTGCAGCAGGAACAGCCACATGCTCAGTGCATTTCTCAGCCAGACATGTCTTCTTCAGTGTATTTTAATTTCCCTTTAAAAATGAAAAGATATGCAGAAAAAAATAAGCCTTGGCTTTTGATCTCTCAGTGACATGTAGGACTCAATACTCTTAGCAGTTTATTTGGCAATGAGAATAATTTTTTATTCCCACACTTTGTGCATGGCACAGATGAGCATCATATGAAATAACTAAGTGCTTTATTGATCAACACTACAGACCTGTTGCTTTAATCAAGTTGGGTAAATATTGTATAGGTTGGAAGAAATGTGATAAGTCTGATTTCATCTACATTTCATTTATGCTTTGTTCGGTGTCACATGGCCTTTTCAGCTTTGCAAAAATAGGAATGTAGACTTTGGTTCCATGCAGTACTTCTTATGCACTTAGGTGTGAATTGGGAAGTAGTTTGAATAAAATGTTGAATTGCAAGTTGAAGGGATTTAAGTTTTAAATACATGTTCAGTTTTGCATAGTCTTTATCCTGGCCCAATTTTCAGTTTAAGGACCTGTCGTGAAAATTTCAGAAATTATGTGTGCATTAGATTTCCTGGTGTATAATTTGACTGCTCTGTGATACATCACAGTCAGGACAGACCACTGTGTAGTACTACTGAGAGTTGTACTCAAAATCTAGAGAGTCAGAAAATCTTGTGTCCTATTCATATTGTTAACGATGGTTGTATGGCTGCCTTGCAGCTGTCCGCAGGGCAGAAGTAGTAACCATAAGACTGGGAAACTTCTAATTAGACAGCCATCTGACCCTTAATGTGGTCTCCTTGGAAACCTGAAGAAAAAATCCTTGCCTTTCTGGTCCACAATCTACAAACTTTGGCCCAGAAAGGCAGAAACACAATTTTTTACTCTCTTCAAGGTATTTTTATTTCTATTTTTTCTCAGAAATCATATTTAAAAATTTGCATCCAAGTTAAAAAAAATATATTTTGTTGTCCAGTCAGTCTTATATCCCTGTCACCATGTTAAGATTGGACAAAATAAGCCCACCCAGCTCCTCCAAAAATATTACTGACACTGTTGAATCATTTTTTTTTAAGTAAAAAGTTCACCCAGTGATGTCTCTAGAATGGCTGGATTGATGGTGTGTTATTGTAAAATCAGAAACAAGCTGAAACTGCAGTCAGGGCATTTGTTTTTGTCACAATTGTCAGTGGTCATTATTTTGCATTTGACTATAGGTTAAAAATAAAATTTAATGACATTCTTTCAGTCAAACATTTCTGTCATCATGCAAATTTAGATCAACACCTGGATGGCCAGTTCTATTAAATATGTTACTAACAGCTGTGAAATTTCATACATTGAATCCATAAGTAATAACAGTTCATAAAGCAAGTCTGTTTTATCAAAATTTCACAAATTGTATAATTTGCATCTAAAATTAAAATGGCAAAAATATATATGATAAGGAACAAATTAAAATTTTAAATTTGTTCCAAATCATATTTTGACCAGTACTAACATAAGTGCAAAGTTTGTGTTCATTAAGAATGGTGGTTTTGTATCATATACACTTTTTTCTGTGTCAGCTTGCAAAGTTTGCAAAAAGCAAACCAGAGGTGCTTCAGAACCATTTTTGGACATAATTCTGATACAGATTTATGATATTTAGAGATAAAATTGGCATATGTTGCATATTTTATTTGTTAATCAACCCTCCCCCCTCCCATCCCCCCCCCCCCCCCCCACACACACACCCACCCGTCCCAGTGACCCCACACCTATCAGGCTATGCCTATTTTGAATGGCATTTAAAGCACATTTGCATGGTTTGGTTGTATTGAAATTATGATGAGATGCACTGACAGCACATGTCACAACAATAGAATAAAAAGGGTTAATATGTTTGACCCAAAGCCCCTGATTTAATGTGATCAGCATGTAAGTAACCCACAGCTGTTATCCTGTGATAAAAATAGCATTTTTGTAACCAGTTACCATCAATGAAGAGATTAGCAGGCAAGCCCAATGTTTAACCTCTCACCTATTTGTACTAAAAATGCACTGCCCCTTTTTATCCTTGATGTAAATCATTTAAAAGGTTTGCTTAAACCAATAACTGATGGCCATCACGTGATTGATTGATTTTTGTTTCCCTGGATGTACTGGTATTGAAAATTACATTCAGAACAAGTAATCAGATGTTTATAATACATAAAAAGGGGGGGGGGGGTTAACATATAGGATACAGTTTATAAATATTTATACCTTTTACAGGTAACTGCAGGACATTTCTTTGATGAGGTGACTGAATCATTCATGGAGCTCAGGGCACTGCTTTTCTGCAAAAT
This sequence comes from Sipunculus nudus, assembly GCA_026874595.1. Classification (NCBI taxonomy): domain Eukaryota; kingdom Metazoa; phylum Annelida; class Sipuncula; order Golfingiida; family Sipunculidae; genus Sipunculus; species Sipunculus nudus. Next base: position 41,212,246 of record CM049307.1, on the reverse strand, counting down.
TGTTACATTAGCTCTTTTAATGTGCATCTATCACATTTTTCACAACCTGATGTGGTTAGCTTGGCCTGTCACGCTGATCATGCCTTATAAATAATGTTTTTAGTTAAATGTAGGCTAGCAGAAGAAAAACTGGGTCAGCTCAGTCATGGATGCTGTCACAGATAGAAATAAGGCTGTCATATTAAATAGCAGTGTCACAGCAGGGCACTGACATTACTGTACTAGAGGGGCTTGTCCAAGAAGCAGAGTGGGTCGTCTGAGTGCAGATAACACATCAAACCCTGTGCTCACCTGAACTGTGAGCTGCTGCTGGTCTCTGGGCAACCATTGTAATGTATATTGTACTTCAATTTTTGATGGGGACAGGCCATTATTGTTCTGTCATCCTATGATCATTGGCCCTGCACCCCTCCAGAGTTTAGGTATACCTATGGGTTTAGGTTTACTTTATCTGGGAGGGGTCTGCTGGCAGCAAAATAGAATTATGCATCAACACGCGAGGCATGATTATGGTGATGGAAAAATGCTGCAAAATGAGGAACAGCCCCCCCTCCCCACCACCCAGCGATAAATAAAAAGCACCCACCACATAATACTCCACTTCAGCTGCACCCCTCTCCCCCCACCCCACCTTACCCAACTCCTAAAAAAATTATAAAATGTGGGTTGGGTCAAAAGCTGTACTTGTCAGAATAACTTGGTGCAAATTTTACACCATTATCCTCTTTAAGGGACAGGGCTTTGCCTAAGAAAAAGGGCATTTTGCAATATTGAACTTGCATGCATGAACTAATTAATCTCCACCTTCCCTTTTTATAGCTGATGATATATAACTTAATACCCAGTAAAGGGATCAACAATGTTGGCACCTAATTTGGAAGCAATATTTCTTTGACATCAATTTCTGATCAGCTTGACCTATTGCATAATAGACATTGCAAAGAAAGGGAAGCTCTTGAAATGAATTATAACTAATGTCCGGTTATAACTTGTGTCCATTTGTAAGTCAAGGTATGCATTTCTTAGCACTGCACAGGCAAGGTAATTTGGCAAACTCTGTGGTGTTTGTGGGCACGGTTGATGTTTGGCATTATAAACACATCCTGTCTGTTATGCAGGAAGAAGGAAGAATGGCAGCCAGTCGGCTGGGTATATGTTGCTATGCAGTTTTTTTTGGAAGAAGTATATTTTCATTCCCTTCAGAAAAAGCTGTTGGTCTGCATTACCTGTTCCATATATTTACAAGGTTGATGTAAGTTCAGCAAAACTACTAAGTTAAGAATCTTGACAGATTCTGATATTCAGAAATTCAGATAAGAATATAACCTTTTATAATATCAAATTATTTTATGTAATGGCTTAATAAGTATGCCTGCATCATTATGAGAGATGTTAATACAGCGGTTTTGATAGATCTATTCTATGAAAAATGTGTAGTTATGTGCCAAATAATCAATATATTGCTGAATGATAGTTTTTTTTCATAATCTAAAAATTTGTTGCATACCGTAATCAATCACAAAAGAAGATGACATAATATCAAGATAAAATATTAAATCTTGTCAGAGGTTTAAGAAAGAAAGGATACAAAGTACTGAAAGTAGTGAACAGCATTTAAACTGAAACTTGTGCAGGGAACGAGTTTCAAAAACCTGTATATTATTTCAACCCTTGTAAATGTGTATTGACTTGCAGTTTATTTTCTTACAGATTCATAACTCGCACTTTTCCATTCATGTATAACCAAGGTCTGTGATCCTTGACCATGCTGTCAGATATTAACAAGCGGATTATAGCCATGGGCTTTCCTGCAGAGAAGTTAGAGGGGGTGTACAGAAATCACATTGATGATGTTGTCAGGTAGTGTATGGAGGGAAGTCTAAGTGGGACTGTAGCAAACATTCATCTTTATTTTTGGATACATTAATATTTGTTAGCTTCTAATGAATTCAACCTACCATGTGGTTACTAGATGATTAATCATTTTGGAGTCTGATTTATATTCATTATTGTGAAATTTTAATTGGCCTAGTTGTTATTATTTCAGTGATTTAAAAGGCCAACCTTGAAAAAAGAAACTGTCATGTCAAAATCACATATTTAATATATCATGTAGTATTAAACTGTGAAATAACTATGATCAAATCAATTATTACATTTAGGCAGGCCGGAAATATTATCTCAGTTATTGTATAAACCTACTAGTATATCAGATCCTGACTTTGTGGGTCAGTTCTAGATAAGGACATTTATACATAGATGACATTATAAAGAATTATCTGTAGTTACTGTGTTGAAAAGGTACCGTAGCATTTACAGTTTTGTATGACAGTGAAAATTTATGACAATAGTGAAGAAAGTTTGATTCCATGATTACACAAGTGATTGAAACAGCCCTGCATATTTTTATATTGATATAATTAAATATTAGATAAAACCTTATTGAAAATGAAATTATCCAGTGATCGATTATGCTGCTACATCACAAGTGATGTCTGATTATCTGTTGTAGGTTTTTGGAATCAAAACACAGGGACCATTATAAGGTGTACAATCTGTAAGTACTGGTTATTTTCTCTCTTCATTGAAATTATACATCCGAATATATGATAATGCAATGATTTTAAATATGCTTACAGTGGTCTTCCATATATGTGTATGCTGTATATATGTGTATTAGTATTGGAATTTGACATATTATCTTGGAGTGATTCCATATACAGGGTTCCCTGCCTCCTGGAATTCCTGGAAAGTCCTGGAAATTTGAATCCTTCCTCGAATGTCCTGGAATATCCAGGAAGTTGCAAAATCTTCCTGGAAACTCCTGAAGATTAGCATTTGACTGGCAATATTGAATTGAGTATTGAATCTGTGCACTACATAGCTGATAAGTGCTGGTACACATGATGTTGTATAAATCAGTCACAGTCCCTGCTGTTGGTTGCATGCTAACTAATTTGGTCAGTTGGGTTAATGACCCTATGCAGCACTCTGAGGGTTCCTGCAGCCCTTGATGGCTGTTTCTATCAGTAATCACACTCACTCCCCAGCAGGGTGCAAGGGTCACTGGAAACCCTGACACTTGCTGTTTAAATGTCCAGTTGCTATGTAAGTTAGTTGAGTTGTCCTCTACTTAGTTTGCTTGACCATTTGGGGTTTGGTACTTTCAGTCATTGGCAGTTGCTCCTGTGAGATACATGTCTTTTTATAATAATTATTCACAAACGCCATGCCACCAGGAAAGTGTAAAGACTGCAGGAATGAAAAACTGGCTTCTTAAATCTCACCTGAGATTCGGATGGCTTCAATTTTCTCTCTATTTACCCTTACTCCCCTTAATTGCTGTTATTGCATTGTTGGCTTTGATATGGACACTGGACAGTATTATCAGACAAATGTTTGGGTTGTGCTAAACAATGAAAAGTACCAAAAGTTGCCCAAAAATACCTTAATTTACAAAAAAAAATATTGAGAAGACAAAATAATAAACAAAAAAGAAATGAAAAGGCAAAGATAGACAAGAAAAAAAAACAGAAAACACCAACAATTTACCTCAAAGCAGTTATATCCCATCATGAAGTGGGTGAGTTGTAGGCCTGTAAATAGATTCTGTACCTTTGATTTAATTCTTGATTCAATTCTTTTTAAGGTACTTCATTTGAGACTTTAAAAAAATAAAGCAATTTACCAAAAAAGATGTTTAGTATATTACAGAAAATAAAAGAAAATGTAGTTCCCTGTCTGTTTGTTGCAGCCATTTATGAGTGGAGTGATCAACCAGCAAATGCTTAAAGCAGATTTCAGGTTCATACTTCATAAGGAGATTCGACTTTTCTGTCTAAAAATAATAATCCAAATGAATAATTTCAGAGGTTAATAATCAATTACAATTTAATTTAGGGCATGCGATTCAATGCATCAGTTCTTTGATTCATTGTTACACTCCTAGTGACATGTGTGCAGTTTATCACTCTTCATAAAAGAAAAACAAATTTGTTCAAAAATAAGTAATTTAACCTGAACCTTCACTGAATGAACTACCATTAACATTTGCTAAGAATATGTTATAGCAATTACTGTAAAGTATCAAAAAGTTACTGAAAGAACAAAAAATAACCAAAATTATGTCTTCATTTTTCATGCAATTAGTCAGAAAGTTTTGTTCTGCATGAAAGAGATTGTTCAAGAATAAACATTTTAATGAGCCCTCATTGAAAAGTGTTTGATGTGTTACCACCAAATATTTGTTAAAATCTGTAGACTAATTTTTGTGTTTATCAGGGTTTTTAATCCAAGGAGGTTTACATTAGCTGTGTAATGCAATCTTAATGGCTTAGATCTGGAAATTTCAATATGTTTTTACTCTATTTGTTCTGGTGGTCAGTTAATTACTTTTGACAGACTTGTTAGGGCCCCGCTTGACAAGCGGTGCCCTATAGTGATCACTGTTCTTTCGCGTACGATAACTCAACAACAACCTACTGCAGCTTTCCCAAATTCACAGGGGTTAATGGTACCTATGAGGGCTCCAGACCTATATAATTACAGACCTGTCGGAATTCCAGTATGGCCGCCACAGCCCAATCGCTGATTTTCTTTCGTGCTTGATAACTCAACAACAATCTACTGCAGCTTTCCCAAATGCATAGTGATGATTGGTACCTGTAAGCTCTCCAGACCTACTGAATAACAGACCTGTTGGAATTTCAGCATGGCCGCCACAGCCCAATCGCTGATTTTCTTTCACGCGCAATAACTCGGCAACAACATACTGCAGCTTTCCCAAATTCACAGGGATGATTGGTACCTATGAGGTCTCCAGACCTATTGAATAACAGGCCTGTCTGAATTACAATATGGCGGCCACAGCCTGATCGCTGATTTTCTTTCGCGCGTGATAACTCAACAACAATCTACTGCAGCTTTTTCCAATTTCACAGGGATCATTGGTGCCTATGAGGGCTCCAGACCTATTGAATTACAGACTTGCTCAAAATCAAATGTGGCTAACAGACTACATTAGGTGATTTTCTATTGCACACATTATTTCAGACATATCTTCTTTAATATCATTTGATCCAGTAGGATTTTTTCCCTCCTGTATATTGATTAAAACCTGTTTCTGTTTGTGATATTTTTTACTTAATTTTCACCCATTTGTAAACCAGTCCAGCACTGGCAGAAACGCAGGGCAATTTGAGGAATCATCATTTATACAATATATTATACACATTGTGATTAGTATAAAATTTTCCTTGAGCACTGCATGTGCTTCTTGTTAAAGGTGACTTTATGCTGTTAAATACTTCGTTGTGTTTTAAAAGGTTTCATTAATGGTTTTACAATAGCCAAGCAATGCTACTCTTGATGTTATATTATAAAATGATGAGTGCTAGTGCCTGCAAGTACTGTACTTTTGTTCTACTGCTAAACACTATTCAGTGTCATTTATTTAATATATGAACAAATTTTTCTTTAAAAAATTAAAATGCATCTTAACTTGCCTCACAATGCATAAGACTCACAGAAGTGTCTGGCTGTTGATTTTATTTATTGGTTTGAATACTTCTGCAATTATATGTCTGTAAGTACTATTTTTAAATACTCGGCAAAATTACTTGTTAAATATAAAAGAAATATTTTTTACCTGTATCCTTTTCAGTGTATTTCAGTCCACTTTCATGTGAAAGTATATTTTTGAAAATCTTTGAATTACATAAACTGAGGCAGTACTTTAAAATAACTTTTCAATACTTTTTGCTAATCTCTCACACTTTAATTCATTCAGGCACTTCCAGTTCCAGTGCTTAGTAAATATATGATGTTTGCTCATTTCAGTACTCTTTTTATGGAGAGTGATAAAATGCCACAATTTAATAACTTAATGACAAACTAAGACAAATTTTAGTAATTCTTTTCAGTTACTTTTCAATACTTTTCAGTTACTTTTCAATTTCAGGCACATTTAAGTTCTCATTTTGTCTTAGACATTTAATTGTAAAAATAATTGGATTAAAAACAAATTATACATGTCCCATACAGCCAGCCCTTAAGTCAGCCCTGAAAGTGTAAATAATGTTAGTGTAGAAAACTCCACACATACACAGTGGACTCCTGGAAAATCAAAATTGTTTACCTGAAAAATCCTGGAAAACTCCTGGAACACTGGTTTGGCCAAGGTGTGGGAACCCTGCATATATATGCATATATGTGTACGCAGCAGATATCAGTGGCTCTTAACAAGTGAAAACGCATATATATTGATGCTAACAGACAGGGGATTTCCAAACATTAATGACAGTGAAAGGTTATTCCTCGGGCAGATGACAGTTGACTTCTCTGCTCCTACAAGACTGTCCTCAGCTTTGCTGCATAAATACTGCATACACATGTATAAATGGAATCTGTTCTCTAGTTGCATGTGCATGTGTTCCACTGACACTCTTACTGCATATGCATATATATGGAATGCTAGTTTGACTAAATTATGAGGTCATACAAGCTGGTGCATCAGTTCATCATTCTACTGTTCCTAATGTAAGATAATCTTAGTTGGCCGATTTTAGTAAATCTTTGAGGAGTGTCGGGGTGCTGTGGGCAAAATGTTTATTTGTACATTTTTCAGTTAAACTTTCATGAACCAGCATTGTTATAAAATATCATTTAAAATTTTAAATATCAGTTACAGGTTAATGACATGTGTCCATAAATATGCATCTGTTATATGTGGCTTGGCAGTCAAAGTGGATGGTACATGAAGGATAATATTTTTGGCTGGAATTAAGTGCAGTTTCTGGTAAAGGTGGAAGAGGAAATTTTCATGTTTCTATATCAAGGTCGAAAAATGCCTTGGGATAAAATCACTCATATCTCTGCATTGGTTGGACTAATCACCTGAAATTTTGCATGTGCATACATCCTGGATAGCTTTCTTGATTTTAGGACAGGTGGCGCCACCTACATTTAGTTAATGCTGCAGACATCCAAGCTCATATCTTGGGAACTGTTTGACTGATACGGCCAAAATTTTGCTTGTGTGTAGATCTGACATAGCTTTTTATCATACGCAAAACTGGTGGCACCACCTGCAATTTTAGCACAGTGTCCGTCTGTTTGTCTACCGTCGGCTAAAATCACTCATATTTCAATAGTGGTTTTACTTATCTGCCTAAAATTTTGCATGTTTATACATTTTGGATAGCTTTTTAGCCCTCAGCCCTTAGGCTGATAGGCTATTGTCGTCACCCAAGCTGTCCGTCCGTCCGTCCGGCGTCCGTTAACTTTTACCTTGTGAGCGGGATATCTTGAAAAGGATTCACCGTCAGAATTTTATTTCCTCGGTAAAGATGTATATCGACAAAATCTTGGTCAAGTTCGAAGATGGGTGACCTTGACCTATTTTTCTACATTTTAGAGCTGATTATAGAAAAACACTTAGATGCTTATTACTCAGGAACCATTTGGTGGATTTTCACAAAACTTACTATGATTATTGGGACTGATAGTCTGTACCTGCTATACAAGTTTGGTGGCGCCACCTACAGTTTCTGATTTTTATTGAATTTTTATCGGATTTTTCAACTTTGGGCTTGTGAGCGGGATATCTCGAAAAGGATTCACCGTAAGAATTTTATTTTTTCGGTGAAGATGTATATTGACAAAATCTCGGTCAAGTTCGAAGATTGGTGACCTTGACCTATTTTTCTACGTTTTAGAGCTGATTATAGAAAAAACATTTAGAAGCTTATTTCTCAGGAACCATTGGATGGATTTTCACAATACTTACTATGATCATAGGGACTGATGGTCTGTAACTGCTGCACAAGTTTGGGGGCGCCACCTGCAATTTCTGATTTTTTATTGAATTTTTCTTTGATTTTTCTCTAAAAGGATTCACAATAGGAATTTTATTTCTTTGGTGAAGATGTATATCGACAAAAATCTCGTTCATGTTCAAAGATGGGTGACCTTGACCTACTTTTCAAGGTCACAGAGCTTATAATAGAATAAAACTTAGAAGCTTATTTTTCAGGAAGCATTTGGTGGATTGTTATGAATCATGGTACATACCTCTCCATTTTAAATTTATAACTGAGACATGTACAGATATACATCCATGTGAGAACAGATATTTAGTACTTGTTACAGTTACCACCTCTAAACACTGTTCTTTTGGCTGAGGGCTTTTGTCAGCTTTTGCTGATATTCTAGTTAGATTTTGTGGCAGGTGGCGCCACCTACATTTGTTTACGCTGCAGACATTCAGGCTTATATCTCAGGACTGTTTTGACATATCCCCCTGAAATTTTGCATGTGTATAATTCTCATATAGCTCTTTATCATACACAACACTGGTAGCATCACCTGCAACCATTTTTGTACAGTGTCCATCTGTTTGTCTGCCTTGGGATAAAATCACTCATATCTCAGCAGTGGTTTCACTTATCTGCCTAAAATTTTGCAATTGTATACAACTTGGATAAAATTCAGAATTTTGTGGCAGGTGGCGCCACCTACATACACATTTCGGCTGCAGACATCCATGCTTATATGCAACACACCTCACTCTATTTCCCCTTGCCACTCAATCCATGCCTCACTTCACCCGTCCCACTCTGATTTCGGCGGATACACGTAGTTGCTTGTTGACTACCTGTATTCTAGTTGATATGTGTATTTACATAATTTGCAGGCAGCGTTGATGATTTTATTCCAGGCAATTTATGAATATTACACAATCTGATTTTAAAACGGGAACATTTTTAGCTCAGCTGACTATAAGTCATCTGAGCTATAGTCATGGTCCTTTGTCCGTCGTCCGTCTGTCCGGCTGTTAACAGGGCACATTTTAAAACCATTGGACCTACGAATCAAAAATTATACATACCACTAGATGTTCCCAAAATCACCTACCATACCGAAAATTGGGTCATTAGGACTTCATTCCTTCGAGATATTAAGGAAAAACCTCCCGTTTTCCATAAAAAAGCCATTGTTACACTTCAAGGCTGCCTAATATCAAAACCAATGATCTGTTCTTGGTCATATTTAGTATTCATATTCTTCCATACATTTTCTATGAACATACCAAAAATTAGGTCAGTATTGGGTATTATTTTGAAGTTATGGGCCCAAATATAATGCAATTTTTAAAAAATCAGGAAATATATTTACTCACCTAACGTGAGAATTGCTGAAGCTGGAGACTTTTTCAGGAATATAACTTTATTTAATCAAGATTCAATTATTTACCCAAAATTAGATCTGAATTTTGCAAATTTTTCAAGTTATTAGCATAAATAAAAAATTAATACCTTAAATTTTGTCCAACTTTGGGAATGGCACGTTTTTTCTCTGTAAGCACTGTTGATTTAATTTTCACAGCATATATCATAAGGATTTAATCTTTTAAAATCTGAAATTTCAAAGGAATTGATTGAAAAGAGTAGCTTTTATTCAAGTTTCATACACCATGTCAAGTGTTGTTTACATCTGGCCCACCTAGTAGAACAGCCATCACTTGCATTATGTAACCCACCCCAGGCAGCTTGCCTCAGGCTCAGCTTGGCCACTACCAGTAGGCTTCCCCTCTGCCCTGCACTCCCCCCCCCCCCCCCCCCACAGATGTTGCATTAACTAGATGAAAGTTATAATTTTCTGTTTTTTATTTTATTCATGGCTATGCTACATTTTAGATTTTGTATTGTACTACCAGGATTACAATCATTTAATAGTGTCCACAAAGTGGTGTATTGCTATGAAAGTGTGGATGTTCATCAGATAAGTAATCCCTTACTTCAGAAGAGTAAAAACTTCACCAGGTGTGAAATTGACTATTAATTCCAGTAATAAATTATAGCAAAAGTGTGTATACATTATTTTAAAAGATTTTATTTTATCAAATTTACTGAATCTTTTATTTTATTTCGGAGAATAAAATTAAGCATGTACTGAAAACTCCAATGTGCAAAACTTTTTAATAGTGATTCAAGGAATAATCTAGTAGATGCCATGTTGTGGCATTATTTTCTTTTAAATTTAGTTTAAACATTTGTGAAAAAAAGTAAAAAAAATATATGTGTATGCATAATATGACCCAATATGAGCTACACTCTGGATATATAATGATTGCAGCTAAGAATTCTAATATTTTAACTTATATTTTCAGTTGTTTTATTACAAACTAATACAACTTGTAAATAAAAAAAAATGAATCAGATAGAAAACTATAAATGGAAAAAGTGGATATGCTAAAAAAATAGGCTTATATATATAAACTTAAATGCATTTTTCCCTTGAAAGTGAAATAAATGTATTAGTCCATTCTGTCCGCTTGCCTGTCCATCTGTAAATTTTTCATATGCATCACAGTATCTCAAAACTTTAACTGTTTCCTCTGTATAGTTCCTATGTACGTGCCAGTAATTTAGTCAGTATTATATAATTTAAAAAAGTTATAATTTAAAAATATATATACAGAAAAAATTAAATACATCTGTGTTTCTATTAAATATCTATTTTCATACTTCAGGACTGCCGAATATCAAAACCACTCATCTGGTTTTCTTCATATTTACCATAAATATTCCTTTATATAACTTAAATTTTGCCCAAGTTTGACCATGGCATGTTTCTTTCTTGTAAGAACATTTGATTTACTTTTCACAGTCGATATATATAGATTTAATCTGTTAAATTCTAAAATTTCAAAGTAAAAGCTTAAAATTGTTTTAGTTATTGAAGTTTTTCTGAGGCTGTAATGTATTTTCATTTTGAACCTCCCGACCAGCCATATCTGGTCCCTACAGCCTTGCCTTGGTAAACTTATTAGTGATGCAACACTGCTGTCACAAATGTAGAATCACATGGCAACCCTGACCTCCCCCCCCCCCCCCCAACAGATATGTTGCATTAGTTATGTAAACAACTTTTCCTGAATCAAGTGTTATTTTCAGATATTTATTATTTTGCAAATTTAAAAAAAATATATTTTAAGAAAAAATAAATACATCTGTGTATATAATGTGATGTTGACTGAGCAGATTAACTGTAAATGTTGATGCAATTTAGAATTGTTAATCAACTTAAATTTTTAAATATAATTGATATATATTGTAAATGTATAGTAAAATTTATTAATTTTGTCCAAAATTTCCCTTAACAAAAAATTGATATAATAAAAAAATGAGGACCTAATGCAAACATTTGTTCAGTATTTTTCTGCCTCAGTAGGATGGGAATTAAAGTGATTTGCTTTTTTTTTCTATCTCTCTGTCTGTTTTTAAATATTCAATAATTATGAATAAAACTTTTTTTTACCTGTAAGATTAAATTTTGTATCCTGTATGTTTATGCAAAGGTGTTGTAACTTTCCTCACTCCCTGCCACTGAGTATTTGTTTAGGACAATATTCTTCTGGCAACTGCATAGAATTTATAACTGGTAAATAAAGAAATAAATATACAGAGTTACAAAGGTGTTTTTAAACTCTCATCCCCCCCCCCCCCCCCAAATCAGGTCAACAGCTGAGTCCCCATGTAACCCTTCACAACCACACAACACCAAATTTTGAGTCATCTCTTCTCTATATTCACACATAGATTAAGTCACTTCAGATTGTTTTCCTCTATAGGTCACCCGCATGTCCAATCAGTAACTTCTTCTCTGAACTCCCAAGTTTTAGTCTCTCAAGTTGACCACAACCTGCCTATAGTGATCATGGGCAGTTTCAATATTGACATTTCTAATATAATATATAACACAAAATTGACACAATTATGTCAACTCTTTAATGTCAACAACTAGTCAGATAACCAACCAATGACCATGGAAATACCATAGATCTTGTCTTTACTAACTGTTTAAATGCTTCAGTTTCAACATTAGAAAACACATGGTCAGAACACAAGATATTATTAGCAACAATCCCCCATTCTTCAATTCAGATCAAACATGGCAACTTCTCACAGCTTAATCTACAATTCTTCTCTATAGATACTTTTTGAGACATTCTGTTTCCTCTCTAATTCAGCAACAGCTGCTTCCCAAAACATATAATTTTTCTACTTTTCCATAAATATTTTTATTTATTAAATGTGTATTTTTATATTTGCAAATCTCCACTTCCTTCCTCTGCAATTTACAACATCTGGTCATTCCCATTGCAATATTTTAGACACACATTCTTGTTCATATTTAAAATACTGATACATCTATAAAACTATTCCACTCAACTACATAATTAATACAAAAAATTACATCTGTCAAAATGAAATCTTACAGACCTACATACAACAATAGTGACACAATTGTATCTGTCTCATTCAGCTGAATGCCGTGACCCATGGGTCCCTTGTTTACTGGGAAGTTTTCCTGTTTCTCCTGCAATATCATGCTAATTGGAAAATTATATTTGTATTTACATAATTTGCAGGCAAGCATTATTTCATTCCAGGCAATTTATGAATTTAACACTATCAAAATTTAGAAACTCAAATGCTGTGAAAAAATCTTCTTTACTGTTTTATGAGCCCAGGCAACATGTAGAAAATCAGGATTTTATTTTATTCATGAAGTTTGATGATCAGATAACCAAAATGTAATATAAATTCGTTTAAATAGATAATTTGACATTAGTAAATGATGTAGAAAATTTTATCATGTAACATAAACTTTATCAGGGAATTTGTATGTGGAAATTGTATAACAATGGTTAATTTATATATACATATTTATATTAGTACATCACATAAAGATCAGAGGTTTATCAAACTGATAATGCAGTTTTGCATGGGTCATTGAGTAACTGAAAAGGATATCATGTCCCTGTGTCCTCTATTCACCTCAAGGCCTTGGGCTAAGGCAATATCATTTCAGTAATCTAGGTTGTTTACCTAAATGTTATTACCATAATTGCACTCGATGTGTATCAGTAATGGGCCTACAGTATTGTTTGTGAGGTTAAATTGAGCTTTAAATATTGATAAATAATTACTGGTCGGCTGCTTTAATAATAGTGTCAAGTGCTTAACCAGGAAGTAAAACAATAGGAGTTTTGGAACTGACTATTTGGTTGGGTATTTTGAAAAATTTTATTATGTTTTCATATATAAAGGGTAGGTAAAAATGTTTCCTCACATCCGTCATGGATAACTTTTAGTTGAGCACATTGAAAAATTTACAGCCAGCAGAATACATTGGTGGTCAGTGCATCTGCACTGGTTTAAACCAGACACTTTGTGTCTATATGAATATGATTTAGGGGAAATGATTATTATAATTAAAGTTAAACCACAGAAACCTTTGTGTTCAAGGTGGTTTATTAACACTCAAGTAATACAGGTCTGTCACCCAAGCCTTTCACATGACAGGTTTAGCCTGCACACTACTGAGGGTATGGTGTGTTGGTAGGTGATAGTATGATTAAAAGGGACATGGGGTTATATTACCAAGGTCCTAATTGTCAGCCAGTGATTATACAGACTGATATGGCAAGGTGTATTTGCTATAGATCTGCTAGGTTATCATATGGTCCCATACAGTCTGCCTGGCGCAATCGATTGATCACCAGGGCACTGGGTCACTGGGACAGATTCCCTGCAGTTTCTGCCTGAACAAACATTGTTAATGGGGCCCTTGTAGCCATGCCGACAGGTTTTCCTAGAATTCTGATCCTGATTGGTGCACAGAGCCTGGATAGAGCTAGTCCTCAGCAAGCTTACTTCTTGATACATATGATAATATAAGAGTTAATAATGGTGTTCAAGTGTATATGCAGTCTCACAGTCTTCGCTGAGTCAATTTGCTTTGCCATACTGTATATCTATTTTTAGTTCAAATGAAATTCATGTAAGCTGCAGTGGAATTGCCCTCCAGTCAAGGTCTGTCCAGGCTTCATTTAAAGGTCATGGTAACCTTGTTTCTTAGAACTGAAGCCCAGACCTTCTTAACCTGCACAGCCCATGATGAGTATTGACTCAGGGGGCCTCTTGTAACAGCTGGTGCTTTATATAGGTAATATGATGCATCGTATAGGATAATTTTCCAAGGAATTACTGGGTGTCTTTTTGGGTTATTATTCTGATTTAATTTAACTTGAACAAACCGCAGAAGAACTAATTTGTGATGGTTAAAACTGCTGTCCAATAAACTCTTTACAGATTTAATTAGTCTTGAAATTCAATGTTTGAGGATTTGAGATTTTTATTGATTTCATTCACACTTTATCCCATATTCATATTTTTGTTTATGCAGGCATTCTCCACACAAGGTTCTCGACTAATTTTTGGCTTAAATTTTGTTGCAGTGTTTACAAAAAAAGCCCACAAAAAGAAATCATCTAAACAATTTTGCATCCATCTTATAAATATTCCTGTTATGGATTGTAAAGTGGAGGTTTCCTTGCACTGGAAACACAGATAACTTGAAACTTGTCATATTTTAAATTCTTAGAAACAACAAATGTATTTCAGCTTTTAAATTAAAATCATGACTGACCTTTAAGGTCTGACAGTCATGCTAAATCAGGCAAAATAGTTTCAACCTGCACTGTTCTTGGTATGCCATCATCTATAGAGAATGCTTTGATATATGGTATCTCACTGAGTCATAATCAGCTGAGGGGTGGGAGGGTTCAAAGTGGCAAAAGTTTTCCTATACACTTATTTGCACCTGACATGCCACTTGTCATCAAGAGAACTGATTATATTGATAAGTGCATCTGGTTTAAGTTTCTTGGTTGTCATGCCTTTATTGTCAATGTGGTGGGCAGCTATGGTAGGTAATAGTAGGAACCTGTCTGACCCACCACCTGCCTTGTTAGGCCACCTGTCTATTAAGACCACCTCTGGGTGAACCAAAAGCATGCACATTGGATATAACTTACCTGTCTTATAAGACCACCTGTGAAATGAATCAAGAGCACGTTTGGCCAGTCCAGTGGGTGGTCTCATAACACATTGATACTAAAATCTTTGTTAGTTGATTGCATTCACAAATTATGCATTTCTACTATTTATTTGCTGTAAATGATTATGTTCTAGAATTCACCACAGGTTCTCTGCTGCAGAGTTGATAATTGGACCTGCAAGGGCTCGTTACGGTTAATGAACCCTTGGAAAAACCCTCATTGCTATCACAGGAAACCTTGAATGGGACCACTAATGATCAGCATTGTCTTGTGATCTGGGATGGCTGCCTGTGAATGAGCTGATGTTTATTTATACCAGCCTAAAACTAAGCCTTCACTGATAATATTAATAATGACTGTAAAGAATGTGTTACTTCTTCATTTTCTGCCAATGAAACTGCTGTATTTATTTTAATTATTTGATCTTGTCTAATAAATCGAACCACCAACTTTTTTCATGGTCATCAGTTCTTAACAGTAATACAAGAGAGAAGGTGAACATGTTGAAGCATGGAGACCCAGCATCAACATTCTGCTGGGTGCCATTATGCCACTTGCGTCTTGTTAACCATGATTTACAAGTCCAGAACGGCCACTGCCGACTCTGGACAAACTGATGGCCGGGATGTCTGTTAATCGGAACAGTATGTGTCCCCTAGTGGGTCCTGGTGATGGTCCCAGACTGGAGCCTTGAAACTGTGGTAACCATTATGACATCATAGTTGTTACTGCAGTATTATTTGGATCAAAATGTGTCCCAACCCCTTAGTGATCATTATGACATTACTATTGTTACTGTGATATTATTTAAATCAAATGTGTCTCACTACCATAATAATCATAGTAATCACATTTGTTACTGTGATATTATTTTGATCAAATGTGTCTCACTACCATAGTAATCATAATGACATCACATTTGTTACTGTGATATTATTTTGATCAAATGTGTCTCACTACCATAGTAAGCATATTGACATGACAGTTGTTACTGTTGTATAATTTTGATCAAATGTGTCTCACTACCATAGAAAGCATTATGACATGACAGTTGTTACTGTGGTATTTTGATCAAATGTGTCTCTCTACCATAGTAAGCATTATGACATCACAGTTGTTACTGCAGTATTATTTAGATCAGATGTGTCTCACTACCATAGTAATCATTATGACATCACAATTGTTACTGTGGTATTATTTTGATCAAATGTGTCTCACTACCATAGTAAGCATTATGACATCACAGATGTTACTGTGATATTATTTTGATCAAATGTGTCTCACTACCATAGTAATCATTATGACATCACATTTGTTACTGTAATATTATTTAGATCAGATGTGTCTCACTACCATAGTAATCATTATGACATCACAGTTGTTACTGTGGTATTATTTAGATCAGATGTGTCTCACTACCATAGTAAGCATTATGACATCACATTTGTTACTGTAATATTATTTAGATCAGATGTGTCTCACTACCATAGTAATCATTATGACATCACAGTTGTTACTGTGGTATTATTTAGATCAGATGTGTCTCACTACCATAGTAAGCATTATGACATCACAGTTGTTACTGTGGTATTATTTAGATCAGATGTGTCTCACTACCATAGTAATCATTATGACATCACAATTGTTACTGTTGTATAATTTGGATCAAAATGTGCCTCAATATCAGAACAATCATTATTGCATCACTGTTGTTATAATTACTTGGTTCAAAATGGGAGAGTCTGTGGCCTTACATTATATGGTGGCAGGTACCTCGGCAAAATTAATGTCCATGGATAAAATACTGAGAAATCTTGTAACCAGTTAATTATCACATTGCAGTTTTTCTGCTGGTACCTTCAGGTTGGGGCCAAGAACCAGTCTGTTCCATAATGTAGCTCCTAGAATAAATGTCTTCCTGTGTCTTTTTTACAGTTATTACACAGGGGAATTATATATTGTAAAATATAAAGGAATAGCAGGCTTGGGTCAAGTACAGGGGGTCAAATACAAATACTTCAGAATTTGACAAGTACAAGTTCAAGTACACAACTTTTCATTGTACTTGAGTACAAATACAAGTACAGGGGTCTGTACTTGAGCACAAGTACAAGTACTTTTAATTTAAAAAATTTATTTTTCTGAATATTTATTGATAAAAAATGATATATTATTCACACTGTTACACAGTCAGATATCAGTACTGGTACACAACAAAGATGGGTTGATGCCCCAATTGCTGAAAGGTTTTTTTTTTGTTATTCTAGGTAATCCAGGGTGACAGTCTTGATGGCCTTTAAGTATTTATATACACTATTACACAGTCATATATCAGTACACAAGAAATTGTGCTTTGATGGCTGAATTGCTGCTCAACTTTGCTGAATGTTTTTTTTTATTCTACGTAATCCAGGGTGATAGTTATTATGGCCTTTCAACAGCAGTTGGTAATAGTGTATGAAAATAATACTTATACTATAAGAAATATGTATATTATATACACTATTACACAGTCATGTATCAGAACACAAAAAAGGTGCAGTTGATGCTTGAATTGCTGAATTTTTTTATTCTAGGTAATCCACTGAGATGTCTTGATGGACTTTCAGTCTTTCACAGCGACTGGGAATAGTTGATGAAAATAATATTTAGTTGTCATTTTCATCTCAATTCATTTAGTTATGCATACACAAGCTGTTCTTGCACTTGAAGAACATGATACTCAGTGGGTAGTGTTTCCACAAGCCATTCATATAATCAGGTCTGAGGATCTGAGCAGTTTAGGACTGAGGTATAGTTTTGGTTCATCAGAACAACTCACAAAACAGGTTGAATTATTCAGTCTAGTGTCAGTTCTGTCGGAGTCTATCAGTCATACATAGTGCTAAGATTTCTGTCTGACCTGAGGTCTCCAAATGCTGTGTTTATGGTAAGTAGATAAGTGGCTCTGTATTCAAAATAATTTAAAAAAATACATGTACTTGACTAGTACTTGAAATGTACTTGATTTTCAAGTACATTTTTAGCAAGTACAAGTACAGTACAAGTACTGTACTTGGTAAAAAGTACCAAGTACAAGTACAGGCCAAGTACTGAAAATTTTGTACTTGAGTACAAGTACCAAGTACAAGTACATGTACTTGACCCAAGCCTGAGGAATACTGTAATGCTTTGTGTGTGAATCATATATATATGTGAATCTGGGATCCACATGGTTATAGGCACAGTTGCATGAAAACAGTCCTTCATATCTTATCTCCATCAAAGCATTAAGGGGATATAAAACCAAAAAATGGTTCATCTCATCATCTTGTCATTGTTTCTTGAACATAATACATCAGAAGCCCTATTGTATGGTTAAATATGGATTTCTGTTGGTTACAACATAATTTTCATTATTTTCTGTTCTACAAGGCTGATTTGCAGTGTGCTAAGCTGAATCAATCAACCTCTGTAATCCCATGAATTGATTATTCTGTGCAGGTTATTTGCAGTTGTTCACTTTGTCAACTTGTAGTCCTGCAGTAAAGCAGCTTAATTTGTCATGAACTTCTCTTGTAGAATGAACACCCTGGGGGCTTAACCATATAAAAATTAATAAATAAATTGGAGTGTTTCAACCTGCACTGTTCTTGGTATGCCATCATCTATAGAGAATGCTTTGATATATGGTATCTCACTGAGTCATAATCAGCTGAGGGGTGGGAGGGTTCAAAGTGGCAAAAGTTTTCCTATACACTTATTTGCACCTGACATGCCACTTGTCATCAAGAGAACTGATTATATTGATAAGTGCATGGAAAGTTGGTCACTGGGGCAATAAGAAATCATTGTTCAGACACACTGATAAAAGTTTGAAGAGGGCAGTGTTTGGGTCAGTACAAATTAACACATCAGAGTAGCTCTATGATGTCAGCTGTGTAGGAGACAGCAGGGTCTGATTTTGGGAAATGGGATGGGTTGAAAGGGAGGATTGATTTTGTGACCGATTTGTTTAAGTTTCCTGGGTCCAGTAAAATAGTTGAAAGGTCAACTTCCCTCCTCTGCTTTCCCCCCCCAAGGCCTTTCAACCATGGATAATTGATCCATATTAATAAAAATGACATATTTCTGTATTTGAATATGTCATTTTCTCCATACTTTAACTTAAAAGTATATTTTCTATGATATAGGTAAATTATTTCATGCCAGCCAGCCAGGACAGTTGAGACAGCATGTTTAATAATAGATTTAGGAAAATAATTTCTTCTACATTTTTATTGAGATATATACTGTCTGGTTACCTGTTCATTCAACTGGCAACCTATCATTTTGAGAAATTTCCACTTCTTACACAGTTTTGTCCCTGGCTCTTCTGTCTTTGAGTAAGTTGATGGATTATTGTCTTTTGAACTCGTTGTAAACTTCATTAATTGCCTTCTAGTTTCACTCTATTCAACTCCTATCCAAAATCTTGTATAGTGATTAAGGTTGTTCTATAAACACCCAGACTCTTAACTGCTGTCATCCTAAAGCAGTTCCGTAACCCAGGAAATACCGAAATCAGGTGCATATTGCCATAGCAACATATTATTTAACAAGAACCAGGTTAAGTGAGTCATTGTGAGGCAACTGTAAGTAATTTATATGTTACCAGGAACTGTGCCACACCGTGGATATGCTCAGTGATAGTTATCTGTTCTTGGAAATGAAAATATTCAAACCATAGTTGCATCACTGTGGACCTGTAAGATCATACAGAGTTGTGTCTCATTGATGGTGCGAATTAAAATGTTTATTGACTCTGATCAGTGAAACTTGGAATGTGGAACATGCATGGAAATGCATGTATAGGCATTGAAATAATCTTTGTGCATGGTCCCAGTGTGCAGGTAAAGATCCCAGTGCATGTGCATGCACAGATTTTACCAGTCAAAGAGCCTTGAAAATAACCAGTGCTCGACATAAACGGTTAACCGCTTGCCAGGGGCAAGTAAAAGTTCCATGAAATAGTGGTAGGGTAACCAAAATTGGGTTCCTAATGAGTGAAACAAACCTTTACACAAAGGTCTGAATCTTGATTAATCAAAGTGAGCCACTTTCTTTTTCAGGAGAAGTGAAGTCATTTTGTAATACATCTAGCTTACATTACATGCATGTTTTTAAGATCTTGGAAAGTATTGTCATGTACCGGAAACAGTTTGCGCCACCTGTTATTCTTTTACTTGTTTTGTGCCGTTTAGTACCCCATCATTGCCATTTATCAGTACTGTGAGCATTATAAGTCAAAAACTAATGGACAAATTTCTTTCATATTATGCATATACATGGATATGGGTTACAGGATAATGTTTATTTGAATAGGGGTCATGACCTTTCCAATGAGTGGCCTTGACCTTGAATATTGCCATATATGGTGAAAATCACACAAAATCATTAATTTCTCAATAAGGGATGCATTGATTGGTCCAAAAATCAACTTGAACGAAGATCTTGGATAGTGTTATCATGTACGGGAAACAGGTGGTGCCACCTGTTATTCTTTTACTTGTTTTCGTGCCGTTTAATACCCCATCATTGCCACTTAACAGTACATTTATAACCTGTGAGCATTATAAGTCAAAAACTAATGGACAGATTTCTTTCATATTATGCATATACATAGACATGGGTTATGGGATAATGTATATATAAATTGGGGTCATGACCTTTCCTATTAGAGTGGCCTTGACCTTGAATATTGCCATATATGGTGAAAATTACACAAAATCATTAATATCTCAAGAAGGGATGCATGCATTGGTCCAAAAATCAACATGTTCGAAGATCTTGGAAAGTATTGTCATGTACCGGAAACAGGTGGCGCCACCTGTTATTCTTTTACTTGTTTTGTGCCGTTTAATACCCCATCATTGCCATTTATCAGTACTGTGAGCATTATAAGTCAAAAACTAATGGACAGATTTCTTGCATATACATAGACATGGGTTAGGGGATGATGTATATTGAAATTTGGATCATGACCTTTTCTATGAGAATGACCTTTTCTATGAGTGTGGTCTGATATTTATTGTTGCTGAAGATGGGGGGCCTATTCTTAAAGGGGGGGGGCGGGGATTAATTGTCTGGCGATACTATGGCACCTGCGGTGCCAAGAAATATCTAGTTATAGTCTGTTTCAGCTAAGTTGGCCTATGGGATGTGCAAGAATATCAACAAACATTTGAATATGTGTATTGTTGCAAAATAATCATGTGGATCATGGCGGATTTGTGTTGGACAAGTAAAAATTTATGGAGGGCAAAATAAAGCTAGCTGTCACTTGCCCTACTTGGCAAGTACTTTTGAAAGTTGAGCCCTGATTACAAAATTGAACATGAATTTAAACTGCATGTTTCTCAGGCCCATGATTCACATAAATGTTGGAAATAAAAGTAGTTACGTATATTGCATATGGTTCCTATGTCTGTTTATCAGGTGGATTCTGAGTAATGTAACCATTAAGTTCAGATTTAATTTGTGCCATGATGGCCTGAAGGATAATTGTCAGGCCAATATATAAGTATCCAACACTTAGGCCTTAGGGATGTCCTTGCTTTTGTATGCATCCCTGACGGCCTTAAACACATCAAAAACTCCCACCTGCCTATTTGGCCCTGCATGGTCCCCCATTCTAAGCAACATCTCATGAGTTTAATATGATTTGGCAGGTACCTCCTGTTGCCCATGACCATGAACTTGAACCCTGAACTTGACATACTGACCTCCTGTCTCTGGCCGACCACCTGGACTGATATACTGCTCACTTGGACTCAATTAACCAGATCTTTTGAGATTGGTAGAACTGTCACTACCAGGAGTGTTGTCAGGACTCACGGGGGGGGGGGGGGGGGGGGGGGAGATCTAACTCATTGAAAATTAAAAAAATCATCTTGGCTCACTTGACATTATCAAGGACAGTTCCAATATTTATGAATTACACCGGCACCTGCAATGCTTGGTCTCTTGGATATTTGTTCCTTTTAACAAAACTGTCAAATGTCTCATGGATAGATATTCCTTAAATATATACATTTATGTGTGGCCAGATGTTCTTCTGTGCAAGTATTTTCTGGACGGGTATATTTTTGTGACAGTATCCCCAGCCAAAGTGAATTTTTTTCAGACTTTTTTGTCATATCCACAGTAATGATTATCCAGATAAATGCAACAGAGAAATAAAACCCTCTACAGGACAGAGAAATACCCCCACCAGGAATAATATTCTGTTAGCAAGAATAGCTGAGATGAATGTTCATGCAGCAATAGGTGTCCTCCCAGTCACAAAGGACATGCACAGTGCTGAGAAAAAATACACTTTGATTAAGCCATTCCAGACATTGTTTATCCGAAAAACGTGATTGTAATATTTTGTTTTGATTGTTAAATAATATGATCAAGCTTATTTTGGATATTTGATGCTGAACTGTATCTTTGTAGCTATGAATCTGTTGATAATGGTCCCTGGATGGTAATTGCAATTCTTGGTCCATATGTGCTTGTAAGATGCTGGGCCAGGTGCCCCTGGTTACAGCTGTGGGACCAGACAATGTATAACAGCTGTACATGAGATGTGGTGATCATGTGGGGGCCCAGGTTCTCACAGCAGCCTGCACACCTGGTTCCTCTGTAGGTCACTGGGTCAGAGCTGACCTAAAAACAGAGATAGTTTGAGGTCCTGGGTGACATTTAATGTAAGCCCAGACAGGCCCAGGTAAAAGCCTCATAAGTTGCCATGTAATCACATGCAATATACAGACCCTGGGCAATTTAATAGATCATCCATCAAGCTTTGTGACAAGTCATCAGTTCATGAATACACTTGGTTGTGCCATTGGCACTGGTGTGGCCACAGAGCCCTGGGAGGTTTGATTGACAGGGTCACTGGCTTCTTGTGCAGCTGACAGTACACTCTGATTCAGAACATTGATGTTCATGAACCGGCCCACAGTGCCTCAAGGTGCCATGCTTAGTGCTTCAGTACAGGGTCTTACCATTCTCAGATGTTTGCATGCATTATCCATTAGATATTCTTCTGATTTTTTTGCAGGAATAATTTAACCTGATTTAAAAAAAAAAACAGATATGCTAATTATGGGAATGAATATATTGTTGCAAATTAAGTTGTACCATACTACCATGTGTCTGATCTGAATGAAGGACGTTTAGGACACTGACATTTCAGACTAGGACATTCCGGACAAGGACATTTCGGACAGGCCTTTTTGCAAGGGCGGACATTTCAGACATCAACATTATTATCTTAAAATAACCATTTAAAATTTATTTTTAGTGTATCATTGTACACATTTGTTGATTGGAATCATATTCATTTGGCTCAAAATTTTGGATATTAATTACATGATTATTATATATAAATACAATTTTTGAATGTAACAATGTGTATGTCCACTGATACAATTTTTTTCCTTCAGATCAATATTATTACCATAAAATAACCTTTAAAAATATAATTGTGAATTATCTTTTGCTTACAAACACCACAAAATGAAATACTTTTAGTTAGAAGTATTATTTTAAAAGTTTTTTTAACTAAGTAAATATTATTTCATTCATACATTTAAAAAGTACTGTTAAATGGTTCTTTTATGGTTATAATATTTAACTGCACATTTAAAACATATTATTAAATGGTATATATAATAATCAAATAATTATTTCTCATTTTATATATAAATAATTTAAAATTTCATGTTAATAATATTGATCTGTCCAAAATGTCCTTCCTTGCAAAAAGGCTTGTCTGAAACGTCCTAGTCCGGAACGTCCTAGACCGGAATGTCTTAGTCCGAAATGTCTGCGTCTGAAACCTCAATCTACCATCTGATCTTTCTCAAACTGATGACTGTTCTTGTCTCTATATTATATATTTCCACTTATTCTTTCTTTATGTATTCTTTCTGTATGTCAAGATAAATCACAACAGAATAAATCTGTATTTAATTGATGTAAAGCCATATTAAACTGTTATGTGATGTTTATGTTTTAATGTCATACTATGGTTGCCTTTTTTTTGGAAATGTTACACATTCACAAGTTGCAAAAGGGGAATTATTGTAAAAATACAACAACCTTAAAAAAAGAGGTCCCTTTGTTAAAGGCAAGTTGAAAGAAAAAAAAGATTTATTATTATAACAATGATAATCAATCTTGTATGTTTAAAGATTTCTGTTATAAATTATATCAGATCTTTCAAATTATCTTTGATGAACAATAGTTTCCACTAGGTTGATGTTCCTTTGGTCCACATCCAAATGTTAAGATTTAGCACACTTATTCTTTTACATAAATCATGTAATAATGGGTGTACTCTGTGCAGGTCTAATGTATTTTGAAATCAGAAAATGGAACTCTTGTGAAACACTGGAAAATTAAAATTTGCAAAATTTTAGCAAACCACAGTTTATCAGCACAGCATGAAATGCAGTCAATATTAAGGTAGGTATAAGTTTGCAAAGCACTTTGTTATTAATACAATATGGATACCATATTGACCTTTCCATTAATTTTCTTTTTATCCCAAATGCTAGGAGGTATTTGTCAACACAACAGGGATTCACACTTAGATGAAATGTTGATGTTTATATATCCACCTAGCAGTGCTTTGTGCTGATTAAAAGCATTAATTGTATGACTCATGATAGGTGATACTGATATTGAGAGACTACCATGACATTATTCTGGCTTGGTGGATATGATTTATTATATATAAATATGCAATATTACTGTACAAGTGCTCTGACCTGTGATACAGCTCCACAGCATGCTGACCACAGGTACTTAAACGGCTGTACATACAAACCAATTCCTGTTGGTAAAATAAATTGTTTCAGATTAATGCAGTCCACCAGCACAATAGTTCACTGTTGCCAGTACCCTCATCTGGTTGACTATAGGATGTGTAGCCTGTGGATTTGACTAAAGGACAATATAATCAGGATATAAGTCAGTAGTAAAATCATATTTGATGAATGAAGATTAAATATGACTGATGATTGATTATTAATCAGTTATTTTATGTACAATCCATAATTCCATTAGATATGCTGTATAGAATAATACCTAAAATATTGACTGAGTAAATTCAGTCTAACATGTAACAGTCTAACAATTTTCTTATATCTCCGACAGGGTTAAAATATTTTTCCTCGATAAAATGACATCTTCTCATGTGAATACATATTTTGTTTTTGATTGATTATACTGTCAGGGGTTGCCGACTCGCGGGTTCTCTCGTCAAACTCGAACTCCAGACAGACGTTAAGATGATGTTTAATCAATATATTAAAGCCGTACAGGTTCACACCATGCACATACACTAAAAATATATTAAAACAGCAGGCTACTGGAGACTCACTCTGGACTTGAGACCTGACACCTCCGACTTGACACCTTTTCAGTGCCATCCCAGTATACTTATACATTCTAGAGGCGTAAATGAGGACCTTAACGAAACAGGGGTTGCAAGGCTGGTGCTGATATCGCTATCTGGTCCAGTCAGAGTAAAAGTGTGTTTCTTCTTAACGCTTAAAATGGATATAATCAAAAGACTACTATACGCTCAACAATAAATAATACCTTGCTAGATAGCTCCCACAACACTTAATCAGTAATACTAATTGTGACGTATTCACGAATTATAATTAACTTGTAATGTGAAATAAACTTAGATTATACTATGTGGATCTTAATTTATCAACTGAAAAATGATTAATAATTGGAAAATTAAATAAGGTAAGGTATCATGGCATATATGTACATACAGAGAACAAAGAGGCCCACCTGATACTCTATTATTCTAAGAAATATAAATAAGGACCTGGTTGCTAAAGAAGAATATACTTTTATAGAAAACACTCTGTCTCTCTCTATATATATCCATATGGGATATTGAGCAGGGGTCGAGGGGAAGCCATCAGCCTCACTGCGCAGTCGCTTGGCTGGATGGCTCCTTACGCAATCAGACCGGAGAGACCAGAACTAATAGTTAACGGCTGGACATCAGTGTACGCCTAGACCTGTATATGTATAAGTGTGTACTTTGTAACAATACTAAAGTCCAGCCAATTTAATCAGTTATGAAAGAAAACAGCCAACTATCAATATATTTGATAAATTGGTACACCCCTAATATATTCCATATCATAAGTATATCTTTGGTGGCATTTAAGTTTGAGATCAAATTTGTTAATTCTCACTAGCTTTCGAAATGCATATTTTGTATGTGCCAGTCTTTGTGTGTATATTTGATTGAGGTTACGGTCATATTTTCTCACATCTGTTCTTGATTTTAGTTTACATGAAGAAAATTTGCATATTTTTTATATAGCACAGGTTTTATATCAAATTCTTCATTATGTCACTTAGGTTCATTTAAGGTGTTGCTCTTTCTCAGGTGCACTGCTTATTCTGTGATTCCACATATAAGTACACAGCTAATAGAAGGACCATTTATGGATTGGAATGGTATTGGTCAGAGATTATGTTCTGTAATTGAAGAGCTACATGTCCAGGTCCTGGTAGAAATACAAGAGGCACGCTTCCTTGGCCAGGCTAAGTGGAAATGCATGCCCAGAGGGCACTCAGGAAGTGACCCCACTCAGGGGTAATACCTGTCCTCACAAAGGACAAGCGGTTAATGGGGCCCAGGTCAGGATGTCCATGGTGCTGCCCTGGAGCTGATGGCAATGGTCCTTCTTATCCCATATTAAAATCAGGCTGCACTACATGTGATTCACATTTACATGCATTACAGAGACATTGACCTGAGAGCACAGGACATCATCAGTTCTTGCATAAGGTTAAAGGGGGACAGGACAGTCTCCACAGACAAATTTGATTACATCACCCTACCATGGTTGTCTGGTATTCTGCTACCAGTGACAGTGTCTTTTATGATGGTTATAGAGGAAAGCAGTTTTTATTTTATAAACAAATTTTAATTTAAATTGTGTCATAAATGTATCTGTGATACAACTTGTAAATATTCATGATTGACTATGAGTGTTTGATGCTTGCTATAGTTATCAAACAATTACCACGCAAATATCCTGTTCTTTATATTCCTGATGTTTTGGATCATATCTTGAGTTTTAAGGGGTGTATATAAAGTTCTCATGACTAGAGGGACCAAGATACCAGCTTAAGCATATGTATGTTATTAGGTGCGCTTAGGTGACATTGGAATGTGTCCAGCACATATATTTTATATATATCTGTTCCAGCCAAACCATTAAGCATTTACCTGTGGTTTAGGATATTGGCTTTTGTGGGCAAGGTCACTTTGGACAATATACTTGACTTAAAAGATTAGCACAAGCCAACCTATAGATACAGAAAGTGGTTGGGTTGGTGGACGGAAGTTTTGGACACACACTTTTCAGATAAGATGTTTCTGATTAGGACATACTAGACTAAGATATTTCAGATAGGACTTTTTGCATGGGAGCAAATTTTAAAAGTCAATATTTGAAATTTCCATAAGCATGAAAAATTATTGAAATTGTTGGGAAAGAGGTTTCATCAGTTAACCTTTGAAATATTGAGCTTAAAATCCCCCCCTAAAAAAATGTTATTTAATAAAAATTAGAACAGGTTGAATAATTGTGTTTAATTTTAAAACCAAATTACTATTTAAAGACAATATTAAACCATATTAGCTGTATACCCTGTTTTGAGGTAGCAGTAACAGTTTTAAATGAACATAAAAAAGGGAAGCAGAATAACTGAAAAAATAGAACGACAAGTTTGATAACATGTCAGTAGATATGAAATGGGGGAAGTCTATTCATATATAGAAGGGATTATGCCAGGGTCTAAGAATTCTGTGGCATCTTTAGACACCCTTGAATTTAAGATGTCAGGATTGCTCCTTTTTTTGTAGCTGAATTTTTTACGCCAGGTTTAAGACTTTGAACAGAAATCTTGACTAAAACTAGCAGCATTTTGTTAACAATGAAAGATCAGCCAGTTAGGCAGCAGCACTTGGGGGCAAGCGTTTTTCATATCCAGGTGCAAGACCTTCTATTGAATGGGGCAGGTCATGTGAAATAGTTCAGTGCCAGTGCCCTGGAGAGTGCCCCTGTTCCATGTTAAATAGTCTCCTGAGCATTATGTGCTTGCATCAAGCCATTCTTTGAGATTATTGGCAGTAGGGAGACCTAGTGCTAGCTGGTCATGTATGGTTATGGGAGCAGGCCACTGTACTGCTGTGTCATCAGAAAAAAAGGTCAAGGACTCCCAGAGGGCAGAGGTGCATTAGTAGCATGGTTGGTTCTGATGGCAGGGCATGACCCAGAGTACCTGCACTGCTCAGGTGCATCCTGGCCTGACTAGGGCAGCACACCTGTGCCCACAGTGTACACCTTTTATTATCCTCCAGTACCTTGGTCAGGATGGCTGACTGTGGTTTGGCACAGCACACCTGTAATTATTTGCTACTTTACTGAATGTTATGATACCTTTCCAGTCATGGGATATCTGTGGAATGCATTCATGGCTTTGCTCAGCAAAACCTGTGCGAGATATTTTTATCTGTTGCATAAAAAAATTAATCTTAAACTAAATTTTATTTAGAATACCCAAGTGTAATTAATAAAAACCTGATATTGTGCAAATTGCTGCACAAATACTTGTTCAAAACTTGCATCATGATCTGTCTTACCTTTTATTAAGGTGGTTTGAAAGCTGCCATTGTGAAATGTTCTTACAACAGGTAAATATTTAGCAGAATATTGGGCATAGTGAATACACCATGTCAACAGAGAGTCTGCTGTATACACTTAATTATCAGGCATGGTGAATACACCATGTCAACAGAGAGTCTGCTGTATACACTTGTCAGGCATGGTGAATACACCATGTCAAACGAGTCTGCTGTATATACTAAATATCAGGCATGGTGAATACACCTTGTCAACAGAGAGTCTGCTGTATACACTTAATTATCAGGCATGGTGAATACACCATGTCAACAGAGAGTCTGCTGCATATACTTAAATATCAGGCATGGTGAATACAGCATGTCAAACGAGTCTGCTGTATATACTAAATATCAGGCATGGTGAATACACCATATCCCTGGGCTAGCGCTGGCCATAGAAACTGGTTAGCAACTATGGCTAATTAGGTGGGAAAAGCATTAGCCACAGCTCACTTTGGTTAGCCACAGGAAACGTTTAATGAATATATTCTTTTTTCGGCTGATTAATACATTACATATTATAGATCATAGCAATAGGCAGTGATTCCAAAACATTTAATCAGTAATAGGCAGTAATAGAAAAAAATTATGAATAATAATAATAGTAAGAGTAGGATAATAAATTAATTGCTATATCTTTTAATTACTATTACTGGCCTATGGGTTTACTATGGTGTGAAAACTATTAGCAATCCTGATGAGGCCTCGGTCAGGTCTTAATTTACAGTTACTGACTGTTTTCCTCCAATAGGGGTATCTAGCGTAACCACTAAAATTAATAAGATGGCCGATCAGACCTGATAATTAAGGGTGGATGGCCTGTTGCCATCCGTGCACATAGCTGTTCAGTATTTAAGGAAATGCTGTCTGAAACAATGAGCAGGTTCTTCTTTTGTAAATAATGGATCTATTTATTTCGGTCAAACCAACATATCTTTTTCGGCACCATTGCTGTGTGATCAGTCCGATGGGTGGCATCCTTCACAACGTGCTCAGACGACGGCCATCCTGTATCAGAATGTAAGAAGAATTCTGTTCTCTTTACTGACATTACTTCTTCCTCACGAATCAGATAATATGACCACACATGATGCTGTCTCTGACATGAAGCATGCGCGGGACCACGCGGAACTACCTTTAGCAGTTAAAGTTTGACTGAAGAAATTCTCCGTTCAAGGAAAGCATATATTTCACTGACTAGCGGCGGGTGTAACAAGACCACAAGGCTGTATATTAACCACTGACAAAAATCTTAAATAGATGCCAGCTAATTACACGTACATCAAGAAAACAAAATACCCAGTACGCTTTATTTATTACAGTCTGTGAAATCAATCGCTGTAATATTTTCATATACTGATACATAAACTGTGTCACAACTTACAGATGATCAGTGAAATATAGACTGGTACCCTGCTCTATTATTGCCCTCAGCTAAGCATTGAGACAGGCATACAACGCCATTTTAAGTACTCCCAGTTGCAACTCCTGACTTTCCTTGTAGACCAACTCCAGCATGCACGCTCATACCGGTTGCCATTTTCTTTAGTTATTTCTAGTTTTCAAATATTGAAAAATGAGTTGTTGCACAAAAATTGAATGATGGATGTATAGATAAGACGGTGTACTGAATCTTAGATATTCGACTGTACGTGATATTGATTTATTATCAATATCTATTAATCCAACCATTATTGTCACATGAAATGTAAAGCAAACTTTTGGCAATTTCTCTTAGCAAACGAAATGCTTATTTTTATCATATATAATACATTCTGGAGTTGGAACCAGTCTGCCGGGAGTACTGAAGATGGCATTGTACACCCGTCTCTATGATTGGTCAAGAGCAGTGGTGCCATAATAGAGCGGGGTACCAGTCTAAGCAAAATAAATCTTCTGTCCAATGAGTGCTAAGCTAAGTTCCATGCTCAACTACCGACCAATCAGAGCAGAGTTAGTTTTTAGCTCAGCTGACTGTAAGTCATCTGAGCTATAGGGATCACCTTTTGTCCGTCGTCCGTCCGGGCGTCTGTCCGTTAACAGGGCACAAATCGTAACCGCTAGAACTGGAATCTTCTTACTTGACATCCTGGGAGGTCTATGGAAATTCTCCTTGTAAACCTGAAATAAGGTCACTGTGACCTATATTCTTCGAGCTATGGGGTTCCGAAGTACCCCCCAGAATAATGGAAAATTTGATACAAAAGCTCAAGTATCTAAACAACTATTGCAGTGATCACCATGATACTTTGCATGGATATTGATCATGGAATATGTCATCAGTTTCTGCAGTATGGTGGGGCCACCTGTATTTTTTTTATTTTTACGAATTTTTTTCTCTATTTTTGAGACCTCATAAGATGCGGTCATCTGTTAACATGGCACAAATCGTAACAACTGGACCTAGAATCTTCTCTCTGACATGCTGAGAGGCCCATGAAAAGTCTCCTTAAAAACTTGAAATAAGGTCTCTGTTACCCATAACCTCTGAGCTATGGGGCTCCGCAGTACCCCCCAGAATAATGGAAAATTTGATACAAAAGCTCAAGTATCTGAACAATTATTATATTGATCACCATGATTCTTTGCATGGATATTGATCATGAAATGTTTCATCAGTTTCTGCATTCTGGTGGTGCCACCTGTATTTTTTCAATTTTTAGCTCAGCTGACTGAAAGTCATCTGAGCTATAGGGATCACCTTTTGTCTGTCGTCCGTCCGGCCATCCAGGCGTCTGTCTGTTAACAGGGCACAAATCGTAACCGCTAGACCTGGAATCTTCTTACTTGACATCCTGGGAGGTCTATGGAAATTCTCCTTGTAAACCTGAAATTAGGTCACTGTGACCTATATTCTTCGAGCTATGGGGTTAAGAAGTACCCCCCAGAATAATGCAAAATTTAATACAAAAGCTCAAGTATCTGAACAACTAATGCATTAATCACCATGATTCTTTGCATGGATATTGATCATGGAGTGTTTCATCAATTTCTGGAGATTGGTGGCGCCAGCTATATTTTTTTTTATTTTTTTACGATTTATTTTTTCTACTTTTGTGATCTTTAAACATTTGGTCATCTGTAAACAGGGCACAAATCATAATGACTGGACCTAGAATCTTCTGTCCTCACCTCCAGGGAAGCCCATAAAAGGTCTACATGGAAACCCGAAATAAGGTCCCTGTTACCCATATTCTGTTAGCTATGGGGCTCTGAAGTACCGCCCAGAATAAAGATTTGGTCATATATTAACAGGGCACAAATCATAATGACTGGACCTAGAATCTTCTTTCTTGACATGCAGGGAGGCCTTTGGAAAGTCTCTTTGGAAATCTGAAATTAGGTCTCTGTTACCCATATCCTTCATGCTATGGCTCCGAGAA
Source organism: Sipunculus nudus (assembly GCA_026874595.1). Taxonomy (NCBI): domain Eukaryota; kingdom Metazoa; phylum Annelida; class Sipuncula; order Golfingiida; family Sipunculidae; genus Sipunculus; species Sipunculus nudus. The sequence goes on along the minus strand of CM049307.1, from coordinate 41,180,214 downwards.
TAAAGATTTGGTCATCTGTTAACAGAGCACAAATTATAATGACTTGACCTAGAATCTCCTTTCTTGATATGCTGGGAGGCCCCTGAAAAGTCTCCTTGTGCACCTGAAATAACATCTCTGTTACCCATATCCTTCATCCTATGCGGCTTTGAAATACCCCCCAGAATAAACATTTGGTCATCTGTTAACAGGGCACAAATCATAATAACTGGACCTAGAATTTTATTTTTTGACATGCTGGGAGACCCCTGAAAAGTCATCTTGTAAACCTTGAAAATAGGTGTCTGTTACCCATATCCTTCATGCTACAGAGCTCCATAGTACCCCAATGAATATTGGATGATTTTATACAAAATGTCAAGTTTGGAAAAAGTATTTCATTCAAATTTGACATTCAGATGATAAAATTACTTTTGTCAATGTCTTCCTGGTCAGCTGAGCGTCATGACCCCTGGGTCACTTGTTGTTTTATAAGAATAAAGGGCAACTGTTGGAGAATTCTTGGAGAGCCAGAGAATTTTTATGGCTGTTTATGCAATGTTAGTTGAACATAAATACCTCCAAATATTCTCCCTTGAAATCTTTGTGGATTCTCCGACTTTTATAGAGATCTACATTAAAGTGGTTTCTAGTTGGTAAGTTGTAAACAAACACGTTCAAGGAATAATTGATGGTATATAAGAGAATATTTCCTCGCATTTTGGACAAATCACTCGCATTTTGCGATTTGGCGAGTGGCTAGCGCAAGCCCAGTATCCACAGAGTCTGCTATACACTTAAAATCAGGCTTGGTGAATACAAGACAGAATATTATGTGTATCTTATTCTTGTACTCACTGATTAATAATATGTGAATTCTGATTTTATACTCCCGGACCAGTTGTGGTCTTTGATCGTGCTCTTAGTAGCAGGATATCAATTAATTATGTGTACTCTCACCCTGTCAGCTTTAATAATATACTCAGTGTGACATTTGCTCCCTCTGCTCCTGTAAATAAGCTACTTGGGTTATGGTACAACATCAGTCAGCTTTCATCTGAATTAAGGAATGGTTTGAGATTTTTCACACAGCAAGCGCTCCCAAAATTTTACTTTGTTCCTGAACTGATTTAAGATTTCTTTATTTTATTTTGAAAATACTTTTACCACACAGCCAGACCTGTTAATATGGCCTTTTTATTGAATATATAATTAGATATCCCAAATATCTATTTAAATGGTGGTCTTTGGCCTTACAGGTGTTGGTAATTGTGGCATGTTTTATGGATTTGCAGCTGTACAGGTCATCACTGTTCCTGGGCTATACAGTTGTTAGACCTGTCTAATGGCTTGGTTCATTTTCTCCCCTTCCCGGGGAGATGTGTTTTAATTGCAAGGCCATCCATTTGTTACATTCTTGTGTTTAATCTGTTATGCGCAACAACTGTGAAACATATGATATGTTTTAACTTGCAGTGTCCCTAAATGAGTCAACCAAAAGTAAAAATAAAGAACCTCCGGGGCCACATCACTTTTCATTAGATTGCTTTCATTTTCACCTCATTGTATCCGCCAAAACAGAGTTTTGCGGATACTATGTTTTCAGCTGCACGCCGCCGCTGCCGCGTAGGTGTCCGGAGAACTCCTCCGTAACCGCTGGGCGGGATTTTCCGAAACCCGGGATTATGTTCGGGTCACATGTGAACTGCTGCGCCCCGGTTTTGTTTTGACCTCTGACCTTTCCTCTGCGCTCTGCGTCCGTTTGTGCGTCTGTTTCCACACATAAACCCACATATTTCGGGAACCGTTTGACGGATCAGGAAAATTTTTGCACAAATGTAGCCCTTGGAGAGCTTTATAACATACACAAAAAATCGTGGCGCCACCTGCAACCATGTTTGCACAGTGTCCATCTGTTAGTCTACCTTGGGTTAAAATCACTCATATCTCTGCAGTGATTTGACTAATTCACCTGAAATTCGGCATGCGTATACATCCTGGATAGCTTTTCTGATTTTATGACTGGTGGCGCTACCTACATTCACGTTTATGCTGCAGACATCCAAGCTCATATCTCGGGAACCGTTTGACCGATTGGGCCAAAATTTTGCATGTGTATAGATCTCACATAGCTTTTTATCATACGCAAAATTGGTGGCGCCACCTGCAGCCATTTTTGCACAGCTCCCGTCTGTTTGTCTGCCATGGGATTAAATCACTCATATCTCTGCAGTGATTTGACGAATTCACCTGAAATTCGTCACACGTATACATCCTGGATAGCTTTTCTGATTTTATGACAGGTGGCACCCTACATTCACGTTTACGCTGCAGACATCCAAGCTCATATCTCGGGAACCGTTTGACCGATTGGGCCAAAATTTTACATGTGTATAGATCTCACATAGCTCTTTATCATACGCATAACTGGTGGCGCCATCTGCAGCCATTTTTGCACAGCTCCCGTCTGTTTGTCTGCCATGGGATAAAATCACTCATATCTCAGCAGTGGTTTGACATATCTGCCTAAAATTTTGCAGGTTTATACATCCCCGACAGCTCTCCTTATTTTATGACAGGTGGCGCCACCTGCATTCTAGTTTATGCAGCAGATATCCAAGCTCATATCTTGGGAACCGTTTGACCGATTGGGTCAAAGTTTTGCATGTGTATAGTTCTCACATAGCTCTTTATCATATGCAAAACTGGTGGCGCCACCTTCAACCATTTTTGCACAGCGTCCATCTGTTTGTCTGCCACGGGCTAAAATCACTCATAAACATATAGTGGTTTGACTTATCTGCCTCAAATTTTGCATATGTATACAACTTGGAGGGCTTTCTGGATTTTGTGGTAGGTGGCGCAACCTACATACACCATTTGGCTGCAGACATCCATGCTAATATGCAACACTTCACTCTATTTCCCCTTGCCACTTGATCCATGCCTCACTTCACCCGTTCCACTCTGATTTAGGCGAATACACGTAGTCGCTTGTCGACTACCCGTATTCTAGTTGATTATGTCTTACCTGGAGGAAGACACTTTTGTTAATTAGGAAAAAAATTTTTGAGCATCTTTGCTTGCAAAGTTTAGTGACAACAATGGTAGATTGTCTCTTTTAGCTGTCACTGTGCCTATTTCTGTGACAATAAAGGGAATTGTTTCATCACTTTGGCTGTATTCTTCTTTTGCATTTATTCATAACACCACTGTAATCCGTGTCAGTACATCACTACTGTCTGTTGTACTGTGGCTTCATGTATTCAGAACAGCAATTCCATTTTTAGGCCTTGCAGATTTATTTAGCGACATAATGAACTCATGTTTTTCTTCGTTTTCACAGGTGTTCAGAATGTCATTATGACTTGTAATTTTCAATTCTTGCCAATGTACTGGTCTTCATGACGTGTGAATTTTTTGCTCATGCTGATGTTCAGAATATCATTTATGATTATTTCCTCACCTTTTATCTTTAATGTTCAGGGCATTGTTGTGGCATGTCTTCTTACAGGTGTTGAAAAAAAAAAATTAATTGTTTTCTTAATTCTTGCAGGTGTTTTTTTCCATCTGGCAATATGATGTGTATTCTGTATACTGACAGGTGTTTTGAGCATCATTATGACATCCATTCCTTTTTCTTGCAGGTGTTTGTAACATCATTATGATGTGTATTCTATATTTTTGCAGGTGTTCTGAACCTCAATACAACTTGCATTCTTATTCTTGCAAGTGTTCTGAACAGTGAACACCATATTGACTTTTATTCTTTATTCTTAAAAATATTCTAAACCTCATCATTATGACTTGTATTCTTGCAGGTATTCTGAACCTAATTACAACTTGCATTTTTGTTTGTGCAAGTGATCTGAACACCAAAATGACTTACATTCTATGTTCTTAAAAGTATTCTTAACCTCAACTTTATGACTTGTATTCTGTATTTATTGAACGTGTTCTGAAAGTCTTTATGACTTGTATTCTGTATTTTTGCAGGTGTTCTGAACGTCATTATGACTTGTATTCTGTATTTATTGCAGATGTTCTGAATGTCATAATGACTTGTATTCTATATTTATTGCAGGTGTTTTGAACGTCATTATGACTTGTATTTTGTATTTATTGCAGGTGTCTGAACATCATTATGACTTATATTCTGTATTTATTGCAGGTGTTCTGAACGTCATTATGATTTGTATTCTGTATCTTTGCAGGTGTTCTGAACGTTATTATGACTTGTATTCTGTATTTTTGCAGGTGTTCCGAACGTCATTATGACTGTGGCAAGTTCCATCAGAGAGTAGCACACTATCCTTTTGATGACCACCATCCGCCAGAACTACAGCTGATCAGGCCCTTCTGTGACGACGTGGACAAATGGTTATCAAAACATGAAAGAAATATAGCTGTCATACACTGTAAAGCAGGAAAGGTAAGGGGAATTTAAAGCTCATTTTATAAAATCATCAACTCCCCTTCCATGTCTCTCCCCTCTGGACGCCTTTCCTTTGAATATAAATTCAGTCCCATTAAAATGTATAATTGCTCTTTTAATATCATATAGATAAATGTTAATATGATAAGAATAGGCTTTTAAAAGTCTGATATCACTGATGATGTCAGTCTCATCCAACTTTACACTTTGCCTTCCTGGTCATCGGACCTGTACATTCTTGAACCTTTTCTCTGCCCCCTGAGAGGCATATAACCAAAGCATTCATAACAGGCACTAGAAGGTTCTAAATTTTGCATGCTGCCCATGACCAGTACCCATTTGCTCCAGGGTGGAGCAAGTGCACCCTTGTGGTAAAGACTTTGGCTAAGAATCTAAGTGCAAAAGGAAGCCAGAGCAGTATGGGAACCGACAAGCTTGTGGTCACAAGTCCCATGTATCCTAACCATTACTGCCATGCTGACAGTATCTTTGTCACTGGGCTGTATTTGGATTGCTTGTCCTGGCAGATTTTATACTGGTGTATATATATGTCAATGTACCTTGGATTCACTTGTTATGAACATTGTATCCTCATAAAGCCCCCAGCCTAGCACTGGAGGATTATTGGAAGACTTAATATGGTGCATGTAAGATAACAAGATTTTAATGCACAGGAGTACAGAAAAGATTAGAGGATGTTGTGGTTGTTACAGGGACTGGCCCAGTGTAAATAATGTCGATTAATAATCTTCAGATCCGATTTGAATTCAGAGAAAGCTGAGGTTATAGTACATGCTCTATGATTGGCTTTAAATGATCAGCTGACAATTTGTAAATATGGCTTAACCCATTTACCAGACTTCATAAAGGAAAATTAGGGAATTTTAAAGCTCTGAGCATTAGCCATACATGTTGTTTGCCAAGAAACATGATACCTATAGGAAGTGGTAACAAATGTGTTTCGACTCCATCAATACTGTAATCTTTGTAAGTACAGCCATATTACTTTATGACAGATCCTGGCATTTTATTTGCTACAAGACTTGTCACAAATAGTGGATGATGCACCACCATCTTGTACCAGAATATATGAATAACAAGTACAACATACACCTGGGAAACAGATATATAATTTATATTTAAAATGTGGCAGTTTACTGCATCTGCAGGATCACATATGGCACATGGACCACTTTTTCCTCTCCAGGACCAAACCCTTAACTACCCCTGGGTCACTAAATCTTATTAAAAGAAGGCCCCTAGCATTTGCCTATTTGGCTTGATTTTTGTAGTCCAAACTGATTATATATTTTACAACATGGATAAAGATACCCATTCACCTCAAGTAAATTGATTCTATAATAATTGTTGCAAAATTAAAAAATGCAGCAAGAGCAAGATATTACCTGGAAATTGTAATGTAATTGTTAACCCTCCTCCTGCGGGACCCGTATATATACGGGCGACGCGCCGCATCCCCGCCATGCGGGATACGTATATATACGGTTTGGGAGGGTGCTAGGTTTATAGGCCAATAAAAAAATTCTTATCCCGTCAATCCGTATGAAATTTTATGCAGGATCACTAAAGGGGATTTCCATTCGAATGGTTTCGTTTTCCCGGAAGGTTATTTGACAAACCGTGTGCGAATAGCGATGACATTTTTATCATGTGTACGGGACATGACCAGTCATGACCCGCGAAGTAGGTCAATCATGGCGGCGTCTGTTATTGTTGACAATGAGAAAATAGCGCAATTATTTCTGGATTCTGGTCGACTAATGGGAAAAGTTTTTCTTATTAACTCAATGAAAATGACAGCCAGTTTCATTATAGATCTTGAGGAACTGACTGATCTGTTACGGGAGTGGGCAAACGGTGATGTGACGGACCGGACTGCGCGGTGTCGGACTTCAACCGGCACACGCACGTCAGCCATGTTTCAAGACGTGATGAATTGATGAAATGTATATTTGACTAGAAAAGAGCATGAAATCAATGTAAACTGTAACAAAAAATGTAAAAAACGTATATGTAAGAGGTAAGACAAGTTAAAAGTAAAAAGTCACTTGAATAATAACGTGTAGAGAAGTTCTCTCCCATGGGTGAACATTGTTGGAATTATTTAGCGATTTAATCGTCACGTTCCTTGCATGTCAACTCGTGCCGCAAGTTGTAGTCCTTGCATTATTATTTTATTATATAAATTTTCTTTAATATTAACTGTTTATAATGAAGTTTTTTACATTTTTAAAGAAGCTTACACATTTTGACGATGTCCTGTAAGCAAAGTATTTTTTTTTAGAAAAAAAAGTAAAAAATAAAAACCTTCCAAAACTGTTGTCTCCCATGTGTTCCAAGTAAATTTATTCATATTTATATAGATAAAATAATTCTTTCCACTCTCTTCCACAAAAAAAGAATATTCAAAGACCTACATTAAGAGGTTGATGACTTAAAAAGACAGCACAACACGACTACTGCGAGAAATTGTTAAATTAGAGTGACACAAAGAACATTTGTTTTATATCTCACATTTCAATTGGTTGCCATGGCAACCATATATATATATAAGGATATCTTATTAAAGACATATGTTAAGAGATTGAAGACTTAAAGATATATAACAACTTCTGCAAGAAATTGTTTAATTAGAATGACAAAAAAAACATTTAAATGTTTTATTTCTCACATTTCAGTTGGTTGCCATGGCAATCATATATATATATATATATATATATATATATATATAAGGATATCCTAAAATTTCTCACTTTAGCAGTCTTGATTCAGTCTGGTATACAATACTACAGGTATTGACCATTGGGACCAAAAAAGAGTACATACAGATGCTGCAAATAAAGCATCCATTCAGCACTCCTTCTAAGGCAAAAAAACTGCAAACAATTCAGTATACAGCACATATAAGGAAAAAAATCAATTCAGCAGGAGGAGGGTTAAGAGTATCAGAATTTGCAAAAAACAAGGTAAATCTAAACAGTAAAGGGTTAAATTACCCTGAACTTGTGTAAAGTGCTTCTGCCATTATTTAGCATTTCTGTTCAGTTATTAAGCAATGATGTATAATAAATAATTGTCATCCTGACATTTCATCACCAGTGTAGGACAGAAACTTGTACAGTGCAATATCTGCACTCAGGAAAGTATGTGAAAGTACTGCTGCGGAGTTCATACTCTGTTATAATATATCCGGGTATGTTGGACTCGATGAGCCATATTTGGAAGACAGTATGTACAGAATTAGATACAATGGATGTCAGCCAAAACCCCCTGCTAAGCTGAATATGGTATAATGGGAAAGTGTTTCTTAAAATACATTCAAACATTGAATTGCTGTGAGATAAAATTATTGCTTGGTCTGCAAATAAACCTGTTAGACTGGTATCCCACAGGTCCCTATCAGACCTCCTGTTGTGTGCTATATCAAACAATATACCCACTATCACATATTCAGTGCATGTCTGTGAGGTTGTGATAGATGGGTTGATTAACCACGAACATGCTGAGCTTATATGTTTTATTAGCAGGCTCTTGTGATACAAGATAAGAAATGTGGGTCAAGGTGGTGTTGTAGTCAATTGCCTAAATTTTTCACAGTGCTTAGTTGCCCTGAAATAAACCTTCCGCGGAAAGGATTGTTATGAAGCGAATAACAAATGCGTGTTGATTGATAAACTCATTAGCTCAGCTGACTATAAGTCATCTGAGCTATAGTCGTGGTCCATTGTCCGTCGTCCGTCCGTCTGTCCGTCCGTCCGTTAGTAGATGTGACACGTTTTGAAACCATAAGACCTTGGAATCCAAAATTCAGCATAATGTTAGATGTCCCCAAGATCTCCTACCAAGCCGAAAACTGGGTCTTTGCGACTTCGTTCCTTTGAGAAATTAAGGAAAAACCTCAATTTTTTATTAAAATACTATTTTCACACTTCAGGACTGCCTAATATCAAAACCACTCATCTGTTTTTCCTCATATTTACCATAAATATTTCTCTATATAGTTCCTATGTACATGCCAGAAATTAAGTCTGTAAAGTATAAATTCTTTAAGTTATGGGCCCAAACATAATGGACTTTGTAAAAAATCAGGAAAAATAATAACTGACTTTACATGAAAAATTTTGAAACTAGAGTCTATTTTCTCAAGTATATAACTATGTTAAATTAAGATTCAATTGTTTACCCAAAATTAGATCTGAATTTTGTAAATTTTTTAAGTTATTAGCATTAAAAAAAAATCAGTACCTTAAATTTTGCCCAACTTTGACCATGGCACGTTTTTTCCCTGTAAGCACCATTGATTTAATTTTCACAGCATGTAAACATAAATATTTAGTTTGTCTAAATCTGAAATTTGAAAATAAAAGCTTGAAAATTAAGCTAGTTATTGATTTTTTTTCTGTAGTCACTTGGTTTGATTACAGATGCAGGGTCCCACTCCAGGTCACTGGAAGTCAGCTATGCCAGGGTTTCTGAATTGTTACAGTCACTGGGGGAGATCCCCTGCTGTGACAGGTGTACAGTTATTCTCATATCACCCCCCCATCACCCCCCCCCCCCCCCCCACAAAACCCAACCCACCAAGTGTTATGCAGTAATCGTTATTGTTTTCACTGTATCTCCTTAATTGTAATGCTGTTTCCACTCCGATATGCAAAAACTTTCCTTGAAAAAATAATTCAAGGTGTAATCCAGAAGATGCAGTGTTGTGTAATGTAGCATTTTTTAAGAAATCAATTTTCTTTTAAATGATTTTAACAAATATAAATGAACCCATCAGTATGCTTAAATTATTATAAAATATGAAGCACATTATGGATAAATAAAGACACAATTAAAAATTGTGAAATCTAAATCAAGTATTATTTTTAGATATTTATTGGTTTGCAGATTTAAAAGATATATTTTTGTGGTAAAAAATAAATAAACATTTGTATGCATGATGTGGTGTTATCTGACAAGATTGAGATTTATGATGATGCAGTTGAGAATTATGAATCAACTTTTATATTCAGATATATTTGTTAAATTGGAAATGTATAGAAATATAAACTTAAATTAGAAAATAATTGATGTGATAAAAAAATCAGGATTTAATACAAACATTTGTTCATTATTTTCCTGCCTCAGCAGAATTTGAGATCAGGCTTTGTTTGCCCTGTTTTATGTTGTTAATTAGCTATATTTCAACTGTATACATTTCATAAAAAAAAATAACTATATATTTAATAATATATATTATACAAAAAAGTAGATGCAATTGAACAAATGTGTAAACTACTGAAATGTCAACAGTTAATCGAAAAACCAACTAATGATCATGGTAATAGTACAGATCATTTGTTCACAAACTGCTCACATGCTTTAGTTTCAACATAAGGATTACATGGTCATGTCACAAAATATTTTTTGCAACAATTTCTTGCTCATCAATACAAACCAATCATATAAACCAATCATGGCCTTTATTACCTCTTCCTCTTACACTTTATCTCCATTAGATATTATTTTAGATTTTTACCTTCAAGGTTAACGTCAGCTGAGCACAGTGACCCATAGGTCCCTTGTTTTATTATAAAGTGCATATAATAAGAAATGGTCCAAACAATTAGTGGGACCTTATTGACTACTGCAAAAATATCATCAACAAAACATGGCGCATGCAATTTAAATAGATCAATTGGTTTCTTTTAGGTTTATCAGCAATATTGTAGTAATACAGTCAATTCTCCATTATTTATAAGCTGCATGTATATTTAAAGCTGCACATTTCAATACACTGTCCACAATTCACTGAGAATAAGAATATCTAGGAACCCTTCCTGCCCCCCCCCCCCCTTTTAAAGCTGCACCAGGACTTGGGTGAATAAACCCCTGCTAATTGGAGTCATCTTAGTGACCATGGATCATTGTCTGATGTGTGATAATATAAATTCAAATCACGATAAACTATTGAAAGATAAAGAGCAAGCTTGATAATTTAAAAGAAAAGAATATTAAATCAAATATCTGATACAGTTTAGAAGAATGCAGTAGGGTGGCTGCAAATATCCAATGAAGTATGCACTCTCAACAGGAACCGATTAAAGGGCCCCACAACATCTGCCAGAGTGTGAAAATATAACTAGATATAATATTCTAGTGTTATTATTCCCTTGCAACAAAGTTGCAAGAGGGGATATAGTAACCCCTCCATTTGTGTGTCCCTTATTTTCTTCCATCCTTCTGTTCCTTATTGGCTTGTGGACCGATTTTAAGCCAAACTGTTTGACCCAAACCTTTCATCTTTGCATATGGCCAACCCATGTATGAAGAACCCTATCAATATTAGGTCACCTGTCAAAGGTCAAGGCCATGGGACCCACTTCTTAAAATGCTTGCAGGCCAAACTGTTTGACTAAAACCTTTCCTCTCTGACATATTGCTTACCCATACAGGGGTGAAGAACCCTGTCGATTTTATAGTCACAGGGTCAAAGGTCAAGACCATAGGACCCACTTCTTGAAAAATCTTGTGGACCAATGTTAAGCCAAATCATTTGATAAATGGCTTAACCATTTGACCATTATCTTTCATCTTAAACAAATCGCTCACCCACCCATGGATGAAGAAACCTATGGATTTTGAGATCATGGGGTCAAAGGTCAAGGCCATGAGACCCACTCCTTGAAAAAGCTTGGACACATTTTCAGCCAAACCGTTTGATCAAAACCTTTCATCTTGCACATATGGCTCATCCACCCAGGAATAAAGATCCCTACCAATTTTGAGGTCACGGGGTCAAAGGTGAAGGCCACATGACCCACTTCTTGAAAAAGCTTGTGGACCCATTTTAAGCCAAACATTTTGACCAAACCTTTCATCTTGCACATATGGCTACCCACCAACAGATAAAGAACCCTATTGATTTGAGGTCAAGATGTCTAAGGTCAAGGCCATGGGAACCACTCCCTGAAAAAGCTTGAGGACCCATTTTAAGCCAAACTGTTTGATCATAATTTTTCATCTTTGATATATAGCTCACCTGCCCATGGATGAAGAAACCCTATTTATTTTGATGTCATGGGGTCAAAGGTCAATTCCATGAGACCCACTTCTTTAAAAAGCTTGCAGGCCCATTTTAAGCCAAACAGTTTGACCAAAACCTTTCATCCTTTACAAATGGCTCACTCACGGACTGATGAAGAACCCTCTTTATTTTGAGGTCACAGAGGCAAAGGTCAAGGTCACAGAGCTGCCTTCATCATTTTCACACTTGTGTAATACACCCAGCTTAATTATGCTCCTGTACAAGGGGATGCTCTGCTTTGTGGTGCCCTTGTTTCTCTGAGAATCCACGCAGTTATATTAACATTATGTTCTCTTAACAAAAATTAAATTTACTGTTTTGCTCATGTTACTTGTGCTGTTTTTTCAGGCATTTTCTGCAGTTGACTCTCGTTTATATCGAGTTTGTATGTGAGTGCAAAAATAGTATGAATGATTTGAGTTTAAGATTTCCTTTGCATGTGAAGAGGAATAAAATGGATAGGACCAAAAGAAATGTTTAATAAAATTCAAAACAAGATAATTAATGTTTATTATTTTATAAAAAAAACTTAAATACAGTGAATAATAAACTCAAATGCCAATTACTATATAGAACCACTGAATTGCCCAGAAAGTACATATTGTCTCTCCAAAGCTCTTTAGAGCTGTCTGAAATTAATTAAAAATACAGAATTTTAACCTGCACAAAAACAATGAAAAAGAAACATTCATTGGCATCATGTTATTATATCGCCTCTTAAGCCTACAAGAGGCAGTTTAGACCAGTCTTTTTCAGCTGGAAGATACTTTGAGCCTTGGTAGACTGGTTTTATTTATGCGCATCATATCTGATAAAAAGAGCATGGCTTCTGAAACAAAAAAAGTGGAATTGGTTGAGGGTATGTGGTTGCCTGCTGTGTGTCAGGACATGATTATGTCATTGTCAGATACATATTGTACAGTCAATCTTGTATGGCTTGAAGCTTCCATTCACTGGAACTTCATACAAGGATGCTGGAGCCGGGAGCTGCCAGTGCCTGGTTCTACTTGTTATCATATTCACCATACTTTCCCAGCAGCCAGTCCACCAGGAAAGGTGGACCAGGAACGCCGCCGTTAAATTAGTTAGGCTTCCTCCAGGTGGAGTGTAATAGTTGATTGAGCTCAAGGCTACCCAAAAATAACAGCGCAGCTATTGACAAACTGCTCCGGAGGTTTTTGTGTTCACTAGTTATTAATGTGCCGCAAGGGCATCCCAGCTGAGCCAGTGGGAGCTGGCGAGGGCCAGATAATATGGGTCACTGTGTCAGCACTATTGAACCAGTGCCTGAGTGTGGCTGGGATCTAGGTTAATGTATGTACAGGGACCTTTCCACCGTCTGCTGTCTGGTACCTGGCCATCCATCAGGGAACTGGCATTGGCAGCCTCTCTATCAAATTAATCTACATACCCTCGCTATATCTTGAAAATCTCCAGGTTCTAACATGGTGTGATTTTGCCCATGAAAATGGACTCTTTAGATGTTCTTGTTTTTGCTGATTTGTGCAATTTGGAGTTCTTGAATGGCCCCCTGCACTTTGTATTATTAGCATGATTGTATTGTTAATTGTTTTAAATGAATAAAGACACTGTCCTATCCCTCATCAAATTTTCCACCCAGGAGATAAATTTCATGAAGTGCACAGACCTCATTTGTATTAATTAGGGCATGTGGAACACTAAATTTTGTGAGGCATAATGCAGTATTACTGAGGTAAAATGTGTTCAAGCTTTTACTTTTCCTCAGTTATTTCAAACACAGTTGCACATGCCTTGCCAAGTAAAATTTTAATGAGTAAAGATCAAGAACCATGCTGAATAAGTTTTCTTACAAGGAATGACATACCATATTGTGTTGTATTGCCAGGCAACTCAGGCCATTCAGGTACAGGTAAATGACATATTGCATACAATAAAGAGCCCTGTAACATTGCTATTCATCTATTATACTGTTCATACATTTTCTGTGTCATGATCACCCTGAACAAGTCTGTGTGTATGTCTTATCTTATTCTGAATCTAGCAATTTATGTTCAATATTAAGCAGTGTAGCATAGTACCACCCAAGCACTCGCAGCTCCCTACACAGTGTTTGCCCACTGAGGCCAGGAACTGAGTGACAAAACTGTTTCTATGATTGGTAGTTCAGTAAATTTGTAGTCCCTAGAATTAAATTTATAATCCCTGGTTCGTTGTGTGTATGTCAGGGACGTTGACATAGCAGAAATCAGTGTGTGCATAGGCATTGTGCTTGCATGCAGACAAGGTCATTGCTCACAACTCCGGGTGAATGATCGCAGGTCCATAAAATGGTTCTGTGTGCAAGGTATATGAAGTGCTGCACACCTGGTAATATTCTTGTTAACTTCATCAGGTGTTTGCATTAAGATGTTATTTCACCCATGATATTTTTATGGAGACACCTATCGAGAACTTATACAATCAAATATAAAAACTGCAAGATATCTGAGCAGGTTGAACTTTGTTATCACATAAAATATATACTTTGACCCAAAAGAATATTAGCCTCAATTGTTGTGATTACAGGAGCTTGTCCCCTTAACACCACTAAGTTCAATACAATGAGGTCAAATAGTGCTGATCATAGTGCTAATATTGCCTGATCATCATCATGACCAGGAACTATGAAAAATCAGTTTTCATACAAACATGTTAAATCTTATTTTTGATTTTTAATATATTTCATGTAACACCTTTGTTATGACACTGTTCTGTTTTTTGTTTTTATAATATTAATTTATATTATTGTTAAGGGGAAGAAGAAAACTATCATAGTTTTCTCAGGAAAGCTTTTGCTACGGTAAATTGAATGGTTAAACTTTTATATATTCATGCTAAAAAATCTGTGGAAGATTTCCTTTGGCCCATTGGTTAGATTATCTCCCAAAGTTAGGGATTTGAGGAGATTCTTGCAATATATATTGCCCTTTGAAGGACCAGGGAAGGTGAAATATTAAATAAAAGTGATTTTCTGAGACTCCATGAACATTTTGGTCTCTGCACTGCCAGACTACAGTAAATTTTCTAAATTGTTAAAAAGTGTCAAATACCAATGCTTAGTTCAGGGAAACACAAATGAAGTATGTCAGTGGTGAAGAAATAGAGTACATTGTCAAGAGTCAGTGATTAATGCCATGGTGCTACCATGGTAACAGACTATGGTAATTTTTCAGGCTGTTTCACTGGACACATTGACATGTCCGTGACCCAGTGAGGTCATAACAATAACTCGGTCAGATGAGTTACTAATTATCAGAGCATGAAGGGCTCCTAGGGATGGCATTATTTTAAAGTAATATTTCAGTGTGTGGCTGTTGCATTAGCAAACAACCAGGTTACTATTAATTTGGTAATATCACTAGCATTGAAAAAAAAGTTTTCTCATAGTTCCAAGCTGCAGGGTACCCACAAGCTTTTAATTCCTTGAAAAAAATCCTTTTAAATACTTAAACCTTATTAGAAATATTATAAATGTGCTAAATTCAGTCACTTGCCGAATTAATTAGGTCTTGAATTGGTTAATAACTGAAAATGAAATTCTTCTGTAAAAAACCTTGAATTACTCGTACAGGAAGTTCAGGCTGACCAAAAGCTCCAAGGCATGCTATAACTTGTAAACAGAAATCATAATGTGTTAGAGAACCAGATGATTAAACATGTTGTAAGGGAGACGTGCCAAAAAAAAAATTGAAATCCAAATGTGTTATCTTGAAAAACATTGGAAGGCTGATTATTAAATATACAGATTGTCATAAAAACACGTTTAAGTTCTGCAGGATGTCAAACTTTCAGTTTATGATCTGTTGATTGAGCTCTAATCAAACTAGAACAAGTTTTAAAATGCAGGCAGGATGATTTAAAAATATTCAGTTTTGGTAACTAACACTTGCTTTATATGTTCCTGTACAGTTTTCAGAACATACAACAACATATGTTAACATCATATGTGATATACTCAAAGTACAGGCCTTGGTAAGATTCAGATATTGAAATAGCACTGATGTGATATATAAAAATTTGTTTCATGTCATTGCAGGGTAGGACGGGAGTGATGATATGTGCCTACTTACTACATATAAACTGGTTTAAAAATGCTGGAGAAGCCCTCAAGTTCTACGGTGAAACAAGGACAAAAGATGATAAGGTAAAACTGAATTCTTTCCTGCCATTTTGGAAATAGCATCACTTATGGTTTGTGTGAGTGTAACTTTCTGCGTTGAAGTAAAATTGTCCCTAACACTTGAACAATTGTTAAAGGAAATTTATCTATGGTTACATCTGCATAAGCACAAATAATGAAAGTTGTTGTCACTGATTATATCTGAATTCAATGAGTACAGGGTAAAAGTGGGTCAGCAGGACTGAAGACAAGGAAGTGGCTGTTGCAATGTGAATATAAATGCCCTACATTAAACCCTGAAATCAAATCTGGTAACCTTTTGCATTTTGTATTTATATAAGCAGTTGAGCTTTGTCCTTCATTTGAATAGTTTAGTCAAGATAAATTCAAATAGATGGAATTAAATCATTTTGAAGTAATTTATTGTAATTAAAGGTTGAACTACATTTCCAACCATTGAAACCAACCTGAAACATTTGTATATTTTATAAACAGTTGACTTGTTCTCTGATGAATTGTTAGCCCAGATAGATTCATATAGTTGGAATTTAATTTTATCCCCAAAGTCAGGATATCATGGTTTAGGCTCGGTGTGCTGAAGCTGCCACAGAGGTTTCTTTCAGGCAAGATAACTTGAAAAATATTTCACAAATCTTTACCAAACTTGACATGTGCATAGATATGGGTAAGAGGACGAAGCCTTTTTTAAATGGGGTCATGACCTTTACTAGAAAAGTGACCTTGACCTTGAATAGGTCCATTTTGGGAGATAATCACACGTATTCTTAAATATTTCAAGAAATCTTGCATGGATTGTTCCAAAAATCAAGTTGACTGAAGATCTTGGATAGTGTTGTCATTTACTGGAATTGGTGGCGCCACCTATCATCCTTTCCTTGTTTTTGTGCTGTTTAATACCCCCATCATTGCTAATTGACAGTATTGTGAGCATTATAAGACAAAAAATAATGAACAGATTTCTTTTATGTTATGCATATATACAGATATTGGTTATGGCATGATGTATATTAAAATTGGGGTCATGACCTTTCCTTTGAGAGTGGCTTTGACCTTGAATATTGCCATATATGGTGAAAATCACACAAAATCATAAATATCTAAATAAGGGATGCATGGGTTGGTCCAAAAATCCTGTGGACGACAGCGCCACCTTCTGTCCTTTTCTTGTTTTCGCACCTTTTAATACACCTTCATTGCCACTTAACAGTACTTTGGGCATTATAAGTCAAAAACGAATAGACAAATTTCTTTCATATTATGCATATACATATATATATATATATATATATATAGGTTATGGGATGAGGTATTTTAAAATTGGGATCATGACCTTTCTTATTAGAGTGGCCTTGACCTTGAATATTCCCATATTTGGTGAAAAATATTGTTTCTCAAGTTGATAATTGGAAGAAACCATGGTCACTTGCCAAGTGTCAGTATATGCTGATGAAGATGGGGGCCTATTCTTAAAGGGGGGTGGGGGGATTTTAATTGTCTGGGGATACTGTCGCACTTGGGGTGCCAAGAAATTCTAGTTCATTTGAAATAGTTTATTGTAATAAAAGGTTGAAGTACATTTCCACACTGAAATGAGCTTGAAACATACTATTTTGCTTACTGTTTCAGTTCCAAACCTTATTGAGCAAGGAAAGTTCACCAGACTTGCACAGAACAATTGTATTCTTTGTCATTATGGGTTATGGATCACTATGACATTATCATGCAAACTTTGGATTTACATTATATCTGCCGTTAATTACCACTGTAAATGTCTGTGTATATATATTATGTATGCATTTTTTAGCAAGATATAATGGTTGGCTTTTTGTTAGCAATGGATTCAATTAGCGATATTGGCAAAAGGAAAGTTATAGCATAAATAAAACTTTTTTGAATAAGATGTCCCAGTACACACAAAGCCAGTCATTTACCGAACACCCTCATTGGTACATCATGTAACTTATTCATGCACTTGTTTTGTAGAAAGTCAAAAGATAGTTGCTATAAATAACAATTTATATTCCATGTAATGTGTAAATAAAAGATTAATATTACAAACAAAATCAGATCTTTAATATAATCAGCCATATATCAACAAGTACACTAGATCAGTGTTCCCTTTGGTTTTAAATGGTTGGAACTTAATTTGCGTATTAAATAATAAAATAATTGGTAAATTTTGTTTAGGATTATCCAAGGTAATATGGTGAAAATTGGACTCTTGCAAAACACTGAAATTGAAAAACACAAAAATTTATTCCTGTGAATATGTTGCTAATTACAGTATGCATATTGAATTGGTTTGATATCATGAAGATCAAAGGCAAGCAGGGGTATGCAGAAACAGCATTTACAACCAGGCATGTTTCCACAAAGTGATACACGAGCAATTAGCATTCTATTACATTACTTAATATAGACTTGCATTCATTTCATTTTCTGTCATCATTCTAAAAAAAATAATTCATTATCATAAAGTTTGGTTTGCTGGAATAAGTAGATCACAGATCCAAAGCAGGTAAAGCCTCTCATAAATATAAACTGAACCACCAGTACATGAATGTGCTTTATGTTTTCATTCAATCATTGTGAATTATGCAGAGGTTTATCATGTGCAGTATTACTATTATATTTTCCAGGGTTATGTTTGCATTAATGCCTGAAAGTTTGTTTGTAAGGACTGGGGATAGTCATGAAACAGCTGGGTTAATGGCTGTGGGGGAATAATGTTACTTCCTCATTTTTCCAGTACTTAATATATAGAGTCAATATGGGCTTCACCATATGACATTAACAGTCTAAAGTAAACACTGTGATATCCCACAGTTGGGCATGTGCAGGTACAGAGCCAGCTTAATTTATCAGTGATGTTAGGTTTGGTTCCAGTGTTAAGGGTACTCCAGCTAAATTATTATTAAGTTGTGTTTAACAAGGGCTGTGGGAGAATGGTTAGTGAGTAATTGTAAATAATTTGTTTACCTGGCCAGGTAATGATAGTGTTCACTGTTTGAAGTATGGTTCATTATGGACACAGTAAGCAGTCTCATTTATCTAGATTATAAAATAGAGATTACTATGGTTGGCTTTATATTCGCAAGGTTAAATATTCACTGTGTTTAGCGAGGGTTTTAATTTTTCGTGATTTACCATACAATAACTTGCACAGTGTACATAATCATTATATCAATTACCTTAAAATCTTAACAATTCTGCAGGGAGCTAAGGGAGCAGCTAACATTTGGAAATTCTTCCAACAAGAGTAGGAGATATTTAAAACAATTAGTAATATTTAAATCATCAGTCATTGAAATATGAAAAAGATAAAATGTATACTGATTGAGGCAACCCACTCAATATATATGTAAAATGCCATTTAGGCTACAGAATAGCTTACCCTTGAATATTTGACGTCATATCACGATAGTTTTATTTTCGTGATAATTTCCTCTCAGCAAATATCGTGAATTTGAAACCCTTGTGAACAAAAAGCCAACCACAGTATATTACATGTGCAAACTTCCAGATTGTTACATATTTTTCAGAAGGAAAAACAAACTTTAATCCTAGGGACCTTAGATTCAAGAGGGACAAATTTTCTGTTGTAAAATAAAAAATATCTAAAAAAAAGCAACAACAAACAAATGAACAGGATTTATGAGAGGCAAAATAGAATATTCCTACCAGCCGGAGTGTTTAAATGGGAAACTTTTTATTTAGTTCTTCCCTATTTGTTTTGCATTGTTTTGTTTGCACATCACTGCCTCTTCCTTATTTCTCCTTTTTTTAGCTCAGCTGACTATAAGTCATCTGAGCTATAGTCGTGGTCCATTTTCCGTCGTCCGTCCGTCTGTCCGTCCGTCCATCCGTCCGTAGATGTGGCACGTTTTGAAACCATAAGACCTAGGAATCCAAAATTCGGCATAATGTTAGATGTCCCCAAGATCTCCTACCAAGCCGAAAACTGGGTCTTTGCGACTTTGTTCCTTTGAGAAATTAAAGAAAAACCTCAATTTTTTATTAAAAACCTATTTTTACACTTCAGGACTGCCTAAAATCAAAACCACTCATCTGTTTTTCCTCATATTTACCATAGTTATTCCTCTATATAGTTCCTATGTACATGCCAGAAATTATGTTTGTATTATAAAAATTTAAAAAGTTATATGCCCAAACATAATGCATTGTGTAAAAAATCAGGAAAGATATTTGATCACTTAACACAAAATATGTTAAAGCTATAAACTTTTTTCCAGTAATATAACTTTAATTAATCAAAATTAAATTGTATACCCAAAATTAGATCAAAATCCATTAAATTTTTTAAAATATTAACAAAAATAAAAAATTGGTACCTTAAATTTTGCCCAACTTTGACCATGGCACGTTTTTTTTCCTGTAAGTACTGTGGATTTTATTTTCACAGCATGTTTTTTTTTTTAGCATTTTGTCTGTAAACACCAAAAATTTGAAACCAGTTGATCAAAAACTGTAGATTTTGTTCAAGCTTTCAAGCACCATGTAACATATTGTTTACATCAAACTAGTGCATGCAGTTTGCAAGTGCTCAGCTCCCCAACTTCAGCTCTCAGTTCCTAAAATTTGGCATACAATTAGATGTCTCAAAAATCCCCTACCATGCCAAGAATTTGATCACTAGGACTTATTACCTTTGAGATATTAATGAAAAACTTCATTTTTCCATTAAAAACCCATTGTTACACTTCAAGACAGCCTAATATCAAAACACTGATCTGACTTTAATCATATATAATATACATATTTTTCTATATATTCTCTATGCACATGCCAGAAATGATGTCAGTATTGCGTAATTGTTTTAAGTTATGGGCCCAAACATAATGCACTTTGTAAAAAATCAAGAAATATATTTACTCCCTTAACAAGAGGATTGCTGAAGCTAGAGATTTTTTGTCAGGGATGTAACATTATTTAATCAGGATTCAATTGATTACCCAAAATTAGTTCTGAATTTTTCAAATTGTATAAGTTATTAGTATAAATATAAAATTAGTACCTTAAATTTTGCCCAACTTTGACCATGGCATGTTTGTTTCCTGTGAGTACTGTTGATATAATTTTCATATCATGCACACATAAAGATTTCAGCTTTTTAGTTTGAAAAGCTGAAAGAAATTGGCCAAAAATTGTAGCTTTTATTAATGTTTTTATGAGAACATGTCAGACCTTGGCTCTCTGTAGCACCTCTTGAGTCACCTGTATGTTGACCTGGTTGAACTTTCAGCAAATTATGCATGCTTGAGGCGAGACATAAACTGGGGCTTCCAGGCAGCTTATTATATAATGGCCAGCCACAGTTGATCTAGGTGTCCAACCCAACTCATCTTGTAGTTTTAACCAACAACATAACAATAATCAATAAATTAATAAATTTTTATTGGTTTTTAATAACAAATTAAAGAAAAATAGAAAAGGAATTTGTTAGTTGATAATAACAGGAAATTAACTTGCAGTTACCGATGATATAAGAATCTTGTATCGATGGATAGAATGTCATGTATTCCAAATAACACCATGCAGTCACCTATGGTATTTTTCAGTTCAATTTTAATGATAAAAAAGTAAATCATATTATTCATTACTAATCATTAGGGATCATATGAAGGAAATTAATGATAGACAAAGATGCAGTTGATAATATTAATCTAGATTCCTACTGTGTCTAGTGTGTACATTGATGTGAAATTAGTCCAAAATAAATATATTACATTTTTTTTTTAATATAAATAAAAGCCATAAAACTAGGTACTTATGATCATTATTTAAATGTGTGAATTTTGTATATTCTGAATTCTCAACATCATTGTTTGGTGAAAACTAAATAAATACCAGACATGGTGCGAATACTTTGCAATTGTATTTAAACACGAATATAAATATGTACTCCATTATAAATTTCTTTCATAAGAATGGGAATTCAGGTAAAAATGAAAGTATATGAATACCAGTGCAAATATTTTCAAAATGTATTAATGAATGCATTCATGAATATATTCTTTAATATTATTTTAATAATCATTTCAGTCATATTTTATTTGAAAAAATCATACTATTCTCTTATTATTTTTAATAAAAATTATATTTAGGACAATATTTGTAATTTTTCTAATACTTAGTTAAACTCTTATATTATATGTTCTGCTTATATTAGTTATATGGCCAAGTCAAAATCTGTGTGACAATCCCACTCCTTTTGTTAATGAAATAAATGAAATTAATCCTCTTTCCTGTCTCCAAAGGTACTATCAAAATCATACATAAGCTAAACAACAACAACTCATAATACAGCTTATTTTTATTACCATATAAAACCAGCATGTGCCTCATTTCTAAATCATATTTTTTTATCATATATATCAGCTGAGCGCCGTGACCCATAGGTCCCTTGTTTTGCTTTTGGTTTATATTATTATATTTTATGGGTAAACAATTACAAAATGTTCAGATATTTATTTTAATAATGGCTATGGTAATGTGTTACAAAAAATTTAAGATTAAGGCAAAAAAAATAATAAAAGGTATGGTTTTCAGGCACTTTTTTTCAGAAATCATTGCGGGTGGGCAGTATTTTATGTTTGGCCTTTTCTGGTATGTTTCCATAAAAATAACATATGATCAGGGAAAAGCATGAAAATAACAGTTTTCTTTTTGCTTAACAGGTTAAAGCACTCCATAACAAAGGAAATCGTATCAAAGTTGTATTATTTTACATTCTTTAAAGATGAAAATCAAAATCAAAATGTTTGATGCTGGGGGTTAAAATTGACATGAGTGGTGCCTGAGAACTATACCTTTTATTTTTTTGCCTAAGATTTCAATATTTTCAGTTATGTAAGGGTTCTACACACATATGTGTATGTATCTGTTTATGTATGTATTAGCCATCAGTTGTTTATGATACACAGAAAAATGACGTGGAGATTCTAGTCGGTTATTGAATATTTATAGTTCTATGCAGTCTGGGTTTCATGAATATTCATGGACATTCCATACCACTTTGGCTCTGAATTTCTTCATAATCAAACCCGGAAGTATTTATTTTTTTCTATGTGTGTATGAGCCGCAGCAATATGAAAGTAACATGGGACCATTACAGCTGTGTCAGAACAAAGTACAGTGGTTTCCTATCATACTGATACCTCCGTGCGACTCTGTGGTCAGCACAGTAGGTCATAAAAACCACAGCAAAATTAGGTCGCAGCAGATACAAGGAAGAAACATACAGCTTGTCTGCAATAAGCCTTTTGTTGCAGTTCCCCTGTGCTATTCTGACATCTTGTTAAAGTCTGTTATCTGATGGCCTAATGGTTTACTAGTGCCATAAATTGAGGAATTAATATAGCCCATGCAACTTAAAATATAGATTTCCTTTGAAGTTGGTATATGCATGGACAATGGTTGGAAGGATGAAGTTTGTTCAAATTTGATCTTATGACCTTTATTGTATTTTGTAATTTTGGGTGAAAATTGTACAAGCTGTTAGATTTCTAGAGAATCTAGAGAGTTCCCTCTAATTTGATTTTGCTACAGACCTTGGTTGGTCCTTCTGAAACAAGACTTATTATTGTGCAGTTTACCTACTTGGTTGCTACCATATACTAGTATGAACAAGATAACAGGAGTAAAACCTGTTCAGTTTAACATGACTCAATGTCTAGAGGAGTGATCCTTACCTTGTGTTGGAAACTTTTCAAAGAGGAATCCGTACAAAATATAGTTTTATAATAGTTTTATAGCTGTTCGGACTTTTCCAAAAAGTTTACATAAAACTGTGCAAGCAGGAAAGCTAAAACACACATGATTGAAATTATTTTTAAATGTAAAGATTTAAGAATATAATATAAAAAAAAAAACAATTTTAGGACACTGGTTGTTCAAAAATGTTATACTAAAATGATATACAGCTTTCTTGACTCATTAGTTACCAGAACCATGTCTATCAGCTTTTAAAGTTTTATTAAATTGACCCATTTCTCGCCAGTATTTGTGAGATTTTTTACTTGCTATCCTCGTATGCTTTGAAGTCCAATTTCTGCCCAGGATATTTTTGACACATTTCCAAAACATTTACTCAGGTACTCTTGTTTAAAGCACACCACTTCCAGCCTGTTGCTTTCATTATTGCTCAAATAGATTTTGTCAAGCCAATGCCTGTTATTGCTGTTAGATGGCACCTGTTAACAAAACAGCAAGGCCACCATTCCTGTGGACAATGGAAGTTAAAATAAAATGGGGCACATGGGGACTTTCAGCTTAATTTGTTTTACTTAGTTCTATAAGGTTCAGGATCTTTATTCTTAATTTTGATGCCTGCCATTTAATTTTACATGAGTTGACAATTTACCTACTTGTTTTTATAATGCATTTTTTGATAATGCTTAAAATAATAAATAATGTACAGCAGATATGTCTGATTCTGTGAGTCAGTTGTGAAGAAGGTTTCATACCTTTTGTACCTATTAGCTATTTTTCCCAGGCCTGTGAATTGTGATGGGCCTTAGAAGCGTTTGAATGGTTGATTCTTTACCTTCAATTTAATTATTTTTACTTATATTTATAATAATACATTCCAGACCTTCTTTTAAATCAAATCAAATATTTTACCATGATGAATGTTAGTTTCAACAAGTAAAAGGACAATGCAATTGTCTGTCTGTTAATCTCTACCATATCTGTCTCTGTGAAAGCTAAGGGGTCAACTGGCAAGCGTTGAAACTGTAGTGCACATACACGTACACGATTAATGACCTCTAGATAATGACTGTGTCATGCACCATCAAATGTGACCACTCATGGGGCTTTTGGGTGGTACATGCAACAACAAAAAAATAAACAAATTCAGAAGTGAAGAATTTATTACAATTTAATTGTGGGGTTGCAATTCAAAGCATTGATTATTCAGTGCATTGTTACACCCCTGAAATTTCCTGTCGTATATGAGGCCTTCCCAAATCAGAATAGCAGAGCTTACTATTGGCAGCAAAGTTAGCTTCCTGAAAGGAAATAGGTGTTGTTACAGGTACAGTGATATCATGTCATGGTCTTCCCTATTTATCATACTGAAACTACATACATTTTGGTAAATACAGCTCTGTGTCACATCAAATTCATCACACATTGGTTCCTTGTTTGTTCATGGGACAAAAAGTCTTTTTTGTTTGTGTATGAAATGTACACCTTATTTTCTTTAGGGACATATATGGGTATCACTAGTGGCTGTGTGAACCTTATGTGTCTACAGACATTTAAAGTTAGTCCAAAATGATGGGTGGGGCAGGTTTCCTGGCTGTCCTGGAAAACTGGACACACTTCAGATATAAAAAAAAAACGAAACTCTTCAGATATGAGTTTACCTTTCGGAAAGTGGCAGAAATTTTTTCTGGGTAAAAAAATGTATCCGTCTTTTGTATATTTTCACTTGTCCAAACAGTTTATTCAGTGGGCTGAGATGGCCATATATCACATGTTCTGTGCAGTCTGCTTTTTCCACCTGCATTTCAAACTTTTAAAATGTAAGATTTTAGTGTGTGATATATCTAAATACTGACATGGGTGCTGTGTGTATTCTCCATCTTTGTGAACCAAATGGAACTCTTCGCTCATCAAGTGCTCTTGTTTCCCTATCCAGCACTGGACATAGCAGGGCTTCAGTTTATAGTTTTATTTAGACCTTGTTCATGTTTTAAGCATGTTCATTGATCATACATGTTTTATAATGAAGCAACTGGTTTATTATCTCTTTACAGGGTGTTACAATTCCAAGCCAGAGAAGATATGTAGAATATTATGGTCAGCTAATCAAAGAAAACTTTGAATATCGACCGGTGCCATTGCTTCTCAAGATGATCAAGTTTGAGACGGTCCCCATGTTTAACGGTGGTTCTTGTAGTAAGTGATGCTCATAATTGAGACAGTCCCCATATTTAACAGAGGTTCTTGTCAGTGGACCTTGATATAGGTGATGACAGTAATGGAGAACATCCCTGATTCTGTCAGCGGATCATCTAGCAACTGCTGCTAATATTTGAGAGGCTCATTGTTTATTAGTGGATCATGTTTATCAGTGGATCATCTTGTGAGATGACAGTATTTGGAATAGTCTCTGAGTTTATCAGTAGATCATGTAACAGGCTAGGACAGTATTTGAGATGGTCCATATGTTTAACAGTGGATCATGTATTAAATAGTTTTAATATTTTAGATTGCCCCTTTCTTTATCATTGAATCATTATTTAAGTTATGCTCACATTTGAAACTACACCTTTACCAGGGGTTGATGTTGTAAGTGATCCCTTAAATGGTAAGACTATTCCTCTTGTTCATGTGGTAAATGTTCATATTAAAAAAAAACATAATTTATAGTGGTTCATCATAGGTAGGGCATATATCAGTTTATCATGTAAGAAATAATGACAGTATTATGAATGGTCCAGACATTTGCTCATTTTGAGACAGTCCCTATGTTTATGAGTGGATCATTTAGAAATGGATGACAGTATCTGAGACTTGTCTTGTATTTCCTCATGGGTCACATAAAAAAGAATATTCCTTTTTTGAGACATCCCCAGTGTTTATAAGTGGTTCATTTAGTAAGAAATATAATTTGAGAAGGCCCTCTTGTTGAAAAGTATAGTTCATGTAACAAATGATAATTAAATACTCATGATTGTTTTATTCATGTTTGCGTTCCAGATCCTATGTTTGTAGTGTACAAACATCGGAAGGTGAAAATGAGCACATCACAAGTGTTTGACCCTCCAAAGAAAGGTAACAGGGAAATGTACATGGAGCTACCAAAAGCACTGCCTGTCTGTGGGGATGTGATGATAGAATTCTTCAACAAACCAACAATTATGATGAAAAAGGTACAACACAAGAACCCTACCTATTAATACAGCAAAGATTTATTACCGCCTCTCTGAAAATGAGTTTTAGTTAATACAGTCACAGAAAAGTCATTTCTATTTAAGTAAAGTGCCTCAAAACTGTTCAAATTAAGAAAACTTGATTTGCCCAAAAGAGAAAATAGTCATCTGTCAAAATCTCATATCAAAACAGCATATCCTCTTAGTCTTAATGATTTGGCACTGGGACATTTTAGTATGGAAATCCCTGTGCCTGGTGAGAAATTCAAAAAAGTTCTACTTGAATTTTGACAATCATTGAGGGAAGACTTTTGGGGGAAAGCGGAGTTTGTTATCATAAAAGGCTAGGAAGTGCAGAACATTATGAAATGTTTCGAATATGTTCTTGAGTTAATCTCAGCTCAACTTGCAGACCGATTCTACATTAAAATTTTACATTTGTAGCTAGTGGTAACGTTAAATATGTAATGCCATTTATAAGCTACCTGTGATGCCTTTTATAAGCTGCCTGTTGATTGCTTACAACATCGATTAATCTAAATTGGCTCTTGGTTTGAAAAATAACCCCCTACTTTTGAGTCTTAAATCAAATTTCATATACTTTAATAATATGCAGTTGTTTAATATACAACCCTTGACATTTGATTTCTGATGCACAGATATGTGCTGTAAAGGATATAATCATTGTAATTGTCAGATCAGATTTTATTGCTACACAAAAAAAAAAAGACTTCAAATCCATCAGAAGGGTGTAGTGGGTACACCAAAAGGATAATTTTTTTTGCCCCTCCAAATATTTTTTTTTTTTTTATAAAATTTTACATTTGAATCATTTCTCTCCAATATCTCGGATTAGTTCGAAAACCAGTGACCTTGACCTTCATCTTTAGGATTAAACAGCTGAAATAGAAATTTTTCTATGAACACCGTAACTTTTGAAGCAGTGCATATTTTTTTTCTCCAATTTCATACATCAAATGTTTCAACCAAGTGCTCAGAGAGTTTGAAAACCAAGGAGTTTAAAAACCTGTTACCTTGAATTTTATCGTTCAGGTCAAATCTGTGGTAACTTATGATATCTGTAAACACCATAACTTTGGAAAAAGTGTATTTTTTCCCCCCAATGTGAGATGAGGGGTGACAAAAAAACTCGTTTTAGTTATCCACTGAAGCTAGTGTCTTTTAAGGCATTATCTATTGTATCACATCATACACACATTGAAGTTCATAAATACCTTGTGTGTTTGTCCTCAGGAGAAGATGTTTCACATGTGGTTTAACACATACTTTGTCCGTGAAGAGGAGCCCGCCTTCAGTAACGGAACTCCAGATCCTCACCACAACAGTGTGGGCTATGATCATAGCATTATGAGGTTACATCGCACATTAACAATCAGTTTTCCTAAGGAGGAGCTAGACAAGGCCAACAAGGACAAGTCTCACAGACTCTTTAGCCAAGATTTTAAGGTTAGTGTTCATTAAAAAACCTCTCTGGTTCTTAAGCCAAAATTTAAGTAGATGCTCCGAGAATTGTCTCAAATGATGTCTTGCTGTCTCTTTGATAAAGACTTTCAGGTTGATCCTCTCTGTAATGTCTCACTAGAAATAAGAAATTAATAGGCAGGTGCCCTGAACAGTCTCAAATAATGTCTCAGAACCTTTTCAGGAAAGGTTTTCAAGTTCTTGTGGCTGAATTATTTCTCATACAGATATAGTTTACCATAGGTTTATATCACAAGAATTTCCTCAACGGATTGATTGACTAAATTATCATAATTATAAGCATTCTGAAGGATGTCTAAAAATATTATGAGAAACATTTGAAGTCTGAGATATTTATAGGGTTAAATAAATTTAATTTATTTAGTTATTTCTGGTAAAGTCTAAGACATTTATTGGGTTAAATATAATGAATTTGTTTTGTTATTTCAGGTAAAATTGTATTTTTCACCAGTGACGGATCGACGGTCCATGGATGGCAGACAGATGGAGGGTCCAGGGCCCATGGGGCCACAATGTCCAATAGACTGTCAGGATTATGTGGCCAACAGTGACAATGAAATAATTGACAGTGACTTGTCAGAAACAGACACAGAAGATGAATGGACCACTCAGGTATGACCCACGTGGTCATCCGTAGATGTTTAATTATGGAGAAATAAGCACCTGTACACAGTGTATATAATTTGTATTGTAGTCTGCCAGTGTAGCTATAGAGCAGGTTTTAAAAAGAGAGAGTCCAGATGGGCATGTCTGTGCATGTGTCTCTTTGCGAGTGTCCGGCCAGTCCTGACTCGGGATTGATTGTGACATATGATTGATTGACAGGAGGGCGTGTTTAATGCATTTGCTGAACATGCATGTTTGTTCCCAGCCAGTGTTTTAAACTAGGCAAAAAACCCATTTGATACCAGTCAGGCCCACAATGAACATGTTTAATGTCTTCTGCATATCCAGTGCCATCCTAGAAAGATGCCATAGCCTTCTCACAACCAGACTTCACAGCTGAAGTACTGTTAACTTATTTATTTGGCATTGTGGGATGAGAATCTTCTTCATTAATTTATTTTGTTATTGACCTGCTTATAGGAATAGTTGTGTCATAATGAGCAGTTTATGTTTAGACCATTACAATGAAATAGTCTTAAATGACTTAGTATAATTCAAAGGATGAAACAGTCCACAATTTAGTGAGAAACATTTAATGTCCATTCTGTTATGAAACTGCTGAACTTTGTAAATAAGCTGGGATCCCATTTTGTTGGACCAACTGATTGTCTGCCTCCCTCAGCTGACAGCAGTATAAATTCCTTATGAAAGAACTCTTTACTGAAGCTGAGAATAGCTAGTTATTTTGTTTACTCCAGAATTTCAGATAATGATTCATTAACCTTCAGCTAACAGTTTTGTTGTTTTTTTTATGAGAGCTGCAAGCCAAAGTGCAGGATTAGTCAGTTGAACCAGAGGTGTGTGGTCTGTTATAATATAAGGGTGCTACATTAAGAGTGACAGGTTGTCAATCAGCCATGTGAACTTTTCTATGTCCACTATGTGCAACTAGAAACAGTAATCCTCCTGCCAATATTAAAACTAGTTAAAACTTTAATGAAGGAGGTTTAAAGATACATATATAACATTTAAACATTAAATATGGTCAATAATTATTCAAGCATCAGTAAAAAAAACACTCGTCAGTTAAAAACCTACAATTTGTTCCTATGTTAGGTCGGCATTATGCCCAGGCATTATAGTTCACCTTCATATCCCCAGCCCTCGCTTTTTCATTTAAAATAAAAATTGCTAATGATCAATTTATTTAAATCTTTGCTGCATAAGAACTCTGCATTTTCTGTGTAGGTATACTGTATACGATATACCGGTACAATGCAGGACCCTTTCATATCCCAAATACAATCAGAAGATTACGGAAACTGTTTTTATTCTGCCATGAATTAAGAATAATGAATGTAGTCTCTAACAATTACCACCTGTTCTGCTACCAAATCTGTGATTGGACAGATGTATAACGAGCTATCAGTAAGCTGATTTTCTATTGGACCAGCTCTTGATGAAACCATTTACACATGGTCAGGTTGTTTGAAATTAAAGAATGATTAACTGAAAGTTGGAGTTAGTCCTATGTCAAACTGATATATAAGAATAGAATATATTGACCCTTAAGATATAGGAACAACATAACACTGTTCTTAAAGAGCTGTGTGCATGCTGTAATATGTGAGGTTATTTGTGATATGTGGATCAGTATCTCTTGCCATATCTGGTGCCATTTGTGATGTTGTTTGGTATCTGGACAGTGGTTCCAGCATGTCATATCCAGCTTATGTAACAACACCTGTGTTGTCCTCAGAGTATCCAGGCTGACTTTGTTGCTAACCTCATGTATTTGACAGTTGTAGGTCTTGTGAACTCTGCCCCATGTGGATGGTCATGATCTTATCAAATATTCTACTGTCACTGTGAGTAGCGACATCTGGTGAGTTGAGCTGGAACCAGCCATGCTGGAAGCCAGCCACAAGTTGCCTTGGTGACCTGGCAGATAAATGGCCAGTCATTGCTTTGTTCCTGTATTCACCTTCCTTCCTGTTATTTGTTGTTTCTTGTGTGAGCATGGAACTTTTAACAGGATGACATGGCGAATTCTTGGAGAGAGCAGGTCCACTACTACACGGTGCTTGCTTTACCACCTTGGTTACCAAATGTGCACTCTGTGAGAAAGATTTAATATAGCATTAGGGGAAAATACAGATTACTAACAATTTAAATGGGTTAATAAATTTGCTCAAGTGTATTTAGAATCCCTCAGTCAAGTAGTAATTTTATTTTTATTTATTTTTTTGCTCAAAGCATGCTTCTGCAGATATCCTCAAGCATGGCTGTCCACTCAGCTGCAGACCTATTAACACCCTCACAACAGTGCTTTTGTTTTGTCTCATCATAAAACTTGCATGTTAGAGAGGCAGCTCCATTAAAAAATGTACCCGCCACACCACTTTCCCCTGCTTGTTTTGGTACCAGGTTTACATACAACTGTGAGGGAAGTCAACAACAATGCTGCAAATTTCTTGCATAATTTGTACACACCCAGGCAAAATCAGTGTAACATCTCCACCAGAGTTAAAGCATATTAATTTTTACTAGGTGAATTAATGAAATTATTGTTTTGAAAATCTGAGACCACTGGTTCTGTCTTCCAAATTAGACTTTTAGTCAGGATCTGGGACCATACACATATAGGTGACTTAGAGCTCATCTATTGATGATTATATTTCAAGATTTAATTAAATTTTTAATAGTTTATATGAAATCATTGATTACTTTGTAATTATATACATTTCAACTCCACTGAAACACATCAGTCCCTCACCAGTTTGCTCGCACAAATAAAGATCCCTGACGTAATTTTTCATAAGAGAAGACATCATTCAAAATTTTAAATATTATTCTTTTCTTATTTATTTTACATGCATATTGAAACATCAGGTGTGATGTTTTGTGAAATAGAAATTTGCTATGACTATTGCTGTGCTGAATTCACATGCAGATATTCATACCTTGCTAGTAATTTTCAGTCAGATGATGCCTTTTCTGTAAGCAAATTTGCAGTAAGATGCTTTCAGTCAAGGTTTAATATGGCGCAAGTAATCTGAGAGAATAACGGGGACCAAATTTCAATTTCAGCATATAAACAACAAAACACCCCCACAGACATCCCTTAACAGATATTTTTAAGAAGAGTATGTGGAATAAGGTGTAGGCATTTGACTTTATTCATGAGAAACCTGGACTCACACCTCATTAATTACATGGTGAAGTTATAACCCGGTCAGTGATGCTCATTCTTAACAACTGCTTTTACTTGATCAACATTACCAACTCTTGTGTTGAAAAAGCTGAAACTTTGGAGGGGCTTAATATCTCTATATCTCACATTGTCATGGTTATCATCATCCTCAGGCAGTACACAATTCCTGCTTCAAGACTTACCTTAAAAATCTGTCGAGAGTTTCAAGTCTGCTCAGTGACCTGATTGTAATGAATAAATTTTCAGAGGGTTCATTTCTTGTTAATTTTGGCCACAGTTTGTGTATCAGAAATGTATTATTAGTTCATGTGTGACTGTTAAAGAAGATCACTGTTTGTATGTAAGCAAGTTGTTAAATCAGACTTAATGTTTGTAATATTATGCCTAGTATGTAATATTTATGTTCTTTCATATAGCCATAATCTTCACTCATTTTATCATGGTATGTACATTTTAAATCAAATCAGCTTGCCCAGGCCCTGTCACTGCAGTGCTTGTTCTGAATGTATATGGCTGCCTTTCATATCCCAACATTAATAATGTCTCCAGGAAGGAACCACAGGTTTTGTTGAAATTTTAACTTTAACCTCTTCAGTCATACAGTGGGCATTATTCTGTTAGAACTTGAACATTTTTAAGCTCATAATTAAACACCAAATCAATGTATTCAAGTAATAAAGCATCTGAATTTTAACATGCCCAGTCATGCTTTATACTGGTGAAGCGAGAACATTTTGTCAGCAAGACCATCATGCTTATGGGTTAGATGGACCCATTCCACCGCAAAACCCTTAATTAAAACCCTGTGAAATACAAAGATTGCTTGCACAGCTCTTTGTTGCAGCTGTTGTGCTCCCCTGCCTTTACCATTACCCTGTAACTGCTCTGCAAGACTGAAATCATAGCAGCCAGCATACTGACCTATATCAGCAGGTGTTTTGTGTGTTCAATCCACCAAGTTACATATAAAATTAACATTTTGGCTGTGGGATATGTCAGTCTTGTAATAATGAACCAAAGGCTGACATTTCACTTAAGGATTTATTTTTGGGCAAATGTAAAAATGTTGTCAGCTATATGGTTGCAATATTTAATACCTGGCTGGATACTGATCTCAGCTGACAATCAGCCGTGGCTAAAATGTGGGTGGATTAAAAGTCTGCCTGACTGTAATGTTGGTGTATGAAATTGACTTACGGTAGACCAGCCAGTCAATTTTATGTTTCATTTATGTCAGTCTGGCATTATAAATTTTCATAACAACAAATAATTTGTAGTTCTGTTATTAGTCTATGTGCCATAAATAATTAATATACACTGTGCTGTCTGAAAGTAACACCTGAAGCCTTGGATCATTAGGATGCTGTCCATAAAAAAACTGTGTCTGGAGTAAAAATTGTTGAAAAAAAAAGATGAAATAGAAAGTATTCTAATTCCTATCATTTTTCGGTATGTTTTTAGGTGTATATGAATAACATGACAGTACTACATGTTTTAGTTCTGTATATACTATGCTCAAGTTTTATATCCTCACAGTGCACTTCATAGGATACATTGAAAGGCTGATGCTGTTTGCTTCTTGGTAAAATTTCCATAAAATGTAGGATGTTATGGTGATGACTGTTTGACCATGGATGGGATTGTGGGGCATGGACATGTTGGCTTGGTCAATGTTATTAGGAATAATTTGTCATTCAGAACTTCCCAGGCTGAAATGTACATTTAACATCTGTCCAACATGTTGTGTTTGATGATAAAGGAAACTTTATATACTGCACCTATCTTGTGTCAAGTCTAGACTGGTCTTCTGTCTTGTAAAGTTAAGTTTGTAATCTCATATAATGTGGTTGCCTTTTTGTTCGCGAGGGTTTTAATTTCGCGATATTCCCGAATTGAATTAATCCTGAATATGATTCCTCGGGATAACCCATTACCTAGGAAGAACAAGAGGGTATGATGAATCTGCACAAATGGATTAGTTATACCTCTGGAAAGATGGTTTGTCAATCAACAACATAATCTGTGGGTGTGATCAGAAGCAGCTCATGCAAATATGCAATAATAATTGTCAAAACATCGACTGTGACACAAGGATGATAATGGAAATGAGTGATATATTGTGGGATTTATTCCTAAATCATTATAAATGCAAATACTGTTCTAATTAATTTTCATGAATTCTGATGCGATCATCAAAATAAAACCCTCGCAAAACGTTAAAAATGAAAGAAATTGTGATATTTCGGCCTCGCGAATATGAAGCCAACCACAGTATATCTTTTTGGTTTGAGATTAAGGTTAATGAAGAGAAGGAAACCTTCAAGTCTGATGGTTTTATAATCAAATAAGCAGGATGAGTCACTTTACTATTTTTACCAAGTCTCCCAGTATTCCCAGTTGATACTTCAAACTTTTCACTGAAAATATCATCAGTCAAGAAGTTTCAACTGACAATAACACAGGCACCAGCAGCCTTTATAGCTTTTCATAGAAAATTTCACGCAGTGTGAATTTTTACTTGTATAAAATGTGAAGATAATTTGTTAGAATGAGTGTAATTTGATTTGAATACCAAAGAAAAAACCTGAAGGGGAAATGTTGAAATTTTCTAACACCACATAGGGTCTGAATAATTTGAAGGATGTGTGTGCTAATGACACTGAGTAAAGTCATCTGTTTACTCATAGTCCACTGAAGCCCAGTTCTTGAAAGCCTGCTTTTATTCAGCATCAACATGTAAATGTTAACTTTCAGGGTTTTAACTCTTAAGCAGTCACAGGACTGTAAAATACATAATTCTGCTGTTGGTACTCATCAGGGACCAGTGCATAACCAACCAGGCACAGGGACAAAGCCAATGTGGCTGTTAAGTGTCTTAATAATCAGTATTTCAATAACTTTGGTTTGATCAGCTCTTGTGTTCAGTTGATGTCACAGACTCAGGATGGACTGTAGATTGCACTTAACAGGATAAGAACACTTGGGCAGGTTCTGGCTTTGCCACTAGCATAGTGTCCCATGGCTGTACAATTGTTAATCTGTCTAAAACCTGATATAGGATAAGGTTTAATTCCATTTACTGACCCAACAGCCATCTATGAACACAAAATTATGTAAACTCAAAATATACTCCAAATTAAGAGATAAAACTTAGATTTATTACAGTTTAAGCAGCAAAAGGTTAAATAAATACAGTAATCCCTGTATCTGATCTTAAACCTCTTTCCTGCCCAGATAATAAACCTTAAATCATGTTTGTCCAAAGAGACCATGGGGTTTAGGTGTCTTCACTTTACTTTTGAAAGTAAGTTCAAACACGGGGCAGATTGTCTGTGATACTCTCACGTCCGTAGCACAAGATAAAAAAAAATGATCCAACTGCTCTTTGACATTGAAGGGGGATAAAGCAGTGGAAGGAAGCATGCGTGTGTTTGTGTTATATGTTTGTTCGTGTGTCGCCCTCCGCAGACACCACCCACTCTTCTTGCCTTAATGCTATGTAGACCGGTGTTGTATTGTTGTCTCGTCTATTCCGCACCCCACTGGCACTAATGTTTAACCCTGCGCAAGTATTGTTGTTCTTTTTCAAACCTGCCAGTTCTGTATCCTGTTGAAACTGCTGCAGATGTTGGAATGCAAAAGCGTCGTTAACTGTGTTGACGAAGCTGAATATACATGTATTGCAACTCTTACATTGGTGTCACCACGGAGGAATTCAAAGGGTGAGTTCATAGGTCAGGACAGTAGAACAGATATCTTGATTAATTTTCAAAATATGAACTGGAGTGCCACTAGA
Source organism: Sipunculus nudus (assembly GCA_026874595.1). NCBI lineage: Eukaryota > Metazoa > Annelida > Sipuncula > Golfingiida > Sipunculidae > Sipunculus > Sipunculus nudus. The sequence goes on along the minus strand of CM049307.1, from coordinate 41,144,525 downwards.
AAGTTAATTTTTACTCTTCAGTTAACCTTCTGTCTCGTGGCAGGTATAATGCAAATTAGATAAACTGCACTAAAACTGAAGAACAAATGTTCTCTCTCTTTAAACTGTAGTATTTGCCAAAGTCAATTTGAATATTTTTTAAAGGAACTGCTTAAATAAAAAAACCACAAATTGTATCACAAATGAGAACTTATTTGTGCGCTTAATATCTGTATGACATCGGAGAATGAATGATTTTCATAACTGTCAAGAAAGCACAGTAAGAGGAGAATGACCAGCAGTAAATCCCAGTGGGGACCCCTGGTGGGGACTGGTAAAAGTAAAATGTTGGGTGCAGTATTTTGTTTCAAATGTTTGTGCTTTATATTCCAAATAGAGGCAGTGTTAAACAGATAAGCTGGTTTTGTTTTTGCACGATGAAATCCTGGGGTGTAATCTTTGAAAACCTCGTTTGGAGTTAAAACTGATCCAAGTTGACAGAGATTAAATATTCTGACTGTTATTGAAGTTCATCCTGATTTTGTATAAACTGCACATTATAACTTGTGAAATGTTGATGTTACACAGAAATGTTGATTTTGAAATATCAGTTGTAAAAACTTGTTGGTTTTGGAGTTGAAGAAAAGTCAAATTTAAACATACAAACACCACAAACATATATAAATGAAGAGTGTAATCAAAATGTAGGTTTGACATTTTTAAATTGTGGAAATCTTTGAATCCACAGTTTATTTTTTACAGTGTAGCTGAACAGTGGACTAGAGACATTGTAATTATAACTGCAGTAATTTCATCCAAGTTTCATGATTTCCCACCTTGAGCCGGATCAGGGCTTATCAAATCAAATTAATGTTTCGTCAAACTGACCATTGGTCATCAAACTGACCAGGGTCAGGCTTTCCTACTTCTTGACCGAAAGTTCAACAAACCAGAAGGGCTTAAATCAGATTGGAGCTCAGCTGATAGAACAAGCCCAAAAGCTTTCACCAGAACCTGATCAGTCTGTACAGCTTAGCACAGTTAAGTAACAGCACTCGACCCTTTGATCTGTAGTTTTGGTTAAAACCCTGATCTTTGTATCAAGATCTGAAATTAAGAAGATTAAAATGGGATGAAGATGGTTGTGCTGTAATGATAATGTTGGTACCTCAGGACGCTGTGTACATCTTCCAGAACTGGCGTAAATGCTAGGTTAACTTGTGGGCATTATTGTAGGTTTTGTGCACCAGTATTATGACTGTTAATTGTATGTACAGTGGGCGGGTACAGTGTTGTACACCCTTCTGTGGTCAGGGGACGCTGTAATGACGCATGTTTATATTGTTATCAGCCAGGGTTACAGTGATATGGCTGGACATGGTGGCACATCAGTTTGTTGTACACATACACACATATTGAATGTCTTGTCAAAACTGAATCACATCTCCGTACATTTATATCTGCATTCAGTAGCTGGTATATAGGTAATAATATGCTGCTGGTCTCTTTTGACATGAGTAAATCTCAGTTTAATTTAATGTGCCTTGAGATACAAGGTTCTTACTCCAATAAGAATTTTTTATGATACGCTTCATAGCATGTTTGAACTCCTTCTGTACTTGACATGTAGGGGTTAAGCTGCTTCATTCAGCCATTAAAATACAGTTAAACCAGGGACTGCTAGGAACTCTATTGTTCATTCAAAGACAATCAAATATATGTTCTCAAGTCATATTGATGGAAGGCTATGCAATGAAACCAGTAATAATTGCTTTTTAACACAGATTACATAAGCTCACCATGAAAAGGGGTTCAACTTGGGTTTTGTTTTGTAGTGTATAGACAGTCAAAAAAGTGCAGGTTTTAGTGTCTGTTTTGCTTGATGCAAGCTTTTTCAACTGCAAGTATATGTAACCAGTGTGCACCTGTTCTTAGTGTCACATTACTCATGTTTGGTCACATGATGCACATCACATGTCACATGATGTTTCAAAAGCACTCATTGGATTGTTGTGTATCAGCAAATGGGTTATTTATCATCAGGTCTTAAAGAAAAGAGAGAAAAAAAAACTATTATAAAACTATTATATTACAGAATGAAAGAATGATAATGTATTTCTGTTTTCAGTTTTGAAACCCAATACATGTACTCATGAAAAAGGAAAGCTTAATATTTTCCTTTGATTATAATGACATGCATTGTACACTGAATTTGTTATGTTGACTTGGGTCAGGGGAAAATTCATTTTATTATATGCTTCGGCAGAATGCAGGCACCTTCTATCCTTGGTTTAATTAATTTTAATTCCTCAGCATGTTTTGTTCCCTCATTTGAGATGTACTGAATAAAACATGAGAATGTTATTGCTAACCACAATATTCTTCCTCTGTTTTCTAAGAGTGATTCTTAATGTTGAATATCTGGATGAACTATATGGCAGATAGCATACCCAAGCTAAAAAGTTCATAATGCACAACTAGCAAAGGGCAGGACATTGGGATTGTGGCTCTGTTATTAACAACCAAGAGCTTAGTTAGACAAATGGACACGTGTATAGCCATGTTTCCGACATTTCTTGTTAATACAAACAGACTAAACAGGTATATAAACATGAATTTACTGCATGTCCTTGTTACATATACAGGACTGGTTTACTAATGATAGTATGATATGTGCATAGGCTTGTAAAAATAGAGTTGTTACATCACCTGTTAAAAAATGTATTATAAAAATCCAGGGATGTAGTGAAGGAGATGATATCCTGGTTGAACCACATGGTGCCCCTCGTCCTGTATTTCTGAATTGCGATCTGGTTGCTTATGCTTATTGTGAAGGATATGTTACCCCGTAACCATGCTGGTTTGAGTCTCAACTCCATCTGACCAAACATTAACTGACAGTATTTGCACAAATGAGGCCATGTTGCTTGAGTTCATGTAGCAGCACACTTGTAGCCAGTATGGCAGTAGACATGAAAATATATATGGAATTTTTAAGGTTGGCATATATATATATATATATATATATATATATATATATATATATATAATTTAGAAACATTTGTACTGTTGACCCAGATGACATATTTTTCACAAAACTTTGGATCTTTGAATGAATCTGTAATGAATATTTTTTATATTGCACAACTGAATTTGTAAGATCATGTATGTGTGTGTAGATATACACACACACACTTACACACACATGTTAATTAAGAAGAAGAGAAATGTTTGTAGTTTGCATTTAGCAATCATAAAAAAATGTTAGCTTGACGTATATACTTCAAGTTCAGGCTTACATATGACCATTCAAGTGCTTACAGATGTGATTGGAACTGCTGGGAAATCACCAGGTCTGTGACAGCAGCACTACATCATGGAGGCAGGGTGCTTGTTTTTAAAGTATTTAAGATGTTAGGATCGTGTGTCTGTATTTGGTTGGAATCAGCAGCTCCATAGGGCAGACCAATTTGTATATGTCTGTGGAACCAAAAAAAAAAACACTTTTCTAATGTTTTGTCGGTTGACTGCCCATTTGTATGTTTGTAAGTAGTGTTGTGTATGTACAGACTGTTCATTTGAGCTCATGAATATTCATAAAATATCACTGATTAGTGCTGCCACCTACATGTGCAGGGTTACATCACTGAATACAGACCAGGTCAGGGGTGACATTTTAATACTGCAGTTTGTAAGAAGCACAAGATCATCTTTATATGTATGAATATATACCAGTAATGAATGCAGTGTTAATACATTATATCACACATACAGAACAGTAATTTGCTAAATTCAGAGCCAGTTAAATTATCAAGTGTTTATCATGTTGGTGGTATAAACATTGTGCCTGATGTTTTTGATAACATTTACTGGTTTTACTGTTTTTATTGAACTTGGAAACTTATTTGTAAAATAGTTGATGGCACTGCCATCTCAGACTCTGTATTTCCACACTGGTATCGACTTGCTTTGAAAGTTCTTTCCAATTGTATACAAAGTAGTAAGCACATGTTCACCATGTGAAATATTTTTTATCAGATACAAAATTTGTGGGGTTGAGAGTGACAGATGAGCAATTTTGAGAGATAGTGTTATTGTTTTACTCTGACTAAACAAGAAACCATCGGGACTGACTATCAGACAAAATCAAACATAATTCACAGACCCAATACAACAAACTTCAAATGGACAGAGGTCCCTCTTGAGCTGAAATGCACAGATACAGCGAAAATGGCCCTGGTTTGGTAAAGTTTTTTGTATGTGTACCTTTAAATTAGATGTTGAGGTTGCCCCGTTAGGCGGCAACTACAGCAATATAAGGTATGCCTCTGGTAACTTTGCATGTACATATATCTGAGGTGAAGACTCGTCATAAAAACACTTCATTGTCTGAAATTTTGAAGAAAAAAAAATACTTTGCAAACAACCAACCATGGCTGTTGTGTTGTTATAATTAAAGTCATCTAGAAGGCCATCTGATCCATGATTCCCTTGTGTTGCTTCGAGTTTTAAACTTTTTGGTAAAAAAGCCGGGAGTGTAATTCTCAACAAAAATATGCTGGTTTTAGATTAAAATGTGTTACATCCAAGTCATTGTTGAGTACCTGTTACAGCTGAGAGTAGAAATGTTTGTGAAACTCTCCCACATCACTGCATGCATGCATATATATATATATATATATATATATATATATATATATATATATATATATATATATATATAAAGACAAATACCTCATATTTTGTATCAGGTTGGAACTTGTTGTTTGCTGAATGTGCTGCAGGTGCGCACATGCTGTAAAATATGTTATTTTTGAAAGTGTATTAATAATTATTGCTCGGTATACTATAAGGGAGCATAGTTTGTTTAAATGAGTAAACTGACAAAAGTTGCACCCTATTATGGTTTCAGAATTGTTATAAATACTGTGTGTAATTGAAACACAGGATGATACAGTAGATGCCCCCACCTGCTACACAAAACAACATTTTGTCCAGGCATTATTGCTCTGGGCTATAAAAGCTTCACATATATATATATATATATATATATATATATATATATATATATATATATATATATATATATATATCCAGTCATTCAAGCTCAATGTAATAATAAAATGTGAATGTGAGATGTATATATTCACCAAAAACACTTTGTTTATAACAGTCCAGATGTCTAGTACTGTAGATGTCTGGGAGGTGGCAGCACTGGTAATTCATCATGTCATTCCATAATTTTATTTTTCATCCAGAACACAAAAATGTACATATAGGTCTATAGTTTTATAGAATGTGGTTACAAGTATGTTGTTAAGCAGTATATGACTGGATCCTAATAAAATACTGTTGCCAATCAGTATTGTTTGTTGTGTAATTACACAAAACCTATTAAAAGCAAACTAAAAAAAAAAAAAACCAAACAAACAAAAATTGAGAAGTTGCTTAATTGTATCCGCCAAAATGAAGTTTTGCGGATACTATGATTTTGACCGGGTTTCGCCGCCGCCACCGCATTCGTTTCCCGAGAACTCCTCTAAAACTACTGGAGGGATTTTTCGGAAACTTACACCAATTATCAGGTCACATGTAAACTGGTGCCTAACCAATTTGCGTTGACCTCTGACCTTTTCTCTCTGCCCAGTGTCCATTTGTGCGTATGTTTCCACACATAAACCCACATAACTCGGGAACCGTTTGACAGATCAGGAAAAATTTTTTGTACAAATGTAGCCCTTGGATAGCTTTATAACATACATAAACAATGATGGCGCCACCTGCAACCATGTTTGCACAGTGTCCATCTGTTCGTCTGCCTGGGGTTAAAATCACTCATATCTCTGCAGTGATTTGACTAATTCACCTGAAATTCGGCATGCGTATACATCCTGGATAGCTTTTCTGATTTTATGACAGGTGGGGCCACCTACATTCACGTTTACGCTGCAGACATCCAAGCTCATATCTCGGGAACCGTTTGACCGATTGGGCAAAAATTTTGCATGTGTATAGATCTCGCATAGCTTTTTATCATACGCAAAATTGGTGGCGCCACCTGCAGCCATTTTTGCACAGCTCCCGTCTGTTTGTCTGCCATGGGATAAAATCACTCATATCTCTGCAGTGATTTGACGAATTCACCTGAAATTCGTCATGCGTATACATCCTGGATAGCTTTCTGATTTAATGACAGGTGGCGCCACCTACATTCATGTTTACGCTGCAGACATCCAAGCTCATATCTCGGGAACCGTTTGACCGATTGGGCCAAAATTTTGCATGTGTATAGATCTCACATAGCTCTTTATCATACGCATAACTGGTGGCGCCACCTGCAGCCATTTTTGCACAGCTCCCGTCTGTTTGTCTGCCATGGGATAAAATCACTCATATCTCGGCAGTTGTTTGACATATCTGCCTAAAATTTTGCAGGTTTATACATCCCCGACAGCTCTCCTTATTTTATGACAGGTGGCACCACCTGCATTCTAGTTTATGCAGCAGACATCCAAGCTCATATCTTGGGAACCGTTTGACCGATTGGGTCAAAGTTTTGCATGTGTATAGTTCTCACATAGCTCTTTATCATACGCAAAACTGGTGGGGCCACCTTCAACCATTTTTGCACAGCGTCCATATGTTTGTCTGCCAGGGGCTAAAATTTCATAAACATACAGTGGTTTGACTTATCTGCCTCAAATTTTGCATATGTATACAACTTGGAGGGCTTTCTGGATTTTGTGGTAGGTGGCGCAACCTACATACACCATTTGGCTGCAGACATCCATGCTAATATGCAACACTTCACTACATTTCCCCTTGCCACTCAATCCATGCCTCACTTCACCCGTTCCACTCTGATTTAGGCGGATACACGTAGTCGCTTGTCGACTACCCGTATTCTAGTTGATTATGTCTTACCTGGAGGAAGACACTTTTATTAATTAGGAAAAAAATTTTTGAGCATCTTTGCTTGCAAAGTTTAGTGACAACAATGGTAGATTGTCTCTTTTAGCTGTCACTGTGCCCATTTCTGTGACAGTAAAGGGAATTGTTTCATCACTTTGGCTGTATTCTTCTTTTGCATTTATTCATCACACCACTATAATCCGTGTCAGTACATCACTACTGTCTGTTGTACTGTGGCTTCATGTGTTCAGAACAGCAATTCCATTTTTAGGCCTTGCAGATTTATTTAGCGACATAATGAACTCATGTTTTTCTTTGTTTTCACAGGTGTTCAGAATGTCATTATGACTTGTAATCTTCAATTCTTGGAGAGCTTTATAACATACACAAAAAATGGTGGCGCCACCTGCAACCATGTTTGCAGTGTCCATCTGTTCGTCGGCCTTGGGTTAAAATCACTCATATCTCTGCAGTGGTTTGTCTAATTCACTTGAAATTTGGCATGCATATACATCCTGGATAGCTTTCTTGATTTTATGACAGTTGGCGCCACCTACATTCACGATAACGCTGCAGACATCCAAGCTCATATCTCGGGAACCGTTTGACAGATTGGGCCAAAATTTTACATGTGTATAGATGTCACATAGCTCTATCATCCGCAAAACTGGTGGCGCCATCTGCAGCCATTTTTGCAAGGCATCTGTCTTTTTGGTTTGCTGTGGGATAAAATCAATCATATCTCGGCAATGGTTTGACATATCTGCTTAAAATTTTGCAGGTTTATACATCCTGGAAAGCTCTTTTGATTTTATGACAGGTGGCGCCACCTACATTCTAGTTTATGCTGCAGACATCCAAGCTCATATCTCGGGAACCGTTTAACCCATTGGGCCAAAATGCTGCATGTGTATTGATCTCACATAGCTCTTAATCATTAGCAAAACTGGTGGCGCCACCTGCTACAATTTTTGCACAGCATCTGTCTGTCTGTCTGCCGTGGGATAAAATCACTCATATCTCGGCAGTGGTTTGACATATCTGCCCAAAATTTTGCAGGTTTATACATCCTGGACAGCTCTCTTGATTTTATGACAGGTGGCGCCACCTACATTCAGGATTACGTTGCAGACATCCAAGCTCAAATCTAGGGAACCGTTTGACCGATTGGGCCAAAGTTTTGCATGTGTATAGATCTCGCATAGCTCTTTATCATATGCAAAACTGGTGGTGCCACCTGCAACCATTCTTGTACGGCCGTCTGTTTGTCTGCCACGGGCTAAAATCACTCATATACATGTAGTGGTTTGACTTATCTGCCTCAAGTTTTGCATATGTATACAACTTTGACAGCTTTCTGGATTTTGTGGTAGGTGGCACAACCTACATACACATTTCGGCTGCAGACATCCATGCTAATATGCAACACCTCACTCTATTTCACCTTGCCACTCAATCCATGCCTCACTTCACCCGTTTCACTCTGATTTTGGCAGATACATGTAGTTGCTTGTCGACTACCCATATTCTAGTTTATGGAGAAATGAGCCCCTCACATATAATAACATCAGTGTGAGTATCTGCAAGAAATTAAGATTTGAATAAATTAAATTTGAATTGAATTTCTGTATGGTCAGTCTTTGACTAGCTGGCCCCTGTTGTTTCTTGCACACAAATTTCCCTTAGATCACCAGGGGCTTAGGTTGTAATGTAAATCCACACAACCAAATTGTATAATGGTCCAGTTGGATATTTATGAAATTATGCCCTTTTGTGTGATAATATTTTACCCACAATGCTTCAGGGTTCTACAAATTGTTCTAATAATAGGTCAAAATGTTTTAAAAGCTAGACCTAAGGGTGAAGAATACCAAATAGCTCAAGAAATGAAAATTCAGTGTTAAATAGGCTTTATAACACATCAGATAATGTCCAATTTCTGGTCTCTTTTAGTGCAGTCTAACATCCCAAATATCCCCTTTACTCTCTTACATGTAATTATTCTTGTATTTCAAGCATCCAGCCTGTTCCTATCTAACTCTACCGGAAAGATCATCAGTCCAGCAGAATATTGCATTGTTGCTGTGGGCATAATATCAGAATAACACTGCAAGCAAATGCAAAACAAATTTTGGGAAGTATTTACAAGATTATCTGCTCTCAATCTCTGTATCAACAGGGTTTCATTTTTCATAATAAAATCAGGGTTTCATTTTTCCCCCACAAAAGCCAAACCACACTTTCTGACCAAAATAACTTTTATTTTATACAAATAAAAAATACAATGCACAAATGTTCTATCACAAGTAAATATTTTGTACTAGTTTCTGCAGAAAGTAATGCTGTTTTGGTGGCAGGTTTAAAAAGAATTGTAAATTAAACTGTTGAGTATACTTAATGCACATGCATGTGATCAAATCAGTACCTCCAGTGAATATATCTGAGAAATGTTTACACAAGATTTATGCATATGGTTTATTTATAATTTTCCTATAAATACATGTCTCCTATACATTTTGGCTCTTGTGTAACAAACAAGATTAAGACCAGTTTTCACCGACAATGGATAGACAGTTGCACAATTACATATATCACATGCCTGATCTAACACACTACCAATTTTATCAATTAAACATCTTCAAATTTCATAAGCATCAGAAGCCCAGTTTTCAAAAATGCACTAGACCATGGGCAATTGATAACAAACATGATTACACAGAATGTACAATGCCTGTAAATGAATACACTAATTATTGTTGAATTACCTTATTCAGTTTCAAGTTCCAAAACATTCAACATTTAGCCGAGTATATCATGAGTAACCGTAAGTGCCACAATATTAAATAAAATACCTCATTTAGCAAAACTTTTAGAAAATGCATGCTTTTCCATTGAGTAAAATACTGCTTTCAGAACAGCAGTGTTCATCACATTAAAGTAGGACTTTGATACATATAGTCTCTGGCAACAATGGGTTAACCATGTGATCATTGATGAATTTGCCTCTTTTAACCTGCCCATTGGACTGCCCCCATGAGCCATTTAAAATATATGAACAGCTGTAACTGAATCCCCACATCCTGTTCAAACCAGTCTTCCTGGGCTTCCTAGATAAATATGACAAGGATTCCACCATGTATGATTGTATACGTGTGGTCAGCACAGATATATGAGGATATTTAAGTCACAAGTACGATTTCTTGTGTCAATATCAGACATTAATGATTGCTTTGGCATTTTTTTGCGCCCATTCTTCTGTGAAATGTACAATTTAACAATAGAAACTTTGCCAAATGGAATATTACTTTCCAGAAGCATCCAAAATTTATGATATTCCTAGAAATTAACCATAGGCTATAGAAATGTGATATTCTGCAATCTTTTGGCATTATATACAATATAGTTTAAAATCTGCAGTATGACTACTATTTTTTTCCTCCAGTCCAAATTTAACAGAAAAGCCATGACATGGAAGAGTTACTCTCCAAACCCCCTTGACTTGTTCTTCTGCTTGTGAAAGTAATGGACAATGAAAGAAAAAATTCACAGCAACAGAGTACTTATGTTGGAGTCAAGTATATATGAGTGTTAACTCTTAAAATGATTCACAATATCTGAGAAAATCTCAAGGCAACCAAGGAAAACCTATTAGTTCAACAGATTAAGGTTATACCAGTTGATCTTTCACTTGTTTGCTCTTCCACTGGAAAGCACCAATAGAAACGACATTAAGATAATTTTTTTACAGGGTTTCCACGGACTCCTATATTTTCCTATTAAAAAATTGTCTCCTATAATTTTTCTATATTTTCTTATTAATACATTGTCTCCTATAATTACCAGACTATCTTTGCAGAATAAAGTTTTGGTTTTTATGTCCAGCAAGTACAAGTATTCCCTTCCTGTCTAGTTCTATACTGGGGTCCGTAACTAATTATCTATCTCTCTCATATGTGGCAAGCTTTGAATGCTAATTTTAATTCAAACCAGAACTGTCCCACCATTTGATCTGCTTTTATGAGCAGTAACCACCAGATGCCCTCTTAATGAAGGTAAGGTAACCCTGCAGAGGTGATGTAAATTTCATCTCCCAACCCCTATTATGTATGAAGTAATATGATGTCCATTTCAGCTCCCATCTCTTGGTTACTATGAAGTGATAAACCAGAGGCAGTATGCTTACCTGACCAAATTATATTTGATTCTAGCCACCTTCCCATGTGGTCTAAGTGAAAACCTAAGTTTTCCTTTTTCCTCTGTTTGTCATTATCAGACACTCGGGGGGGGGGGGGGGGGGGGGGTATTGTCCCTTTTCCGAATGAACACTCCACTGAGGTTGCAGAAACATCCCCTTGGAGTTTGTTGTGTGAGGTTACACCCATGAGGAGACCGAGGTAAAATATGATCCTGAATGGCTGGTCTGACATTACACTCTAGCAGAATAACAATAATTATGACACGCCTCTGGATGGTTCTCATGAGGATATACACTACAGGAGAAGTCCAATTTGATGTAGTGTGTCCATATGACTACCTTTCAGATTCTGAATGAAGAGACGGAAAAGTCCTTTTTGTATATGGACATAATGAAAATCAGTCATCATCAATTTTAAGATGGACACCGAACCATTATAATTGGGTCTGGTGCATAGTAACAATAGCATATAAAAGCGAGGTTCTTCTTCAGTTTATGAGTAGGAATACATGAGAGTGACCACAGAATTTCCCTCCTGTTGTAAGGAACAGCCACTGGCATCCACGCTCTTTGTTGATGAGCATGTATATGACTAACCACTGGATTTCGCTCCCTTTTGTAGAAGGCAAGTTGTAAGACTAACCCCTGTATAACAGTGAAAATGTGAGTGGACACGCTGAGAAAACACTGTATTTGCCAAAGTTGTAAATTGGTCAGGTGGATGAATAACCACTTAAATCTGTTAAAAATCACTTGTTTACCCCTTCCCTCCTTCAGTTGTGTGCAGTATAGATGAATAAATACAGCATTTCCTAACAGTTATGTGTGGTAAGTGTGCAAGGTGGAAGAAGAACCACTGGACTACACCAGTGGAAGAGGTGGGCAAGTAACCACTTGATTCCCCTTCAGGTGTCTTGGTGCAAAATAGGGGAGTAACCATTAGAATCTACCCCAGTTGCAAGTGCACAAGGTTGAGGATTAATCACTTGCTTTCCCTCCAAAAATATGTGTGTAAAGTGCAGGAGTAAACACTGGATTTTCCTTCTATCAAAGATGAAAGTGTGCAAGGTTTGCCCTCTCTCAGATGGTCTCTCTTGATGCTGAGGTAAACTGTAGAGTAGCAAAAGCCAGTGCTACATTTGGTAGATTGTGTAGTCCCAAAGCCTTGGGGAATCAGCCTTGCAACAACATTGAAGGTAGAACATCCTGCGATAATTCCAGTACTACTGAATGCATGTGCAACCTGGACTGTGTATATCAGGGCAGTGAGAGTGATAAACCTGTTCCAGATTAAACTGTCTGTGCAAAATTATGAAGATCAAATGCCAAATCATGGTGTCAAACACTAATTCTATCTTGTGTCAGTCAAACAACTGTCCATACCCTGCTGTAGAAAGCCCAGACCACATAGGCTGGTCATACTGTCAGAATTCCTGATGAGCACATTCCAAAGCAGCTTCTGTATGGAGAGCTCATACAGGCCAAGTGCTCACATTAGGGGCACATGAAATATTTCAAAGATATTTTGAAAGTCCCTACCCATTGACCTGGCCACCTGGGAAACGCCAAACAGGACCACCCAGTATGTTGCAGCGACAAAGTCTGTTGAGGCACAACACAAGTGTGAATTGCGCAAGTCCACATCTGTCAGCACAGCAGTTGAGGGGACAGCTAATATTTGTCCCATATACAGTTGGATTTGACAGGTCATCAACCTATGTTCTCAGTGTACTGCTCACACATTTCTGCCAAAAAATTGGATGTTGAGGTCATCACTGCCTGTCATGGATGGACAACACAGCAAGGTTGAGGAGTAGCCACTGGATTTTCCTCAAATTTTAAAAGAACATTCCACTCCACTTTGTACGTGCCCCAACAACTGAAATTCCTTCCTGCTGTATGTGAGCATTAACCATTGGTCCCTCATGTTGAAGATGGATGAACAACCAATTGGTTCTATTCCATTTGTGAATGCACATGATGAAGAAGAACAGATACAGGGGAACCAATTAATTTTCCTGAATGGATTCCACTCCAGGTAAAAGTTTGCAATGTTAAGGAGTAACTACTGGAATTCCTTCAAGCGTTTAGTAGACCATCTGAAGAAGTAACCACTGGATTTCCTTCAAGCATGTAGTGGACTACATGATGAGGAGAAATGGATTTCCCTAAAACTTTTAGTGGAATATGTGAAGGAGTAACCACTGGATTTCCTTCAAGTTGTTAGTGGATTATGTGAAAGAGTAACCCTGGACTTCCTGGACATCAGATAATGTCCAATTTCTGGTCTCTTATAATGCAGTCAAACATCCTAAATATCTCCTTTACTCTCTTACATGTAATTATTCTTGTATTTCTGCATCAAGCATCCAGCCTGTTCCTATCTAACTCTAAAGGGAAGATCATCAGTCCAGCAGAATATTATATTGTTGCTTTGGGCATAATATCAGAATAACACTGCAAGCAACTGCAAAACAAATTTTGGGAATTATTTACAAGATTTTCTGCTCTCAATCTCTGTATCAACAGGGTTTCATTTTCCCTCACAAAATCTGGGTTTCATTCCCCCCCCCCCCCCCCCCCAAAAGCCAAACCACACTTTTTGACCAAAATAACTTTTATTTTATACAAATGAAAAATACAAATGTTCTTTCATAAGTGAAAATTTTGTACTTGTTTTTGCAGAAAGTAATGCTGTTTTGGTGGCAGGTTTAAAAAAGTTGTCAATTAAACTGTTGAGTCTCCATGGGCAATTGATAACAAACAAGAGCACACAGAACGTACAATTCCTGTAAATGTGTACACTTATTATTGTTTAATTACCATAATCAGTTGCAAGTTCCAAAACATTCAACATTTAGCCGAGTATATCATGAGTGAACATAAGTGCCACAATATTAGTAAAATACCTCATTTAGCAAAATATTTAGAAATACATGCTTTTTCAATGAGTAAAATGCTGCGGTATTCATTACATTAAAGTAGGACATGGATACATATAGTCTCTGTCAACAATGGGTTAACCAAGTGATCATTGATGAATTTGCCTCTTTTAACTTGCCCATTGGACTGCCCCTTGAGCCATTTAAAATGTATGAACAGCTGTAACTAAATCCCCTGGACTTCTTTCAAGCTTTTAGAGATCTAACTGAAACCAATGGATTTCTCTCAGGCTTTTAGTGGACTATGTATGGAGGAGCCATTGCATTTCCTTGAAGCTGTGTGTTGACTGTGAAGGAGTTACCACTGTATTTCCTTCAAGCTGTGTGCAGACCTTGTGAAGGAGTAACCACTGGATTTCCTTCAAGCTGTGTGCAGACTGTGTGAAGGAGTAACCACTGGAATTTCTTTCAAGCTTTGTGCAGACTATGTGAAGGAGTAACCACTACATTTCCTTCAAGCTATGTGCAGTCTGTGAAGGAATAACAATTGCATTTCCTTCAAGCTGTGTGTGGACTATGTGAAGGAGTAACCACTGGATTTCCTTCAAGCTTTGTGCAGACTATGTGGAGTAACCACTGGATTTCCTTCAAGCTGTGTACAGATTATGTGAAGGAGTAACCACTGGATTTCCTTCAAGCTTTGTGCAGACTATGTGAAGGAGTGACCATTGCATTTCCTCCGAGCTGTGTGCGGACTATGTGAAGGGGTAACCACTGGAGGTTCTCCAAGCTTTAAGAGATCTAACTGAAATAATAACCACTGGATTTTCTTCAAGCCTCAAGAGATTTAACTGAAATAGTAACCACTGAAATTTCTTCAAGTTTTGTGCAGATTATGTAAAGGAGTAACCACTGGATTTCCTTCAAGCTTTGTGCAGACTTTGTGAAGGAGTAACCACTGGATTCCTTCAAGCAGTGTGCGGACTATGTGAAGGAGTATCACTGCATTTCCTTCAAGCTGTGTGCAGACTATGGGAAGGAGTAACCACTTGATTTCCTTCAAGCTTTGTGCAGACTTTGTGAAGGAGTAACCACTGGATTTCCTTCAAGCTTTGTGCAGACTTTGTGAAGGAGTAACCACTGGATTCCTTCAAGCAGTGTGCGGACTATGTGAAGGAGTATCACTGCATTTCCTTCAAGCTTTGTGCAGATTATGTGAAGGAGTAACCACTGGATTTCCTTCAAGCTTTGTGCAGACTTTGTGAAGGAGTAACCACTGGATTCCTTCAAGCAGTGTGCGGACTATGTGAAGGAGTATCACTGCATTTCCTTCAAGCTGTGTGCAGACTATGAGAAAGAGTAACCACTGGATTTTCTTCAAGCTTTAAGAGATCTAACTGAAGTAGTAACCACTATATTTTCTTCAGGCTTTTAGAGATCTAACTGAAGGAGTAACCACTGGATTTCCTTTAAGCTTTGTGCAGACTGTGTGAAGGAGTAACCACTGGATTTCCTTCAAGCTTTAAGAGGTCTAATTGAAGGAGTAACAACTTGACTTCCCTCAAGCAATTTAGAGGTCTAACTGAAAGAGTAACCAATGGATGTCCTTCAAGTTTTGTGCACACTTTGTGAAGGAGTAACCACTGGATTTCCTTTAAGCTTTTTGCGGACTATGAGATGGAGTAACCACTAGATTTCCTTCAAGCTTTTAGAGATCTAACTAAAGGAGTAACCACTGGATTTTCTTTAAACTTAGAGGTCTAACTGAAGGAGTAACCACTTTATTCCCTTCGAGCTTTTAGTGGACTATGTCAAAGAGTAACAAATTTATTCTTTTTGAGCTTTTAGTAAACTAAGTGAAGGAGAAACCACTTTATTCCCTTCAAGCTTTTAGTGGACTATGTGAAAGAGTAACCATTTTATTCTCTTCAAGATTTTAGTGAATTATGTGAAAGAGTAACCACTTTATTCCCATCAAGCCTTTATTGGAATTTGAAAGAGTAACCACTTTATGCCCTTCAAGCTTTTAGTGGACTATGTGAAAGAACAACTACTCTAATCTCTTCAAGTTTTTAGTGAGCTATGTGAAGGAGTAACCACTGGACTTTCTGCATGTTTTTAGTGAACTATCTGAAGGAGTAACCACTTGATTTCCTTAGAGCATTTTTAGTGAACCATACGGAGGAAGCACTTTTCTCTTCAAGTTTTTAGTATATATGAAAGAGTAACCACTTTATTCCCTTCAAGGTTTTACTGAACATTGGAAAATGTAACCACTGTATTCCATTCAAGTTTTAGTAGCCTAATTAAAAGAGTAACAACTTTATTCCCTTCAAGTTTTTAGTGGACGATGTCAGTGAGTGATCACTGCATTTCTGTCCAGGTTTTTTGGAGTAACAAGTGGGCCCCCCTTCAGTTATAAGTGGACAAATAGGAAAAAATACCTACAGTGGTTGATGCAAAAAGAATCCAGAAATCATCACCACCTGATGACTAAAGTTTCATTTTCATTAGGCAGCGGTAACTCATAAACTCTGGATGTATGTCAGGATAGGACTCAATGGAAGGGCTTCACTGAATGTATGTTAGTTTACTTGCTAGATCAGAGAAATGCTCCTTTGACCATTTTGAGGTGCAACAAAGTGAATTCCCTTCCCATTGGTCAAGGGAGATAATTGAAGAGTGGCAACCAAATGTCATATAATTTTTCTGCTTGTTGTGAACACATATGGTGGCAATTATGCACTTGGCCCTTTTTTATACATTTCAGTGACTTAACCAATGTCCTTGGTTTAACATTACCAACTATTCAGCAGCTCTTCCATTTTGGGTAAATACACAAACAGGCTGCTTTAGGTTTTATTTCAAAGAAATTCCAAAACATACTAGGCTAGACCCTTATTTATCACCAATAG
Organism: Sipunculus nudus; assembly: GCA_026874595.1. Taxonomy (NCBI): domain Eukaryota; kingdom Metazoa; phylum Annelida; class Sipuncula; order Golfingiida; family Sipunculidae; genus Sipunculus; species Sipunculus nudus. The sequence goes on along the minus strand of CM049307.1, from coordinate 41,127,642 downwards.
AGCTAAGATGTTCTTGTTGAACTAAGCCATGGTATTATAAAGCCATGACTCAATGAACTGTGAACACATGACAGCCAGGAGATGCTGTGAGGTCTAAGCAAGCCACATTGCTAGTCACAACAAGATACAAATCCCTGATGATTTCTGTTCCTTTTGACCTGGCTCTGACTGTGTCTTCTTTACTGAGAAAGCACTGTTTTTCTGACGACTCACTTTACGGCTTTCTTGGGCTTGTACTGTGGTCTGCAGGGGTGCTTTCATGGGCGATACCTGCAAACACCCCAATTTAAATCAAATTAAACCCAATTTATATCTGAAATATCATGATATATAACTCAACCATATATAATTATCTTATAATATGTCTTTTACTTCATTTCATATTATTTAAAGGATATAGAAAGATAAATAATTTCTGACTTACTAATTCCAGACTAAAGAAAGGTCCTATTTCTAGCAAAGGGAAGGTGAACTGTGTGCTTAAAACCAGCTATAATCATGATGTATGGACAAACAACTGATGGTAAACATGGGTACATTCATGCCACAATGTTGACAAACAAAACTATGTTACCTCATGTGGTTGTCTGCATAATTGAGGAAGTTGAAAGGTCAATTAATAGTTGCAAAAGACCCTTTGCGAAAGTCTAGCCCTTCTGACTTGCTGCCAGGTGTCTTTGTTGAAAATATTTGGATGATTTTGGAGGGCCCAAACATTATAAAATTATAGTAAACATAACTAACAGCCTGTATGCAGTAGGATTGGCATTTCCTGGCCTATTTTTATAGGGTTTACATTGTCGTTAGTTAATAGACGTCAGATATCAGAATAGTCCCCTTTAATCCTAACTCAAGTTAAAACTTAACCTCAACATAGCTCCTGTAATCATACACCACTGACCAATACTGTAATTTCCATCTTACCTTAACGATTTCTGGCAGTGTAGAACTTGAGATTCTCCTTATCTTCAGTTGTGACACTTTGTAAGTAAAGTCACTGCAGGTGCTGATCTGAGTCATCCTCGGCTTCAGAGGCAGAGTCTTGGATTCTGAATCATTTAACAGAGAGCAGGGTTGGGGCCAATTACATTGAAAGTAATCATTACAATTACAATTACTTCCAAAAATCCCAATTACAATTACAATAACAAATTATTTAATTTTTACAAAGTAATGATCAAATTACAAATACTTTGAAAAGTAATTAATTACTTTCAATAACTTTTTCTTATACATTTTTTTTTTTGGTGGAGGTAACTGCAAATGTTATGACCCAGCAATGGGGATGATTACACACCCAGGACCTGCAGGTGCGGTGGACACCTAGCCTGGGTGAAACCAGGATACAAAATTTAATAACAAATTACTTTTTTTTTACAAAGTAATGATCAAATTACAAATACTTTGAAAAGTAATTAATTACTTTCAATTACTTTTTCTTATACATTTTTTTTTTGGTGGAGGTAACTGCCTCCATTTTTAAATGCTGACTTATCTAAGTGTTAACCTAAGTATGTACATCTGCAGAGTTTCCATTTCCGTTTCAGACTATTGGACAGGGCGGTAGCACTCGCTTCCTATCATTTTTTTAAATTTTGTATCCTGGTGTCACCCAGGCCTGGTGTCCACCGCACCTGCAGGTCCTGGGTGTGTAATCATCCCCATTGCTGGGTCATAACACCGAGGAACCCACTACAGTAGCACTCGTATGTGAGTGGTAGATGGCTGTGGGGCAAAGACTTCCCATTAAGCCTGCAGAGCGCTCACCATGGGTGGGGGCCGACCATGAAAAACCTCACCGCCTTGGTTGAGATTCGAACCAACAATCTCCCGGCTTTGAGTCTTGCACTCTACCCCTGAGCCACAGAAGCTGGTTACTTTCATTTACTTTATAAAAAATTATAATACACAGAGGCATGGTTCATGTTAAGTATCATTAATGGTAGAAAGGCATGTGATTAAATTTATAAAAGGAAAACACTTGTGATTAAATTAAATTTATAAAAGGAAAAAATTGCAAACAAAACACATCCAGTCTGGTGTCATATATTAAAGTGCACAATAGCTATACTAATGATAATATATCGTTGCATAATGTTCAAATTTACACTTGTCTCTTATTGAAAGGCAAAACTAGCTGTCATCATCATACATGAACATTGTGTGTATTCTTTATAGTATCAGGCACTGAGACATTTGCTGAATAAGTGTTTTGACACAAAATATATATTATCTTGAATTAAAAATAATTTCATCTAATATTTTTTTATCACATATCATCCTTTATTGGACAAAATTTTTTTCTTATTGATAACACTGGCATGCGCCAATTAGAGCATGTATGGAAATAATTGTTGGTTCAAACCTTTGATGATGGAAAACCCTTTTTAGCGACTTCCTATACAGTAATCCTACACATTAATCAACACATAAATCCTAATTTCTTTACTATCAATGCTGATTAAAGTTCTGTCATAAACACTGGAATTTTAAATACAATGTGATTTTACTAAACTTATTGATGCAGACATTTCATGTGAATAAATCATATAAATATATTCATGTTGAATATATAATATATTACAATTTTATGTAATGAAATTATTTATAGGAAAGTTAATGGAAATCCAGTGCATTCACCATTGTTAGCTTCTTAATTATGTATGACAGATAGTAAAACCAGTATACAATGTCCAGAGTCTCTGGGCACAGGAAACAGTGGAGACTGTTTATATGTTAGAGCCAGCCAAATGAGACAGCCCTGCTATCCTGATACCTATCTCTATTTACCTCATGGGCCATTTACTTGAGGTAATTCTGATATCAGCCATCCCAGATCATTAGCCTCTTTTGTTCCTGTGATTCTCTCAGTGTCAGCTAATTAGCAAATAAACACTGATGGAACCAGATCAGTATGAGTATGTTCCAGCCTCAGTTTCAGTGAAAGTGTGAAATGTAGCATTTTAGCCCACACTTGTGGTAGTGTAGCTCTGGATAGGTGTACATTGTGGAACCTTTTTACTTTATCCACAGTGCAGTGGAGGCATTTGCAAAAAAAAAAAAAAAAAAAAAATGGCCAGTATAACTTATAAGGCAAACTAATAAATTACCATGCTTATTTCATGCATGGATATACTATTTGTTCAATAATCATAGCTTACAATCCTTACCCAAGAGTGATTTGATACACAGTGCAAAGGAATGAGGTGTAAGGTACGGTGTTCTGTCATGGAATTGGAAAGTAATTTAAAAGTAATTGAAATTTCATCTGTTTTTGCCCTTGTAATCAATTTTTTGTTCAATTGCAAAGTTACATTCAGTCACTTGAAAAATTGTTTTTAATTACAGGTATTTACAATTACACATTACAATTACCCTAACCCTGTCAGACAGAATATTTAAACTTTAACATTAAATATAAATATCACAGCAATTAATTCACCTTTGGCCAGTGATGTAGGACTCAAATCCAGACTTGGACTTGAGCCTTCACTCGATTCCACTTTTTAGCCAAGCTGACTGAAAGTCAACTGAGGTATAGGAATGGTGCTTTGTCCATTGTCCATCAGGCTGTCCGTTAGTCGGGCATTAAATGTAACAACTTGATCTAGAAACTACTATGTGATCATCTAGGGAGGTATATAAAAAATCTCCTTGGAACCCTGAAAATAGGTCAGTGCAACCTATATCCTACTAGCTGGGGGCTTGTAAGTACCCCCCAGAATAATTAAAAATTTGATACAAAGCCTCCAGTATCTTGATAATTAATGCAGGGATTACCATGAATCTTGCCTTGAATATTTACCATGACTAGTTTTGCCAGTTACCAAAAACTGGTGGCGCCACATGTATTTTTTTAAATAGTATTTTTTTACGTTTTTTTGTTTTTTTGAGACAGTTGGAGGACAGCAATTATTATTTTATTATATTAGTCAGTTTCTTAACTGTGGCTTCATCCAGTGACCTGAAACCTGGTGTGTCTATTGATTATGATTGGTTTCTTCAGTTCCTTAACACATTCACTGCCAAGCCCATGTTCACCCCCAGTGCCAGGGCCAAACACAGGGACCCCAGCAGCCCCGAGAGGTGCCTTTGTACCAAGACTAGGTGCTAAATAGTAGTCAAGGCATGGCTCCGGTGGACTGGTCTCATAGCGTCTACGCAGACACCAGCATAAAGCTAACAACTGATTCAAATAAAGATCTATATTTGTAAATGATGAACTAAATGAAAATGTGTATTTTGGAGCGAATGCTGATTTGGGAAGAGTCAAATGACTGAGAGGCACTGACAAATATAGGCCTATGTCTAACCAAAATAAATTTATACCGGTACTGTATTTTCGGGCACGCGTGATTTATACATTTATGCAACAAAGTTTGTCAACAGATCCAGATTGGCGCAGTGGTTACAACAGGTGGTACATACGTGTGACACGGTTGACAGCGTGAGTTCGAACCTACGCGACATTTTTTTGTTTTGTTTTACAAACATGTAATTTTGGTGCTCAAACATACATTTTTACACTTTCATAACGAACACAGCAATTGTACCAATCAATATAATTATAAAAAAATATAATTTAACTTTACACATGTAATTTTCAAACATAGTCATAGACTGTTTATATATAATGAGATGCTTGAGCCTTGACGCGCAGTTGACCTCGTCATTGTAACAGTCACATGAAACACGGAGATTATTTCAGTTTTGCAATTTACGAGCACTTGTTTGTGAAGTTACTAATATATATATATCTATATATAAGTAAATAAGGAACAAGAAATAGGCCGAAAGAACCATTTGTAGCTGCGTTCTGATTAGACTGCCAAACTGTGTGTCAATCATGTGGCACGCGCCCTTTGTTGTTGATTGCGCAATACCCTGTCCTCGTGGGGCAATAAACCTGAACGACCTCACGCCTCGCTATCTTGAGTTCACACCTAAAGTGCGATCTATTACACCTCGGCCTCCAAACCGGGTTTGTTGTAAATAAGTGGCCAAAACATGTTCTAATATAAAACTAGCTCCATATTTTTACGTTCCTCCTTTTCATTTGATTCAAAGTAGTATTCTTACAAGGAATCGACTTCAGACTGAAGCGTGTCGTAAAGTTATTTCACGGCAAAGGACCGGAGCCGTTGATTTTGTCACCATCTACACATCTTTCTGGCTTTTGAATGATGCAGCGCACTGTTGAATAACAATTAATTCATTTTCATACTGCGATACTATTTTATAAATGTACTACTACTCATCTGCAAAGAATTGATTGAAAAATTTATGAGAATTCCTGCTGAAAATGGATTATAAATAAATGAAGTGTATACACATGCTTGGCACCGGGGGAATCATAATAAACGACGGGTATACATGACATTGGCAGCGAATGTGTTAAGACTGGTGGTGCCACCTGTATTTTTTCTATTTTTGATGCATTTGTTCCTTTATATTGAGACTGACAAATTATACTGATACTAACTAATTTGCAACTGTGGTTTCATCTGTGTCCTGAAACCTTGTGTTTTTTATTAGGGCCCCACTTGCATCAGCAGATGCCCTATATATATATATCACCCTGTCTGTCTGTCCGTCTTTCTGTATGTACTGTCAGATTTGGGGTCATGAGGTCAAAGGTCAAGGTCATGTGACCCACTTATTTAAAATGATTGTGGATGTATTTTAAGCTCAACTTTTCATCCCATATGTTCCATCTTCCAGATAATGCTCACCTACCAATAGTGGAACAAACTTATGGATTTGGGGGTCAAAGGTCAAGGTCACAGGGACCATCTTTCCACATATTAGTTTCCAGATGATAACTCCAGTTTGGATTGAAATATTGGATTCAGTTAAACCTGACTTATATATGGTCCACCACTAAAGTAACAAGTGACCCGTGGGTCATGACCCTCAGCCGACTGACATGTTGACAATATGTCCTTGCATAGGGAACTAATTAAGATAATGGAGGTGGCACCATCATTCATGCAAGTTAGCTTAAGTTCATTAAGACGCACAAGCACACCAAATTTTAAGACAATCAATCCATTCACCCATTCCTGACGAATCCCGAAATTTGTGTGTTTTTTGCATTATTTCTGGGGTCTTCAAACATGCCGCATAAATTGAAAATATGAGTTATTATTATTATATCAAGTTTGCAAGGAGACATATTATGGACCTCCCTGGATGTCAAATCAGAAGATTCTAGGTCCAATGGTTATGATTTGTGCACTACTTTTGTTTAAAACTTTAAATTGTTTTCAGGGCACTTTTGAGTGCCATAGCTCAAATGGTATGGGTAAGAGAGACCTAATTCAGGTTTCCTTGAATACTTTTCGTGGACCTTCAAGGATGTCAAGTTGAAAGATTCTAGGTCTAGTCAATATGATTTGTACCCTGTTAACAGATGACCGCATATCCTTGATCAATATCTATGCAAAGAATCATGGTGATCAATGCATTAGTTGTTCAGATACTTGAGCTTTTGTTTCCATTTTTCCATTACTCTGGGGGTATTTCCCAATAGCTCAGAGGTTTTTGGTAATAGAGACCTAATTTCAGGTTTCCAAAGAGACTTTTCAAGGGCCTCCTTGCATGTAAAAATAGAAGATTCAAGGTCCAGCAGTAACAATTTGTGCCCTGCTGACAGATGACCACATCTTTAAAGGTTTCAAAAATATAGTAAAAAAAATCAGTAAATAATAAAAAAAAATACAGGTGGCGCCACCTGTCTGAAGAAACTGATGTAACACTCCATGATCAATTTCCATGTAAAGAATCATGGTGATCAATGCATTATTTGTTCAGATACTTGAGCTTTTCTATGAAATTTTCCATTATTCCGGGGGTACTTCGGGGCCCATTAGCTGGAAGAATATGGGTAACAGAGACCTAATTTCAGGTTTCCAAGGAGATTTTTCATGGACCTCTCTGGAGGTAAAGTAAGAAGATTCTTGGTCCAGAGGATACGATTTGTGTCCTGTTAACAGATGACTGCATCTTTTAAATTCTCAAAAATAGAGAAAAAAATTGTAAAAAATCGAAAAAATACAGGTGGCACCACAAATCTGCAGAAATTGATGAAACACTCCATGATGAATATCCATGCAAAGTATCATGGTGATATATAATGCATTAGTTGTTCAGATACTTGAGCTTTTGTATGAAATTTTCCATTATTTTGGGGGGTACTTCGGGGCCCCATAGCTGGAAGAATATGGGTAACAGAGACTTAATTTGAGGTTTTCTATGAGATTTATCATGGACCTCATGTGATGTCAAGTAAGAAGATTCTAGGTCCAGCAGTTACAATTTATGCCCTGTTAACAGATGACCACATCTTTAAAGGTCTCGAAAATAGAGAAAATAAATTGTAAAAAAATAAAAAAAATACAGGTGGCACCACCAGTCTGCAGAAACTGATGAAACACTCCATGATCAATATCAATGCAAAAAATTATGGTGATCAATGCATTAGTTGTTTAGATACTTGAGCTTTTGTATGAAATTTTCCATTATTCTGGGGGGGGGGGTAATTCGGAGCTACATAGCTGGGTGAAAATGGGTAACAGAGACCTAATTTCAGGTTTCCAAGAAGATTTTTCATGGACCTCTCTGGATGTTAAGTAAGAAGATTCTAGGTCCAGCGGTTATGATTTGTGCCCTGTTAATAGACAGACGGCCGGACGACTGGACGAACGACAGACAAAGAGTGATTGCTAAAGCTCAGATGACTTACAGTCAGCTGAGCTAAAAACTCTTTTGATTTTTTGGCAATGAGTTTAAGGTCAAGGTCATAGGACCCACTACTTTTGAAAGATTGTGGATCCATTTTATGCCAGACTTTTCATCACAAACCTTCCATCTTTCACAGGTGGTGCACCTGCCAATAGGGGAAGGATCCTATTGATTTTGGGGTCACTAGGTCAAAGGCCATGGTAACAGGGCCCTTCCATTCACAAATTAGTTTATGGATGATAACTTCAGTTTGGGTAGACAGGTTGGCTTCAAAATGATCACAGGACCCATATTTTGAAAAATATGGACTTGGATGTGTGGACTCGACAACATCACCAACTTTGGTTTTATGAGTACATGCTACACATGAAATTAATAATTAAACTTTGCCTAATGTTAAATACTTTCAGTTTATTATGTTTGGCATAAAAGTATATCAAAGCTCACCTCCAGTTATATATAAGCTGACTTGACTGTTGAACTTCCTTGCCCCGGCTGGGGTGTTGTGCAGGCAGAGCAATGGTAAGTGTCTGGACTGTTTGAGATGGACAGCGATGTAAGATGCATCAGGCTTAATGTGGAAATCCATCACAGGAACGTGCAAGGTAAACTTGGTGATAAGTGTCCCAGTGCTTATGCTCCACACCCTAATAACCCCATCCTCCGAACCTGAAACACAGAAAGCATAACCCAGTTTAAAAGTGCCACAGTGCCAATATTCGATCAAATATTTTTAACTTTAAACCTGTAAAACAAGTTACCCATAGATCATGCTGCCCAGCTGACTAGGAAGACATTCACAAAAGGAATTTTATCATCTGAATGCCAAATTTTGTAGGTGGTATCCCCATTCAACTAAAGCATAGCTCGGAGGATAAAGAAACAGAGTCCTAATTTCAGGTTTTCAAGGAGATTTTTCATGGACCTCCCTGGATGTCAAGTTAAAAGATTCCAAGTCTAATGGTAACGATTTGTGCACTGTTAACGGACGACCACATCTATGAAGGTTTGAAGGTTTTAATAAAAATTAGATAAATATGTGTAAAAATCTGAAAAAAATCTAGGTTGTGCCATCAGTCTGCAGCAACCGGGTGAAACACTCCATGATTAATAAGCATGCAAAGAATCATGGTGATTAGTGTATTATCTGTTCAGAAACTCGAGGTTTTTAACAAATTAGAATTATACTGAGGGGTACTTACAAGCCCTATAGCTTGAAGGATATGGGTAACAGAGACCTAATTTTAGGTTTCCATAGACCTCCCTGCATGTCAAATAAGAATATTCCAGGTCCAGCAGAGATTTTTTAACGGACCTCCCTGGATGTTAAATAAGAAGATTTTTGGTTAAATGCATGGTTACAATTTGTGCCCTGTTAACAGACGACAAAAGCTTTAAAGGTCTCCAAAATAGATAGGGGAATGTGTAAAATTTGAAAAAAATCCAGGTGGCCCCCCAGTCTGCAGCAACTGATGCAACACTCCATGATGAATATGCATGTAAAAAATTATAGTGATCCATGTATTAGTTGTTCAGATAATGGGGCTCTTGTTTCAAATTTTTAATTATTCTAGTAGGTACTTCTGAGCCCTATAGCTTGGAGGATATGGGTAACAAAGACCTAATTTCACGTGTCCAAGGAGATTTTTATGGACTTCCCCGGATGTCAAGTTAGAAGATTTTAGGTACAATGGTTACAATTTGTGCCCTGTTAATGGACGACCGCATCTTTGAAGTTCTCAAAAAGAGAGAGAAAAATGCATAAAATTCACAAAAAAATCCAGGTGGTGCCACCAGTCTGCAGGAACTGATGAAACACATACTCCATGATGAATATGCATGCAAAGAATCATGCTGATCAATGCATTCGTTGTTCAGATACTGGAGCTTTTGTATCCAATTTTTATTAATTCTGGGGAGGGGGGTACTTCTGAACCCCATAGCTGGGAGGATAAGGGTAAAAGAGACCTAGTTTCAGGTTTCTATGGTCCTCCTGCATGTCAAATTCCAGGTCCAGCGGTTACGATTTGTGCTGGACTGAAGAATAAATATGAACATGATCAAATAAGTCTTCACTGCAACAATTTCCAATCAGTCATAATGCAGTTTTATTTTCTTTGTTTCTTCACTTGTATTTTTATTTTATTGTATTATAAGGTGTTTGTGAATTTGATCTATTCAGCTCAATATTCACCTGAGAGTGCCAGGGTACCATCCTCTGTCACCCTGACAACAGTAACTACCCCTCGGTGACCCTTCATCTTGTGCTGGATTGCTCCCAAGGTCGTGTTCCAAATGAAAACCATGTGATCCCTAGCACCAGACACCACGTACAAGTTGTCCTTGGTTATGGCAGCACAGCATACAGCATCATCATGACCGACCAGAACCTGCAGCACACAATTAAAGGGACATAATCAGGAGCAATATTATGCCTATTCTTTCACACTTTCAGTTCATGTTTGCTTTATACAAAATTTCCCCTGCAAAACCATCCTAGGATGAGTCTCAGTACCTCTCATATGGCTGTTTAACACCTTGGTATGGTTCTGCATGTTGGTTAACACAGTCCACAGGTGTTTGTTTACTGTAACAAGGCTGCTTGACTGGAGGTCAGATTGTGAGCCGCAACACGCGTGTTTCAACCAGCAGGAACATGTATTACATTTTTAAGGCCAAGTTAGTCAGGGCATCCCTTGATTGACACGTGTTGAGGCCCAGGAAATGCAGGCTTTGTTTATGTTGACACTTGTGGTTGTGCTTGGTCCACTGTTTTAAACACTGGCCTACAGGAGTAAGCAAAAGGTTTCAGGGCAATATTTTGGTAGGTACAAATTTATTTTAAAGGGAAGAAGCTATTTTTTGTGTGAATTCAAAGTGCTCTATAGGTTATTAGGCCCCTTAAGCTTAATATAGTTTTAGATAAATTTTATTTATTTTACATGTATTGTACTGTGAACTAGCTCAACTATAATGCTAAGCACTCTCCATACCCCGGATGGTGTCATCTGGTAGGCTGTATAGTCTCAGAGTGCAGGGGTTGATGGAACCACAAGACTTGGAGAAAACCATCAACCTGGGATAGGCCATTACAACCCATTTTCATAGCTATACCAGGGATCAAACTGGGTTGCCAGGGGACTTAGCTTAGCATTATATCACAGGACTGTCCATGCTCCAGTTAATACAGTTTTCCAATTATCTTGTGACAATCAAACAGTAAATTCTCAGTTTTTTCTTGAAAGAGATGCTGTCTGTGAGAATTGTCTGAAAATGGATTTATAATGGATTTGGAATTTTTGATAACATTAAGAACATATAATAGAAATAAATATATATGTGAGAAACATCGTCTATCACGTGGAGATTGAATGTTGACTGAGATTTAGGCTCTGAGCTAGAGCTTTCACAAAGTTAACATGACATGCAGCACACTTATAAAACATTATATTCCATATAAGAACTGATTTTACTGGTGAGATTGAAATCCTTTTACTTATTAATGTAAATTTTAGTATGATTCAATGTAATCCAAACAAAATTTTAGCTGATGTAATACATCATGTAATAAATGATGTAATGGATCCAATATACGTTGATCAGCTTTATTCATTATGAAACTAATGGGTTTCTTATCACTCTTTTGGATCATTATAATTGAATCTGCCAAAACAGAGTTTTGCGAATACTATGTTTTCAGCCCACCGCCGCCGCCGCCGCGTAGGTGTCCGGAGAACTCCTCCGTAACCACTGGGCGGAATTTTACGAAACCCGGGATTATATTCCGGTCACATGTGAACTGCTGCGCCCCGATTTTGTTTTGACCTCTGACCTTTCCTCTGCACTCTGCGTCCGTTTGTGCGCCTGTTTCCACACATAAACCCACATATCTCGGGAACCGTTTGACCGATCCGGAAATTTTTTTTGCACAAATGTAGCCCTTGGAGAGCTTTATAACATACACAAAAAATGGTGGCACCACCTGCAACCATGCTGGCACAGTGTCCATCTGTTCGTCTGCCTTGGGTTAAAATCACTCATATCTCTGCAGTGATTTGACTAATTCACCTGAAATTTGGCATGCGTATACATCCTGGATAGCTTTTCTGATTTTATGACAGGTGGCGCCACCTACATTCACGTTTACGCTGCAGACATCCAAGCTCATATCTCGGGAACCGTTTGACCGATTGGGCCAAAATTTTGCATGTGTATAGATCTCACATAGCTCTTTATCATACGCAAAACTTGTGGCGCCACCTACAGCCATTTTTGCACAGCTCCCGTCTGTTTGTCTGCCATGGGATAAAATCACTCATATCTCGGCAGTGGTTTGACATATCTGCCTGAAATTTTGCAGGTTTATACATCCCTGACAGCTCTCTTGATTTTATGACAGGTGGCGCCACCTGCATTCTAGTTTATGCAGCAGACATCCAAGCTCATATCTTGGGAACCGTTTGACCGATTGGGCCAAAGTTTTGCATGTGTATAGTTCTCACATAGCTCTTTATCATACGCAAAACTGGTGGCGCCACCTTCAACCATTTTTGCACAGCGTCCATCTGTTTGTCTGCCACGGGCTAAAATCACTCATAAACATATAGTGTTTTGACTTATCTGCCTCAAATTTTGCATATGTATACAACTTGGATGGCTTTCTGGATTTTGTGGTAGGTGGCGCAACCTACATACACCATTTGGCTGCAGACATCCATGCTAATATGCAACACTTCACTCTAATTCCCCTTGCCACTCAATCCATGCCTCACTTCACCCGTTCCACTCTGATTCAGGCGGATACACGTAGTCGCTTGTCGACTACCCGTATTCTAGTTTAATATTTCTAATGGTTCTCTTTGGCATGAATGACAATGGGACATCCCTATAGTTCAAATAAGTCTCAGTCAGCCAACCTAAAACAATATTTGATACTTATTAACTACTGGCAGTCTTGAAAAATTGCTGAATTTTCAATAAATATTGACATTATACTGGATTAAGGTGGTCTTATTCTGGTTATGATATGTTTAGTTTCACATCATTGGTGGCGTGGGTCAAACATGCACAAAGCTGAGATTACCTGGGTAAGTTTGGCTTTGCGCGCTTCAAACACTTTGAGTGACTTGTCCACAGCACCGGTCACCAGATACTTGGAGTCTGGGGAGAAGGTGATACAAGTGATCTGTTCTATGTGGTTAGGGATACCCAGGAAGCTGCCAGTGCTTGATTCCCAAACCTTTAAGCTGCAATCAAAACAGGTACAATACACAGCAACTACAGCAAAACAGGTACAATACATAGCGGCTAAAGCAAAACAGTTTAATATACACTAGCTAAAGCAAAACAGGTTTAATAAAGAGAAGCTAAAGCAAAACAGGTTTAATATACACTAGCTAAAGCAAAACAGTTTAATATACACTAGCTAAAGCAAAACAGGTTTAATACAGAGAAGCTAAAGCAAAACAGGTTTAATATACACTAGCTAAAGCAAAACAGGTTTAATATACACTAGCTAAAGCAAAACAGTTTAATATACACTAGCTAAAGCAAAACAGGTTTAATACAGAGAAGCTAAAGCAAAACAGGTTTAATATACACTAGCTAAAGCAAAACAGTTTAATATACACTAGCTAAAGCAAAAAAAGGTTTAATATACACTAGCTAAAGCAAAACAGTTTAATATACACTAGCTAAAGTAAAACAGGTTTAATATACACTAGCTAAAGCAAAACAGTTTTATATACACTAGCTAAAGCAAAACAGGTTTAATACAGAGAAGCTAAAGCAAAACAGGTTTAATATACACTAGCTAAAGCAAAACAGTTTAATATACACTAGCTAAAGCAAAACAGGTTTAATATACACTAGCTAAAGCAAAACAGGTTTAATACAGAGAAGCTAAAGCAAACCAGGTTTAATACAGAGTAGCTAAAGCAAAACAGGTTTAATACAGAGAAGCTACAGCAAAACAGGTTTAATATACACTAGCTAAAGCAAAACAGTTTAATATACACTAGCTAAAGCAAAACAGGTTTAATACAGAGAAGCTAAAGCAAAACAGGTTTAATATACACTAGCTAAAGCAAAACAGGTTTAATATACAGTAGCTAAAGCAAAACAGGTTTAATATACAGTAGCTAGGGCAAAACAGGTTAAATAAACAGTAGCTAGAGCAAAACAGGTTTAATATACAGTAGCTAGAGCAAAACAGGTTTAATATACAGTAGCTAAAGCAAAACAGGTTTAATACAGAGAAGCTAAAGCAAAACAGGTTTAATATACACTAGCTAAAGCAAAACAGGTTTAATATACAGTAGCTAGGGCAAAACAGGTTTAATAAACAGTAGCTAGAGCAAAACAGGTTTAATATCAGTAGCTAGAGCAAAACAGGTTTAATATACAGTAGCTAAAGCAAAACAGATTTAATATACAGTAGCTAAAGCAAAACATGTTTAATAAACAGTAGCAAAAGCACAAGAAAGCACTGAAGCTGTCATGTGTCATGAAGGACATTTGAAAGTAGGCTTACGCAAAGGAAAGAGAAAAGAGAGTTATAATATTACTTGAGAAAATATTATTAATTACAACAGTTCTGATTAATTTATTTCTCATAAAATTAGAAGATTTACAGGTACTTCATTGTCTGCTTCTGATTTTTTTAAAAATATTAATTCATAAAAATATTTTTTTTTCATATATTTGAAGGCACTTTCTCTAGATTTTAACCCTGTAGCTCTAGTAATTACACTAGCCATTCAAAGAAGTGAATTCATGATATTCATATAGAAATAAGTGCCTCGATCATACAACTTATAGGTTGTGGGGAAGTCAATCCTTGTCTGCTTACAAGAATGTCTGGCAATTACTCACAAAACATATTCAAATCACCAAATCATAACTGCATCTGTGAAAATACTGAAATCCCATTATTTTACTGAAAAGCACCAAAATATACCTGCGCTGAGTTAGGTGGCACTTTTTGAAATATCTCACCATCTCTTAGGGAAAAAATTATAAGGTAGGGTTTCAGGTACAGCCTGCATCAATTTTAAACCCCCGCAACAAAATTTTTTATTTTGATTTTCAATAGAAACTTACCAATTTTGAGCTCCAGCCACTGTGACATTTCTTTCAAGGAGATATAATAATAAAATTTTTATAAAATTTCCTTTGTTGTGTAGTGCTTTTACTTGTTTAGCAAAATAAAACTGTTATTATCATACTTTTCCCTGACCTAATGACATTTTTATTGAAACATACAAAAAAAGGTTAAAAAAAAATTGCCCACCTGCGTTGATTTCTGAAAAAAAGGGCCTGAGAACCAAACCTCTTCTTTTTTTGGCCTTACCAGATGCAGTTTTTTTTTAAAGCCTCAGGTGCTGCCACCTAGTGGTTTGTTCATGAAAAATAAAGTGAGATTGAAAGCATCATATGTCAATCAGGGGAGTGTCAGACTGAGAGGTGAGACGATTAAGGAACATATGTTAATAAAAGCAGTGTCTGGGTTTTCTAACCTGTTTCCTTTACCGCACACCACCAAACTGGTGTCAGGTGACATCTGAAGGAGCTTGGTTGGCCCATTCACAGACATCAGTGTCCCTCCGCTCTCTGCCAACCAGATTAACAGCGTGTCTGACATGTCAGCAGACAGCACACGCTGGTTGTCATTTAACACATGGACCGCTCGAAGTGGTGACTTGTGTTGCTTAAGAAACAATACAGTTGATTTTTACTTGATGTTTGATATCTTTATAGGTATTTCTACTTTAATTTCCAAGCACTCTTATACAAAGGACCCAGTTGCGTTAAATCAATAAATATTTGGCTGTATATTTAAACTTACTCTACGCTCCGGGAAGAGGCTTCTAGTTTTCTGTGATATCTTGTGTACAAGAACCCTAAATATATTTTTATGTTCAGAGAAATTTAAAGTAAATCTGTCTGGTTAATTTTCTGGTATTTTGTTTTCTTACATTTCATACTGTGTCTGGAATTTGTATCCTTCCAATTTATTTTTTTACCTAAAACTTAAAATTTTATGAGTAAATCAATATACTAGAATTGCCACTTGTGTGAATATTTCAAATATCCACAAAGTAAAAAAGGGTAAATGTCAGTTAGGGAGGATAAAAGGTGAATTTTTAGAGTTCTGTAGAAAATCATACACAATTAACTTGTGACTCATAACTTCTAATATTTATTTGTGCATAATACCATTGATCCTTATCTGAATCCATAAAACCAAAATATGGTTTCACTGGTCTAGAGGTACACTTTAATTAGACACAAAAGGTTATACAATTATAATAAAAGTAATCCTATTACAGATGAAATTTCTAAATACATAACATGTGTGTCTTTCAATCATGGTACATTTTTATTCAATGAAATACTTACCAGGTAATTTGTTACCATTCCACCAGTGATCATTGACCAGACTTTGACAGAACAGTCTTCTGATCCAGACACAGCGAAGGCCTCCTGGTCCACCATATCCACACAGGTGACCGTCTTGTTGTGTCCAGTGAAAGCCATGACGATATCACAAATTTCCAGGATCCAGGTCCTTACTGTCTGATCCCTGCTCCCTGAAACAAGATCATCAACAAAATGAGTATATAAGCAGGCACTTAGCAGAGCATACACCTTCACGTACATAACCTGAACATGCAGTCATGCTCATATAATGGTAATTAGAGTTCAGTTATCTTCCGATGATTTCTTATGTACATTTACCACTGAGATCATATCTACAACGTTGTCTTAATGGCAGAAACTGCAAGTATAAAATGGCATTAGTTTCGAAGCTCTGTCATTTCATTGTTCGAGTTCATCTCTGGATTGGCATGGCTGGTCTCTGCTCTTGGGATTGGTGGAGGAAATGCATGCTGTTCTGCCTTGTGGGTGTGAGTGCTGTGGCTTTCCTCAGGTCACCAGTGGGAGTAAACGGTGGCGTTCTTTTGCGGCTTCCTGACTGGCTTGGTGGCATCGCATCTATTGGCTCTCATAATTAAGCTTAGGGAGTGCACAGGGCTGGGGTCTTGACCACAGCAACCTGTAGCTGCTCGATTAAGCGAAAAACATCTAAATCATCATATCTACAATTTGTCCATTATTCTATGGCTGGACCATTATGTTATGTTAACAGAAAACTTAATTGAACTAAATTACAAAATACCAATTGTGGCCAAAGTGGTAAAAAACAAGGGACCAATGGGTCACGGCGCTCAGCTGAAGTTTGAAATTTTTGCAAATGCAAAATATGCAAAATATTCTATTGTAATGTTTTTCATTTATATAAGCATATGAAAAGCTAAGAGGAAAAGGGCCCTCCTACTTGGTTATAGTAAAGTTCTAAATATATGATTGCAAACTAATACTCTAACAAGACTGTCATGAAGAAAAACAGTAACAGTTTTGAGATACTCTGATGCATATGAAAAATTTACAGATGGACTGGCAAGTGGATGGAATGCACTTATACCTTTACTAATTACTTTCAAGAGAATAATGCATTTAAGTTTATATATAAGCCTATTTTTTTTAGCATATCCACTTTTTCCATTCATAGTTTTTATCTGATTCATTTTTTTTATTTACAAGTTTTATAAATTTGTAATAAAAATAAACTGAAAATATAAGTTAAAATATTAGAATTCTAAGTTGCAATCATTATATATCCAGAGTGTAGCTCATATTGGGTCATATTATGCATACATATATATTTTATTATTTTTAAATCACAATTGTTCAAACTGAATTTAAAAGAAAATAATGCCATAACATGGCATCTACAAGATTATTCCTTGAATCACTATTAAAAAGTTTTGCACATTTGAGATTTCAGTACATGCTTAATTTTATTCACTGAAATGAAATAAAAGATTCAGTAAATTTGATAAAATAAAAACATCTTTTCAAATAAAGTATACACACTGTTGGTTGAATGAGAGACATTGTGCTAATTACGATCTCAGCTATAATTTATTACTGGAATTAATAGTCAATTTCACACCTGGTGAAGTTTTTACTCTTCTAAAGTAAGGAATTACTTATCTGATGAACATCCACACTTTCATACCAATACACCACTTTGTGGACACAATTCAATGTTCACTTTAATCATTGTAACCCTGGTGGTACAAAACAAAATCTAAAATGTAGCATAGCCAAGAATAAAATAAAATACAGAAAATTATAACATTCATCTAGTTAATTCACCATCTGGGGGGGGGGAGTGCAGGGCAGAGGGGAAGCCTGCTAGTAGTGGCCAAGCTGAGCCAAGGCAAGCTGCCTAGGGGTCAGTTACATAATGCAAGTGAAGGCTGTACTACCAGGTGGGCTAGATGTAAACAACACTTGACATGGTGTATGGAAACTTAAATAAAAGCTATTCTTTTCAATCAATTCCTTTGAAATTTCAGATTTTAAAAGATTAAATTCTTATGTATATATGTTGTGAAAATTAAATCAACAGTGCTTACAGGGAAAAAACATGCCATTGCCAAAGATGGACAAAATTTAAGGTATTGATTTTTTATTAATGCTAATAACTTGACAAATTTGCAAAATTCAGATCTAATTTTGGGTAAACAATTGAATCTTGATTAAATAAAGTTATGTTCCTGAAAAAAAGTCTCCAGCTTCAGCAATTCTCATGTTAGGTGAGTAAATATATTTCCTGATTTTTTAAAAATTGCATTATATTTGGGCCCATAACTTCAAAATAATACCCAATACTGACCTAATTTTTGGTAGGTTCATAGAAAATGTATGGAAGAAAATAAATACTAAATATGATAAAAAACAGATCAGTAGTTTTGATATTAGGCAGCCTTGAAGTGTAACAATGGCTTTTTTATGGAAAACGGAGGTTTTTCCTTAATATCTCGAAGGAACAAAGTCCTAAGGACCCAATTTACGGTATGGTAGGAGATTTTGGGGACATCTAATGGTATGCAAAGTTTTGGATTCGTAGGTTCAACGTTTTAAAAGTGCCCTGTTAATGGACGGACGGACAGACGGACAAAGGACCATGACTATAGCTCAGATGACTTATAGTCAGCTGAGCTAAAAATGTATCCATTAGAGAGCATTACTTCTAAAGCCTCCACTAAACTAGATTGTCCCAGCAAGCAGCATGTCTTCTAAAGTCTCCACTACATGGAGCACATGTATCTCTAGCGGGCAGCATTCCTTGTGAAGCTTCATCTATACTAGAGTGTAACCAGCAGGTAGCATTCCTTTTAGGCCTTCACTAAACAAGAATGTACCAAGCAGGCAGCATTCCTTTTGAAGCCTCCACTAAACTAGAGTGTACCCAGCAGGCAGCATTCTTTATGAAGCTTCCACTAAACTAGATTGTACTCAGCATGCAGCATTCCTTTTGAAGACTCCACTAAACTAGAATGTACCAAGCAGGCAGCATTCCTTTTGAAGCCTCCATTAAACTAGATTGTACCCAGCAGGCAGCATTCCTTTTGTAGCCTCCTAAAAACTAGAGTGTACCCAGCAGGCAGCATTCCTTTTGAAGCCTCCACTAAACTAGAGTGTACTCAGCATGAAGCATTCCTTTTGTAGCTTCAACTAAACTAGAGTGAACCCAGCAGGCAGCATTCCTTTTGAAACCTCCACTATACATGAGAGTGCAAGGCAAACAACTTTCCTTCTAAAGTCTACACTGGAGTGTACCCAGCAGGCAGCATTCCTTTTGAAGCCTCCTCTGCATAAGAGTGTACCCAGTAGGCAGCATACATTTTGAAGCCTCCAGTACACTAGAGTGTACCCAGCATGCAGCATTCCTTCCAAAGCCTCCAATACACTCAAGTGTATCCAGCAGGCAGCATTTCTTGTGAAGCCTCTACTACATTAGAGTGTCCACAGGAATTAAGTAGCCTTCCTGCACAAAATTTTAGTAGACTGTACAGGCATCATTCATTCTAAAGCCTTCACTAGATCGTACCCAGCAGGCAGCATTCCTTTTGAAGCCTCCACTAAACTAGAATGTACCAAGCAGGCAGCATTCCTTTTGAAGCCTCCAATAAACTAGAGTGTACCCAGCAGGCAGCATTCCTTTTGAAGCCTCCACTAAACTAGATTGTACCCAGCAGGCAGCATTCCTTTTGTAGCCTCCACTAAACTAGAATGTACCAAGCAGGCAGCATTCCTTTTGAAGCCTCCACTAAACTAGATTTTAGCCAGCAGGCAGCTTTCCTTTTGTAGCCTCCAATAAACTAGAGTGTACTCAGCATGCAACATTCCTTTTGAAGCCTCCACTAAACTAGAATGTACCCAGCAGGCAGCATTCCATTAGAAGCCTCCACTAAACTAGATTGTACCTAGCAGGCAGCATTCCTTTTGTAGCCTCCACTCAACTGGAGTGTACCCAGCAGGCAGCATTCCTTTTGAAGCCTCCACTAAACTATATTGTACTCAGCATGCAGCATTCCTTTTGAAGCCTCTACTAAACTAGAGTGTACCCAGCAGGTGGCATTCCTTTTGAATCCTCCAATACACTAAAGTGTATCCAGCAGGTAGCATTTCTTGTGAAGCCTCTACTACATTTGAGTGTCCACAGGAATTAAGTAGCCTTCCTGCACAAAATTTTAGTAGACTGTACAGGCAGCATTCCTTTTGAAGCCTTCACTAAACTAGATTGTACCCAGCAGGCAGAATTCCTTTTGTAGCCTCCACTAAACTAGATTGTACCCAGCAGGCAGCATGCCTTTTGAAGCTTCAACTAAACCAGAGTGTACCCAGCAGGCAGCATTCCTTTTGAAGCTTCAACTAAACTAGAGTGTACCCAGCAGGCAGCATTCCTTTTGAAGCTTCCACTAAACTAGATTGTACCCAGCAGGCAGCTTGCCTTTTGAAGCTTCAACTAAACCAGAGTGTACCCAGCAGCAGCATTCCTTTTGAAGCTTCAACTAAACTAGAGTGTACCCAGCAGGCAGCATTCCTTTTGAAGCTTCCACTAAACCAAATTGTAACCAGCAGGAAGCATTCCTTTTGAAGCCTCCACTATACATGAGAGTGCAAGGCAAACAACTTTCCTTCTAAAGTCTACACTAGAGTTTACCCAGCAGGCAGCATAAGTTTTGAAGCCTCCTCTGCACAAGAGTGTACCCAGTAGGCAGCATACATTTTGAAGCTTCCAGTACACTGGAGTGTACCCAGCATGCAGCATTCCTTCCAAAGCCTCCAATACACTTAAGTGTATCCTGCAGGCAGCATTTCTTGTGAAGCCTCTACTACATTAGAGTGTCCACAGGAATTAAGTAGCCTTCCTGCACAAAATTTTAGAAGACTGTACAGGCATCATTCATTCTAAAGCCTTCACTACACTCATGTAACTAGCAAGGGCATTTTTCTAAAGTTTTAACTGAACTGGAGTATACCTAGCAGGCAGCATTCTTTCCAAAGCCTTCCATGCAACAGTGTGTACCACACACACCATGCATCACCATTGCAGAATGGATTTCTTTACCTGTTATCATACCAGAATGCTGCCTTCCACTCTGACATTTGAACTGGAAAGTAAGACATACAGTGAAGTGTTAGAATTACATCGTTTTGTAATTTATGCAGGGGGTACTGTAGTTGGTTAGTCATGGAATAAAAGACACTGTATTTCATAAAAATTAATCACATCCTTTGAGCCACTGCTGTGGATACTTATGTAAAGGTGTGTACCTGTAACGGCCATTTTCTTGTCTTTAGATACAGACAAGCAGGTGATGGCGTCTTGATGTTCATCTGGTGACCTCTTGATGGTTTCTTTCTTCAGCATGGTCCTGACTAACACTTCTCTCTGTAAGTACATGTAATAATGTGAGTAAACATAAAGATGTAACAATGTTTTTTTCCAGGGTCAATAATCTAACTTTATGGATTTCATTTATAAGCTTCTTTTCACCATTTTTCCACTCATGTTTGTTGATAGGTGATGATTACTTAATTGCAATGTCACTATTTTACCTTCACATTATACACACATTTTAATGTGTCTGTGTGTATGAGACTGGAAGGGACAGTGCTCGGACCAAATATGAAACACTGAAGATTTGTGACCATGCTGACCCATAGAAGATTATCTCTTTGGCAAATTTCAAACTAGCACATATTACTAGGGATTACTTTATACATTTTATATGATAAATAGCCAGTATATGAAAAGAGATATATTCACTAATTCAGTGACCAATTTAAATGTTTATATTTAGAAGAAGGAATGACCTCTGCAGCGCTGATGATGAACTGCTCATCCTTAGAAATGAGGGCTGTAGTTGGGCTTGTCACATGACCTTTGTAGACATGAAGCAGTTCCTTGGTACACAGGTTGTACATGTATACCTTACCGTTACCACAACCGGCCACCAGGTGGATACAGTCCTTGGACATCGCCAGGGAAACCACCTGCAACACAATGATAATTTCAATGCTTTCCTTGGACATTGCCAAGGAAACCACTTGCAAAACAATGAAGAGGTACATATAATCCTTACACATCTCCTTGGAAACCATCTCCAAATTTACCAACATACTGATGTATAGCACTTGGCAATAATCATGGAGAGCAAATTCAAAACACCCCTCTTGGAGAAATTATATTTTTTGGTAACCACAGAAACAAATTTAAAATAATCTCTGCACTGACATTAATTAGCAAGAGAGGTATAAGTAAAATATAATTTCATTATGAATCTGGTTCTTGAAAGATATTCTGACATTCTGAATTCTGTTCATTAACAAATGAAGAACAATTGATATTCAACAATATTTTTAACGTTTAGGCATAATCACTGCCATCCAATAACAAATTAAGAATGATGACCACATCATGATAGAACACAGTTTAACTTCTCTTACCTTCCCTTTATGTCCAGTTAAGTGATGAATATCTGATCCTGTGGTCAGTGATTTCACCTGTAAAGATCCATCTTCACAACCTGCAGTATACATATATATCATATACATATGATGATTCGTGACAAAGGAAGATTCATGTGGTTTTATAATTATTCATCTTTATACAAAGACAGGCCAAGCTGCTTTTAGCTGTTACTTTTTTACAGAAAACAATGGAATCATGCCCATAAATTCACTAAGGTGTACCCACTTTCTAAATGGAATTTTTTGGGTAACATCCTTCATTTAAAATCCTAACGTAACTGTGTACATTTTCCAGAATTTCATTTTGGTTTTGGACTACACCCCTACTTTATTTGAGTCCTGTGTTCTACTCCTTGACTACAAATGCTGGTTCATGTATAAAATTTTCTGAAAATAGGCCAACATTGCCAAAGCAAATTAAAAGACAGACCAATGTCAGAACTTTGAATGACAGGGGATGTACCACATCAAAGGTTCATTTGAATACTGGTATAATAATTTACATTACCAATGATAAGAAAGGTGTTGTTCTCTGAGACAGCCAGGCAGACAACTGGTGAGTTGATTTCATCACAGATTGTGCTCATCAAGGTAACCCCCTCTGTGGACCACAAGTTCACTGAATGATCCATCCCGCCTAAAGAAGACAAGGCCTGATATTATTGTGATAGAATAAATACTATTTAAATTTCTGCTATTTAATGCTGTAATACCCTATTATTCACACATCATATGAAATGATACATATGTTGAGTTCCTCACCACACACAAGCACACAAGCATGTTTCTGACATGTAACTCACAGCCAAGTTGTACATGGGAGGTACAGGTAATCCTTTTAGATCCTCTCAGAATTCATCCTTGAAATTGGATTCACACTTTGGTTTGTACATTAGTGTGGTCTTTTATGTTCATTCTTAACTTGTAGCCTAATGTTTAAATGCAAGCTGTGTAGAGCAACATTAATGCAATTGGATGGATGCCCATTGCAGTGCAGTTTTCTGAAAGACTGGAATCATGACTCAAAGTAGGTTCTATCAGTCCAATATAATTCTCAAATAAATCCAATATTCACTACTGTTCCTACTCTGTAATGAACTCTGTTTAGGTACAGAGTGTTTTCTCTTCCTCCATTAGTTTCATATTTATGTCACACTCATGATTGCCTTGTCAATTATGCTGCATGTCATAGTTATATATTTTCATGTTTAATATCATGTTTTGCTGCATAATTTTATCTTAAGCCACTTTTATTAATTGTGATTGCATTTTAGATGCATTTTTAATACATTGTAGAAACTGTAGAGCCCAACAGGGCCTTGTGGCAGATCAGACAATCTTGTCGGAAAGGGCTACCCTGTATAAATATGTTTATATAATAATAATAATAACAATACTAGTCCTTTAAGATCTGAAATTGAAAGGAAACCTTTAATCGGGGTAAAACATGTGACCAGGATTGGCAATAAGGATTTGACCTGTTTTCAGGTTGTGTACATATATACTGACCTGTAATGAGGATTGTGTCTGTGCTGTTGAACATGACATAGCTCACTGGTCCAAGATGGCCCTGGATCGTATGGAGAACCTCAAAGCCAGGCAGGCTGATCAGTTTGCAGGTGTGGTCACGTGACCCTGTTGCCAGTATACTTCCGTTGTTTGAGATGCATACACTCAGGATAGCCTCTTGATGTTCTCTGAGTAAAATCATCATGATAAAATTTATACATGGGTTTTCTTTAGCATTTTCTCCAAACAAAATGTCAGATCAGAGAAAACAAAGTAACCAACCTAAAAAAATATTATTTTTTCTCCTTTTTCTGACAGGACAACACAGGGATACAAGATGACACAACCAAATATATGTACAGTGAGAACAGAACCCTATTAGCTAATTAAACATTTGATTCTGGCTTTATTGATCTCCTTATATTTTCAACCAAAAATATTTATGCTTCATTAAGGAAACTTGCCAGCACAATAAACACATCCTTTACAGCAGATAAACAAATCCATAATGGTCTACTAATGGTCTTGTTTGAGCTTAAGTTAAAACTGTTTCAGTACTCTAAAATATTCTACAGTGACACAACTGCTAGGAAATCATTTAAATGACCTCATAACATGGAGAGTATTCCCTGTCTTAACCTCCCACATGTGGACTGTTGAGTCCTGTGAGCCTCCAAACAGACGTCTATTGTCAGGACTAATTGCCAAACAACACACAGCACCGTGGGGT
Organism: Sipunculus nudus; assembly: GCA_026874595.1. Lineage (NCBI taxonomy): Eukaryota > Metazoa > Annelida > Sipuncula > Golfingiida > Sipunculidae > Sipunculus > Sipunculus nudus. The sequence continues at coordinate 41,102,765 of CM049307.1, read as the reverse complement.
CCTGAAACCAAATGACTTAGAATATAAAAATCATGAGACATCCAGGCACCGCTATTCTGAAAATAATCTATTGACTTTCAAAAAAGATAATTTATATGAACTGTTCATCAATAATTATTTAATGAAAATAAAGGCCTACCTAATGTGGTCAAATATGTCAATAAAATCCTTCTTTTAAATGTAAATTTATACTTCAGTTTTTAGGTGAACACTGAAAAAATTGTGTTCAGAATCATTGTGTACATGTTGAACAATCTTTTGATAAATCTGGTTGCTATATTACTTAAGATCGATAAATAAAAAAAGGTACACTATAATACAATACATGTGACACTTGAGTAACTTGAGAAGCAACCAATGGCTGCCAGCATATGATCCTTAAGATGATATTTTTCTGTGATTCATATGTACAAACAGGGTCAGATTTTCACTCAATACAATAATCTGTACATACAAATACCAAAGAATGTAATCGATCTTAGTGGACCCTTATTTATTAATAAGCTCAATGGAAGGTTTTATGTTGTGTCAGATTTCATTGTTTATAATTATAAATAGTCACCCTTGTTATCACTCAGATGAAGATGCCCCAGCATAGATAATAAGACTTGTCTAGGTTCATATCAATCCCTGTGGGTCAAATGGCTTATATACTTATTTAATACAGTGGGCTTATATCAGCCCTGGACTCATTTAACTCAGTGATGCAATGCCCCAGAATGAAATTGACAAGCATCATGATTTGTGTGACATCACTGCCCCAAATGAAATCAACAACAAAATAGGACAAAAAATGTTTGAAGGTGCCTGTGTATGTGTGCTTTTTGGAATGTTTTACCCAAGTACTTCGAAAAAATAGATGGACATGGTTAGTTGTGTTGATAACATTTAATAATTATATTTTGAACTGGCTTGTTCAGTATTGCCTTTGTATTGACCTTCAGGCAGACGTATCGCCCTTGGCCCAACAGGGCCTAAGGCCAATATATACCACCCTCAGGCCAATATGAAGGCAATATGGAACAGGCCAGTTAATAACGTATAAATATCTCACCACTGAAGCTTTTGATGAGTTTCCTTGACGGCAGATGGTACATGAGTACCTGCATGTTATTGGTGCCACAGAAGATGTGCTGGCTGTTGCTTGTGGACACCAGGCTCAGGACTTTATGCTGACATTCCAGGCTCCTCAAGCTGGCAACCCGAGGATCTGGTAACCACAAGGTCAGAGGGACTATGAGGGGCCAAGGGTGAAGGTCACACCATTCCATGCACTGTTGGACCAAGGTAGAAATGTGGCCTGGGTACTGAGCTGAATAGATAAGGACTGAATCTGTTTGTTACTAGTATTTATAATGAATAACACAACTTGGAATGGCATGTTTGTCTTCATTAGTAAACACATGAATCTGATGTGGTCTGTTGGCACAGGGAACATTGGCTTTGTCATAGTGCTGTAAAATTAAATTTAATAATAATTTTAACATAAACTTTCCAAAAGTGTTATTGGATCAAGTAATTCTGTAATAAGAATTTAATCATTAACAAATAATATGTTATCATAATTTTTTTTATCAGTATTTATATCATTTTACTGAAATACAAATTCTGAAACAGTTAAAATTTTTTAAAGCCTAATGAATTTCCATATATCATATGGTTTTGTTTTTAAGTTTGCTGTGTTGGGTACCAGCCAATTACTTTATATATCCTGATGATGTAAATTTGGGTGTATCATGTGATTTGTAATCCTTACCTTTCAGAGGTCGGAGCCTTCCGATTAGTTCGCTGGCCAGCTGCAGTGGATCATCCATAAGTGTGTCCAGGCTGCGCTGCAGACACTGCAGGACTGTATGGACCTCAATATCAATGACCTGTTGCAGCATGGTCTCCAGCTCGCTGATCAGCGTTAACACTGACGTGGAGTGCATACGGGCCAGCAGGTACTCATAGTTACAGTAACACTGCTCCTTCAGTTTGTAGATCTCCCCTACAGTAAGAGATCGAGACAAATACACAGTGAGACGTGTGATAAAAACAAACAAGCTCAAATCAGGCAAGAAATAATTACAGGAAAAAGAAACATTTCTTTGTGATTTAGAATAAGTCTGCATTAATTTGCATTATTTATAATTTCAGAATTCTGTGAAGAAGTTTAAAAGCTTACACCCAGCTGTATCTGATAAAATAAACAGAATTAAAATTGGTCAAGAAATAAAGGTGGAGAAACATATTTTGTGAACTGTGGACAGAAACCAGATGGACAGACAACAGATACTGCATTACCATGCCATAAGCTCATAAGTGATATGACCAGATAAGCCAAATAATTGTAAATAACCCTGTAAGTATAATATGTTAAAGAATTATGACGTTCATGTTTTAAGTTCCTGGTATGAAAATGCTTGGTCTGCAAGTCAAAGAAATATATAACATATGGCAACATAAAAATATTTGTTCTACAGTCTTTCTGCTCCCATATATGGTTTATTAATTTGTTTTGCAAATGGAGATAAGGTCCTTGGTAATATTGTTGATTAGTGTTATGGCACAAAATTCCCTAAACAAATTCTTTAAGGTATAGAAAATCATGTTGATCATATATCCCCTTAAAAAAGATGGGAACAAATTTCACCGGCTCCAACAATATTTTTTGTTCCAAGAGCCCGTATAAAAATAAATAAATTCTTTGTGTGGCCAAAGAGTAAGCCATTCACAAAAAAATTTCTCACTTTTCAATATATAAGGAATGATCTTTATCATTCTTATGATATTTTCATACATATAATGATCTGGTCCTCCATTGTAACATGTATAAAGGACTAACATGGCATCTTAAAACCACACCACAACTCATTTACAGTAAAAGATACCTTGAGTGACTACCAGAGCCATCTGATGTTTAAGTATGAAACAATTAATATCAACATACCTGAATGCAATATATTAAAGGGTAGTTCTACAAGCCTTCTCAAGTTGTACTTGGTGTCACTGTATAGCAAGGGTTGTGGCTGTACAAACTGCATGGCTGGCTCCATGCTGTTAGGGTCAGTTTCCAATGCCTGGGGCCTAATGTTGACCCAGGTCTCCAGAAACAGATCAGTAATGTCAGCATGACATTTCTTGATGTCATGATTGGACTGAAAGCAGATCTGGTTGACGGTGGTTCTTGTCAACTTGCGTCTCCAGCACCAAAGTTTTTTCCCATGCACAAGCACACTTTCCAGCAGTGGCCCTTATAAGAACATGAAAATATGAATGATTGATATATTTGAGATGTCAATCAGGAGCAAAATAATGCGAGCATATGTTTTTTCTAATGAAAATGTATTCACTAATGAAAAAATAATTAATATATAAAATATTACTTTTAGTATATTAATCTTCTGATACTAACCAAGTGCATTTCTGATTTGAATCCAGAGTGTCACAGGGAATCGTTGTATGTGTGAGCATTTCCAGTTTCCTTTCATGAGACAGGCCACCATAACGTCATGGTTCGCTGATAGCAGGTCTAACAATTCAACCTCAGTCAGACCATACTTTGGGGCTGATAGGTAGCGCTGGACAGCGGTCACTATTGTCCTCCCAAAATGATTGATAACAGCCTGCAGAATCCAGTTTGTACAAGACTGATGGCTGGCAAAATCTGGGGTACCCTCTCCAGGAAAAAGGCACACGGCATGTCTGACCAGCTCAACGGGGCACAAATCAGCTTTCAAACTCAGCTGCTGCAACTGCTGTTGGAACTGCATCTTCTTTGCTTCAGTATCATTGCCCAGCTTCCCAATGATAAGGCTGGACCAAACTTGTTGTGTAACGGTCGGAACAGCAAGCAGAGACATGTCAGTCAGGCAGCTTTTGTATATTCTATCGTACGTGGCCACCGAGCGAGAACTGTACGTGAATGTTCCAAGAACATGTACCCTTGGAGGGAGACTGCTTGTCAGCCATGATATATGGTGCTCATGTTTCTGTCCAGGCAATATCTGAAGTTTCTCTAAGTCAAATATCACTATTACTAAGCGAGTATTCTGCAGTGAGACTTCATGGAGAAGTGTCTTAAACTCCTGTACCAAAACATCACAATCTTTCTCGTCACAAAGCATATCACGGTTAAAAAGTATCGCAACATGTTTATATAACAATCTCAGAAGATCTTGATGCAAAAATGTTTGAGCTGTTAGGCCAACAAAATGGCATATTACATTCAATCCATCAGAAAACATGTCTCTCATTATTGAGTATACATAACATAAGCATCCTACACAGTCCTCCTCTTCAGAACCATGCACCAGCACCATCTGGTGGAGGTTAGTGTCACCATATCTAATTTTAGATCTGATGTCACTCTCCACCATTTGAAATTCCCTCTGTTCAACCCTCTGTAGTAAATCTGAAAATCTCTTTAAATGGGACAATGTATCATGGTGAAATTGCCCGAACTGCTTTTGCTGAGTTTCACTTGGTCGATAAATAAATTCAAGCACCATTTCAACAACAGATAAATGAAACTTGTCCATGTATTGAGCATGTTCATAATCTGTGCATGGTTGAAGCCCTCCATCTTGCCACTTCACATTGAAAGTACAACAGTTTTTCGTATTGACCTTGAGCAATATCTTGTCCTTGAGTTCTGTGAGTTTTCTCTCGGCGTCCTTATCCACTGTCCTGTCATCATTTGTGTCAAGATACTGGTGTGCCAGAGGATCAGAACTGTTGATTTCTGGAAAACACAAATTTGCCTTTACACAATGATTTTAAAATAAACTGCAAGTAAGAGCTATTAATATCTGGGTCTATATTTTGCAATGAAATTAGTCAAATGTAATGGTTTAAATGAATATCACTTTAAATTTGCAAAATGAAAGTTTAATCATAAAAAGACAAGGCATCCATTTGCCTGAAAAAGCATTAATTTCCCAAAACAAAAATATAACCCTGAGATATTAAAACATCGGTACTGGTATGTAACAAAATAAAGAAAATAAAATAATTTATTTTTCCCTTGAGGTTTAACTATTTTTACACCTGTATGATATAAAAATACCTGTAAAAGTTTTACAGATAAAATATGATGATAAAAAATTTATACAGAAAGTAAAGATCAAACATAAGATGGCAATGGATTGGTTAGAACAGTATGAATTTCTTGCTGTTAAGAGATTAAATTTGGGAATTTTTCATTAAAAAAAAAACAATAATGGTGAGAAGGCAATCCCAGCCTAACTGCCACTGAAGGCATCTAGTATATATGATTTGAAAGAAACTGGACGACATGCATTTAGTTGGTGTGTAGGGCATTTAGCCTGGCAGACTGCCAGCTGAAACACTCACTTTGGAAATTTCTGAGAATGAAAAGACATCTTCTTCCATCAATCTTCAATGCCTGTTCTATCTGTGCTTCCAAGGCTGAAATAAGAATACATGAAAATATTACCAGATGTCACCAAAGATCACACCATGAAAAATATTTTAATTATTCTTGTGATATTTTAGAAGCATTAAAGTAAAACTGCTGGTCTAGTGCATGTTCTGAATAATTAATACATAAAATTATTCAAAGCTATATTAGACTTAACCACTTCTAATCCATTGATCCCTTCTCTTTCAGCAAAACAAATTCATATACACATACACAGTGAGTAAAACATGATAGTCATGTAATAGCTTGTCTTACCTGCCGTAGGCAGCTTCTGCTGGAGACTGGCACTGACTGCTACAGCCTCCTCTGAGTAACTTGTCACGGCTTGCTGCAGCAGCTTCTGGAGAGCTGCGTGCCTCTGCTTAATGACCTCTACATCAGTATCCTTCAAGTCCTGGAGCTCATATACCGTCCTGGCAGCACTGGGAACTTTCTTGTAGCTAATTCTCAGCAATTCCAAGGCTGTAGTACATATATATTTATACATAATACACATTCACAATCACAGGGGATAATTAGAAGTTTTTTGTTAATTGTTATGTTTACAAAGTACATTTTGTCACAATGTGTGTCATTATTTCAGTCTATACATCTCCTTAAAATCTTGATGAATAAGTATTGAGTCAACAAGGGCAGACAGCCATCATCAGGGTAAGGTCAACATGTTTCCCATTAGGCCAGTAGCACATGCATAATCAGGACCTGTAGCATACACAAAATATTGATGCCGGGGAAGCCATGGTATTCAATTAGCTTCAAATTCACTCAAAATTCCTGGGCCTGATTTAACCCTGGGCTATCATTGTTTTACTATACTTACATGTAAACACAATAATACTGAATAGTCAGTAAATAAACTCTTCTAGTATGTCCTGTCTTGGTACCATTCTGCACATATCAATTTGACAAATCCCACCAGCTTCTGTCGCTCTAGGGTAGAGCAAAGGACTCAAACTTGGGAGGTTGTGAGTTCAAATCTCAGCAGACAGCAGTGAGTTTTTCACAGTCACCTCAATCCAGGGTAAGCGCTCTACAGGCCTAATGGGCAGGCTATACCCTACAGCCATGTATCACTCCCAAAACCAGTGCATCTTTGGGAGGTTCCTTGGTGTTATTACTCAGCAATGGGGCTGATTTTAATCAGCAGGGCCTGCAGGTGTGGTAGTATATTAAATAAAATATACACCAGGTTATAAACAAGGGACCTATGGGTCACGGTGCTCAGCTGTTATATATGATAAAAAAATATGATTTAGAAATGAGGCACATGCTGGTTTTATGTGGTAATAAAAATGAGCTGTATTATGAGTTGCTGTTGTTAAGCTTATGTATGATTTTGATAGTACCTTTGGAGACAGGAAAGAGGATTAATTTCATTTATTTTATTAACAAATGGAGTGCGATTGTCACACAGATTTTGACTTGGCCATATAACTTATAAGCAGAACATATAATATAAGAGTTTAACTATTTATTAAAAAAATTACAAATATTGTCCCAAATATAATTTTATTAAAAATGAGAGAATAGTATGATTTTTTCAAATAAAATATAACTGAAATGATTATTAAAATAATATCAAAGAATATATTCATGAATGCATTCATTAATACATTTTGAATGTATTTGCACTGGTATTCATATGCTTTCATTTTTACCTGAATTCCCATTCTTATGAAAGAAATTTTATAATGGAGTACATATTCATATTCGTGTTTAAATACAATTGCAAAGTATTCGCACCATGTCTGGTATTTATTCAGTTTTCACCAAACAATGATGTTGTGAATCCAGAATATACAAAATTCACACATTTAAATAATGATCATAAGTACCTGGTTTTATGGCTTTTATTTATATTTAAAAAAATATAATATATTCATTTTGGACTAATTTCACATCAATGTAGTAACTATAGACACAGTAGGAATCTAGATTAATATTATCAACTGCATCTTTGTCTGTCATTAATTTCCTTCATATGATCCCTAATGATTAGTAATGAATAATATGATTTACTTTTTTATCATTAAAATTGAACTGAAAAATACCATAGGTGACTGCATGGTGCTATTTGGAATAAGTGACATTCTATCCATCGATACAAGATTCTTATATCAATAGTAACTGCAAGTTAATTTTCCTGTTATTATAAACTAACAAATTCCTTTTCTATTTTTCTTTAATTTGTTATTTAAAACAAAAAAAAATATTTTGTGACCTGACCATGTGTTTCCTAATGTTGAAACTAAAGCATGTGAGCAGTTTGTGAACAAATTATCTGTACTATTACCATGATCATTAGTTGGTTTTTCGATTAACTGTTGACATTTCAGTAGTTTACACATTTGTTCAATTAAATCTATTTTTTTGTATAATATATATTATTAAATATATATGTATTTTTTTTTATGAAATGTATACAGTTGGAATATAGCTAATTAACAACATAAAACAGGGCAAACAAAGCCTGATCTCAAATTCTGCTGAGGCAGGAAAATAATGAACAAATGTTTGTATTAAATCCTGATTTTTTTATCACATCAATTATTTTCTAATTTAAGTTTATATTTCTATACATTTCCAATTTAACATATATATCTGAATATAAAAGTTGATTCATAATTCTCAATTGCATCATCATAAATCTCAATCTTGTCAGATAACACCACATCATGCATACAAATGTTTATTTATTTTTTACCACAAAAATATATCTTTTAAATCTGCAAAACAATAAATATCTAAAAATAATACTTGATTTAGATTTCACAATTTTTAATTGTGTCTTTATTTATCCATAATGTGCTTCATATTTTATAATAATTTAAGCATACTGATGGGTTCATTTATATTTAGTAAAATCATTTAAAAGAAAATTGATTTCTTTAAAAATGCTACATTACACAACATTGCATCTTCTGGATTACACCTTGAATTATTTTTTTCAAGGAAAGTTTTAGCATATCAGAGTGGAAACAGCATTACAATTAAGGAGATACAGTGAAAACAATAACAATTACTGCATAACACTTGGTGGGTTGGGTTTGCGGGGGGGGGGGGGGGGGGGGGTGATTGGGGTGGTGATATGAGAATAACTGTACACCTGTCACAGCAGGGGATCTCCCCCAGTGACTGTAACAAATCAGAAACCATGGCATAGCTGACTTCCAGTGACCTGGAGTGGGACCCTGCATCTGTAATCAAAGCAAGTGACTACAGAAAAAAAAATCAATAACTAGCTTAATTTTCAAGCTTTTATTTTCAAATTTCAGATTTAGACAAACTAAATATTTATGTTTACATGCTGTGAAAATTAAATAAATGGTGCTTACAGGAAAAAAACGTGCCATGTTCAAAGATGGGCAAAATTTAAGGTACTGATTATTATTTTATGCTAATAACTTACAAAATTTACAAAATTCAGATCTAATTTTGGGTAAACAATTGAATCTTAATTAAACATAGTTATATACTTGAGAAAATAGACTCTAGTTTCAAAATTTTTCATGTTAAGTGAGTTATTATTTTTCCTGATTTTTTACAAAGTCCATTATGTTTGGGCCCATAACTTAAAGAATTTATACTTTACAGACTTAATTTCTGGCATGTACATAGGAACTATATCGAGGAATATTTATAGTTAATATGAGGAAAAACAGATGAGTGGTTTTGATATTAGGCAGTCCTGAAGTGTGAAAATAGGATTTTAATAAAAAATTGAGGTTTTTCCTTAATTTCTCAAAGGAACGAAGTCGCAAAGACCCAGTTTTCGGCTTGGTAGGAGATCTTGGGGACATCTAACATTATGCTGAATTTTGGATTCCTAGGTCTTACGGTTTCAAAACGTGCCACATCTACGGACGGACGGACGGACGGACAGACGGACGGATGACGGACAATGGACCACGACTATAGCTCAGATGACTTATAGTCAGCTGAGCTAAAAATAGTATGGGGAAGCAAGTGCTACCAGCCCGTCACATAGTCCCAAATTGAAATGGAACTCTGCAGATGTGAATAATAAGCTTAAGAATTAAGAAATGAAGGCAGATACCTCCACCAAAGATATCTTTATAAAAAACAAGGGACCTATGGGTCACGACGCTCAGCTGTTATATATGATAAAAAAATATGATTTAGAAATGAGGCACATGCTAGTTTTGTGTGGTAATAAATATAAGCTGTATTATGAGTTGTTGTTGTTTAGCTTATGTATAATTTTGATAGTACCTTTGGAGACAGGGAAGAGGATTGATTTCATTTATTTTATTAACAAATGGAGTACTACTGTCACACAGATTTTGACTTGGCCATATAACTTATAAGCAGAACATATAATATAAGAGTTTAACTATTTATTAAAAAAATTACAAATATTGTCCCAAATATAATTTTTATTAAAAATAATAAGAGAATCATATGATATTTTAAAATGAAATATAACTGATATGATTATTAAAATAATATCAAAGAATATATTCATGAATGCATTCATGAATACATTTTGAAAGTATTTGCACGAGTATTCATATACTTTCATTTTTACCTGAATTCCCATTCTTTATGCAAGAAATTTTATAATGGAGTACATAATCATATTCGTATTTAAATACAATTACAAAGTATTCGACCATGTCTGGTATTTATTCAGTTTTCACCAAACAATGATGTTGAGAATCCAGAATATACAAAATTCACACATTTAAATAATGATCATAAGTACCTGGTTTTATGGCTTTTATTTATATTAAAAAATAACTGTAAAAAATTCATTTTGGACTAATTTCACATCAATGTACACACTAGACACAGTAGGAATCTAGATTAATATTATCAACTGCATCTTTGTCTATCATTAATTTCCTTCATATAATCCTTAATGATTAGTAATGAATAATATGATTTACTTCTTTATCATTAAAAATGAACTGAAAACTGCCATAGGTGACTGCATGGTGTTATTTGGAATATGTGACATTCTACCCATCGATACAAGATTCTTATATCATCAGTAACTGCAAGTTAATTTCCTGTTATTATAAACTAACAAATTCCTTTTCTATTTTTCTTTAATTTGTTATTAAAAACCAATAAAAATTTATTAATTTATTGTTTATTGTTATGTTGTTGGTTAAAACTACTAGATGAGTTGGGTTGAACACCTGGATCAACTGTGGCTGGCCATAAGCTGCCTGGATTCTCCCCTCAAGCATGCATAATTTGATGAAAGGTCAACAAGGTCAACATACAGGTGACTCAAGAGGGGCTGGAGAGAGCCAAAGTCTGACAGGGTCTCATAAAAAACATTAATAAAAGCTACAATATTTGGCAAATTTCTTTCAGCTTTCTAAACTAAAAAGCTGAAATCCTTATGTGTGCATGATATGAAAATTATATCAACAGTGCTCACGGGAAACAAACGTGCCATGGTCACAGTTGGGCAAATTTAAGGTACAAATTTTATATTTATACTAATAACTTATAAAATTTGAAAAATTCAGAACTAATTTTGGGTATTCAATTGAATCTTGATTAAATAATGTTACATTCCTGACAAAAAAGATCTCTAGCTTCAGCAATGCCCTTGTTAAGGGAGTAAATATATTTCTTGATTTTTTACAAAGTGCATTATATTTGGGCCCATAACTTAAAAAAAATACACAATACTGACATCATTTCTGGCATGTGCGTAGTGAATGTATAGAAAAGTATGTATATTATATATGATCAAAGTCAGATCAGTGGTTTTGATATTAGGCAGTCTTAAAGTGTAACATTGGGTTTTTAATGGAAAAATGAAGTTTTTCATTGATATCTCGAAGGAATTAAGTCCTAGTGACCAAATTCTTGGCATGGTAGGGGATTTTGGAGAAATCTAACTGTATGCCAAATTTAAGGAACTTAGAGCTGAAGCTCGGGAGCTGAGCTCTAGCAAACTGCATAACACTAGCAATATGTGACATGGTGCTTGAAAACTTGAATAAAATCTACAGTTTTTGATCAATTGGTTTCAAATTTTTGGTGTTAACAGTTGAAATGCTAACAAAAACATGCTGTGAAAATTAAATCCACAGCAGTTACAGCAGAAAAACGTGCCATGGTCAAAGTTGGGCAAAATTTAAGGTACCAATTTTTTATTTTTGCTAATATTTTTAAAAATTTAAAAGATTTTGATCTAATTTTGGGTATCCAATTTATTTTTGGTTAATAAAAGTAATATTACTGGAAAAAAAGTGCTTAGCTTTAACAAGTTTTGTGTTAAGTGATAAAATTTCTTTCCTGATTATTTACAAAATGCATTATGTTTGGGCCCATAACTTTTTTAAATTAAATAATACAGACCTAATTTCTGGCATGTACATAGGAATTATATAGAGGATTATTTATAGGAAATATGAGGAAAAACAGATGAGTGGTTTTGATATTAGGCAGTCCTAAAGTGTGAAAATAGGTTTTTAATAAAAAATTGAGGTTTTTCCTTAATTTCTCAAAGGAATGAAATCGCAAAGACCCAGTTTTCGGCTTGGTAGGAGATCTTGGGGACATCTAACATTATGCTGAATTTTGGATTTCTAGGTCTTACGGTTTCAAAACGTGCCACATCTACGGACGGACGGACGGACGGACGGACGACGGACAATGGACCACGACTATAGCTCAGATGACTTATAGTCAGCTGAGCTAAAAATTGACAACTTCATCTTCTTCCAAAATATGGGCAGGAGGTGTTAGCTACTGTGTCAGGGGTTGCCGACTTACAGGTTCTCTCGTCAAACTCGAACTCAAGGCAGACGTAAAGACGATGTTTAATCAATATATCAAAGCCGTACAGGTTTGACCATGCACATACACTAAAAATATATTGAAACAACAGGCTACTGGAGACTCTCTTGACCCCTTTTTAGTGCCATCTCAGTATACTTATACATTCTAGAGGCGTGAGTGAGGACCTTAATGAAACAGGGGTTGCAAGGCTGGTGCTGATATTGCTATCTGGTCAAGTCAGAGTAACAGTGTGTTTCATGTTAACGCTTAAAATGGATATTTATCACAGTTCTGTACGCTCAACAATAAATATAACCTTGCCAGATAGCTCACACAACACTTTATCAGTAATACTAATTGTGACATAATCACGAATTATAATTAACTTGTAATGTGAAATAAACTCAGATTATACCATGGGGATTTTAATTTATCAACTGAAATATGATTAATAATAACTGGAAAATGAAATAAGGTAAGGTATCATGGCATATATGTACATACAGAGAACAAAGGGGCTCACCTGGGGCTCTATTATTCTAAGAAATATAAATAACGACCTGGTTGCAAATGAAGAAATATACTTGAACAGAAAACACTCCATCTCTCTGTATATATATCCATATGGGATATTGAGCAGGGGTCAAGGGGATTCTTTATTTAGCCATCAGCCTCATCGCGCAGACGCTTGGCTGGGTGGCCCCTTATGCAATCAGACCGGACAGACCAGATATAATAGTTAACGGCTGGACATCAGTGTACGCCTAGACCTGTATATGTATAAGTGTGTACTCTGTAATAACTGTACATCTATTTATTACTGTTCTCCAGTCCCTCAGGAAAGGGTTATGAGGAGAAAATTCAAAAGGAAACAGGGCATGTCCACTCACCTTCCTCTGATGTCTGGTGATACTGGATTAGATAGTTGTATTCCTCTTCTTCTATTACCAATGGTAGAGCACTCGGGCCCCACTGATCACCCACAATGCACTGGAAGATTGCATGTAAAATAACTGTATTTTGTTGGACTGACATAAAATAAAACAATATTCATGGACAATAAATGTTAATATATGATATGTTTCTTATTGAAGCTGTGCCATTTTAGCATGTGTCTATATATTTTTTAAAATAAATTTGCATGTGAAACAATGCCAGATACCATGCAGTGTTTATGTAAGGGAATAGATAAATATTTATATAAATATCAGTTCAAACATGTTTGAACCCTGTCCCATTTGATTAAAAGAAACATCAAAGGTTTTCAAACTCTAGTTTTAACCAGAAAATGTTACCCTTTCTACAGATGACACTGCCAACAGTGAACATTATGACATAATGTAGGATATTCCTTCTATCCTTACTTATAAATACATCTTCACTAAACATGGGTAAACCCATTAACGCTCCTATTATAAAGTAGGCTTTCCTATAGGTCAAAGAGGGGTCTCTCCTGTCTATCAGCTAGCCTAGGCCTACAGTCCAGCTTTGACAAGCCTCTAAATTACGGCATTTGACAATCCACTAATTAGATTTTAACTTTGCCCACTGTATGCCTTTGCATAAGTACCCAAAGTTAAGCCTTAGTTGATTTATTCACTTAAGGAGATAAGCTCACAATTATGGCATTTACGACAAGTTATTTAGTTTTTCTTGATTGAATGTGAGGTTTAAACCAAGGACTGGCAGTATAGAATGATTCAGCTTAATGATAACATTAATTCTATTCATACAGATCTTTTGGCATCTTTGGTAATGTAAACCTGTGTTGTTTTATTTTATATGTCAGAGAAACCCTACAGACATACCAGGAAGAATGGCCCCACGGACTCCTCATGACAGCGCTGGATCTCCTCCATGTGCTGTTTAAACAGATGTGCTTGGTAGGCATGGTCCAGGACACTGCCTAGGTGAACATCCACCAGCTGAACATCCAAACCCTGGGGGACCAGCACCTCCTGGAGGTCAGGCAGGACATTCTCCCACAGCCAGCGACGCTCGTATGTGAACCCTGGAGGTAAAAAAAGCAAAACAAAATGCTGAAAAGTCAACATGATGTTCTCCTTCACACTGAGTAATTAATGCTTTGGGGAACCCTGAAGGTACATCAGACCACCTAAACAAGTGACCCATGGGTTATGATGCTCAGCTGACTGATGTGTTGGTTGTGGCCCTGATACTAAGATGCATTTTTTTGTGTTTATTACTGTCACAAATAGCTTTTGCCCACCACTGACTGGTTCTTGTCTCACAAATAGAACTTCAAGAATACACAGTTCTCTGGCTTTCAGTCACTGTAGACTGGCTCCACATACAAATCTACAACACAAAGTATTCCTACACCCTGCTCAGGTAAACATAAAATTCTGGGCCTAATATTAGTCCTCTTGCGGAATTTGACAACACACCCTTTGGTGCCAATCTACCTCTCACAACATCAAGTCCACAGAGACACTTCTCGACTGACTTGCCACATGGCTCTTGAGCCAGCTTCTATATAAACCTGCAGCAAAGAAACTACAGGAAGGTTCTAATAAAATAATATTCTACATACTTTTCTACAATGAAATTACCAGCTAAGCCTCCCATAAGCTTCTAGACTTCAAGAATCTTCCATCAGCTAATCAGAGCGAACCATTGCTCAGTAAGTCCCACTATTTGATACATAAACAAACAGATCCACCCATCATTTCAACTAATGATAAAGATAAAAACAACATTATAAAATATTATTAACTACATTTCCCTGACCATATTGTCTGACCTGATTCTATGAGGCTTCCATTTAACATGACCTTAGCTGGTGAATACATTTGTGTCATAGGTATTATTCCATATTCCTGATTTCAATATAAAAAGTAATATAAAATGTTCATAAAATTGATTGATATTTGTTATTTCTTTCAATCATCAAACATAATTTTTCTACCAATTCCTACCACAAACAAAAAGTGTATAAATCCAGTGAATAATAAAACAACAGGTTCAGTCATACACAAACAGTATGAACAGTTGCCTTCATCCCTGGTGTGACAAGTTTGCGGGCTTCTAATACCCCAGTATATATGTCTGTCAGTTCATAAGTCTTTGCCATCTCCCAATTTTCCTAATGGATCATAAATTTACAGAGTTGGTGTAACATACAATCTACAGTCATCAACATTCATTTATCAAGCAAATGCTGACTTGTATCACTGAAACTGTTTGTATCACACAAGGTGTTTTATTTATTATTGATTGGTATCCATTTGCCTGATCCATCAATTAATTTTGACTTCCTGCTATCATATATTGATCCACTTATATCTAAAAGCAGAAGTTGTTTCTACTATAACCAATCATCAAGTCAATTTTGGATCTATATGTTTTATATCACATACATTAGATCTGCCAGGACATTAGAAAATTATGTTTGAAACTAAAACATGCAAAATAAAATGTAATTCCATGCATGCCACTACTGTTGAGAATTGGTTGTAATTTAAATTCAGTAAAATCAGTTGACCTCTGCTGACTTGTTTGTGTTGGAAGATGAAATTTCTAACCACATACAGATCTGTACAATGTTTCATCTGATATATAGGCCTGCAAATGTTCTAATATATATGAAATGATTTAACAGCATTTATGGGTGTGTAATAACCTGGGGTATGCCGTTATTTGTACTGGTAAACACAAACTTTTAGTTTGCTCATGTGAATTAAATGAAAGCATACATTTAAAAGCTAAATTTATGTAACCAGTTACGCCAGTGCAAGATAAAAGATCAGATCGATTTGCAATGACCAACTGATCATAGATTATGATTAATCAGTCATCAGCCTATCACCTGATAGAAATAAATGAATGGGAATTTCTGTGCTGGCTCATGCATGACGTTCCAAGGAGTGTGAATTAGGCCAAAATAAAAAAAAGGTATGGTTCTCAGGCACTTTTTTTCAGAAATCAATGCGGGCGGGCGCTTTTTTTATTTTAAATTTTTTGGTATGTTTCGATAAAAATGTCAAATGATAAGGGAAAAGCATGAAAATAACAGTTTTTTTTGCTAAATAAGTAAAAGCACTACAAAACAAAGGAAATTGTATGGTTTTACCTTCTTGAAACAAATGTCGGGGCGGCAGCAGCTCAAAATTGGAAAGTTTTTATTGAAAATCAAAATAAAAATTTTTGATGCGGGGGTTTAAAATTGATGCGGGGGGTGCCTGAGAACCATACCTTTAATTTTTTTTGGCCTTAGTTATATAATTTGCTGCCAGATGGCAATATGTATGATTAAAATGAATTTTTTTTCTACAAATCACCTGAAAGTTATATTTGGATAATTTTCAACATGCATTATCATTTTCTTTTAAAATATGAAAAAAAGTGTTCATCAATTTCATGTAATTTGTAATTTCAATAATAGTTGCGATTAAATTTAATGAACATATCTATGAATACTCTGTCATCATACCCAAAAAATGTTCATTCAAAGTTCTTTTTAAAAAAAATATATCACTTAAAGTGTTAATTAAAATAACAGTTCCATTGGTTGTCAACTCTATATTATTGATGCTGTATCAATAAACCAAACTGAATCCATGACAAATTGCACACTCACTGAAAATTCCAGGAGTCCATCAAAGCCGTAATAAATGCAAACTTTCCAGAAAACTTAAGTGTGAGGTGTGGGTAACACTGACCACCTTTCGTTGGTTCAGGAATTCCCGTTCTGAAATGTTCAGAATGAGCTGCCTCAGCTAATTAAAGCTGCAGTAAAGCTGCAGTATAATTTCCGGCATAAGGCACCTTAATGTTAACACCTATCCAGCTTTGGTCATTAACACGATCATATCCAGCTGTGAAAACATGAATAAGCAGGTAGTCTATTTGAATGGATATATCTAATATGTGTAATGACACTGGTAATTCCACATTAGCTGCCCTGCAATGGTCGCCCATACTGTCACAATATTCCTGCTTTCAGCTATACATAGCAAATAGTATGAAAATTAGGGTATAATTAAGTGAGGACTTAACACAAGAGAAAATGTATATGTACAAACAAAGGTGAAAATGCCATCTCTGTGGTGACATTCAACAATGATTCAGTTAGATTTACCAGCATGCTGAGTTATGGGACAATCTTTTTTTCTCTACATGATTTCTGTTGTCAAACAGTTAACACACGTATTGAATGGTTGGTCTGGATTTGTCTAAAATATAAATCAGACATGCTACATGCAAGTGACACGACGTCTTTAGTAGAGAGCCTGTATGATATGTGGCTGACCTACCATCACCTTAATGATCACAGTATTTATCTATATTTGGTTTGACCCCTATTGTTAAGTAGGCTGTACTGAGGAGGTCATGGCAGCAAGGCCTAACAGAAGGTGAAATTACAGTAGCAGCTGCAATTGTTTTAGCTCCCTGTTTATCACATTTAACTAATAGACTGGCAGTATATGTTTGGTTAAGATATAACAACCATTTCAAATTTTGACAGACCTTTCTGCCATTCGGTGATGGGAAACTTAAATTCCTGTGGTTTTATATTATCTGAGGGAAAAATCTTACAAGGCATTATTAAAAATCATGAAAATAGTTTATTCTTCATTGAGATTATGTAATTTTAATATGGCTCTTGCTGCCACTTTTTCCTCTCAGTGCAATCTCTAATCTTAGAGGGGCAAAACTGGTGCTGCACTTTGACCTCTCTGGAAAATCTCACTAATGTTAGAAGGAATTAACTGATGCTGGAAAATACCTTGACATATGCAAAAGAGGTCACTTAATTCAAAACTTGTGATTTTATGTAATAAGTATGGTAAGGCTTTAATGGATAATTACTAGTATATATTATTATAATCAAAATTCAAGATGGTAGATTCTTGACAAAACCTCCTAAATTCTAATCTAGTAGTAAACTACCCTGGAAAATCACAAGAAAAAGACATGTATTAAAATATGTCTTCTGTACACACTGACATATGCCCCTTTTACATTAAAAATGTTAAAAAGGACAGTTATGAAATATAAAATTTACCTGATGCCGTAGAGCAGACGTAAAGCTTAAGCATGCCAGTTGTTACTTCAGGGAGCTCATTCAGTTTTCCCTGCAGCACTGCTGGGTGCACCTCCATGTTAGCTGCTCCAGGAGCCAGTCAGCACTGCCTATCAGTCAGGTCCTCTGTGACGCTGCAAAAAAAATCACAGACCATTAAACCTGAAACTTGAGTACTTTAACTATTAAAACTGTGGGACACTTATTACCAATAAAAGAAATTATTTAGACAGAAACACAAAATCATTCTGATCGAATTATATTTTAACTCTACTAGAATACTAAAATTCACTCAAGTTAGGTAATTTTAAAACTCAATTATTTGACTAAAAGTCAAGAAAGTAAGATTACCAGTATTTAACAGTTATATGCACATGTGGAAATTTCTCCTCGTGATCATGCCAGGTTCACCAATATATCTTTTAATTAGGTATTTCATGGTACCTGCGGTGCCAAAGTATCCTTAGACAATTAACCCCCCCCCCCCTTTAAGAATAGGCCCCCCATCTTCAGCAGCAAATAATTTCAGATCAATACCAATACCTTGAACCACTCCGTATGTAAGGTGTTTTTACTGAAAGCAAATGTATGGATGGACGCCACACAATAACTATTGCAGATAGTGCCACCAGTCTTGAAAACAAGACGGAGGTATCCAAGATCAATGGACATGAACAATTTCAGCCCAATCTGTCCACCTGTCTTCTGCAGAAGACAAAAGCTATCCAAGATCTTCAGTCAGTTTGATTTTTGGATTAATCTATGCATCCCTTATTGAGATATATATGATTTTGTGTGATTTTCACTATATATGGCGGGGGGGGGGGGGGGAGCTAGATGGTTTGTTGTTTGATATGTTTATAGTCAAGGACAGCAATACCATGATGTTGTGGTTGTTTTTCAAAGATTTTCAGTTAAAAAGTCCAAAGGAATAACACAAGTTTAATTAACATTCCTTGGCATCTACTTTGAACACTATCTTCACCGCAGGATTCACATCCCAAAATTGCATGCTTTTTTTCTAATTGTTAATTTTTTTAGGTACAGGTGAACAAAGTATTATCCTGTTTTACACCAAGTAACAAATGAGAATAAATGTATCACAAAACTCTAACTCCCCTTAACTGTGTCAAGGACCAAAGATTTTACCAGTGTTTGCTTCTCTACCCTTTGTTCAGTTTGTTGACTGGATGGACAGTGAATTTTCAACTAAACATAAAAGGACCACAAGGAACAGTTCACACAACAGAAAATCACAGCTTTCATTATATCTCTGCAAAGGAGGGAAGGTATTTTGTATTGCCCTGGTTTCATTGGTGAGTTTGTCCAATAGCAACTTAACAGATTACAAAAATATTCATACATTTTTAAATCCAAAATATCATTATGCAACAATTATAATTTTTTCAACTGTGATCATTGTCTGTTTCTTTGTTGGTTGGTCATGCAGTGATTTTCCAGTATCTTCAGCATTGGGTTACAGAAGAGTTCACACTATCAGAGATGAAGAGAGTTTTTATTTTTTCATTTTTGGTTCTGTTGCTTGCTATTATTACTCAAAATGCTAATCAGAATGTAGAATAAATTAGAGAATAATTGAGCTGATGGGCTGCTTTCCTGTTGCTCAACATCCATAATTATTCTATAAATGCGCACAATTAGATGATTGGTACAGTGGAATTTTGGAAGCAGCCATATCGCACTTTAACATCGGGCCAGAGAATTGCACTCAGCTAGATTTCCCTAATATCTACACAGAATGGTTATTCCTGGTCTAATTTTTAAAAAGGTTAAAGGTACTGTCTTTAGTTAATATATGTCTTATTTTGGAATAGGCCCCTTGAACACTTTGCCAGGTACTGAATCACTAAGATTGCCAAGATTTATAGGCCTACAGGATAATTACACCTTCCACTTGCTTTTCAGTGCATTTTCCTCCACATGTGGCCTTGATGGTGTAGAAATCCATTCTGTGTCCAGTACGTGCTGCTTTTTTTGATAAAAATAAGAATCTGCGTTTTTCCAACTTCTTGTGTGTACTACCATAAATCCTCCTGCTAAACACTGTTTTTTTCTGAGGCAGTGACGAGAGACAGCCTTTTGCATAAATGAATCCATAGGGGACATCTGTAGTAGCACTAATTATATAGACTTACTGGTATACAGAATTTGAATATTATATATATTTAAAAGTTTGAGTATTTTCAAATGTTTCAAAGCTTTTTTACAACCTATTGTATGATACTTCCTGGTAGTTTATAGTCTAACACAAGGCTTGAAATAGCTGAACAATAAGGCCAAAAAAATTAAAGGTATGGTTCTCAGGCACTGCCCGCAGCAATTTTAAACCCCCGCATCAAAAATTTTAATTTTGATTTTCAATAAAAACTTTCCAATTTTGAGCTGCAGCCGCTCCGACATTTCTTTCAAGAAGATAAAACCATACAATTTCCTTTGTTTTGTAGTGCTTTTACTTATTTAGCAAAATAAAACTGTTATTTTCATGTTTTTCCCTTATCATTTGACATTTTTATCGAAACATACCAAAAAATTTAAAATAAAAAAAGCGCCCGCCCGCATTGATTTCTGAAAAAAAGTGCCTGAGAACCATACCTTTTTTTTTATTTTGGCCTAATAAACCACACCAACAAGCATTTCCAAGAGAATAAAATTATATCCTAATTAATAATCATGTTGTGAGCTGGAAAAAAATATTAAGCCTCAAGGTTTGGTGCTAAACAGAGACATCCATATAAAATGACAGACAAAAGAAACCTGGTGACCTTTAAAGATGTCGATCGTTTCCTTGGAAACTACCAGAACATGACACAGGATACTGTGATACTGACACAAAGCAAAAGGCCACTATGAAATTGACAGTAGTTCTACAATCATAAACATGGTTAATGAGCATCTTAAACAGCACAACTTAGCAGCCAGATGACAGATCTGCCAGCAAATTACCATGTAATGTCAAAATCAATGGCACCCATTGTGAGAATTCCCAGCAAAGTGGATATAAAGAGTTTTTCAGTTAGGTTGGTAATCGTCAGAAATGAAAAACTAGATGTGACTCTAGATTCAGTGGTCATGATTCAAGCAAGAATAGATTCTTTAGAAGAAATATATAATATTGTCAACCTAGTGAAGTGAATAAAGACAACTATCATGTTTTTAGGAATATATGTGTGTGTGTATGTGTCTGTTATGAGCAGGTAAAAATTAGTTTACAAGGATGGAGGTTTTAATACAGGTAAAGAGGCCAGAGTTTTGCCATGGCTGATGTAAGCCTTAGCTCACAAAACAACTGGCACCAAGGGAATGATTATCTTGTTCACAGTATCCTCTGAAACCAAAAATGCATGTAGGAACAGTCCACTTGTGACATAGGGATGTTTCAATAGTGGGATAATCTAAAACAGAAAGTCCCTAACATGGACTAGGGACAATAACTCATGAATTTTTAAGTTACAGAATGTGTTCAAGGGAGGATCCAGGATTTAGGAAAAGGGGGGATCCAACCAAGGAGAACTAATGAAAAACCTAATAAAAGAAAGTCCCCAGGTCCAGAAAAAGGGGGGTCTAGGCCGCAAAGTCTGAAACCCTTGAAAAACGGTTGCTTGGGATGAAAAGGGGGGTGGGGGGTCCAGACCACCTGGATCCTCTTCTTGTGTCTGATCTTAATTCAAATAAAGCACAGCTACCATCTCTGGAAATGATTTTTATTGGGATTTGTACCTGAATAACTATCAATTTATAGTCAATTTTATAAAAAAAATATAATATATTTCTTTTTTAACTTTACTTGACACAAAATTTTCCTCAATAAAAAATATAAAAAAACATATTTTAAGAACATAAAATATTTTATCACACATTATATATTGAATCTTTTGAATATTTTATTGCTGCGAAATATTAATGTGAAGTTATATAACAAAATTAAACACAATCTTAAAAGATTCACACAATTAATTAATTTTTTTTGGAAAAACCAAATTTGACAGATACCACATTTCAGAGAACATTATGGAATTACATTTTATAAATCAGCTGGTCCCAGAGCAGGTTAAATTGAGAAAAACAATGTTTACAACAGCTTGGATGCAACTCAGAACATGGCTGATTTGATAAGTCATATTGAGACATCAAGTTAGAACTAGGCCTTAAGGAGGGGAAGAAGACCTTTCATCTGATAATGGAACTAACTCCATAGAATTTCATACACTGGCACTATAGCCACCATGGTTCAAGACAGTTATGAATTACCAGGCAAAAGACTGGCTTAAAGCAATCACATTTTAAAAATTTCAGCTTTCCCCTGTTTTTATTCTTATGACAAAAGAGTGAAAAAAAATAACTTGCTTTAGTAATTTTTTGTTTTACGTTTTTTTACAATCAGTTTAAAGGATACCATCATCTGATGTCAACATAACACTTGCTGTAATCCCCAAAATTCACTTATTGGTTCAAAGAATTTAAAATAACAGGATCATGAAAAACTGAGCATAAAAAGGTATGTGCACCTACTATCTATTGATCAAATATAATTCCTTGCAAACTCAGCAGAAAACTATCTCTGCAGAAATCTATCAGACTGCTTGGTGGAATGGACATTATATATTATATATATATATATATATATATATATATATATATATATATATATATATGTGTGTGTGTGTTAGAGAACAATTTGATATTCTAATGAATAAATTTTGATGTGTGACAATCAAATCTGGGAAGGTTAATTTTATCAACTTGCTACCCGAGAAAGAAGTCAATGCCTATCTAACCCCGGAAATATTCATTTGAACAAATACACATGATGATCAACATAGCAGTAGTTGATATGTTGGTGTGAACAACGCAGAATTAAATCAAGCCTTTGGCTTGACATGCATTCATAACAAGACTACACCCAGAACCACAGTCACAATCAATACATTAAATAATAGCTCATTATAATTGGCACCACTCCCAACCATGGGAAGAACAAATCTAGATTAACATCCCTATGTATGTATCGATTCGACAGACAAGTTTCCAACGGTACATGCAAAACTTTCATATCCATATTTATGGATTATAGTGATATTGTACATATATAATAGGCTTGTTATGGGTTCATAACTGAAAGGAGGTTGTGGATCCCGGGTCCCCGATGTGTAATTCTCCGAGTCAGCCTTACGCCAAGGCAAATAATAGGAATATGAGCTTACAAACATTTTTAACTATACATAACACTGATATTGTATATCACTGAGCGAACTCCAGTTCCACTTACCCTAAAGTACTTCATTATGAACAAAACATTCTTCCTCCTGGGCAGTTGCTTGGACAGCACGTGATAAGGTAACAACCAACAGGTCTTGTTGACATTTGCCAGAAATGATGAACTCCGCTTTCACACGTAGCAGACACGCCAGCTCTCAGGAGCATCCACTCCCCTCCTGGTTGCCATGACACCGACACTACGCTGTAGCGAGCCGAAGATGACGCCAGTTAATACCATAAACGTGTATTCCAATACAAGGCCAGGCGTCCAAGGGCGCTTCTCTCATCTCCCTGATCAACAGCATTTTTTCAGCCACCGCTAGAAACGTTCAGCAAATCCATACGCACCATCATGAGCTGAGCACGAGTCTGTTTCACTTCTATACTTCCTCTCCCTGTCAACAAGTGGACATCAAGCTTTCGCGTGAAGATTGCAAAATCTGATCTCCGTTTAAGTGGGCTACCTGTCTACCTGGTGACGTCATTTTCTGAGAGGTTCGATCATTATACCCGAGGACTACCTTTGAGTTAGTATGTTCTCCCGCTAAAGCTATTGAATGCAAATTGATCTTTCTGTTGTGGAGACATGAGATTAGCCGAATGCTGCATGTTTGAACTAAGATCAAACGCCACATCCAAAGGGAAGCACCCGTGGACGTGTTGAAGGTCCATAATCCGTAATTGATAAAAGCCGCTGTGAAAATTGCGTCAGGCTGTTGCAGGCCTATAACAGTGCTTGAAGCTAGGAGTCTACACGCCTGCAAGGTCGATTATTCATACTTTTTATTCTACCCATTACTTATTAAGTCCGATATCATGACTCAAGTGCTTGTACCCTATCGAGCCATATCATCAAATGAAATTATCACACTATATATAGCTAGAATCGTTATACTTTCACACGGGTTAATCTGGAAAAGAACGAAAACTTCAGAAATTGTCAAATCATAATAGTGAATTAGCTTTTTTTTACATATACATATAGAACTCATGAAATTGACCTTCGAGTACTCGAGTCCTTTTCGAGGATGCCAGTCTAGTACTCGAGTAGCGTCATATCGACCCTCTGGCATTACGACCAGATTACATATGCGCCAGAGTAGGCTTACCAGTCCAATTATTCGATTGCCAACTGAGTACTCGAGTGAAAACTTGTTGATTTTTTTAGTAATAAATGACATATAAAATGCATGATGGGGCAGGGCGCAAGGTAGACCCAGTTGTAAACAGAGCCACAACTGGGTCTAGGCGCAAGGATCCATGGATTGTAAGCACCTACGAGCATAGCCAATAAGAATGAACTCCTCAATTGCTTTTTTTCAGTGACTGGCGCATTGTGGAGTCCATAGATTGCACCTGTAGTTAACTGTGATTATAACGCTCCATACACAACTGAGAAATTTAACATATATCCTTTGATTAATATTCAGTACATCTATGTGTATTGTTTATTTGACCACTAGAAAACATTACTGTTCTGTTCTCAGCCCTATTTTGCTCCAAGGAAGCTAAAATATGAACATAATAGTACACAGGCCTAAAGCCTTATACAGGACTGTCACCAAATGCAAGATGTCTACCGGGGCTGTTAATGCTTCAATTCTCTCTTGACAAATACTATCAGTTGTTGATGTTACAGGTGCTTCATGCTTTCCAGAATGGTTATTTTTTGTTACAGGCCTTCCAACATACAACATTATGTGAACAGTGGTTTGCTAAAACCATAGGAAATATTTTTATTTAATTTTCTTTCTATGAGTAACAGATCGTATCGTGCTATAACCCTAGTTAGCCCTTTGGTGGGCCGGCGACGCAACAGAAACCTGAAACCTGTTGCGTCGACGTCGGCGGCTACTACGAGCATAGGCCCATACTTCATATAGGTTTAATTTTAATACGGAATCATTTACCATATATTATCCAGAAGCGGATCCAGGGGGGGGGGGGTTCAGGGGGTCCAGACCCCCCCCCCCTTTTTTTTTCACCCGGAGCAACCATTTTTAAAGGGTTTTAGACGAAATTTTGCGGCCTGGACCCCCCTTTTGACCTGCATGATGACCTTTTTTTAGGATGTTCATTAGTCCTCCAGATTTGGACCCCCCCCCCCTTTTCCTAAATCTGGATCCCCCCTGTTATCAGCAGTTATATGATCAACCTACAGGCCTTATAAAGTATAATATACCCCTGTTCTCGATTAAATGAAGGATATATTCACAAAGTACCTGATTATGAAACTCGGTTTTTTTAAAGAAAAAATAGAGAATCGCCAATAAATTTTGATAGCCTAATTCAAAATCAGGTTGATGAAATAGACGGACCAAAACAGAGATCATTATGGCCGCAGACAATACATATTTTAACACCGGCGGTGCCGCCTGCAGCTGTAATAAATTGAATAACAGTTATATACTATCTATATTGCTGTAAGTAGGCCTATGGGTTACAGCCCAATGAAATGTAATGCAAGCCGTGAGGTTCGCGAGGCTTGTGTCACATGGCAGGCGAGTTAAGGCGAGCCTGCCATGATTGACACAAGTCAAGCAAATTTCACGGCTTGCTTTTACATTTCATTGGGCTATAACTGATTTGTCCAACGTGCCCCGCCTCCTCGGTCGAAGGTCACGCGTGTAATTTTTTTGGCTATCCACCAATTCTTTGCCATACACTTGCATGGTCCCTTTTCATGACCCTGTGATGCAAGCAGATTTGAACGTACAGGTAGAACAAAGGATAATACGCCGCGTGTAGGACAAAATAGGCCTATGCTGTTTATGGATGCAGCTGTCCTTGAAATAAATTGGTAAAAACACATGATGCATGTGACCACATTTTTGCGGGGATTGTCCAAATCTGAAGTTAGTTAAAAACACCATTTTTAAAGCAAGTTTACACAATTTACACTCAATCCCCTTTCCTCTATAAGGGATTGGTAATTATAATATGAAAACCATAATATTAACACTTTCTGACTTATCTTGGAAAAAGTGGAAAATGCCAGTATGGGCTGCAGAAAGTAGGTAAATGCAGCTGGCGCCACCTGCAGCGCAAAATCACATAGAAGTTGAATGATAAGTATTCCTATGAAATAGATGCTGAAGCATGCAACTGTCCCTGAGATATTTGGCAACAGACATTATACATGATGGATATAAACACATATTGTCAATTGTTTTCGATTTAATCCGGGCCCCGCAGATAACAAAAGTACTAGAAAATGCATTAACAAAAACAGGAAATCTCGTTTATCTTAAATTGTGTATATCCTATATGTATATATAGGTTTAAATCCAGTGGGTCCAATCGGGCCCCGGCTAGCAATAATAGAGCTTCATATGACCAAATAAATTGTTTGAAAATGTCGAAATTACACATTGATTGGGAACCTTTGATCACATGTATATCATACACCTGCTATGCAGGTAGATTTTTTTCATCACTTTCATACACGTGCACTCATGTGTATATAGAGTTCCTAAATTAATGACATATATTGAGTTTATCATGGCGGAGAAGGCATTAGAACATACTATAGTACATGGTCTAAAATGCATAAAAAACAAGCATTTCTGCGCTGGCATCCCTGCCCTAAAGTCCATTGTTTGTTACCCTTTCCATAGGTTTTACATTGATTCGGCTTAAATGTAATATATATATATTTGAGCCCATATATAGCTGAATCGGGACTTTATGGGGCGAGAGGGGGCCCGGGAACCTTCTTGTACCGCCTTAAAATTTTACTCTCCGAGGCCCTGCATGGACCCATATACCATATCACAAGTGGAAAATATACTTTGTAACCCCTGCCAAGAAAACTACTGCCGCCCCCCCCCCCCCCCCCTAGTATAAGCGTGGAATAAGGGAACCGATGAACGAATGAGGTTATTACTGCTTTGGTGAAACAGTGCCTGGAGGAACCTTCAACAACGGTTCTGCAGGTTCGTGCTGTTTCTCTATTCGTTGATGTCCATTATTGAGATTCAACTTTGTCAAAGTTCATAAGACATTATAGATACATAATCTATAGCATCCCATTTTTGCTGAGTTTGTAATGCCACAATCTTGGATTCTGGATTTACGCATCATATAAGGTAAATGCAGCATTTGTGACCGAAACGATTTATATATTCTATGGTGCTCTTCCTCAAAAAAAGTTATACATGTTCACAATGAGGTCTTACAACCAGCCAACAAAGCTGGGCCTGTGGCAAACATGTGTCCGTGTGAAGGGCAAAATATAACTGTATCCCCAGACAAAGTCGAGATAGTATGGTTTAAGCACGGTCGCGCCGCCGCCGCGATAACACAAGAAATATTTCACAGATCCTTACCACAGATATGAGTGAGAGGACGAAGCCTATTTAAAATGGAGTCATGACCTTTACTAGGAGAGTGACCTTGACCTTAAATAGGTCCATTTTCGGGGAAAATCCTAAAAATTTCTAAAAATCTCAAGAAAGATTTCGCGCCTTTTTATACCCCATCATTGCCACTTGACAGTACTGTGAGCATTATAAGTGAAACAGATGGACAGATTGGGCTGGAATTGTGAACCTCCATTGATCTTGGATACCTCCATCTTATATTTAAGACTGGTTGCGCCATCTGCAGTCGTTTTTATATGGCCTCCATCCGTACGATTGCTTTTAATGAAAATATCTCGGGAGTGGTTTAAGGTATTGGTCTGAAATTCAGCATGTTCATCCATCTTTGAAAGTTTTCTCGTAAACCAGACAGGCGGCGCCACTTTCTTCCCTTTTTTGTAAAATAACTTAATGCCCTTTTCTCAGGAGTGATTTGCCCATTTGCCTGAAATTGTGTATATCCATAGATCTTTGCCTCCTCCATCTTGTACTCAAGACTGGTGGCGCCATATGTATTCGTTTTCCCGTGGCGTCAATCTGCACATGTGCTTTGGGTGAAAATTGCTCACATCTCCGGAGTGGTTAAAGGTATTGGTCTTAAATTTGGCATGTCCATCATCATTGGAAAGTTTTCTCGTAAACCAGACACATGGCGCCACATGCCCTCCCGTTTCGTAGAATAAAGTAATGCCATTTTCTCTGGAGTGATTAGCTCTATTGGGATAAAATTGTGCATACCCATAGATCTTGGACTCCTCCATCTTGTAATCATTTTTTTCGCGTGGCCTCCATCTGTACATTTGTTTTAGGTGACATTTGCTCATATCTGAGGAGTCGTTCAATGTGTTGGTCTGCAATTTGGCATGTATACATCCATCTTGGAGTGTTTTCTCGTAATCAGACAGGTGGCGCCACCTACATTACCATTTTAAAGTATAAATTGATCCCTTTTTCTCAAGAGTGATTCACCGTATTTCTCAAGTTGATTGATGGAAGAAACCATGGTCGCTTGCCAAGTGTCAGTATAAGCTACTGAAGATTGGGGGGGGGGGGGGGGGGGGGGGCTATTCTTAAAGGGGGAGGGGATTAATTGTCTGGGGATACTTTGTCACCTGCGGTGCAAAGAAATGTCTAGTTATATAAAATAATCTAGAAGCCATAAAATTTGCTGCCCTACATGGATGCGGAAGATTCATTTATACACGGTATGCCTTGAATGTTTGTTCACGTTCAATGTATCCAAGCATTACGTGGGGATCGTTTAGGAGACGGTATATAAAACCTCATGCAGTCATCGATCAACACACGTCTATCCGACCAAAGGACCGGGATGAGAAAAAGCATTAATGGATCAAAGAAGTATAAATTGGCGTGTCGCAACTTGTTACAAGGGATTGACCGATAGCATGACACCAGCTGGGTGATGGTGAAAGTAATCCAATAAACCTAACGACAAGAATGGTGTTATGTTATTAAGCCATATGAATTTCAGAATCCATATGCACGGGATTGAGAATTACCCTATATATAAACCGTAATGAATCAATTAAATGTTGAATAAAAACCAAAAAATTTAAGTTTTTAAGGTAGGCTAGATAGAATCATGATAGAGGAAAATAAAAAAAGTTTTTGAGATATTGACATGAGGTATACTTTTGGTCCATTATAAAGCGGATTATTATTACTAGGGGTTTAAAATAGTGTACCTTGAAATCCTTTTAATTAAAAAAATAAAAAAATGTGTATACTATCAGAAAGATCTTTGTATACCAGGTTTAAAATAATGTATACTTTATGGATCTAATATAAATATAAATCATTTTTGGATTCATTTTTGATATGTTTAAGGGTTTCAACCAATAATGATATACAATGAAATCATTAATCATAATTGTCTTTCTGCGTGCTGCCATCTCATCTCCATATACTTCACTTGTCCCATGCATGGCAATCAGAAACAGTTTAACTCAACCGCAATCTCGGGGAACTGAACCTTGTAAAGGGAATTAATCTGGAATGGCTGTCGTCTGGGGGGGGGGGGGGGGGTAACTCACAGGCATAGGTAATCAAAGTCGGGAGACTTCATTTTTATAAACATTATTATGATGTATATAAACACACACACATATATATACACACACACACCTTTTATTGTCTGTGCGTCATATATCACATTTCAGGATAGATTACATTGATTGATTAGCATTTCTATTAAGTTTTATCAAAATCCATTATACTTTTGTAAGGCTGCGCGGCGACACCACGAACTGGCCTGTACAAAGCAGCAGAATTTTGCTGAGAATTTATTTTAGGCGAGAAACTCTATTGGTAAATTTGTATAATGAGTTTCATGAAAATCCATATAGGTTTTTTTGCATGTCACCACGATGCCTCTAAAGTGCGGTGACCTCAGACCTCATTAAATATGCGTGGATTTTGCTGGAAATCGAACCTGGGCGAGAGATTTTATGGATTAACATTTCTCTTTAGTTTTATCAAAATCCATCATATTCCTCTTAAGTTATCGCGGCGACACCACAGAGTAGCCTATAGTGACCTCTGACCGTATTAAATATGCGTTGATTTTTTTGCCCATAATCGAACTCGGGCGATATGATCTATTGGTAAGTGGTGGTGCATTATGAGTTTTGTGAATATCAATCAAAGCCCCGGTAAGTTATCGCGGCGACACTAAAAGTTAACGGACGGACGGCTATACCATAATACGTCCCCTCATAGACGGGTATTTAAAAACGTTTCATATATTTGTCCTCTAAATATTTTATTTGTTTTATATTTTTATGTTTTTCGTTATCTTGTTTATATGATTTTATTATATTATCTATTATTTATGTTGTATTTATTCCTTCTCTTGCCACAAACATGCATGCATTTCAGGATGATCCATCAGTGAATCATTTATTGTTGATCTTGTCCAGCATTAATAAAATTTTAATTAAGACAAGTTAAACAATTAAGAATTAAACCTGTGTTTGAAGATACAGAAATATATACAAAAAGAAGCAAATATAGCTAAAATACTTTTATTCACAAAAACAATGAATTCATAAACTACTATAGTAAAGGCAAGCCTATACCATTATAGAAAAAGAAATGGAAAGAACACAAGCAGATACAGAACCTCAAATATTCCATATAGTTACACAGATGATATATATATATATATATATATATATATATATATATATGCATGTATATACATAAATATGAATGCATGGGCATTTTTATTTTAAAATCGATTTTGGTTTTGGACTTAACTTTAGATAAACCTCACATATGTAAGTGATCAAGAGATGGATATAAATGAATGTAAACATATATATATTTAGTTCTTGCGTATTTCATGAAATCAGTTTAAATATCTTCAAGCCTTGTCAGCTTTCCTTCTGTCTGGATGGCAAGCCGTCGTCACCCTATTTCTTGACCACCAGGCATACAGGTTTCAATGAAATTCCCTGGAAACTGAAATATGGTGGCCTTTATTATACTGCATGCGGGTAACGGGAGGAAATGAGCAACTTGCAAAGCAGATTAATTCCGCATGAGTATTTAATGTGATTACACTTTGAACTAGAAGTGTTATCCAGGAGACGACCAACCCCTGAAGCGGGAATACGAGAAATTTGTACTTTGGCGTATAATAACACCTGCATGAGATTAACCAAAACGATAGAATATGGAAAAAAAAACAATAAAAATAACCGGAGAATGCACATGGATCCCGTCCGGTCCGCAAAGTTTGCTGCACATAATGGACCAGGGACCGCTCCAGATCTAGTCTTGAGCGATCCTGTCCAAATAATTTTTTTAAATACATAAATTAATTTTCAGAACTGGTCCTTAGTATGGGAATACATTGTTTATTTCCATGCGTTAAAACGATAACAACCCAAGATATTATTATATCATTTCGTTAGATAAGTAATAATGTAATAAGCACATCGTTTTTAGGGTAAATTCCAACTGAAATATGGCACATGTGGAGATCAAAAGAATAGTGAATAGGTTTTTGACGAATTGTATTTGACAAATTATAGCACATATGAGGTTTTTTTACAGTCCATACCATGCAATATGTTACAAACATGCATTTTCTAACAGATGTATTCATAGGCCACTTGTGAAACCATTTACCATTCCATGAAGTCACAGACTGGCGTCTGATTCAGGGTTCCTCTGGTCTGTATCATTTTCTGAATTGGATTTATGCCAAAATAATGCGTTTCTCTTTGTTTCAGTTCTTTTCCTAACACTCTCTTTTTTATATTTGCTGGTGGAAAGCATGTGGAGACCCAAGGGAATTAAACACCCAAAATCACTAATGACGCACAATTCGACGGAAGAATTGACCCCAAAATTTATTTTGGGGTATGACTCTCTCTTTTTTTTGCGTTGGTTCCTCACAACCTGCATGGACTGTAAGCTGCTTGGTAGGTTTTCAGTCGTGGGAAATTTCGTTAAAGAAAAATATATCTAGGCGAACTGTACCACCATGTTCAATTTTGTTGTGCACATATTGCTCACACTTATTTTTCTTATTCTGGTAGGCTATTGGTTATATTTAACACCAATAATTTAATTTCCCCTTTTTGACGTATCAGTTTGTACAATAGCTCTTATAGTGATAAAATAATCCATCAAATTAACCACACGATACTACAAATATGTTTGTAAAAATAGCTTAAATAAGAACAGTTTTTTGGGGTTTTTTTAATAAAATTTTGCTTAATATACATAAATATTTTATGAAGTTTATAGAGTACATGCTTACAAAGGAGGTGAGACTAATAATCTTCACCTATATGTTTCCATAACTTGTATATACAGGGAAGCACTCTAAGTATGAGTTATAAACTCTTGTCTCTGTTTGTTGGGTTATTTGAAATAACAACTTTATAATAGTAACGTAAGTATCTTAATTTTTTCCAGACATCATATTTTCCTCTTACATGCTTCTTTAAGTTCAAGAACTGTTTCAAATGGCGAGAAAAGCGTAAATGTGAATTCACCTGATAGAACGATTAAATTCTTATAGAAAAACCTTGAAGAATTTAACGTATGTATCTTTCTCGAGGATTTGCGGGTAATTCCTGTATCATTTGAGAGGAGTGAGAAAGGTGTCCATCAGTTCTAAGGCAACATTGAAGGACACTTTATATATATATAAAGATTCCGACATATATAAATTGCAAAAGGTGATGTACTAATGATAAACATGCATGCATGTCGTTTTTAACCAACATTCCAAAAACATACTTTTTAGGCCTCCGCAAACAAATGCTCCATTTTAATATATAACAACTTTGTCGAATTTCCAAACGAAAGTGTGTAATGTTGTTTCTAGTCCTAAACAACAAGAAAATAAAGATTTGACGAAAAAAAATGGGGCAAACTGCACACTGTAAATCTTGACAAGAAAGTAACGTATGTATCATACTCTTGATATTTCAAGATACCAATTGAAGCATTTAAAACGTTGAGATAATTTTCTGTTGATCTTAAAGCTGTTTTAATGGTTTCTGAATGATAAAAGACTATCCCAACTCGTGGTGTTCAGATGATTGTTTCATTCAGAATTATATTAGTTTGGTGATCCTACTTTTAACTTTTCTCTCTTTCTCATTCATGATTGAACATGTTGCATAATATATGTGTATAAAAAGTACTTTGTAGAGTCCCTAATGTCAATTTATATATTTTCATAAAGTTAGTATTTTCATTTTTTTAATTATTGTTCGGAAGTTGCACCATATTTGCACAGAAGCATTGGCGCCTATAGTTAAAATACATATACGTTACCAGTAGTAACGTATGTATCGCTACGTTACCATTTATACTGGCTGGAAAGATTTACTTTGACAATTCTCTGTTTTTTAAATTAGTCATCTGAGAGGCATTCTGTGTATTCTGTATCCTTTCCACAGAACTTATATGATGAAATAAAGCGAGAACACATACTTGAAGCTGAAGATGTTGCTAGAAAATATACTTCCAAGGATATAACAGGGAAAAAATTATACCTTTGGATTTCTTTATGGCATTTAAACTTTTGGCGGTCCGAGCAACTCTCCAGGAAGTAAAGGTTGTGTGTTGCTCTATATAAAACTCCTGTTTCGCATTTCTTGGTAACGTATGTACCGGCAACGTATGTATTATTTGGGAAACAGGACCTTCAAATACACAATATTTAACTATCGCCAGAAATAATTTTATTTTGTATCAACTGTTATTTAACTAATATAAGTAATATTATATTAGTGTCCATAACATTTTGGCGTTTTAAATTCGCAGGTAACGTATGTATCGATTACCTTTGCGTCACTAAGACTGCATGATACAATATCATATACTAGAAAAAAAACAAAGGTAACTGACATTTTTTTTTAATATTCCTTGACTTAACCTAGCTGAAGAAGAAAATTTTCCAGTGGAAATTACTTTTCTGTCACGTATGTATCATTAAAGTGGCGTCACCACTATCACGTTGGTCATAAAATTAGTAGATGGAAATACCGACACAGAAACACTTTCATTAAGTTGCAAGATAAATGCCCCATCCATAAGGGAATTTTAGTTTTGTATTTTAATTCGAAATGCGATGTTATTCACAGCTAATGGTCTGATTTTGTGTTTGGCTTCAGAAACGTGTGTATCGATTTGGGTACTTTGCAAGCCTACTGTAAAAAGTAAAGAATCAGAATTATATAAATGAGTATTGGCGTATGAACAGACCTGTATGTTTAATGTGTACGTACAAAAATACACTATTCCTAACTTTTTATTAGTGTGTAAAACACTGCCCCCCTCAATTGTGCCTCATTAGTGATTTTGGGTGTAAATCGAGACAGGTCCGGTCCGGTCGGCCCTGCATGCGTGTGTGCGACCTCTCCGAGACCGGTGCATGGGGAGGTGATGGCGGTAATAATAATCGTATACATCATGCAACACATCTGTGTACAGAGGCATCCTGCATGGATACTAATCCAATTAAATGAGGTATAAATACCTCAACTATATATCCCTTGAAACCGCAGGAGGGATAAGCGAGCTTTGAGGTAACTGGAAGCAAACCTGGAGAGAAACACCAGCGGCATGAAGACGTCAGGTAATCCAACCCTGAACACAAGCTGTGAGGTTTCGTCACAGAGGAGAGGATGCAGGTCTTGAAAGTCATATGTATAATAACATCTCTGTAGGAATCTAATTTGTACCTCAGATGATATTTCCAGTAATTATCTCCACCTATCCGTTTAATCCCGTTCTTCTTATTACGACGGTGACCTAGAGTCATTAGCGTGTCAGTCCGTCCGTCCGTCTAACCGGGGGGCCGTCCGTCCGTCAGTGACGCTTGCTTTCGCGCGCGACATCTCAACAAGAGCATGCTTGATCTTGTTCATATGTACAGAGATGATTAGTACCTATGAGAGTTCCAGACCAATATTAAATAACAGAAATGTCGAATTTTCGATATGGCCGACAGAACACAATCGGTAATTTTGTTTTACCCGCCATATCTCACCAAGGACATGCTTGATCTTTATCATTTTCTCATGGATTATTTATACCTATAAGGACTCAATCCCTATCGAATTACAGAACTGTCGGGATTCCGATATGGCCATCATAGCACAATCGTAGATTTTCTTTCGCATCCGATATGTCAACAAGAACATGCATGATCTTTCTCAAATTCAAAGGGACCATTGGTGTCCATGAGTGCCCTGACATATTGAATCACATGCAGACTTGCTCAAAATGAAATATGGCCGCCAGAGTACAATCGGTGATTTTCTATTGTACACATTATTTCAGACATATCCTCTTCAATATGATTTGAACCAGTAGGATGTATTCCCTCATGTATATGGGTAAAAACCTGTTTCTTATTTTTAAACCATAAACTAAACTTTTTACCGATAAATAAACAATTCCAGCACTACCAGAAATGCGGGGCCCTCTGAGGACCATTGTCCGACCACATCAAGTTATTATTATTATCCTGTTTTGTATCCTTTTTTTTTTTTCTTACCCTAAACTTTCAATGGTTGAGTTATGTTGACCCCAGATTCAGTGAACCTGAAAAATTTTTGACACAGGCCTAAAAAGATGTAATTATTTGAAGATTTTTATGTCGATTCTCTCCTAATCCTTATATATTAATTGGACTATTACGGGTACAGTAAAATTGACGAAAAGTCATGGTAAATTCTAGTTGTGACCATTTCTTTATTTGAGACACGTTCCCCATAAATAATTTAAAGTTGAAACTTTCTAAAGGTTGACATATGCCATAATTATAATGTATGAATGGTTATTAATAATTTATCATACCCTGATAGAGTAAGGGTAGCACCATGCACTAAGTTGAAAACAACTTATTTCCATAGTCGTCCTTTAATCAAGATTACTGTTAGTTTTGACTCACATATACAACAAACAGTTCTTTATGGTCTTGCCAAGATGTAATGAGAGCCTATTATGAACTAGCCATTCAGATATATCTCTGTACGTTCTTTGCCCAATTATATACTCGTCTTTACCAGAATTGAGAAGAGCTGAATCACTGGCATATAGCCGGAATTAATTTATAAATTATGAACATGAAAAGCCCAAGAATTGACCCTTGTGGGACACTGCATAGGGTAATTCATTTTTTTTTAACATCAGTCGACATTTACGACTTGTTTTCTATTAGAAAGATATGAAGAAAACAGCATGTATGACCTCATTTCTACTTGGCCCAATGGCTTTGAGTTTACTGCACATGATTTTATCATCTACTGTGTCGAAAGCTTTCTGCAAGTCTAAAAGTACCATACCTGTGAAATCCCCTTTATCCATATCCTAATTTAATAATGTCTGTAAGACATGTTAGACATGTATATAGTTTAGTCTGATGATCGGAATCCTTACTGTAGAGTATATATGATTTGAGTAATCTTCAAGTTGTTCAAAGTTCAAGCTGTCAGCTACAGCTGTACTCATCTTAAATGTATTCCTGCTTTGCTTGTTTTACTATTCCCTGTTCATTTACAAAATATGCCATACAAATCTGACTTTCCATCCTCTATTTCTTTAGGTAATGAGATATAATAGTTCATTTGTAATGCATGGTTCAGATCTTGGTTCATAATTTGTTTAACCGGAAAAACCACAGCCAGAACCTTGATGAATTCGTTCTTAAAGTTTGCCCAAGATGATTCTACATCTGCACAATTGTTCCAGTTCACTTAATTCAATTTATTTACAAGGTTATCTACTAAATATAGATTTTCATTGATCCTGAGGTGACATTAGAGGTTAAAAGTCAAAATATTGACGATATTTTTTATTTAATACTTAAGATCACAAATTTATACAATGTTTTTCAATTAACAAGAATACCCCATTTTATATACCAGTGCTGTATACACTCGAATCAAGTCCTCGAATCGGGACTCGTACTTGGACTCGGAGTCTTTTACAATATAGAATTGAATATCCAACTTTGGTTTTAATATATTTATTACTTTTTTTTGGCAATATTTTGCGAATTTCGAAAATCTGAGAAAGGACGAACACTATTCATTTCTTAGAGGCATTTAATAAAGTACGATCAATGGGAAGGCCAAACAGTAGAGAATCAGGAGGAATATGTGGGACTGCTGTGACTGTCGTATGACAAGAGGTCCAGTTTATTCGCCTGTATATTTACCGTCTGCTGCTACTTTTCTAATCGCTGATTAAGGACGGAATGCAGTATAGTAATGAATTGTGCTGAGATAAGCAAACCATATTTTAGTTATTCCTCTGAGGAAGCATTCCAGGGGGGGGGGGGGGGACGGATAATTAAAATAGGTTACAACACTCGGCGCTCTCCGCTGGTCCGATCCCGACGTAGCCATGCCAGCGGTTTTCTCAGGGTCCTCCGGTTTCCTCCACCCTTAAGGACTATACTGAGGCCACGATCCGAGCCAAGGAGAGTGGTTTGCATTAGCCTCCTTAATAACTAGTTGTACATTCCATTTAAAATAAATAATGTTTATGTATCATGCAACTTTATATAGTATATTTCGCTAAACACTTCCCAACCCCATAAGAGGAATTTACCACACTGAACATCGACCCGACAGCATATTTATCTTACAGTTGACATTAACGTACAGTGCATGGAAACTACTTCAACAGTCAGGCAGCAGTAGACGCATAATATCAAAGGAAAGTTTCCGCATTTGGCATTTGATAAAAACGATTACTGTAGCAAAAGTTCAAAGGGGCCATCATTAAAATCTTCACAGATGATACAGCAATCGAGAGGTTAGAACTCAACAAGTGTTCTAAAAACACTTAACGGAGGAAGGCCATAAATTTGACCGAATATAGTCAGTTAAATAGTTGGATAAGGAGTTCGAAAAACCGTGGGGGACCCTTGATCGGTTCTCTGAAGCAGAAGGTATACAAGGCTGATAAAGAAAGGAGAGGACTTTACAATCCTTGGAACTTGAAGTAAATTCAGTGCAGTGTTAATGCAGGTGCGAAGCTTTCAACATCTGATCAATATCCACAGTGCGTGTATTGAGTATGGGTTAACGGTTCAACCTTGTAAAGTCAAATAAAAAACGAGAGGAGAGACGTGACTTTAACAGACACACCCACACCCACCCATCCACATATATATATATATATATCCACATATATATATATATATATATATATATATATATATATATATATATATATATATATATATATATATACCAAAGACAAATTACCCCACTATCTAAAAGCCGGTATCGCGACAAGCAGGATACATGTTACTCAGAGATGCATGTTACGCAGGAGGTAACCGCGTGGTAAACATTTAACCATCGCATTTTCCGCGTGTATACTCTGGTCAATGAACTGCATGTAAGTGATTTAGAAATTGTTTTTTCTGCTAAGACTGAAAATATTTTAGTTTCTTTCGGGCAGCTGGTAAAAATTCGAGAGAACTTTTTAAAAATTGGAAGCGTCTAATAATCTCGTAGATCGTGGAAAAACAGCAAAACACAGTAAGTATATGCTAAATCGATGTATGTGACATGAGTTAGTCAAAAGAATAACTTCTCTGTCCCATATTCACAGAGTACTTTGAGACGAGCTGTTTTCAGAGACAGTTGTTCTGCAAAGGATTTCAAGTATATGCTTTAAATTATAATCAACCAGCTGTTCAAGCTAGTGTGAATCCAGGGTTTTATAGGGAGGGCGATGGTCAAGAGATGTTTATAGGCACACATCATCTACGTTTATATATCGCGGGTGTGGGAAACATCTTATCAAGAGAAGAGTCTTGTTGCCAGGTTTAAGTTAACCATGTATAGATGATATATACACCACGGAAGCTGAATAGATATACATCCCATGGTAGAGGTTTCATTGCGTTCAAGCACTAGATAACAACCTTCGTATTTGCTGTGTATACCTAGTAATGACAAATCACACACATGTATGTGTTCATTTGATATATAATCGTATTAGAAAAACATGCATGCAGAATAGCTGATCAAGCAATAATGGGTGGCATATAGAAATCACCGAATGTCCTCCTATATAATCGCTTATTAAGGGGATGACACCCGTCTCTCGATTCTTTAGTATATTCAAATGTCTCCGCTAGAATTTAGAATTTAACTACAATGTTAGCTATGGAGAAATCGTAACTAGGCCCTATTACAGTGAATTAAAACACAGGGGTAATGAGTATGGCTTGCATTCCTCTGAAGAAGAATTTCTGTACATGTCTTTAAACCCCATCACACATTCAGAAGGAGAATTTAGCACACTTAACATTCCAAACTAGAAATTTTCACTCAGAGAGCCCAAACCTCCACCAAGGCAGCTCGTTGGCCCCATATGGCATTGTCAGAAAAGCATCATTTTTTCCTTTGTAAAAAATTCCTGGATCCAGAAATGATCCTGATCAACTAAAAAATAAGCAATTGTTTCTTGTATCACTGCCGAGCTATCCTGAAAATTTAATCAAATCCGCTTATAATTTGGAGTAACAAAGAGACAAACAAACCAACGCCGACAAAAGATAACCCCGTAAATATATTTATTTTGAAGTTGATATCAAATCAGATTAATAACAGTGATAAAAGTTATAAAATAGCAGACATAAAATCAAAATTCCGCATTTGACATTTTAAAAAGACGATAGCTATAAAAATGCCAAAATGCTAAAATCGCGAAGTAATTTCAGCTGCATATCTATTCGCATTCGGCATTTAATAGGTAAAAGACGAGAGCATCCATGGCACGGTCTTTGACGCATGCAAATAGGTCCTTAAGGCACACTTTTTAACTCGTATATATTTATGTATTACGCCCCTACCTCTATATTTCTTCGACAGCGTTCTGTCTTTATATAAACTGTCCATATTTGATATATTTATCAGATATGGTTTTCTTTCTTATATATAATGCTACTCTCTATATAGCAAACAGGACGCAGAAGTGGATCGGGGGGGGGGGGGGGGGGGGGTCCAGGGGGTCCGGGCGCCCTTTTTTTATCCGCCGCAATAAACCATATTTAAGGGTTCAAGACAGAATTTCACCGCCTGGACCCCCCCCCCCCCCCCCTTCCGGACCTGGGAACCTTTTTAAGGGGTTTCCATTAGTCATTCTGGGTTGGACCCCCACTTTTCCAAGATCCTGGATCCACCCCTGGGTATGAACGTGTTGTTATTTGCATGGCAAAGGAATTTTACTTCTTATTTTTTTTAAATAATTAGGCTATCGTATAAATAAAATGTTTACTTTTATGACAAATTTTTAAGTATTGTTGATCAATATCCACGTATATAACACTTTTACTTAATTACCATATATATAGTTTTCATGCATGCCCCATCTGATAGTTAATTTCACTTGTCTGGCACGGTGCGACTTGTTATTGTTGCACTGTTTAATTTTCTGAAGCTCTTATGGAGTAAAACATATCTTGGAACATTTTAATTAAAAAAATGTATACTCTCTTTAAATTTCGATTCATCCCCCCCCCCCCCCCCCCCCAAAAAAAACCCTTTCGAATTAAATAAGGAAAAAAATCACTTCATATATATCCCGCAGCATCTCTTTAAGCATCAACAGAAATTAATGATAATATAATAATTTGCATTAGATTCAAGGCTTGAGCCATTAAAATTATTGTAATCTTGATATGAAAAGCTAACCAGTGACGCAATGGTGTTTATATATATATATATATATACCTTCGTCAATTATATGCATCATCTACACAGGAAAGCAACACTTTTTACGGGAGTTTTATTTATTGGCAACCCATGAAAAGACGAAAAGTAATGTTTGGTAAATACAAAAATACAGAAAAATTGAACATGGAAAAATTTAGCCACATATATATATATATATATATATATATATCACTAGATAAGAAACATTTTCTCCTGCTTTCCATGAAAAAAATATTTTAAGTCTCGGACGCTGTGACGGTCAGGTAAAAAGAGAAATATGTTAATTTTCAGATAAAATGTCTTATAATAATTTCGTCAACAGCTATATTGGCATATTTTTTTAAATGACTAATGTAATAATAGGCATTTTGTAACATACGTTGCTCCGTGCACGGCGTGCTCCCATACATTTGTGAGAGGGCATTAGGATTTAAAAAAAAAAGTAAATGAGACCGTCCGCTCAAAATCCGGGCAGCAAACATTTTCTATAACACCATGAAGTTCAAGGACGCAGCTTATCGCGCGGGTTTTGCGAAGAGGAAAGTTTATTGACAGATCGCGGTTTGAGATAGTTTTATTTTATTTAACGGTCATTTGAAAAAACAATGCAGCTTCTTGGTGATAAAAAAGACGAAAAGGCTGGGGCTCTTCTTTCAGAGCCGTCAGACAGTCCGTGTTCATACAGCCGGGCTGTCGCGCAGTATGAGAACTTGTCAGATCAGTTTGTTGTTAAGAAACGAGACTTCGGCGTCCAGTATGCTCACATCTATGCCGTCAGACTGCTGAGTGCAAGAGGAAGGCTGCTCAAGTCAGCCAAGAGAAAATGGGGTTTGTATGAAGAGTTATTAATGATACATTTTTAGCTCAGCTGACTATAAATCATCTGAGCTATAGTCATGGTCCATTGTCTGTTGTCTGTCTGTACGTCCGTTAGACTGGCACTATGAATCCAAAGTTGACATACTGTTAGATGTCCCCAAGATCTTGGGCCAAACTGAAAATTGGGTCACTGCAACTTTGTTCCAAAGAGAAATTAAGGAAAAAATCAATTTTCCGTTAAAAATCCATTATCACACTTCAGGTCTGCCTATTATTAAAACCACGCAACTGTTTTTCTTCATATTCACCAATCCATTTATGTTCCCCTATATAGTTCCTATGTATGTGTCAGAAATACCGCAGTATTACATAATTTTTCAAAGTTATGGAACAAAACATAATGCTGCACTTTTAAAACATCACGAAATATATTTACTCAACATAATTATTGAAGCTAGAAACTTTTTTTCAGGGATATAACTTTATTCAGTCAAGAATCAGTTGTATATCCAAAATTAGATCTGAATTTTTAAAAAGAAATTTAAGTTATTAGCATAAATAGTACCTTAAATGGTGTCAGTCTTAATGGGGGCGGGGGCATTATTTGAATAATTTGATTTTGCGGCAATCATCCCGGGCATTCCTTTTGATGGAAAGTAGGTCACAGTCATGCGTGTCATGCCAAGCGGTTGGCCGTAAGTCAATGGCCAATCGTATCCAGTGTTAAGTACGTGGCACCTTAAAAACTGCTGCTTTGTTATTTTCACGATTTGTTAAAGATATTACTAAAAATACCGACGCTTTCTAAATTCACATGGACAGGCACGGCGACCGGTACTGCTTTGTTGTTTTCCATGATTGTTAAACGATATCACTGACGGTTCGTAAAAAAATACCGACGCTAATCTCTATTTACATGGTCATACACGGCCAGTCATACTCCTTTGTTATTTTCAGAATTGTTTATTGATATAAGTGAAGGAATATCAAAGGTACCAGCGTTCCTCTCCATTCACATAGTGCAACACGGCCAGACGGCCCACGCCCATCAAGACCTAATTAGGTCACGCGCCCATCCAGACCGCGCGCATTAGAACCACGCTCAAAAGCAGCATGCCCATTCAGACCCCGCTCATTAAGACCGTAATCCCTTAAATTTTGCCAAACTTTTTGATTTAATTTTCGGAGCAGGTACACATTAGGATTTAATCTGTTAAATTATGAAATTTGAAAATAAAATCTGAAAAGTTAGGCTATTTTTTCAAAATTTTTTTCAGAGGCTCTATAGTATTCATTTGCATCAATTGTCAAACTTGAGACTACCCACTTCAGGTCACTACAGCCCTGCCTGGGTAACCTTATTAGTGGTGCAACACAGGTCCAGCACCCCATCTGTCACAGGTGTAAAGTTATTCTCCTGTCACCCTTCCAGACATGCTTCACAGAACATATAGGGAACTGTGAATACTAGGCTCCAAAGCAACCTTGTGACTAATTAACTTTATTATGCTTATGATGTTTGCATTACATCATCCTTAGCCTAATATCACAGTCCACAGGCCAAACTCTGAGCTCCAAGCTTTAATTGTCAGCCCTGTATAATTACCATGGGCATAAATAAGATTTAGAAGGAGTGGTCCCTGTCCACACAGGGCACACACACCTTGATATCTGAAAAATTTGGCTGAGGGAGGGGATTGCATTAAATGTATCAAATCATTGTTGACTTACTAGGTTGTACAAATATTCTTCATGTACTGGTAAACAGAAGTGATAACATCTTGCGCTCATTGTATTTATTGACCCTCTAAATGGCCAATTTTTACACCTTAAATGCTATATTCAAGTTAATTTGCTCATATATTTAAGAGGGAATGCTTAACTGTGTTGACTTGCTTAAACCCTCGTACAAATTAGGTGATCTGCTCAAGATGTAGCTGACAGGTGTGAATTGTGAAATGTCAGGGTTAGTATAACCGCTCATTTTTACCAGCACAAGTAGGTTATTTATTTATTTACCAATATGTTGCATAAATATATACAAGGGTTTAGATATTTGTCAACAGTATGAGGGCAATGTTCACGTTCACTAAATTGAGCTTCCATCAGATACATAACCTATTGCTGATTCATTTGATGACTGAAAACATAGCTCTGTTAATCATTCTTTTTGAAGTTTTTAACCACTAGTAATCACAAACGGTCATGTTATAAAGAAATATCAATTGTAGCTAATTAAACTTGAAACATATAAAAAGGTAATCTGTGTAATCATATATAATCACCATGATTACAATAATATAGGCAAAGTAATTGATTATGGTTACAATTACATTGCTGAAAAAATAAATGTAATCAATTATGATTACTACACAAATGTAATCAATTGCAATTGATTACGATTACTGACTATGATTACCCCATGTCTGCACCCTTCCTCCTCCCGCCCACACCAAGTGTATTACCATAACTGTCATTGTTTGAACAGTTTTTCTTTAATTGTAAATCTGTTTCCACTCCAATGTACAAAACTTTTTCTTGAAATAGTAATTCAAGGAGTTATCCAGAAGGTGCCATGTCATGATAATGTAGCTTTTTAAAGAAATCTCCTTTGTGATAAATAATAATTTATGCAAATTAAAATAGAATTAAACCTTTGAGTAGGCATAATTTGATAATATATGAGTCAAATCAATTTAGAATTGTGAATTCTGTATCAAGTGTTATTTTCAGATATTTATTTTTTACCAAATTAAAAAAAAATATATATTTTGTAAAAATAAATTAATACATTTGTGTGCATGATGTGATGTTACCTGACCAAATTAGCAATAAATGTTGATGCAATTAAGAATTTCAAATTAACTTCAATATTCAGATATATATGTTATACTGTTATACTGTTAATGAATAGTAAAATTTATAAATTTGGTAAAAAATTGATGTAATAAAAAAATGGGGATTTAATGCAAACATTTGTCCATTATTTTTTTTGTCTCAGTAAAATGGGAATTCAAGTTTTTTTTGCTTTTTACATCTCTATGCTATCTTTAGCTC
Source organism: Sipunculus nudus (assembly GCA_026874595.1). NCBI lineage: Eukaryota > Metazoa > Annelida > Sipuncula > Golfingiida > Sipunculidae > Sipunculus > Sipunculus nudus. The sequence continues at coordinate 41,057,777 of CM049307.1, read as the reverse complement.
AGCTGACTGTAAGTCATCTGAGGTACAGGTATGGCACTTTGTCCGTCGTCTGTCCGGTCGTCTGTTAGTAGGGCACAGATCGTAACAGCTGAACCTAGAAACCTGTAACTGAAAACCTATAAAGGTCCATAAAAAATCTCCTTGGATACCTGAAATTAGGTCACTGCGACCTATATCCTTAGAGCTATGGGGCTTGTAAGTACCCCCAAGAATAATAAAAAAATTGATACAAAACCTCCATGTCTTCTGAGCTATAGTCGTGGTCCATTGTCCATCCGTCTGTCCGTCCATAGATGTGGCAAGTTTTGAAACCATAAGACCTAGGAATCCAAAATTCGGCATAATGTTAGATGTCCCCAAGATCTCCTACCAAGCCTAAAATTGGGTCTCTGCGACTTTGTTCCTGTGAGAAATTAAGTAAAAACCTCAATTTTTTATTAAAATCCTATTATCACACTTCAGGACTGCCTTATATCAAAACCACTCATCTGTTTTTCCTCCTATTAACCATAGATAATCCTCCATATAGTTCCTATGTACATGCCAGAAATTATGTCTGTATTATATAATTTAAAAAAGTTATGGGCCCAAACATATTGCACTTTTTAAAAAATCAGGAAAAATATTTGGTCACTTAACACAAAAAAACGATAAAGCAAGGGATTTTTATCAGTAATATAACTTAAATTAATCAAAATTTGATTGTATACCCAAAATGAGATCTAAATCTTTTAAATTTTTTAAAATATTAGCAAAACTATAAAATTAGTACCTTAAAATTTGCCCAAATTTGACCATGGCACGTTTTTTTCTCGTAAGAATATTTAATTTATTTTTCACAGCTGGGATACATGTGGATTTAATCTGTTAAATTGTGAGATTTGAAAGTAAAAGCTTAAAAATTATTCTAATTGTATCTCCAAAACAGAGTTTTCAGCCGCCGCCGCATAGGTGTCCAGAGAACTCCTCCGTAACCGCTGGGCGGATTTTACGAAACCCGGGATTATGTTCGGGTCACATGTGAACTGCTGTGCCCTGATTTTGGTTTGACCTCTGACCTTTCGTCTGCGCTCTGCGTCCATCTGTGCGTCTGTTATGACACATTAACCCACATATCTCGGGAACCGTTTGACCGATCCGGAAAAAAAATGTTGACAAATGTAGCCCTTGGATAGCTATATAACATACATAAAAATGGTGGCGCCACCTGCAACCATTTTTGCACCATGTCCATCTGTTCATCTGCCATGGGATAAAATCACCCATATCTCTGCATTGGTTGGACTTATCCACCTGAATTTTTGCATGTGTATACATCCAGGACAGCTTTCTTGATTTTATGACAGGTGGCGCCACCTCCATTCACGTTTACGATGCAGACATTCAAGCTCATACTAGGAACCATTTGACTGATTGGGCCAAAATTTTGCATGTGTATAGATCACACATAGCTCTTAATCATACACAAAACTGGTGGCGCCACCTGCAACCATTTTTGCACAGCACCCGTCTGTTTGTCTGCCGTGGGTTAAAATCACTCCCTATCTCTGGTTTGACTTATCTGCCTAAAATTTTGCTGGTTTATACATCTTGCATAGCTGTCACGATTTTGTGGCAGGTGGCGCCACCTACATTTATGTTTATGCTGCAGACATCCAGGCTTATATCTTTGGAACCGTTTGACCGATTGGGCCAAAATTTTGCATGTGTATAGATCTCACATAGCTCTTTATCATAGGCAAAACTGGTGGCGCCACCTGAAACCATTTTTGCACAGGGTCTGTTTGCCTGCAGTGGGATAAAATTACTCATAACTTGGCAGTGGTTTGACTTTTTGCATTTGTATACAACTCTGATAGCTTTCTGGATTTTGTGGTAGGTGGCACAACCTACATACACATTTCAGCTGCAGACATCCATGCTAATATGCAACACTCCTCACTCTATTTCCCCCTTGTTACTCAATCAATGCCTCACTTCACCCGTCCCACTCTGATTTCGGCGGATACACGTAGTCGCTTGTCGACTATCCGTATTCTAGTTATTGAAGTTTTTCAGATGCTCTGATGTATTTGCATTTTGTATATCCGAAACCCCACTCATGCTCACTATAGCCTTGCTAGGTAACCTTATTAGTGATGCAGCACTAGCAGAACACCCCTGCTGTAATAAATATACACATATTCTCATGGGCCCTACCCTAACACATCCTCCCCCCCCCCTACCACCACCACCATCACAAATTATATTGCAATACATGGTTTGTTTTTGTCAACTGTTTTTCTTTAAATGTAAAGCTGTTTTTGATCCAGTACAGTGTGCACAACTTTTCTTGAAATATTAATTCAAGAAGTAATCCAAGAGATGCAACATCGTTCTGAGGTAGCATTTTAAAGAAGTTATTTCCTTTTAAATAATTAAACAAAATATAATTTAACCCATCAGTAGGCATAATTTGATAATATATGAAACAAATCATGGATAATTAAAGGTGCAATTTAAAATTGTGAATTCTGGAGTGTTATTTTCATATATTTATTGCTTTGCAAATTTAAAAATATATTTTATAAAAAAAATATATCTGTGTGCATAATGTGATGTTACCTGACTAAATTAAGTATAAATGTTGATGGAATTTAATTTTGTGAATCAGTTTAAATATTCAGATATATATGATATACTGTAAATATATAGTGAAATTTATAAACTTTAAAAAAAATCACTTTACAAAAGAAAAAAATAGGATCTAATGCAAATATTTGTTCATTATTTTCCTGTCTCAGTTGAATGGAAATTAAAGTTATTTGCTTTGTTTTCCATCTGTCTGCCTTTTTTTTAAATATTTAAAAATTATTTCATTTCAATTAAATTTTATCCTTTACGTAAATGCAGAGGTGCTTTAACTCCCACCAGTCCCTGTAAGCACCATTTAATTTAATTCCGTATTCTGTATTCTGTATTAATATCCAAAGGTGTTGTAACTCTTCCCCCCCCCCCAAAGTCATTGAGTCCTAGTTCCTGAGCACTGAGGATAGTATTTTTATTGCAATTTAAAAAAAAAAAATCAATGGTGATGCAGTTATAACTGTCACAATCAGCTGAGCGCTGTGACCCATGGGTCCCTTGTTTTTAGTTTCTTAGTTATGGACTGGAACATTAGGTACCTTGTCAAAACATCGACAATGATTTTATGATATACATAGAGAGAATGATAGAATGATATATGCCAGATAGGCTTATTAATAATTATGCTAAATTTACAAGTGTAATAAACTAAATATATTTAAAAACCTGTGACCTCTTTTCTGTCAAACAGGATTTTATTTTCTGTCAAAGGTAAATATAGCTGTGGGCCATGACCCGTGGGTCCCTTGTTTTGAAAATTATTTTCCATTGTATAAGTGATAACTTTTTATTCTCAAGTGCATAATGATGAATGACGTAGTGCTCTATGGAGTTGTACTCGGCATTGACCTTCCACTTAAAATATACGGAAGTGGAAAGCACTGGCCTCGTCCAGTGACTAGGGTCCTATTTGATGAGTGATTGAGCAGAGTGAATAGTGAAGTAGAGGTTTTATATTACCACTTGCATGTGTGAAGGAGCTCTCTTCTGGTACCTACAACCTTTGTATTGTGATAGCTGCTTAAGACTTGTGAACTGTGGATGTGACTATCTAATTACAGGCCTATAAGGGTTTTAAGTGAAATGATCAATATATCAGGTTTGTCAGAAAATTTCCATTCATTCACTGAGATGATGTGATTTGTATTGAACAAATGAATAATGAGATTAATATATAACTTCCATAAAACTTTGTATGTCTTGAGAATGAAATTTTAAACCAGGTGGACCCATAAGTTTTGCATAGATATTTATATAAGGTCTGTGAAGTTAGATAATTTCTTTTCACTTGATAATTAATTTCTTTATTCTCTGACATAAATTTTGCTGTATCTTTATTTATCAGGGTTTAGCCTAGTTTTGCTGAGTATGAGATTTCTTAAAGGATACTAATAATCTGTTCTTTTTATATTTGACAGGTAACCAAATAAATCTGTGTAAACTGTTTGAAATTGAGCCTGGCAAGGAATGTGTGTTGATTGGTACATTGTTTAAACACATGCAGCTGAAACCAAGTATTCTTCAGGAGATCTCAGAGGAGGTAAGTGATGTTACATTTTGTGTTTATTCCACAATTTTTAGGAGAAGTGCATGGTAGGTCATGACCTATACAGACCAGAGTCTTTGAGGTAGGATGAATTAATAATTATCAAGAAGATTGCTTTAGCAATTTAAAAACAGCTATTAACCTACATCTTTTGTAGAATTATATACTGTGTCATCAATTTATTTTTCAGAGTGGGAGGGGGGATGACTCCTAGACACACACACATATATATTATATATGTGTGTATATATATATATATATTTATATATATATATATATATATATATATATATATATATATATGTTTTTAATGTCTATGACACATTTCAAATATATATACTTAATCACATTTCAAATATATTACTTAAATACTATTAAGTAAGGTATTATTTTTGCAGTATATGATAATTCTAAACCAGGTTTAGATCAAATATTTCATATAGTAAACTCATAAATGGAACCGAAGTCTATAGTTATTTTATTACTATATTTCATTTGCAATATATTGATAATGTTGTTTGAATAGTGGGGTTGGGGGTGGGGGTGATTACATGTTGACAAACAGAAAAACCATGTAACCTAAGGTGGTGGTTTCATATTCATGGAAATTGAAAGGTCCCTAGCTTCCAAATGCCCTATGTGAAACTGGTTGGTCTGACCTGCTGCCAGATGTTGAATGTGTTTGGATTATTTTGCCCCCCCCCATGTTATAAAGAGGTTGATTTAAAACAAACATTCTGTGTGGTGAGATCTGCTTTTTCTAACCTATTTATAAGAGGTTAAGTGGCTAACCTTTAGCTTAGAATAGACTACAGATATTGCATTAGGCTCTTTAATTGTATCCGCCAAAACAGAGTTTTACGGATACCGTATTTATTCTAATTTGGCGACCACTTAAAAATAATTAATTTTCTCAGAGGTCGAGATAATGGAGGATATTTGAAAATTATCTTCATGCAAAATTTGCGGTGGTCAAGATATTAGAGGCATGCGGTTTGATAACCTTCCTTAGAGACGCAGATCGAGCCACTCTGACACTCGAGCGGTCATATGAATTGGGTGATAATTTGGTCATATATAAGTTTGTTTTTGTTATCTTAACAGTATTTTCTACAAACGGGCTTCCAGCCGTCACATGAATTATACGCAGTCCGCAAATGATTAATCAAACTGAGCTCAATCACTTTACAAAATGATCACTACTTCGCGTATAGGTACGATCACTTGACATAGACGGCAACTCATGTAACCACCAGTTGTTTCAAGTTTACCCACAAGGCGGCAATACCGGCGGGCCGAAAAGGGACAAGCAGCTGCATCAAGTTGGAAGAAGACTTTATAAAAAATAACGGCTTATTATCAGATAACTTTTATTTGCATTATACGTAATAAAATATATGACCGGAAATGGTCCTAGCTTGCGTGCCCTCGATCGGGCCCCGTTTGGTACGCGCGGTCACCCATCCAAAAACTTACCGGGGTCGTTTAAACCTAACTAAAATGACAGTTCCACCTGTGTCACAGTTGTTCCACCACGCGAGCTTTGCAGTATTTTGTAAATATTATTGCTGAAGATCCCACGTGAATTGCACATGAGGCACATTCATACCAGGAACGGTACACGAGTTTGCTCCGTCACGGACACCCATTTGGATCTTGAACGCTTTATCAAGTTTATATATTATGAAAAACCCATCTTTGTATCTTCATAAATTTTATTAGAACCAAGTTTGATGTGGATGCCCAGTGTAATAAGAATCTAGTCAGATACAAACTGCGTTGCCAGTGAGAGACGGAGACATTTCACCTTAACATCGTTGACAGAAAACATCGTTGGCAGTCGAGAAATTAGAGTCATTTTAGAAATTATGCTTTCAAAATATTTTTTGGGGTCGAGGAATAAGAGGGATCGCGAAATTGGAATAAATACGGTACTATGTTTTCAGCCCGCCACGGCCACGTAGGTGTCCGGAGAACTCCTCCATAACTGCTGGGTGGAATTTTAAGAAACCTGGGATTATGTTCGGGTCACATGTGAACTGCTTCGCCCCGATTTTGTTTTGACCTCTGACCTTTCCTCTGCGCTCTGCATCCATCTGTGCGTCTGTGATCACACATATACCCCGATATCTCTGGACTCGTTTGACTGATCGGGCTGAAATTTTGCACTGCGGCCATCTGTTTATCTGCCTTTGGATAAAATCATGCATATCTCTGCAGTGGTTGGACTTATTCTCCTGAAATTTTGCACGTTTATACTTTTGGATAGATTTTTCGTTGATATGACAGTTGGCGCCACCTACCTATGCATTTGCAGTGCAGACATCCATGCTGATATCTCAGGACTCGTTTGACTGATTGGGCTGAAATTTTACTTGTTTATTCATCTTGGATAGTTTTTCCATTTTTTATGACAGGTGGCGCCACCTACCTCCCCGTCTCTTCCCGTCTCTCTTGCTCTCTCACTCACTTGCTGTCTCGCTTGCTCTCTCTCCCTCTCTCTCTCCCTTCCTCCAGGTAATTCAGCCTTTACATCATAACAATACCACACCAACTAATCTATATCTTTCATGTAATATGTCATCTACCACACAAGGTTTTCCCATTACCTCTATTTATCCTATCATCACTTCACCTGTACCTCTCTGATTTAGGCAGATACATGTAGTCGCTTGTCATCTACCTGTATTCTAGTTAAAAGTGCAGTTAAAAAAGAATGTTTTTTCATATGATGGTACAGACTGCGATACTTTGTGTCTACTATTCTCTAATTTCTGTTTGGTCTAACTTATTCACATGATCAATAGTTTAGTTCCAATAGTTAAATTTTAACCAAGCATGGAAGTTTCTAGACAATGCGACCTGTTGTGTGGTTCTGAAGTGACGTTGATGACGGCAGGGGTCCTACAGGTTACCAGTTGTGAGGACACCAGAGAACACAGGGGGACAATCAAACAGAGAGCATTAAAGTGTAACACCTCAGAAGACAACAGACAAACAGGGGACTCTGCAATTTTTATTTGAACTGTCATAGTGCTCACCAGGCCTGGTTTTGGACATTTGAACTTTGCTTCGTTTAAGCAAGGAGGTTACAGACTGGAGTATCAAGTGAGAGTCTGGCCATGTCGAATGTTGCTGATGGGTCATAAAACACGCTGCTCAAAGGCACACAGAGATGCTGCTGATAAGCCCGGTGCTAATTGATACAGCCGAGAGAGCCCCCTTCTGCGCAACTTCGGAACAGCTCGTTAGTTCCCGGAACTAAGCATGAACTAATGATGCCTAAACTATAGTTGGGCTGCGGTAAACATGGGCGATAATACGAGAACAATGCCATCAGTGACAGAGCAGGCGAAGGCTCACTGTTATCCATCAACATGAAAATCATCCGTTCATAAGCGTAAAAATATTTAGTTATCGATGGAATACTATAATACATTGCTAATTATTAATATATGTCAGAAGTGTGTGAACTGAAGTAATTTTTTTTATAATTTTGAAGTTATTCAGGGAAAGTAAGGTTTACTTTTGTCAGTCATCCATCATGAATCACGGCAGAAGTTGATGCAGAGTGACTGCATCTATCTCAAAATAGATCCAGTGATTCCTCAACACGAGACCTCTCTAGATATATTTGTTGCGCATAATTCTTGGAAAAAAACAAACGATGTGCGCATTCATAATTCTGGTCAATGTTATTCCAGTGGTTTACTGCTCAGTTACTGGATGTATTGCTCTCCGCTTCAGCGAGCTACAGCGGACCACGGAAGTAACATCTAGCAGGCTCGCTTTATCAAATGCCGTACAGCCTCTGCGCCTGGCACCCGGGCACAATAGGCGCACAATAGAGTTAATGGGCTTGTCATGTCTTAATTGCAATTAGCGCAAGACTGACACTCGAGGTCTGGCGGGGCTTCTGACAGTTGCTACTCCAGTTTGTAACGTCCTTGGTTTGAGGATGGACATTTTTCCATGCCCCTACACAGCCCCAGGGGTCGTACTCGCACTCGTACTCAAACTATGTGATTTATTGAGTTCGAGACACACCTACTTCACTTCACTTTGAACTAAGTTTTCTGTTTATATTAATAATATGGGTGTCTCACTTGGACAGACTTTTATGTGAACTAAAACATTTTGTATTCTTGTATATATTGTATATAATGATTTGTTTATTATATATATCATTTAACGAGTCTTTCTTCAGTTGAGTTAGTAGTGTGTGGAACCCGGATAAAAGTTCAGTAACACGTAACAGACCACAATTGAAAACATAGCATCAGGAACATGCCTCATAAGTTAAACCCATGCTATAACTAGTGACATTTTGTTTCTACATGATACCAGCACGGACTCATCCCACAGCCTCTGAGGACCAAGTACACGGATGAGGATGATCAACTGATCCTGGAAGATGAACTCCAGCGGATCACACTTATTGGCAATATTGATACTCAGGCATCTGTTACAGGTTGGAATCTATACACATGTAACTGAGATACCGCAGTTGTATACTTTCAAAAAGATTCCTATTATTCAAAAAACTGTATTTCATATTTTCAAACTTTACAGTGGATTTTCTTGTTCTCTGTGACTAAAAAATCTTCAACATGGTAACTTTTTTACTGTATTAAATTGGAAGTTGATGAAGCTGAACAAGCTTAAGTTTGGCTCTAGTGATATGCATGTAAATGTAAATCATGTTTAACTGTGTGATGGTCAAATGGATAAATATATGCAGAGTTTAGAGCTTCATACCCTTAAATCTTGGCATACTTTATTCCTGAAGTCTTTTCACAAGCAGTATGTAATTTAAAAAAATTAAAAAAACTGGGTGACTGCATGTGATAAATGTGATATATTTTTAGATACATACAGGTTTCAATATTTTCCTCTTTTGCAAAATCTGTAGTGGCAATATAGTTTGAAAAAAAAATATAAATTTATAGCATATGAAGAGTAATTTATTAAGACTGGGCACTGCTTTATCATGAAATTCTTATAGGAAAATGTATAATTTTTAAATGCAGGTGTGGTTATTGCTGTGAAAGGCTATGAACCTGAGGACAACAGGGGTCGATTCCATGTTGAAGAATTTTGTTATCAGGATCTACCTGAGCAGGTGGATAGACCACTGATGGAGGATGACAGGTGAGGCTCAGGTATACTTCTCAAACAATGTATATAACTTTGAAATGTTCACCTTTCCAACGATCGGCATCAATACAGGTTTGCCTTTCCGCAGAAAAATTTGCCTTTCCACTATAGATGCATCCTACTATCATATCAAACTTTCAGTGTAGTTTCGCCAAGTGTAAACCTGATTCTGATTGCATGCAAAAATAACTGAATGTTTTAAATAGTAACACTGTTATATCAGAATCATGTTTGTGCAGTGAAAACACATGGAAATATACAAGATAGTAGCTAAATGCTTGAAAATAAAAGAAATTATAGACCATTTTAAAAGGAAATGATAGGAAATATAGGGAGTCGGTGAAAGACCACTTGTAAAATATTTTGTTTTTGTGTCATGTTTGTTATTACTACTTATCAACTACAAATGAGGAAAACCTTTAGCTGTTCACCTTTCCAATGGATTGGTACAAAATGAAAAATGCCTTTCCGGGCACATTTTTGCCTGTCTGAGACAGGCAGAAGGTGTTATTATGATCCCTACTTCTACTTTGTATTGCTGATGTCAAGTAACTAAGAATGATACATTTATTGTATTAGAATCAGACCCACTATAACACTGTAATTATATCCTTAGAAGGGAGAGTCTGTTGTCTGTTATATCAGAGGTAGTGGTTTTTAAAATGAAAATGCCAAAATCTGTTTCAGCAAGGTAATAAGTTGAAACCTGATAATAAATTCTGCTTCACCCAATGCTTACTGAAGGAGCACTACTTAATGGTCAATATCAGCCCTGCAATCATGCCACCTTCCTTTACCAAATATATCAGCTTATTTCTGAATTATTAAGAAAATTATAGCTTTCATATCATGGTCAGCTGTATATAAGAACATGGGAATTAAATGTGTGTGGTTTTTATTAGCTCAGCTGACTGTAAGTCAGACTGTAAGTTAACAGGGCACAAAAGCGTAAAGACTGGACCTAGAATCTTCATTCTTGAAATTCTGAGAGACCTATGAAAAGTCTCCGTGGAAACCAGAAATTAGGTCTCTGTTACCCGATGTCACCAGACAATAGGTGACAATATGTGCGGTGTTTTGTATCATAGTTTAACGAAGTCTGTTCTCTATTGATATTGACGTGAAGCGTCATCCTAAAGCGTTGACAGGTCTTGATTGTATATATATATTGTGTATTCTTGTATGAAATCCCATCGGCTATCAGCTGATTTATCCGTGTCACGCATCGTGTGTATTATTATTATTATGTGGTATGTGGGTCGCCATGGTGACGCTAACAGTCAAACTAGGTCACATATATCCTTATATGGGACACTTGAGAAATAAGCCAATCAGAGAACCGGATCGCCGTATTGTGACGACGATTGTGACGTCAGAGTTCAGGGAGAGACGCTGGAAGCTGCCTTCAGTTGGGTCTTGAAGCTTGAGGTGGCAGCACGCACGCACGGGAATAAGAACATTGAAACGCCAGGAACGGCATAGAAGCAAGCTTCTACGTGAGGCAAGGACCCAGCTCATGAGAACTCAGCCGTGCTGCCGACGGAGCTTCGTATTGGCGATAAAGTGAGAGAGCGCGCTCGTCACCTGCCGGCCTAGTTCAGCTTGACCTAGAAACATAACTGCCGTAAGCCGTGAAACCGTTGCTACAAGAGCAAGGTCAAGGACTCTAAGCTCTACGTAAACAAAGAGCGCTATTGCATTCATGTGATCGTAAACCTACCCGGGTCGCTGACAAGCAAGATCAGTTGAAGATCGCTAAACTCAGAATGACTATATGCTGCTAACCATACGCTAGATTCTACACAAAACAGTAACCAGAGATCTCTGAAGGAACTGGACTTTATTGGTTTTTATACAAACCACGGACTCAGTAAATATCCTGTATTTTTTTAATGTGAAGGACTATCGTATTGACACATCAACGCACACACACATCTACATCTTAGTAAGTATTGTCTTGAATTATATTGTGAATTTAACCTGATGTCTCATAGTTTCTATTGATCTGGGTGTATGATTGTCTGGTATTTTTATACACGTCCTTAAAAGAACCTGGAAATGTCACCTGTAATGACCGGGATCTAATTTCTTGATTAATGAAATCAAGTGGCGAGCGTTAACCCATCCTATTGTTTTATAGGATATATCCGATGTAAAGTTTTCACGTTAAGTTAGGGGTGACATTGTATGGCGAGCGTGCCAGGATATAATTAGCCTTAAAAAACTGGCTAATTACAGTAAGTTTCAGAAGTTTTGAACTGAGAAAACAGTACTGAAACCAGACATTCATATACTCAAACTAGAGTTGATCTGAATTAATAATTGGAAATGACACCAAACTGATGTTGTAGTGTATACTTGCACAATGAAATTACCCCACTGTTAGGAGTTAATATTTATTCAGTGAGAATATTACCTGAAGCACAACATTGTTTCAGGATTAGCATATACCTTGAAGATTTGGCTAGAACACATGCATGTTTTGTGAGTAATGCTAGTTCAGTGATACCTGAACATCATTACTGGTTTGATATAAACCCAGATTAGAGTGAAAATTTTTGATGTTGTTAGATACGCCCTGGTATAATTTTTCCTACACTGGTTTGTGATTGGTCACGTGGTAGGGTCTCTTTACAGGTAAGTTTACCCCTCCCGATTGGCATGGTAATCATAGGTGCATGGTGTTTATTGATATTTTGATATCCATCCGTCCATCCGTCTGACCCTTCGTCCGACCTTCCGTCCGTCCGTCCGTATAAGTAGATTTTGATGCGTAGAGCTACCGTAGTGTAATTGTACGGATACCGCCGGTTCGTTAGGTTGGCTTAAACAGTACGTATTTACAGATTTTTAAGAGCGGATATTACTAGATACTGGAATCTTACTAGGTTAGAGCGTTACCATGGAGACGTTAGAGTCACTTGTTAGATGCGGACAGGCCTTAGGACTTAAGGACCAGGCTTTACAAGATTATGTTGAGGCTAGACGGCGTGCGGATGAGGAACGTGAGGAAAGAGCTAGGCAACGTGAAATAGAGAAGGAACAGCAGGAATTAGAGCGGGAATTAGAGCGTGAGCAGCGGGAATTAGAGCGCGAGCGAGAGGCTAGAGCCCACGAAATAGAGGTTCTAAGGTTAAAGTCTGACTCTGGGGTTAAAGAAGAGAGAAGTAGGGATGTATTCCCGAAAATCCAGCTTCCACCTTTTGATGAGGCTCACGATCAGCTAGATGCGTTTCTTGCGTGATTTGAACGATTAGCTGTATGTCAAGGCTATGATAGGGAGAATTGGGCGTTACACCTGAGTCCGTTACTGCGGGGTAAGGCGCTAGGGACTTACACACAGTTATCGGTTAGTGAGGCCATGGATTACGATAAGTTAAAGATAGCCTTGTTAAAGCGATACCAAATGACCGAAGAGGGTTATCGACACAAGTTTCGGACTTGTAGGCCTGAGCAAGGCGAAACGCCGAGTCAGTTTGCGGTGAGACTGAGTGGATACCTAGACCATTGGATAGGGATGGCAGGGGTCGGAGGTGACTACGACGGGGTAGTTAACCTGTTGATGTGTGAGCAGTTCGTAAACTGCTGTAGTAGGGATCTCTCTATGTTTTTGAAAGAGAGACGGTGTCGTGACTTTGATAGTATGGTAGACTTAGCCGAGAGTTATACGGAGGCTCACGGTGTACACAGCCTTACAGCAGGTCCTCGTTATGGCAATAATGTGCCGCGTCCAGCGCAACCGGTATCTCAGCCTAGAGAGAAGCGAGAGGTTGAGCGCAGTCCGGACGGTCAGACATTTAAGCCATCAGGAGGCATCAGATGTTATTTATGTAATGAACTGGGACATAAGGCGCAGGAATGTAAGACTAGTGCCCGGTCGAGGCCTAGGTCTTCCCCTCAAGTAGGGAGTGCTGCTGGCGATCAGCAGAGGTATAGGACTAATTTTAGCCCCCCGTATAACCCAAAACAGAAACCGGAGACTATGTCAATGGCAGTAGTCGAGGCGGAAACGGAGACAGCGGTCCTCAGGCATAGTGTGTGACGGTGTAGAGTCACAAAAGGAGGTGTCGTCCGCGGTGGAGACACGGAGCGCTGCACGAGAGAAACAGATACCGACGCGTAGCTTGAATGTTGCAAGCCCAGTTGCCGATGTGAGTCCGGCCAAATTTTTGAAGGCGCAGGAGGAGGATGGGTCTTTAGCGCCGTATTGGAGGCTAGCTAGAGAGGCTAGAAATGATAGTCCATTTAGAATTGAGGACGGATATTTAGTTCGGGTTGTGAGTGATAAACGGGGAGATCAAGATGGATCTCGAGTGGTGGTACCTCAGACGTTACGGTACGACGTAATGAGGATGGGCCACGAAGCGGTTATGGCGGGCCATCAGGGCATAGACAAAACGCACGACCGCGTGAGAACTCAGTTTTTCTGGAAAGGGATGTATAATGACATTGCTGAGTTTTGCAAGTCCTGTCCCATTTGCCAGAAAACCATACCGAAAGGCAAGGTGCCTGGAGCTACGTTAGGCCAGATGCCATTAATTGATGAGCCCTGGCGTAGAATTTCGATGGATCTGGTTGGGCCGATCCATCCAGCGTCCGAGAGAGGTCACAGGTATATTCTGACCGTTATGGATTATGCCACTAGATATCTGGAGGCTGTTGCTTTAAAGAACATAGATACAGTCTCTGTGGCTGATGCGCTAGTTGATATTTATGCGCGGTTAGGAGTGCCGTCAGAGGTGCTTACTGACATGGGAACACAATTTACGTCAGACCTCATGCGAGAAGTTAGCCGTGTTTTGTCTGTAAGACAGCTCACCACTACTCCTTACCATCCTATGTGCAACGGAATGGTGGAGAGATTCAATGGAACGTTAAAGTTAATGTTGAAACGGATGTGCGAGGAAAGACCGCGAGATTGGGATCGGTACCTCAGCGCCGTGCTTTTTGTGTACCGAGAAGCGCCACATGAGAGCACAGGGTTCTCACCCTTTGAGTTGCTCTATGGTAGGATCGTTAGAGGACCGATGCGGATTCTAAGGGATCTGTGGACCAAGCGAGATACTAGCGTCGAGACTAAAACCACGTACCAATACGTCCTGGACCTACAAGACAAACTAAGCGACACATGCGCGTTAGCTAGAGAGGCGTTGAACAAATCAGCGAACAGACCCAAACTGGTATATGATAGAGGTAAATGCACGCGCAGGTTTGAGGCCGGAGACGAAGTTTTGTTGTTACTCCCGACGGAGCGGAACAAATTAATGGTACAGTGGAAAGGCCCCTATACTATTGTAAACAGGGTTGGGGACTTAGACTATCGGATTAAGATTGGCGATAAGGTTAAAACCTTCCACGTGAATATGCTGAAACGGTACCATGCTAGAAACGAGCCCCAGCATATTCTGGCAGCGGTAGCCAAGGGCGCACCTGATTCTATACATGATCCTGACGGTGTAGACGGGGAAACAGAGCACTGATAGACCTAAGACAAAGAAGGCTTTGCGAGCATTCCTAGGTCTTACAGGGTACTATTGAAAATTCGTGCCAAACTATGCGGAAATAGCGGTGCCCTTGACTGATCTAACGCGTAAAGGTCAACCTAACAAACTAGACTGGAAACCCGTACACGAGAACGCGTACTGTTCTCTAAAGGCTAAACTGTCAGACCCTCCCATACTGAAGCTACCTGATTTCAGTAAACGATTTTATTTGAAATGTGATGCATCTGATGTGGGTATTGGCTGTATCCTGATGCAAAGACACGAGGGGATCATGCACCCAGTAGCTTATGCCAGTCGTAAACTATTGCCCAGGGAGAGAAATTACTCCACCATCGAGAAAGAGTCATTAGCAATTGTATGGTCTGTACAGAAATTTGAGATGTACCTGGCTTGTAGACCGTTCACCATTCAGACCGACCACAAACCATTAAAGTGTATTAGCAAATCAAAATGTGCTAATAAGAGAGTAATGAGATGGGCACTGGTTCTACAAGAGTTTAGATTTGATATTGAAGCAGTGTCAGGTAAACTAAACCATGGACCTGATTTTCTTAGCAGACTGCCTGAGTGTTAGGATGTAATGAGCTTAATGTCTAGCCAGGTAAGTCTAAACATGTACAGGATTTTGCCCTGTGTCATAGACCGTGGGCATGTACTAATGACAACTTGTTACATGACTTTTATGTATTGCTATATGTAAATATGTTTAGCTGGACCCTGTGAGATAGAACGATACGATGTATCGAGAAAATACCGTGTATTTTCTTTAAAAGGAGGGGGTGATGTCACCAGACAATAGGTGACAATATGTACGGTGTTTTGTATCATAGTTTAACGAAGTCTGTTCTCTATTGATATTGACGTGAAGCGTCATCCTAAAGCGTTGACAGGTCTTGATTGTATATATATATTGTGTATTCTTGTATGAAATCCCATCGGCTATCAGCTGATTTATCTGTGTCACGCATCGTGTGTATTATTATTATTATGTGGTATGTTGGTCGCCATGGTGACGCTAACAGTCAAACTAGGTCACATATATCCTTATATGGGACACTTGAGAAATAAGCCAATCAGAGAACCGGATCGCCGTATTGTGACGACGATTGTGACGTCAGAGTTCAGGGAGAGACGCTGGAAGCTGCCTTCAGTTGGGTCTTGAAGCTTGAGGTGGCAGCACGCACGCACGGGAATAAGAACATTGAAACGCCAGGAACGGCATAGAAGCAAGCTTCTACGTGAGGCAAGGACCCAGCTCATGAGAACTTAGCCGTGCTGCCGACGGAGCTTCGTATTGGCGATAAAGTGAGAGAGCGCGCTCGTCACCTGCTGGCCTAGTTCAGCTTGACCTAGAAACATAACCGCCGTAAGCCGTGAAACCGTTGCTACAAGAGCAAGGTCAAGGACTCTAAGCTCTACGTAAACAAAGAGCACTATTGCATTCATGTGATCGTAAACCTACCCGGGTCGCTGACAAGCAAGATCAGTTGAAGATCGCTAAACTCAGAATGACTATATGCTGCTAACCATACGCTAGATTCTACACAAAACAGTAACCAGAGATCTCTGAAGGAACTGGACTTTATTGGTTTTTATACAAACCACGGACTCAGTAAATATCCTGTATTTTTAGCTCAGCTGACTATAAGTCATCTGAGCTATAGTCGTGGTCCATTGTCCGTCGTCCGTCCGTCTGTCCGTCCGTCCGTCCGTCCGTCCGTCCGTAGATGTGGCACGTTTTGAAACCGTAAGACCTAGGAATCCAAAATTCAGCATAATGTTAGATGTCCCCAAGATCTCCTACCAAGCCGAAAACTGGGTCTTTGCAACTTCATTCCTTTGAGAAATTAAGGAAAAACCTCAATTTTTTATTAAAAACCTATTTTCACACTTCAGGACTGCCTAATATCAAAACCACTCATCTGTTTTTCCTCATATTTCCTATAAATAATCCTCTATATAATTCCTATGTACATGCCAGAAATTAGGTCTGTATTATATAATTTAAAAAAGTTATGGGCCCAAACATAATGCATTTTGTAAATAATAAGGAAAGAAATTTTATCACTTAACACAAAACTTGTTAAAGCTAAGCACTTTTTTCCAGTAATATTACTTTTATTAATCAAAATTAAATTGTATACCCAAAATTAGATCTAAATCTTTTAAATTTTTTAAAATATTAGCAAAAATAAAAAATTGGTACCTTAAATTTTGCCCAACTTTGACCATGGCACGTTTTTTTGCTGTAACTGCTGTGGATTTAATTTTCACAGTATGTTTTTGTTAGCATTTCAACTGTTAACACCAAAAATTTGAAACCAGTTGATCAAAAACTGTAGATTTTATTCAAGTTTTCAAGCACCATGTCACATATTGCTAGTGTTATGCAGTTTGCTAGAGCTCAGCTCCCGAGCTTCAGCTCTAAGTTCCTTAAATTTGGCATACAGTTAGATTTCTCCAAAATCCCCTACCATGCCAAGAATTTGGTCACTAGGACTTAATTCCTTCGAGATATCAATGAAAAACTTCATTTTTCCATTAAAAACCCATTGTTACACTTTAAGACTGCCTAATATCAAAACCACTGATCTGACTTTGATCATATATAATATACATATTTTTCTATACATTCGCTATGCACATGCCAGAAATGATGCCAGTATTGTGTATTTTTTTTAAGTTATGGGCCCAAACATAATGCACTTTGTAAAAAATCAAGAAATATATTTACTCCCTTAACAAGGGCATTGCTGAAGCTAGAGATTTTATTGTCAGGGATGTAACATTATTTAATCAAGATTCAATTGAATACCCAAAATTAGTTCTGAATTTTTCAAATTTTATAAGTTATTAGTATAAATATAAAATTAGTACCTTAAATTTTGCCCAACTGTGACCATGGCACGTTTGTTTCCTGAGAGCACTGTTGATATAATTTTCATATCATGCACACATAAGGATTTCAGCTTTTTAGTTTAGAAAGCTGAAAGAAATTGGCCAAATATTGTAGCTTTTATTAATGTTTTTATGAGACCCTGTCAGACTTTGGCTCTCTCCAGCCCCTCTTGAGTCACATGTATGTTGACCTTGTTGACCTTTCATCAAATTATGCACGCTTGAGGCGAGAATCCAGGCAGCTTATGGCCAGCCACAGTTGATCCAGGTGTCCAACCCAACTCATCTAGTAGTTTTAACCAACAACATAACAATAAACAATGAATTAATAAATTTTTGTGGTTTTTAATAACAAATTAAAGAAAAATAGAAAAGGAATTTGTTAGTTTATAATAACAGGAAATTAACTTGCAGTTACTGATGATATAAGAATCTTGTATCGATGGGTAGAATATCACATATTCCAAATAACACCATGCAGTCACCTATGGCATTTTTCAGTTCATTTTTAATGATAAAGAAGTAAATCATATTATTCATTACTAATCATTAGGGATTATATGAAGGAAATTAATGATAGACAAAGATGCAGTTGATAATATTAATCTAGATTCCTACTGTGTCTAGTGTGTACATTGATGTGAAATTAGTCCAAAATGAATTTTTTACAGTTATTTTTTTTATATAAATAAAAGCCATGAAACCAGGTACTTATGATCATTATTTAAATGTGTGAATTTTGTATATTCTGGATTCTCAAAATCATTGTTTGGTGAAAACTGAATAAATACCAGACATGGTGCAAATACTTTGTAATTGTATTTAAATACGAATATGATTATGTACTCCATTATAAAATTTCTTGCATAAAGAATGGTAAAAATGAAAGTATATGAATACTCATGCAAATACTTTCAAAATGTATTCATGAATGCATTCATGAATATATTCTTTAATATTATTTTAATAATCATATCAGTTATATGTCATTTTAAAAATTCATATGATTCTCTTATTATTTTTAATAAAAATTATATTTGGGACAATATTTGTAATTTTTTTAATAAAAAGTTAAACTCTTATATTATATGTTCTGCTTATAAGTTATATGGCCAAGTCAAAATCTGTATGACAAAAGCACTCCATTTGTTAATAAAATAAATGAAATCAATCCTCTTCCCTGTCTCCAAAGATACTATCAAAATCATACATAAGCTAAACACCCACAACCTATAATACAGCTTATATTTATTACCACACAAAACCAGCATGTGCCTCATTTCTAAAAAATATTTTTTTATTTTTTTATCATATATAACAGCTGAGAGTCGTGACCCATAGGTCCCTTGTTTTAATGTGAAGGACTATCGTATTGACACATCAACGCACACACACATCTACATCTTAGTAAGTATTGTCTTGAATTATATTGTGAATTTAACCTGATGTCTCATAGTTTCTATTGATCTGGGTGTATGATTGTCTGGTATTTTTATACACGTCCTTAAAAGAACCTGGAAATGTCACCTGTAATGACCGGGATCTAATTTCTTGATTAATGAAATCAAGTGGCGAGCGTTAACCCATCCTATTGTTTTATAGGATATATCCGTTGTAAAGTTTTCACGTTAAGTTAGGGGTGACACCCATATTCTTCGAGCTATGGGGCCCCAAAGTACCCCCAGAATAGTGAAAAATTTCATACAAAACCTTCAATATCTCATTAACTACATCACTGATGGTCATGATTTTTGGTACATATTGATCATGAGATGTTTCATCAGTTTCTGCAGACTGGTGGCGCCACCTGTATTTTTTCAATTTTTTACGAATTGTTTTCTCTATTTTTGAGACCTTTAAAAATGTGAACATCTGTTAACAGGGCACAAATCGTAAAGACTGGACCTAGATTCTTCATTCTTGACATTCTGAGAGACCTATGAAAAGTCTCCATGGAAACCAGAAATTAGGTCTCTGTTACCCATATCCTTCGAGCTATGGGGCCCCAAAGTACCACCCAGAATAGTAAAAAATTTCATAAAAAAAGCTTCAAAATCTGATTAACTACATCACTGATGGTCATGATTTTTGGCATACGTATTGATCATGAGATGTTTCATCAGTGTCTGCAGACTGGTTGGGCCACCTGTATTTTTCAAATTTTTACAATTTTTTTCTCTATATTTGAGACCATTAAGGATGTAGTTATCTGTCAACAGGGTTCAAATTGTAACCACTGGACCTAGATTCTTCATTCTTGACACACAGGGTGACCCTTGAAAAGTCTCCATGGAAACCGGAAATTAGGTCTCTGTTACCCATATCCTTTGAGCTATTGCACTCCAAAGTACAGCTCAGAATAATGGAAAATTTG
Source organism: Sipunculus nudus (assembly GCA_026874595.1). Taxonomy (NCBI): domain Eukaryota; kingdom Metazoa; phylum Annelida; class Sipuncula; order Golfingiida; family Sipunculidae; genus Sipunculus; species Sipunculus nudus. The sequence continues at coordinate 41,037,673 of CM049307.1, read as the reverse complement.
ATACAAAAGCTGAAGTATCTGAACAACTAATGCAGAGATCACCATAATTGTTTGTATGGATATTGATCATGGAGTGTTTCATCAGTTTCTGCAGCCTGGTGGCACCACATATATTTGTTGGGGCTTTTTCTCAATTTTTTTTTCTCTTTTTTTAAGACCTTTAAATATATGAACATCTGTTAACATGGCACAAATCATAACAACTGGACCTAGAATCTTCATTCTTTACACACAGGTAGACCCATGAAAAATCTCCATGGAAACCTAAAATTAGGTCTCTGTTACCCATATCCATTAAGCTGTATGGCTCCAAAATACTCCCCAGAATAATGAAAAATTTGATACAAAAACTCCAGTATCTCAATAACTACAACACTGATGCTCATGATTTTTGGCATACATATTGATCATGACATGTTCCATCAGTTTTAGCAGACTGGGTGTGCCACCTCTATTTTTTTCAAATTTTTACCAGTTAATTTCTCTATTTTTGAGACCTTTAAAGATGTGGTTATCCGTCAACAGGGTACAAATTGTAACAACTGGACCTAGAATCGTCATTCTTGTCATGCAAGGAGGCCCATGAAAAATGTCTATGGAAACCTGAAATTAGGTCTCTGTTACCCATATCCTTCAAGCTATAGGACTCCAAAGTATCCCTCAGAATAATGGAAAATTTGATACAAAAGCTGAAGTATCTGAACAACTAATCCAGAGACCACTATGCTTCTTTGCATGGATATTGACCATATAGTGTTTTTATTAGTTTCTGCAGACTGGTGGAGCCACCTGTATTTTTTTTAAAGTTTTAGCATTTTTTCTCTATTTTTGAGATATATTAATACAGACACAATCTCAGCCTGTTGGTTAATCTCTTTGATGCTTCAGTTGAATGGTTATATACTACCATTTAGATGATAAAATTTCCTTTTGCAAATCTCTTCCCAGTCAGCTGAGCGTCATGACCCATGGGTCACTTGTTTTCAAAATTACTTCTTCATGCAAATACAGATTTTACCATTCGGGTGTCTACATACTTCATGTAAAGTCTAGTACCAAATTTCCCAGAAACAGCAAGTGCTGTTAGAATAAAATGTTACAGGCACATTTCTTCGCCACAACCATGACAGCCATCTATTTTGTATATTCAGGTTTACTGTTTGTTTTGTGCCATGCACAATATTTGAGTCAAAGTTAGACCTGACCTTGGGCTCTCTTGTTCAAATGTGTGTATTTTACAAAATGCATCACCAATCACTCCTCCATCAATCATAACAGTCAAAAGCTAATAATGTTTTTCTTTTTTTTCAAAATCCATTTTTAATTTTGCATGTATTTTGAATCTAAAAGGGGTTCTTGCCAAGGTTTTGAGATATTAGGGACACTTTCCTAGTTGAACACCTGGCAAGGAAATATTTTTGCCTTTAGGCCCTTGTAAGTATTGATTCAGGGACAGTTTTGTTATGTATATATTAAAAACACCTGGCTTTGTTTCAGGTACGTAGCTCTTATATCAGGACTCAGCCTAGGAGCTAAGGATGAGGATTCCTTGAGCCTCCAGCTGATGGTCGACCTTCTGACGGGACAGCTCGGTGACGAGGGACAGCAGGAGATGGCTTCCAAGGTCGTACGGGTCATCATGGCTGGTGGCTCCCTCAGTGACAACACTCTGGACAAAGAACAACTGACCAAAGTAACCATAGAAACTTTGGCAACTTAATGTATTACTGAAAGTTTTAACAAATTATTATGGTTTAATATCGTTTTCAAATTAAGTATGCCTTTTATCATTTTATATATAACAGTTTTAACTAAAATTTAGTTTATTGTGATTTGAGATGATGTATTTCTTGTTTAAATCCAACCCATGAATTATCAAGTTAAATTCACCATAAAGGATTTCAACTCCCTGATTGTATATGGAAATAATTTAATTCTAAAGTGAAAAATGAACATAACTATTTGGTAAAAGAAAATTTAGGTTCTGTTAAAATTAAAAAATGAACATCACTGAAAAATTTGCTGTTCCGCAGTATCACTATCAAGGTGCTTATGTTATCAAGAACAAGCATAAACCATTTTGTTTTGTATTGTAGGCCAAATATTTAACCAAGAAGACATCTGCTGGGACAGTGGAGGCTGTGAAATCACTAGACGATGTCCTTGTTCAGCTCAGTGTAAGTCCAAATACATGATAGCTTTGTATATTCAAAATAGGTACACACAGTGAGTTAGTTAAGATAAAACATTTATGAGGAATTGTAAAAATGACGGTTACCACCCTGGTAGTCTGTACATCTGTTTAAAATGAAGAGCTGCCCAGAATCAAATTAAATTTTTATTGCAAAGAATTATATTGGAAGTTCATTTATTTAACATTAAACATTTATTAAACGTTCTGTCACACAAAAATTAGACAGATTGCAAGTGTTTCTTTTAAAGATTAGTATAGGTTTTTACTGAAACCAAGTATATTTAGAGATCATTAGCTATGAACATCTGATCTTATCTTTTCACAGTGGGGGCACTCATTACGTTAAACAGGGTTATAATATTTAATGCTAAATGAGCAACAACACCTGTAGAGTCACATTTTTAAGTTTATATACAGCACAATGGGTATAAAATATTTCAAGCAAGTTATTTCGAGATTTGGAGCAACAGCTATCATTGGACAATCTAGTCCATTGAAACCATGTTTCCACCACCTCTAAAGACTTCTGCAAGCCATCATCCAAGGCTTAGAGAGTGCCTCGGATTAGTTATTATTTAGTTATTATACGGGGCATGAATGAAAGAAAGGTCCACATTGTTAATTCTTTGTATCTGTATAAAAAGTTTACTGATGAGGATGGTGGAATTATAGAGCAAAAGTGACAGTATGAGCAGGGGTATGACCAAACTTTAAAATAAAGAATTGTTCCATGCTTAGTCACTAGATGGCAGTAATAATCATGTATCTCTACCATAGCTGTGTTTGACAAAACCCCTGACATATGACAGCTTGTTTACTTGAAAGTTTCAAAGTAATATCAGGTTTGGACACCAGATGGCCCTGTAAGTATAAAATTTGATTTCAAACTTGGACACCAGATGGCCCTGACAGTCATTTGCATGTCATTAACCATTTAAATACCTGTAATTCTGTACTAACCTACTTGATGTGTGGGTTTCAGTCTTGTGTAGAGATTGATGTGATGCCAGGACAGCATGACCCGACCAACTACACCCTCCCTCAGCAGCCTCTACACAAGTGTATGTTTCCACAGTCCATGCGCTACCCCACCCTAAACTGTGTCACAAATCCATATCACTGTAGTGTAGAAGGGGTCAGGTGAGTGCAAATGTCATTTCTCATGTTTTAATCTTTAAAAAAAAATATACAGGAGGTTTACAGTGTATGTACAGTTGAACATTATGCAACGGAAAGTTAGCTTTCTTTAGTGTTTTTATTGCAACACCCAGTGGCCCTATGAAAATATTCGTTATGTCAGATTTCTTAAACATTCCCTTGAAAATGTTATGAATTGCAAATAAAGTTTGTATGAATTATGTTCTCTTCAGTGGCATTATTTCAGCATTGGGGTTAAAATAAGGAACATTTCTAACAAATCCTTGGAAAGAATACCTTAGATTTTAGTGATAAATAACACAGTGCACTTTACTGTATATTTGATTTAAGCTGGGAGTATCCAATCACAGTTTTGAACAATGATACTGCGGGTGGAATTTCATGAGAAACATTATATAAAAATATTGATGCACTGCATATGCATGGCTGGGCGCATGTTTCATGATAAATTAGTATATGAAAGGATGTTAAAATGACTAACAAAGGATGATCTGATTAGCTGTGACATTAGCAATGTTCATATACCATTTGTTTATTGATAAACACTGTAAAATTAGGACTTGAAAATTTATATGAAATTAAGTTGATTAGCAAAAAAAGAGACATGTCTCTGTGATGTAGGTTATTTGGTACCTCATGTATGTACTACCTGTCATGTCTCTGTGCTGTAGGTTATTTGGTACCTCCTGTATGTTCTAGCTGGCATGTCTCTGTGCTGTAGGTTATTTGGTACCTCCTGTATGTACTACCTATCATGTCTCTGTACTGTAGGTTTTTGGTAGCTCCTGTGTGCACTAACTGTAATGTCTCTGTGCTGTAGGTTATTTGGTACCTCCTGTATGTACTACCTGTCATGTCTCTGTGCTGTAGGTTATTTGGTACCTCCTGTATGTACTACCTATCATGCCTCTGTGCTGTAGGTTATTTGGTAGCTCCTGTATGCACTTACTGTAATGTCTCTGTGCTGTAGGTTATTTGGTACCTCCTGTATGTACTACCTGTCATGTCTCTGTGCTGTAGGTTTATATTTGGTACCTCCTGTATGTACTACCTATCATGTCTCTGTGCTGTAGGTTATTTGGTAGCTCCTGTATGCACTAACTGTAATGTATCTGTGCTGTAGGTTTATATTTGGTACCTCCTGTATGTACAACCTGGCATGTCTCTGTGCTATAGGTTATTTGGTACCTCCTGTATGTACTACCTATCATGTCTCTGTGCTGTAGGTTATTTGGTAGCTCCTGTATGCACTAACTGTAATGTATCTGTGCTGTAGGTTTATATTTGGTACCTCCTGTATGTACAACGTGGCATGTCTCTGTGCTATAGGTTATTTTGTACCTCATGTATGTACTACCTGGCATGTCTCTTTGCTAAAGGTTATTTGGTACCTCCTGTATGTACTACCTATCATGTCTCTGTGCTGTAGGTTATTTGGTAGCTCCTGTATGCACTAACTGTAATGTATCTGTGCTGTAGGTTTATATTTGGTACCTCCTGTATGTACAACCTGGCATGTCTCTGTGCTATAGGTTATTTTGTACCTCATGTATGTACTACCTGGCATGTCTCTTTGCTAAAGGTTATTTGGTACCTCCTGTATGTACTACCTATCATGTCTCTGTGCTGTAGGTAATTTGGTACCTCCTGTATGTACTACCTGGCATGTCTCTGTGCTGTAGGTTATTTGGTACCTCCTGTATGTACTACCTGCCATGTCTCTGTGCTGTAGGTTATTTGGTACCTCCTGTATGTACTACCTATCATGTCTCTGTGCTGTAGGTTGTGTGGTAGCTCCTGTATGCACTAACTGTAATGTCTCTGTGCTGTAGGTTATTTGGTATCTCCTGTATGTACTACCTGGCATGTCTCTGTGCAATGGGGGATTTGGTACCTCCTGTATGTACTAAATATCATGTCTCTGTGCTGTAGGTTATTTGGTAGCTCCTGTATGCACTAACTGTAATGTCTCTGTGCTGTAGGTTATTTGGTACCTCCTGTATGTACTACCTGGCATGTCTCTGTGCTGTAGGTAATTTGGTACCTCCTGTATGTATTACCTGTCATGTCTCTGTGCTGTAGGTTATTTGGTACCTCCTGTCTGTACTACCTGTCATGTCTCTGTGCTGTAGGTTATTTGGTACCTCCTGTAAGTACTACCTGGCATGTCTCTGTGCTATAGGTTATTTGGTAGCTCCTGTATGTACTACCTATCATGTCTCTGTGCTACCTCCTGTCTGTACTACCTGACATGTCTTTGTGCTGTAGGTAATTTGGTACCTCGTGTATGTACTACCTGGCATGTCTCTGTGCTGTAGGTTATTTGGTACCTCCTGTCTGTACTACCTGTCATGTCTCTGTGCTGTAGGTTATTTGGTACCTCCTGTATGCACTAACTGTAATGTCTCTGTGCTGTAGGTTATTTGGTACCTTGTGTATGTACTACCTGGCATGTCTCTGTGCTGTAGGTTATTTGGTACCCCCTGTATGTACTACCTATCATGTCTCTGTGCTGTAGGTTATTTGGTACCTCCTGTATGCACTAACTGGATTGTCTCTGTGCTGTAGGTTATTTGGTACCTCTGGCCAGCCAGTTGAGGACATCTTCCGCTACAGCAGCAGAGAAGACCGACTAGATATCTTAGAGAAAACCCTGGAGTGGGGGCATATAGCTCCTACAGCCCCAGATACATTAGGTAGGAAGGAATAAAGCTTCTAAATATTATACCAATTCTGCAGGCCACTCTACGATGTCACTCCTTTACCTATTGATGGGGGGATGATTATCAGAATATTATATTAATTCTGAAAGCCACTCTGCAGATATGACTTGTTAAACTATTGATGGGGATGATAAACCAGGCGGGAGTCCCAGCATTGTCCCATTTGTGACTCCTGTATCTGATCATAGGGATAATCAGTGGTATTGGAGTTCCAGTGTGGCCCAGGCTGCGATCCCTGTTTATGTTTATGTTCTTAGGACTTTTGCTATATAACTGATAGTATGGGACTCTCAACACACCCAGCACTAACCCCTGCAGATGGCGAGTCCAGTGTTGTACAGACTATTATCCTGTATATAGTGCAAGGATTTGACAGAATACCAGCATTTCACTTTAAAGGAAACAGTCAATGCTTACATACAGAGTAAAACTTCTCCTAACAACCTCAAAATAACAACCACCTCCAAATAACGACCACTTGTTCACGGTCTGGATTATTTTTTGCTCTTCATATAAGACCTCGCTTGTATGACCACCTCAAAAATGTGACCAATTCCAAGTCCTGTTGGTAGTCATAATTTCAAGGTTTGACTAGTTTCATTTGTAAAGTGGTTTTATGCATACCTTTTATCATTTTGTTATATAAATTCTCATAAATCTGATTTAATATAGAAGAAAAGCTGTACTTCATGCATAGATGACATCAGCACCCAGTACTCTGAAATGTGGTTCACTCACCTGAATTAAACATTAAAAAATATCTGTTTGTTTCAGGATCGTACCCTTTCAGTGATATGGACCCGTTCATCTTAGATCACTGTCCACATGTGTTCTTTGCTGGCAACCAGCCGTCATATCAACAGAAGACACATGAAGGTGAACATTATACTTGGTCTGATGTACAAGTGTGGTTATTTAAATTTTGACTAGAAGGAATGTGAATTTAAATATTTTTTAAAACAGAATACTTGAAACTCATACAAATGCTATCTTCGTAATTTCTTCAATTAGCTATAGCCAAAAAAAAAATAAAATGATTATAGTACTCCTTAAAATGTTTTGTACATATTTTTATATTCATTGCTAAGTATTTAGCTCTCCATCTATCCTCAGTCCACAGAAAAAGATTTTGTCTAGTAAAAAATGTGTTTACATGCTTGGAACAATGTCACTTGGTTCATCTGAAACTTTCTCCAGAGTATATATTCTCAATCCATTTTAGTTTCACTCGTAACTTGATCATGCCAAATGTTTGTCTTTGCAGGATCCAATGGGCAGAAGGTGTTGTTAATCACAGTTCCCAATTTCCAAACAACAAAAACCCTGGTGCTTGTAAACCTAAGAACACTCGATTCTCAGACAGTCCAGTTCAGTGCTCACATATCTGATACAGACATGGATACAAGTCCAGGTGTGGATAAGTGAGACATTTGCAACCAGGGAGTAATGTGGCTATGGATATCTGAGACATATCTTATCTTCACCATGAGATGTTTTTGGCGTATATTTTTGTATTGACAGATTGTTACCAAAATATCATGTGTAAATACACCTCCATTCTGAAGATGCTTCTTGAAAGGAAGAGGATTGGTTTTCACATCATTCACATGCGTTATCATATTCACATTTATCACAGCACTATAACTATACTCCAAGAAATCAGTGTAACATTATAAGTATAACATGGTCATGTTAATCAAAATTACCAGTTATTAATGATTTTGAAATGTTCAAACTTGAATGTAACAAATAATTGGCAGAATTAATAGTAGAGGTTAATGGTTAATATGGAAGGTCATGGCCAGGTGGTAGGCTGGTCAAAATAGTGAAACAGGTACCACTAATTGCAACACAAACGAAACCACTTTTAATTGCCTTTGTCTATGCATCTAAACAACATATTAAAAATGTAATTCTGTGGAGGGAGTGGAACATACGTTTCTGACCCACCACCAATTTCCAGCTTCCATGACCCTATAGAAACTCAAAATTTTCATTGCCAGGGCAGTAGTTAACCAATATTGTCAAAACTGGTGTTGGTTCCTATGTTTTAGACAGCGATCTATTCGTTTTAAATGATTCTGAAGTAATATAGATACAGTAAATTATCGCGTATAAGTCGACCTCGTGTATAAGCCTTTTTTAATAAGACTTGATTTTTAGAGTGGAAAATTTGGCAAAACCTTTTTTGGGACCACTTGAGTCAGAGGGAAATCTTACAGGTGAGAACACGCCTTGCTGTCAAAGATTCTACTCAAATGATAAATTGTAAGAACTACTTTTTTATTTTTGCAGTTGAAAAGAATGATGAGACAAATATGCGTAGTACAATTATGTGTATTTAGGGTACCCCTAACCCCAAATATTTACAAACAGGCTTAACTAATACATGAAGCGCATTGATTGGTTTCAAGTATGGAAAACATTAATTTGTCTTTTATACTAACATTCAATCAAATCTGATCACCAAAGTCTCAATAGGTCAATACTGCAGGGCCCTATGGTATCCAATTTTGAGAACAGAGGGCAAATTTCTGATGTAGGTACTGTCAACCTTGCTTATCTGCACCAGGAGGTCTATGAAAAGTCACATCTCAATATCATCGACATTTCCATCACTTGGTACATTATCACAGACTCCCCTGCACCCTGAGCAAGCCATAGAACAGTCAAGACCTTGACGTCTGCATCCACACCGCATGGTCCCGCATCCATATTTGCATGTGCACCGCACACGCTTCAAGAGCGATTGAGGAGCTGGGTCCTTGTCAGTACTGATTGGTACCATCCTGCCATCACAAACTTTCCAACCCCATTCTTCAGCGTCCAGAGAGTTCCCTTTCCAAATTTGCACCTGATGAAAAACTCGTAAACTATGGTATGTTGCAGCAGCAGAGGTAGGAGGCAGCATGTTTGGGTGTACAGCCTTTTTGCTGACAATCACCAGCTCCTGAAAACGCTGATGCCTCAATGTATCAAGCGTGTCTGTTTCCTTGCCCCTGTACACAATCAGCATAGCTTTCTCCCCAGCTTTCTTGATTTCGGCCTTTGATGATCCAGAGCTCTGGAATATTTCAGCTGCTTGACGAAAGACTCTATTGTCCTTGATCAGTTTCAGCCCAGCTCCTTTCCCAATACCAAACAGCCTTGACGTGGTGTCGCACCCGAGGAATGCATGCACAAAGAGGATGTTATCACACACATTCATTCCAAGGGTTAATCGGGTTGTCTTTATACTGAGACATTTCATGACTGCTCCTTTTTTTGGTTCTGGACGGAAGAAAATGTCATTTCCCTCGTCCCTTGCAAGATAGAGCAGGAGGACTAAGAGGTCTGTATCATCTCCAACTAATACAACCTCACAGGTATTTGACATCTTAACTGCAGTTTGTACAATCATCAAGTCAGCATCTCCACTTGCGCACAGGACTTCACACCCGCATTCAGAGAGTCTTTCTCCCAAAAGACCAATAAATCTCTGCTTATTCTCCCTGTTGGAGAGAAATTCTTTTTTTTTTCAGCTGCAGCGTCATGTTTGCATTAAACACCACCTTCCTGCCCTCAACACCACCACCCCGGCGAAGGTGAGTGCAATCCTTGGTGGAGGGTCCATCTAAATATCCATCGAAGACCACAACTGGCTGACCATAGTGTTTTGTTACATACCCAATGTAACTTTTCAGAATTTTATCATAGGTGTCCCCAACCTGCCAGGGAATTCGTTGAACTAGGGCACCCCCATCGAGGACATATTTGAAGTTATGTTCTGGAGGATCCTTTGATGGCACGGCTGACCAAATGGCACCTGCTAGATTTGGCTTGTCCGCTTCCAATAGCATATCTTTTGACTGAAAGAGAGCAGGAGGGAAACTGCATAGTTCATAGCATAAGACATTGGCCAGATCATTTTCCTGAGATCCAATTATCACAAGTCTTTGGAACAGGAGAAGGGGGTCAATTAGAACTGTGTCATCCCTGATCTTGACAGATGCTTTGGAACTGAAAGTAACAGCCTGGTCCTTCCTCTTAAAGGAATGTTGAAGAACGCCTTTTCCAGCCATTTTATTTAGGATATCTTCTCCAATTTCTTTTGCGTGCTGAACATTGACCTGAGCTCCAGCAGAAATGCCAGTAACAATATTCTGTAGGGCTGGCTTGGCATCAAATGGGGATCTCCATTCAAGGAATGACAAAAGTTTCTCGGAATCAGCTGCATCCCTCTTTTGTCTAGCGACAGACGAATCCTTATGCTGCTCACTTGTCCTTAGTGTAACAGAGGTCAGTTGTTGCATTGCGTCGCTTATTTTAGCACAGGCTGGTCTTGACAGACACCAAAGCACCCTCTGGACTTCGGTCATACCTCTCCCATGGGTGAGGCCACCACTGGTTTTCAAGCTCCTCATAAGGACCTGTTCAATCACAAGGTCTGGTGACAGCCCTGCCCAAAAACGGTTGGATCACGTATGACATGAAATCCCCTAAGGAACAAACCATGGACTCGTGGGTGTGTTTCTGACAATTTGGTCATCTTCTGAAGGTAAATATGCAGTGATTTCGTGTACGAATTATGCCCGGAGGCCGCCATGAATGGCAACATCTCTTGCATGGTAGATAGGTGTAGCTGCCAGTCACCGGTCCGCTCAGATCTGATGAAGTCTCTGGTAATATCTATCATGTGCATGTACATCAACCAAAGTTTTGAAGTTGAAGACTCGGACTCAGCTGCATCAGTCACAGATTTCAGTCTAACCTGAAGTGAACTAAGCATCTCCGAAGATTCTACATCTCCAGTGGTCACAGTTCCTGACATCAGGTCATCATACAGGTCGGAAATGCCTGATAGTTGGCTGTCGACATTGACCCCATCTTTATTACCATCTTGGTATGGAAGAGTGAGCTTTGTTCCACAAACTTTGGACAACAAAAGTGTATGCAGGACAGCTTCAATCAGAAAATGCCCACGAACTGCTCTGGCATATGCTTTGCCACTGATTATGTGAGGAACAGTGTTTGCAGCGAAGATCACCTCTAGTAACTCCTGGATCCCTGTTCCACTCATTAGATGCCCAATTGAACCTAAAAAACTCATAAGAGTATGGAAGCCGCCTAACCTTGGTATAATAGAGTGTAAAGGACTCTCCAACGGAGCACCTTCTAATATGGTCATGGCTTTCCACCAAAGTGGTTGATCAAATGTAACTACAGGCACTACATCATGGCGTCTCGCATGGTCAGAAACGAAGTGAAGTGTTGAATTGATACAGGTCATATCGGACGGATTCATATCAATCATTGGCAGGAACATGATTGATGATTTCCCGGGGTGATCTCCATCTGATATTAACTGCATGTACCCTGACCATGCAGGCCTAGGAGCTCTAAGACACAGGGAGGTTTTCCATAGTAAGTCAACCAAAGGTCTGCCTTCTTCGTGCGGAAGTGATAAGCCATGCAAGCACTCAAATTTCAATTTTTGAAGTTCATTTCCCGTAGGTAAGAAAGGCCTGATGGCGATACGTCCAACAGCAGTTACATCATCAGCACTCACGGAAACACGTTTCACTACTGGAGTAACATCAGTCTTTGGCGTAACGGCCGCAATTACCCCCATGCCATGAAAAGTGTTGCGTCCATCGATTGTCCTTATGTCGTGGTCGACATTGTCTGCTATATACTGCATCCATTGTCCAGGGAAAAACTCTGTAAGATCAAGTCCCTGGCTCACTGCTGCTGACCGTTGGAAGTTCAGAACTTCATTATATGAGGAACAGAATCCAAGTGCATTCAAGGAGTCAATTAAAAATCTCGAGGCAAAACTCGAATGCATGTCAACAGCCAGACCTAACTGAAGGGGAGCAGTTAAAATTCTCGGAAGTGTCGCCTGCATAATGGCTTGCCCTAATGAGCAAACTTTCATTTCTTTATTAGTACCCACAATCAGAGTTTTCAGAAACAACTGCAATGATTCTGGGATGAATGCTGCAGATGCTTCAATAGTAGACATGGCAAGACTAGTGGGATAAATGTCCTTATCCTGGACAACAGTCTTAATGTCATCTCTAATAAGACTGGCGGCAGTTTCAATCACCCGCATTTTTTCTGTTTCTGCGTCAGGAAGCTTTGGCTTCTGATAAAAGTCCCTGAGAACAGATGAGGCAGTACCCTTCAATGTAACAATGTTTTTATAACCATACATTTCTGCTATAATGATGCCATCTCCAAAATGTTTCTGAAGATTTGTCTTCATATACGTAAAACCATAAGGCTCCAAGCCTGTACCCTGCAGAAACTCTCCCATCTTGTCAATCAGATCATAGATGGTTGTCTGTTCTTCATCATTTGCTTTGAGATATTCTGTCACTTTTATAAAAGCCTCTTGTTTAACAGTATTCTCTGGCCTCCCCATCTTTGGTTTCTTGGATGGATCTATGAGTCCTTCCTTGAAAATCTTGGGAACGTTCCTTCCAGTCCTGAAATTTGTGCTACAAAGTTCATGATACACTGCATCAAATGCGTGTAGGTCCTGAGTAAATGTTACTCTTGCTTTGACGATAGTTGCCCAGTCATCTTTCCGATCATTACAGTGATTTAGTATAGACCTATCAAAATCTAAGGTCCGGACCGGAATTAATACATGGTCTTTTTTCTTTCCACTGTACTTATCAGGTTGTCCGCAGAGTACACAATGGTCCTGGTATGAAAATGCGGGGCTTTCTGAGCGAAGAGTACGATTTAAGTCACTTCGATCTGGGCTATCTGATACCCGCCTCCGTTTGAATTTATTTATCTCATTTTTGTTAGTGTGTTTATGTCTACAGTCCACATGCACCTTGTCACCAGGTTTCACTTCAATTTCAACTTCTCGTTCCAGATTTGCTTTGGCAATCCCTATGCATCCTTTTTCTGTCAATGTTGCTGTAGGTTTCCCATCACCAAGGCACTCTCCACATAGGGCACACTTCTCGGCCATACTGTAAACAAAGAAACACTTATGCCTGTCTGACTAAGAAATGCCATATTGCTATCTGTTGGTATACATGTACATTTATAGGAAACATTTAAAGAAAACAATGAAAAAGTTAGCCCACTAAGGTATCCTCACGATAACCATACTACTCATTGTTCTTTTATGTAATTTGAAGTTCCCAAAAGAGAAATTGGTAACTTTAGGCCTTACAACCATGGTGGAGCTGTTGGGGGGGGGGGGGGGGGGGGGAGAGTAGTACATGTTACACCTATAGGGAGGCTGCCAATCCTTTTTACTAAGTCCATGTGAAAGATCACCCCAAAAAACGGGGTTCAGTACAAATGAACACTCCTGGACTAATCTACATAGCATTTATAGCTAAAAATGTACTTAGGGATCAGATACTGTAAATGAACTAGCTAAATATAACTGATTAAAACAGTCTTCTACACATCACTTTGACTTACCTTTAAATATGTTATCTGGGGGTATCTAAGAATAACTGTGAATGGATTTGAAGCCTGAAAAGAGAAATTATGTTCTTTAAATCAGAAACTCTCTGTCATGATAGCCATGGTGGAGTTATTTTGGGGTAGGGTAGTACATGTTACACCTATAGGGAGGCCCCAATCTTTTTTTTTACCAAGTCCATGTGAAAGATCGCCTAAAAAACATAGGTTTTGATATAAATGATACACTTGTGGTCACCTCCTCATATCTGTTATGGCTGAAAATGTATACCTAGGAATCGGGTACAGAAAGCGAACTTCCTTGATATAACTGGTCAAAACACATTCTTCCACTCATTCCATTGATTTACATTTTTGATATGTTATTTGGGGGTATCCTAGGATAACTTTGCAGCAAGTTTTGTTTTTATTGCAATTAGTGGTACGTTTGGCCCTTTTTTGCGCTATTTTGACTAGCCTATGGTAAGACATTTGACTGAGGAACAAGCAAGACAAGTGGTTAAGCTCCAATTGTGATTCATGTATTGACAATATATATATAGCTGTAAGCTATGCCACCTAAAATCTTTCTAGTTCTGTTTATAGAAAACAAATCCAGAAGGCATAACAATGAAAGCTGGTACAGCCATGTTTATTTACTAGAAAAAGGTTGTTTATTCATAGTTGTGAAAAGAATATAAAACTTATGTGCAACCAGTGGTGGGAAAATACCAGAAGAAGATTGAAATTTCATCATGAAATGCCACTTGGGGAATAAAAATGCCAAAGCTCATTTTGGTAGATCATGCACAAGTGAGCAGCTATTACAGTAGGGGGCTAAAGCCAAACATTTCTTCAGTGATGTGAACAACTGATGGAATGAATCTCGATGGGCTATACAAACATTTATTTAACCTGTATTAACCAAAATATGGTGTTCCTCTTAACAGGGCCCTTCCTTTACAGGAATAGTGTCATTTCGTGCTCAAGTTTTGGTTTGTTGGATGTTATCATACCTTATGGTATGAGGTCTTCCCTGTCATTGCAAAAGGTATGGATAGAATTGAAGATGAATTAGTAAACACAATACTCAATCAAATTATTTTGACAGAATCCTTCGTACAGCTTGTGACTGCAGGCCTTCTTGTTTGCTGAACCTGGAATTCATCTTATGATATACAGTTCAGTTTTTCAGGATTATTAAAGACCCAGGGAGACAAAAAGTTTTATCATGTACTGAGCATATAATATGCCTGACACCATAATTTGACATACATGTACTTTTCATACCTGTTAGGTCAGTATTCAGAATGGTCCTTAAATGTTAGGAAATGTTGTGATTTGATACCTAAGAAATGCTTATCCAAAGGTAATATTTTGATAAAGTACTCTCATATAAAATATTTGGTTGTATTATTGGTAATGTTGTGTTCATATTGCAAAAATAGTCACATGACTGCAGATAAAATCTAAAAGTAACTGGCAAGTCAAGGACATATTGTGCTTTTTGGGCTTCTGAATAAACTGGAGCTTTTCACAGAATAAACTGAATAAATCAATATAGCTTGCTTATTTGTCAAGAGAATTTGCACTCAAGTTATTAGTTACTTGTCTGCAAAATCACCTGTTCAGCCCAAGCTGACTACAGGTCTCACGAGCTTAAGTGCTGACACAAAGCTGGAAAAATCCCAATAAAAAAAACAGATCTAAAATTTTGCATGCAGGAGCAAAATCTGATTCCATACTTTAAACCAGGTCGCTTTGAACTCATTTCTTCAAGTAATGGACAGAAAACGAGTAACTATTCATGTATGCCCCGCATCAAAACTGTTTGGCTTAAAGAAGTATTCTCTAGTTGCATTGAAATCAGCTTTGCCCGTCACATGCATGTTTTTTGCATCTTATTTGAAGTTATTTAGTTCATATCCTCTAGTAATCATTGTATCTGAAATATTAGTCATGACAGTTCAACCTGAACGCTATTTTCGTAACCTGGTGTTGCAACAGGACAAGTGGCTTCAATATGATTCACCAACATTTTCAACGGCGATTTCATTTTTCAAGTGAGTTTGTATGAACCATGACGCAGCTGATCCCAAGGTGCTGCTGTGTGTGTAAACAAAAGATACTTGAGTCGGATACACAGACATCCCACACCCGTTTATTATTTGGCCAGTTGAGCACCGGGGGCCCAAAGAGGTTGGGCAAAGAAATATTTCTTAGATCTCAAGCATTTCCTGACAGCTTCGCATGTTAGTAAATCTTTACCCAACTAGATATCTTCTTTAATACTTTCTAGATTTGTATGCACTAAAGCTATCAGACCGTACTTACCCTCTGTTGAAATAAAGCCAGTCTCTAATACAAGAGTGGTAATTAAACTTTTGTAAAACCATAAAACTGTTTACCCCTTTTTGCCAGTAAGTAATATAATCATTCAAATTAAGACTATTTTTAGCGAACCTGTGAGGTTATGCGATGGTGCGGTGTAGTCCGCCGTGCATCATCTGTACGTTAACCATAGCTATCTCAAAAACGGCAGAAGCTAGCATCACCAATTTTTTGCAAATAATCAGTCATCTGAAAAACTCTATCGGATTTTGTTTATTTTTTTCTAACTGCATTTTCTTAGATTTTATAGGGAAAAAGCTAAAAAAGCTTTAAAAAATCTTCTCTGAAACTGTCCAGCCAAATTGTCCAATATTTCACAGAAATGATCCCTGAAACAATTTCTCTCAAGTTTGTTCAAATGGTTCCAGTTTGGAGATTTTTGGCTGAGTTACAGGAGGTTGAACTTAGTCATCTGTCCAAAAAAGCAGACTAAAATTAAAATCTCAGAAACGGCTAGAGCTATCATTGCCAAATTTTATACTTATGTTTGTCATATCTGAAATTGAGGTATTGGTGGTGCCACCTACATTGATGTGTTTTTTACTAGCGAAAATGTAATTTTAAACTCTTCCAGCGTGTACCCTGATTTATGATGAAACTGTTAAGCTGATTGGTTTAAACTTTACAAGAATTATTCTATGGTAGGGTTCTGCCAGTTTTATAAGAATAGATTGGGTAAATACAGCTTTAAAAAAGCACTGTAGCCAATTGAAAAAGGCTTTCTGTGTTTGAAAACAGATTTGACCCCATGCTGAGTTTCAGCAGCAAAGTCAAGGGGTCACTCAGTACAAACAAGTGGGGTCCAGACATCACCATGGCAACTGACCTGGCTCTGGTGGGTGTCTAGACAATGTGTCTAGAGGTCTAGACACAGCGTCTAGACGTCTAGACAATGTATAGATGCAGAATTCCCAGATTATTGGAACTTTATCTTTCAGAAAAACTTAGTTTGCATTTTAAGCAAATCGGGTTTATCATCAGGTCACATGTGAACTGCTGCACCCTCATATTTTGTTGACCTCTGACCTTTCCTTGCTGCCCAGTGTCCATTTGTGCGTCTGTTTCCACACATAAACCCACATCTCGGGAACCGTTTGACCGATCAGGCTAAAAATTTTACACAAATGTAGCCCTTTGATAGCTTTATAACATACACTAAAAATGGTGGTGCCATCTGCAACAATTTTTGCACAGCGTCCATCTGTTCATCTGCTTTGGGATAATATCACTCATATCCCAGAAGTGGTTTGACTTATCCACCTGAAATTTTGCAGGTTTATACATCCTGGACAGCTTTCTAGATTTTATGACTGGTGGCGCCACCTACATTCAGGTTTACTCTGCAGACATCCAGGCTCATATCTCGGAAACAGTTTGACTGATTGGGCCAAAATTTTGCATGTTTATAGATCTCACATAGCTCTTCATCATAGGCTAAACTGGTGGCGCCACTTGCAACCATTTATGCACAGCGTCCATCTGTTCATCTGCCTTGGGATAAAATCACTCATATCTCAGCAGTAGTTTGACTTATTCACCTGAAATTTTGCAGGTTTATACATCCTGGACAGATTTCTCGATTTATGACAGGTGGCGCCACCTACATTCAGGTTTACTCTGCAGACATCGAAGCTCATATCTCGGGAACCGTTTGACCCATTGGGCCAAAATTTTGCACTAGTATAGATCTCACATAGCTCTTCATCATAGGCAAACTGGTGGTGTCTCCTGCAATCATTTATGCACAGTGTCCATCTGTATATCTGCCTTGGGATAAAATCACTCATATCTCAGCAGTGGTTTGACTTATCCACCTGAAATTTTGCAGGTTTATACATCCTGGACAGCTCTCTTGATTTTATAACAGGTGGCGCCACCTACATTCAGGTTTACTCTGCAGACATCCAAGCTTATATCTCGGGAACCATTTGACCGATTGGGCCGAAATTTTGCATGTGTATAGATCTCACATAGCTCTTCATCAAAGGCAAAACTGGTGGCGCCACCTGCAACCATTTATGCACAGCGTCCATCTGTTCATCTGCCTTTGGATAAAATCACTCATATCTCAGCAGTGGTTTGACTTATCCACATGAAATTTTGCAGGTTTATACATCCTGGACAGCTTTCTCGATTTTATATCAGGTGGCGCCACCTACATTCAGGTTTACTCTGCAGACATCCAAGCTCATATCTGGGGAACCATTTGACCGATTGGGCCGAAATTTTGCATGTGTGTAGATCTCACATAGCTCTTCATCATAGGGAAACTGGTGGTGTCTCCTGCAATCATTTATGCACAGTGTCCATCTGTATATCTGCCTTGGGATAAAATCACTCATATCTCAGCAGTGGTTTGACTTATCCACCTGAAATTTTGCAGGTTTATACATCCTGGACAGCTCTCTTGATTTTATAACAGGTGGCGCCACCTACATTCAGGTTTACTCTGCAGACATCCAAGCTCATATCTCGGGAACCTTTTGACCGACTGGGCCAAAATTTTGTTTGTGTATAGATCTCACATATAACTCTTCATCATAGGCAAAACTTGTGGCGCCACCTGCAACCACTTATGCACAGCATCCATCTGTTCATCTGCCTTGGGATAAAATCACATATCTCAGCAGTGGTTTGACTTATCCACCTGAAAATTTGCAGGTGGCACCACCTACATTCACGTTATCGCTGCAGACATCCATGCTACTATGCAACACACCTCACTCCATTCCCCTTGCCACTTAATCCATACCTCACTTCACCTGTCCCACTCTGATTTCTTTGGATACATATAGTCGACTACCCATTTTCTAGTTTTAAAATGTCCTAGTCTGAAACTTGCAGGTCCGAAAACCTCCATTTGCTGAAATCATAATGACTAAGGTAGATATGCAGGACTTAAGAGGATCAATAATACATTTAAAAAATAAACCCCCATTCATACTCCCAAACTTTGCACAGGTTCGCATTAGGCCTGTAGGGCTTGTCTTAGATATTTTCCACTCCTGAAATTTTAAATCTGCAGCTCAAGTTGTTTTAGTAAATGATATAAACAAAATTATTAAACTTTAAAGAAAACCCTCTGGCTATATATACACAGAGTACTTATTTTTATCTGTGAACCTTTGCATGTTTCACACTTAAAGTTTAGGAAATGCTTTATTATTGGAGATGAATGTGGATGATTTTTCACTTTGTGTTCAAAGCAAGGGACACTTTTTTTCAGTCATAACTTTGGCAGGCTTGACTTATCTTTCCAACTATAAAAGCAACTTTGCAATGGTTCTTCTAAAAGAATGTAAAAATATTACAGTGGTCTGTGAATGTAAAAATATTACAATGATGGTTTGGTTTCCTTTCACTTTACACAGTTGAATGTTTATTTTCTCAATAACTGATCCAAAACAGGGGAATGAAATGAAATGTTTTATTTGGAACAAAACTAGGAACTGTAAACATACAAAATTAAAGTTGCCAGTATGCTAAAGTATAAAGATTTGTTTACTGGAGGATGACTTTGCAATATGACAACTTAGCAGTCATTTACAATTTTTCCCCCATCAGTTCAAGTGAGCAAAATATCAGATGACAGTACATGTAAAACAAAATATGAAAATTTCAATTCCTTCACAAAACACATCTTCTTAAGATTTTTTCTGCATCTAAAGTCAGTTCTGTCACAAAAAAAGAGCATAGACATGGCATTGTACAGATATTTTATTGTAAAAATAATAACAATGATTTGGTAATGCTATAATAGTATGACCATTACATTGTGCTTAAGCGCTGTTACAGTGGAAACAAGTTCTTTCATTCGAAGTACCCAAATTGCCTTCAGAGAATTTTAAGACATACCAATAAATCAAAATGATAAATCTAGACTCCTGTAACTACTTTGAATTTCAGTCAATAAAACTCCAGAATATTACTGTAAGATTCAATTTTCATATCAAGTATTTAAGGTCTTAAATAAGCCACTGGTAACAGCACAGCTCATATACACCATTTTGGCAATAAGTAGATTTATCATTTGCTTTATATCATATAAAGAGACAAAGTATTTTTCAGGCTTTCTCCATTCAATATTTCGTTTTCATATCTTCCATGTCAGCAATATCAATCTCAAAGAGTTAAGGTACAGTAATTGTGGTAAGGTAAAGTCCACATGCTTTCATTGGCTAGTTCCATTTCTCTCCACCAGATGGAACTTAACTTCCTATGGTCCACGCTGGTATCACATAATATTTATAATTCTTCTTCCCTGAAATCCACTTTATGCTATTAAAACAGGCCATGGAATCTACAGAGTCCATATATTTTCTTTCCTAGGTTTGCCTACTCCCTGTCATACTTTCACACCAGACTGGAGCAGAGTATATTTAGTGACAAATTCCTCCACCAGATGTCCCTCCAGTGCCTTGAGTGCCCTCCAGTGAAGCTTGCCAGCCAACTCTGGGCTGCCATCCTCATCCTCCATCTCAAATCTGATGTAGTCAAGCCAGAGATCTGAAAAATTGAAATGTGATCTAACAAGCATGGAAATGCTAATAAATGTTGCTTGTTAAAAGAATACCAAGCCCACACAGTCTCTCTACCATGTCCCCCCACCTTTAGTGTGTATAGTTCTGTACAATTTAATCCAAATATACACGTCAAATTTTCAAATACTGGTAGGTAAATGGTAACTACATATCTAGGCTTAATAATTATTTTATACAAATTTTACATATGTGTGAACAAGTGTAATGCAGTTTCATTCCAGTTTCTTGATAAACACTGTTTACTGATTATAACCATTAACAAAAGTAAACTGATACTTCTACTGACCTTGAACCTAAATGAATACTACCTTTATATTATGCGTTTCTGATACTGTGAAGAACCCTTTAATTATAACTGCATTATTTTATGACTGATCTATTATTTACCTTTGCATACTTACAATCTGATATAGAGATCTTGGGTCATTGTACCATTGACAAACATTTAGCGGGTTACACCCTGGACCATTATGACTACTAATTCTTATAATCCCATCAGAACTAATACAACAATTCATAATATGAAATGTCCTGGTTATAGTGTTGTAGGTCATATTACCTGGATGGGCACTGCCAAAGTTATCAAGAGCTGCTTCAAAGGCCTTCCTCATCTTCATGGCTTTCTTTTTAACCTGTAAACATCACATGGTTAACTTCATGTTACTTTCATTAAACCAATCAAAGTTCATCATTTGCATGACATTAAAAAAATGTCAATTTACTTATTTTAGTACATTTCCACATTTGTAGTGAAACTAGGGACCAATGGGTCTTGACTCTCAGCTGAATTTATCTATAAGGATATGTTTATGAGCTTTTTCAAAATATGGGTCCTATGATCAGAATGAAGCCAACCTGTCTACCCAAACTAGAGTTATCTTCCATAAACTAATTTGTGAATGGATGGGCCCTGTGATCTTGACCTTTTACCTAGTGACCCCAAATCAAAGGGAAACTTCCCCTTTAGGCAGGTGCGCAAATGGGGAAGATGGAAAATTTGCGATGAAAAATTTTGGCTTAAAATGCATCCACAATCCTTCTAAAGGAGTGAACCCTGTGACCTTGACCTTTGATCTCATGTTCCCAAAGTCAAGAGGGTTCTTACATTTATGGTTGGTCATATTTAAGTCAATTTTGAAATCCATATGTCAATCCAAACTGGAGTTATCATCAGGAAATAAACTTGACAGAC
The DNA here is from genome assembly GCA_026874595.1 of Sipunculus nudus. Classification (NCBI taxonomy): domain Eukaryota; kingdom Metazoa; phylum Annelida; class Sipuncula; order Golfingiida; family Sipunculidae; genus Sipunculus; species Sipunculus nudus. The sequence goes on along the minus strand of CM049307.1, from coordinate 41,016,058 downwards.
ATACAGAAATACAAACAGACGGATGGACAGGGTGATTAATATAGGGCACCTGCTTATTCAAGCTAGGCCCTAATAAAGACACAAAGTTTCAGGACACAGATGAAACCACAGTTGTGAATCTGATAGTATCAATATAAATTGGCAGTCTCTAAATAAAGGAAAAATGCATAAAAAATAGAAAAAATACAGGTGGCACCACCATTCTTCAGGAACTAAAGAAACCAATCATAATCAATAAACATACTGGGTCTTAGGACACTGGATGAAACCACAGCTGAGAAACTGATTTCATTTGATGGTCTCAAAAACAAAAAACAAAAATTGTAAAAAGATTTAGAGAAAATACAGGTGGCACCACCAGTTTTCTGGAACTGACAATAGTACTCAAGGCAAGATTCATGGAAATCCATGCATTTGTTATCAAGATACTTGAGGTTTTGTATCAAATTTTTTATTCTTGGGAGTACTTACGAGCCCCATAGGTCTAAGGATATATGTCCCAGTGACCTAATTTCAGGTTTCCAAGAGAAATTTTATTAATCTACCTGGATATTCAGTTACAATTTTCTAGGGTAAGTGGTTACAATTTGTGCCCAGATAATGGACGGCCGGACGGATGATGGACAAAGCTCCATTCCTATACCTCAGTAGACAGTTGACTTTCAGTCAGCTGAGCTAAAAATCAGTTTAATTTGAAACTGGATTCTGATGAATGGCTCGTTATTCTCTTCTGTTATCAAATTCACAGTCACATTTGTTTTTGGCATCAGAGGACCTTAGTTCATCTTAATTTTTAAAGTATTTATTCAAGGATTCATTCAAATGAGTGGACTTATGACCAAGTGTATCGAGTGTCATACTACAGAGGCAGATCTCGGAGGAAGGGCACAGTAGGCACAAGCCCCCTCTTTTTGTTACTTAAAAATCTGGGAATATTTATGAATAAGCTAAAAACATAGACAGACTTTGCATCATGAAGCATTTAAACTTGCCCAGACTGCGTCATTATAACCTTAATTAAAAAAAAAATTTATTCTGAAATAAATTCTGTATTTGACCCTGTATATCCACTCACCTGAGATTTTTCTATGCTGATGTAGGTACTGTATAAGTCCAGTGATACTGGCTTAGACTCTGTCAGCCTGATAAACATTACAAAACAACAAAAATATTGATATATTCTGAAACATACTGACATGGGACAGTACATGAATGTATGTGAACTACATGAAGAAAAATGGGATTTTCTGTTAATAAATCTGCATTGTTGTTGATTGAAATTTGAGATTCTGTGTTATTTAACATAATTATGATGTATCTGAAGGAGGATGTAGATTCTGAAACAATTTATACCAAATATTTCAACCACTATAAAATATACAATATTTTCACCATGCCAATAAAACATATAGGAATATGCTAGTCACAAAATTAACATTACATTTCAGTTTGTCACTGGGGCAGATGTGCCACCAGGGGAGAGGCTGACACATTATCATAAGACACTGACCTTTTATACGTCTCCCTGGCTGTATGAACATCCCCCTGTAAGAATGACCACTCTAAACTCTTTTCCTTCACCAGGCAACAGACTTCTCCACATCTTGTCAACCCTCCCTGAAATATAAACAAAACATATAGGTACTTTAATTATCTGGAAGCAAATCCCAAATATGGGAAATATCTTTATTAATAGGCTGCATTAAATGTACAGGGCTTTCATGAACTTTCTGAAGCTCAGTTCTTGAGGTCAAACTTCCAAGCATCTGATCAGACAAGTGAATTTCTGGCTGTTTGGCCTCTAATCTTACCTTGCCTTTATTGGGCCTCACTCTGACCTGGCCTGTTTGGCCCCTTCTCTGACAGGGCCCCTGTTGGGCCTATATCCTGACAGAGCCTCTGCTTGCCTCTACTCTGACATGGCCTCCATTTTATCACATTCTTTGATTGACCTCTGTTCTGATACAACCCTCTACTTTGACATAGCCTCTGTTTGCCAAGTACTCTGACACACCCTCTGTTTGGCCTCTTCTCAGACAGAGCCTCTGTTTGGCCCTTACTCTGACAGAGCTTCCATTGGGCCTCTACTCTAAAACAACTTGTTCAGCCTCTACCCTGACCTGGCCTCTATTTGGCCTCCCCTCTGACACAACCTCTGTGAGGCTTCTAATCTGATACACCCTCTGTCTGCTCTCTATGCTGAAACATCCTCTGTTGGGCCTCTGCTCTGAAACAGCCTCTGTTCTCTACTCTGAAACAGCCTCTGTTGGGTTTCTACTCTGATAGAGCCTCTGTTTGTTCTCTACTCTGTAAAAGCCTCTGTTGGTCTTCTACTCTGATAGAGACTCTGTTTGCTCTCTACAGTGAAACAGCCTCTGCCAATCCTCTACTCTAGAACAGCCTCTGTTGGATCTCTATAGACTCTAGAACAGCCTCTGTTGGGCCTCTACTGTAACTGGCCTCTCTTGTGCCACAATTAAATGGGAAACCTCACAACTGAATGTTAAATAGTCATTGAAATTTATATATGTGTTAATCTTTCTGGAAATGAATTCTTGTGAAACAAGGGACCTGTGGGTCATGGCGCTCAGCTAAAACGGATAATGAGAATATTTTTTATAACGTCAAGACCAAATCCCAATCAGGATTTTGACCAGTCCAAACCCTGATTACGATGTGGTCCAGCCAAAATCCTGATTCATATGTTATTTCACATAATACTGAATAATGCCTTATTCCCTGTGACCTTGACCTTTGACCTAATGACTCAAAAATGACTAGAATATCAGCAGAAGCTGACAAAAGCCCTCAGGCAAAAGAACAGTGTTTATAGGTGGTAACAGTAACAAGTATGAAATATTTGTTCTCACATGGATGTATATCTATCTGTACATGTCTCAGTTATAAATTTAAACTGGAGAAGTATGTAGTATCTTTGCAAGTATGGTAAGACCAATCTCATGCAGGACTTAGAGATCATCAAGGCATATCTTTGTTTCATAACTATCCACCCAGTGGTTCCTGTAAAATAAGCTTTTGTATTATATTAAGCTCTGTGACCTTGTCAAGGTCAGCCATATTTGATCAAGATTTTGTTGATATACATCAGCACTGAAGAAATAAAGTTCCTGAATACATTGAGTTATCCCCCTTACGAGGCCAACATTGAAAAGCAAATAATAAATTCATTACTAGATAGAATATCAGGAGGTGACATTAGTGCTCAGTCTGCAGGGCTGTTTATGGGTGGTAACAAGAATGGAGTTATCATTCGGAAACAAATATATGGACAGATTGCCACTGTGACCTTGACCTTTGACCTAGTAACCAGGTTCATCTCCTAATTGCAGGTCACCTATATGTGTTATATGAAAGGTTTGGGATGAAAATTTTGGCTTAACGTGCATCCACAATCTTTATATATAAGTGGATTTTGTGACCTTGACTTTCGACCCCAAAATCAATAGGGGTCTTACACTGTTGATGGGTCATATATAAGTCAAGTTTGAAACCAATATGTCATTCCAAACTGGAGTGAAAACAATATAATGTGGCATACTCAAAATAAAGGAAAAAAATTTAAAAAAAATAGAAAAAAATACAGGTGGCACCACCAGTCTTCAGGAAATGAAGAAACCAGTCATAATCAATATACACGTGAGGTTTCAGGACATTAGATAAAACTGAAATTGAGAAATGGACCCAATTGCTGTCATTTGACAATCTCAAAAACAGGGAAAAAATTTGTGAAAATTAGAAAAAATGCAAGCCACAAATTTTCAGGAACTTACAACCCTAGTCAAGGACAATATTTAAGCTACAATTCAGAGCAATCCATGCAAAAATTGTCAAGATAAGTCACAGTGACCTAATTTCAGGGTCCAAAGGATATTTGTTATGGACCTCTCTGGATATTCAGTTACAGGTTTCTAGCCCCAATGGTGTCAAAAAATGCCAGTCTAACAGACAGACAGATGGACTGACGACAGTAGCTGCCAGATCACTATATCACTAAAAATCAATAAAAATGTGATTATGTTTCATGTCGAAGTACTGTATTTTTGGACCTATTTGAGGTGGGTCTCCCAATTCCTTGTTAATTAATCCCAACTATTATGCAACTTCTTATACTCATGCACATCAATATCACTTGAGTAATCTATTACAAAACACACAAATGCAGGATCATCCAGGGAAGAATAAAAAATCAGCTAAAACTGGTCATAAATCATACATGCTCATCTTTTAATAACAAAATAGGAAATTTTAATGTTATCAGTCTCAAGTGGAGTGATCCATCTCCATCTATGTTTAAGTCAAAACATGCTTTATTTTTATTAAATATTCATGGTGACTGGTAGGGTGATAATATCAGCTGCAAAAGAAATACTAAGTGGCCAGTAGCAGAATACTGGACTTCGTGTTGTGATATATTAGGGTGAATCATGGTTGTGCTAAAACACTGAGTAGCTAACTAAATGGCAGGCTAAGACAACAGGATGCTGCTATAAAGATTAAAGTCAGCTATTCAGCTAAATTTCCACAGAGTTAATGTGATTTCTGGGTAACTCTGAGTACATTTTAATGAACTCATGGTTATTCCTGTTAAGAAAAGTTCTTTTTATGCCACTGTGACGGAGATATGAGTTTGTTTATGTACAAACATTTAGTAAACACAACAATGTTGACAAATGGAATAAGCATGTAACATAAGGTGGTTGGTTGCATATGTGCAGGAGTTGAAAAGGTTACTAGTAGCAAAATGCCCATTGTAAACTCTGGTTTGTCTGGTTTCTTGTTGAATGTGTCTGGCTTATTTTTTTGTCAGGCCCCATATCATAAATATGTAGATTTAAACTAAATGAACAGCATCTGTGTCTGGGGGTTGGCATTTTCTGGTGTATTTCAATTAAAAGTTCAAGGGATTATTTCAAGTAAATAGACGTCAGATATCAGAATAGGCCCCTTTAAGAAAACAAGGGACCCACTGGTCACGTCACTCAGCTGAATTTTGGAAAATTTTAGCAAATGTAAAATATACTTAATACTTTAGTTTTTTCATATATATTAGCATTTGATAAGCTAAGAGGAATTGGCTCTGCTAAAATGAAACCCTGTAAATTAAAGAATAATTGACCTGAGCCAAAATATAATAATAAACATTACTTAAAATACTGTGAAATACAAATGAGCATGAACATAAATTTAATTAGCAAGTTAAAACAAACCATTTAGGTATAAATTGCATTTTAATTGTCTTATTAACAAAACTTGCGGAAGTTTGCCCAATATTCCTGATAAACTAATTTTAACAATGTTATTCATATCTAGGCCCAGCTGACTTTAAAAGATATGAATGAAATGCTAAAAAGTATTTATATCTTATTAAATCTTAATATGCACTATAGATCCTTCAAAAATATTCTTATTTTCATTCTAGCACACCTAAGTATGCTTTCATTGCCTTCATATTGGCTCAAATATATCACTTTGTTATACCCCTTCATAATTAATAATAAACTACATCTCCTCCATTTTAATCCTTCAATCAGGTTATTCCATATAACTTTCAGACATATTTTACACTATACATATATTCCTTAATCATAGCCCACCATATCCATGATGCTCATAAGTTATTGATTCAATATAGTACCACAATGGTGATGCATTTATAGTCTGTCACAATCAGCTGAGGGCCGTGACCCATGGGTCCCTTGTTTTTAAATTGTCTTACCGTATTTATTCCAATTTGGCGATCCCTCTTATTTCTCGACCCCAAAAATATTTTGAAAGCATAATTTCTAAAATTACTCTAATTTTGCGACTGCCAATGATACTTTCTGTCGACAATGTTTAGGTGAAATGCCTCCGTCTCTCGCGGGCACTGCAGTTTGTATCTAACTAGATTCTTATTACACTGAGCATTTACATCAAACTTGTTTGCAATAAAATTTTTGAAGATACAAAGATGTGTATTTTATAATATATAAACATGATAAAGCGTTCAAGTTTCAAATGGGTGTCCATGATGAAGCAAACTTGTGTACCATTTCTGGTACGCACGTGCCTCGTGTGCAATTCACGTGGGATATTTAGCAATAATATTTACTAGATACGAGGGACGAAGCACCCATGGTGGAACAACTGTGACACAGTTGGAACAGTCATCGTAGTTAAGCTTAAACGACCCCAGTGAGTTTTTGGATGGGTGATCACGCGTACAAAACAGGGCCCCATAAAGGTCACGGGAGCTAGGACCATTTCCGATCATATATATTTTAACGCCCCTCGACTTTCCTATATTTTTTACGTATTATGCAAATAAAAGTTATCTGATAATAGGCAGTTATTTTTTATGAAGTTTTCTTCCAACTTGCGTGCAGTACATCTGTCCAATATCTGATATTTGCAAAACTGGTAAACAGCTCCTGAAATATACATTCAAATAAACATACATTTTCATAATGTATAAAATCATAATGTTTTAAATAGTGAGAATTATCAAAAATTTTACAGCACTGGTATTGAATGATTTAAAGGAGAATCAATACTCTTTATGTATTTTGTCCATGGTTCAAATGTCAAGTATAGCAATTCAGACTGGAAGTTTTAAAATTTTTATATTGGATCAGAAAATATATAAGTCCCCACTGCTCCTTTGAAATTCACTACCACATTTGCTCCAGTGTACAGAGAAAGACACATATTGATGTTTCTTTATGATAATCAATATTCTGAATAATAACAATTAGCATGGCCCATTAATCAAATTTATCCCCATCAAGCAATGGTCAAATCACTCCAGTTGGCCCAGTTACCACTCGTTAAATGTTTCTAGACAACCACTGATTAGGCTGAAATCCATGGCCCAGAATCCCTTAGGGAAATCTACTCTGTAATATCACATTCTACGCCCAAATATAAATCATGCAGAAGCTCAATAGTAGACAGGGAGCGAAACATTAGACCAATTAGGAATGATATGTCTTTCCATAAAATTGAAAATACAAATTTTGGATTTTGTTATTCAAACTGCATGCTACACGGTTAATCTGTCTGTGATTTGTCTCCACTCGACATTAGGATGATCTTGTGTAAGGTCTTCTGGTTATTAATAAATTACAGAGAAATGCTGAATTAAAATGTCACATACTGTAGCAAAACAATATAGAGTAAGATTACAATTCCTCCTGTTACACACAATTACTTCAGTAATCGATAAAAGTCTGGTCTAATTGCTGCAAAGCTAGCAAACGCACCACTGATCAAAAGAACTTACAAGATGATAAATCACATGTTTTAGTTTCCAGAGCATAAATCCGGGTTTTGTTATCTATAGTGAAAATAGGAAAAATAATTTTCTCTTTAAGCATTTTTTTTACCGAAGTACCCCTTTACTCTGACTAATGACTTTAGCAATTTTCTCCTGGTGGTTATGTGAGAGGAGCATGAAAACCAATCCAAAAAAGCATTATTTCCAGCTTTCTAAAATATTCTTTTGATAGAAATGTTTTTTTCTCCTCCAAAATTGAGGAGGAAATTTATCTGATAAGAATAAAAATATAGAACTTGTATTATTTAATCCCCTGTTTAATAAATTTTATGGCTTTATTTCTAGTCAGTCTGTACTTTTGACCTGATTGATGACCTTGACTTCCAAAAGCCTTTTGAAACATGACCTTGACCTGTCTTGACCTTTGACCTTTGTAATCATATTGTACTTTCAAGAGTAATGTTGGTGTGATAATGCATGTGGACTACAAATGCCAACATTTAGAATGCATACACATGAAAACAAAAGTTTGATAACATTTGAGCTTTATGGAAAATTGTAGCCAGTGGGTTTTTGGGCAGCAATGAACAATTCTGATTATTTAACTTAAACCAATTTCACACCAGCTCATAACTTTGTTAACCCATGGCAGCAAACAGGAAAATATTCTATCAACACAGATTTCTCATTTACGATGTTTTGCTGATTCCTGAAACTAAGTGCACACAAAGTGGCAGGTTCTGATGATCTGCTGAGTTAATCTTCCTGTAAATATGGTGAACTACATGTCCATGGAACAGAGGGCATTACAAATAGTGGAATATTTTCTAATTATATTCTGACAGTGAAATAAAATATTGAATGAAGAATTATGGCATGAAATTTTCAATTATACATTATCCATGTAATGTTTGGTGATTTGAACTGTCTGGTATTTACCTGACTGCATAAAACATAACATTATCTGACAGCAGACAGTCTGGACCAATGTTATAGATATTCTGGGCAAAATACTGTAATTATTAGTATATACATAACTTTTAATTATTAAGAAGAAACAAGAGAAGATCATTATATTATACAGCATTTAATTTTTTCAGCAATCTGTTGACATTACAGAAATCACCTATGTTAAGCTATAAGTAAGAAGTCATGATTACTTAATATTAATCAGATCATTAAGAATTATTAATTCTGACTGACTTTTCATTTCCTACATATTCCATGGGCTAATGTTGTTTCCAGCTGGCTTTCAGAAATAACTGAATTTCATTTTACAACACAAATAACATAAATTTTCTCCTAATTCAGACACTGTGGGCTGTAAATGTATTATCTGAAGAAAGAGTGCACTGCATTAAAATTCCTAGCGTCAGTCATGCGCAAAATAGACTGGTCTCCACTCAATTCACATGCTTTCTTGAAGTCAAAAGATGTCAATCTTGTTCAACAATTATGTTACCATTCGGCCAAATCTAATTCTGAATAAAAGTCATCTTTCTCCCTCTGTATCAAGACAGCCAATCCTGCTTGTCCTTTCATGATTTTACTATCTAAACTGGCAGAAAATTTCAGACATGATGTGCTTATAGATTAGAAAAAAAGATGCTCATATGCACAGAAGCAATGAGATACACTACCACACACAAATTCTGAACTCAGGCTTTCATGAATCATAAAGATAGGAAGGCTATTGACCTGTGAGTGATGTTTTGTCATGCAAATAATTTCACTGTACCCTTGGTGAAAAATTTAAAGGGAAAGTTCACAACAGACTGACAAGAGACCATGAACACTCAAGTTTGATATATCCGTCACAAAAACACAATTTTTGTTTGATGATAAGAACAGTGTTTCTTTGATGATGTCCATTTTCACTCTCATTACCGATATCAAAGAGCACCAATCAAGTGGGATTAGATTGTGCAATTGAGCACAGATCCATTTCCCAGCAGGCCCATATCTCGAGTTCCCTTGTGGGCAAAATATTCTGATAAAACAGCACGATAACGAGGCAATCACTGTTTTCTCAGTCAAGATTAAAGGCCTCAGGTAACCGCATCATTTATAACTAAGTTTTAGTTACATTAAACTTCAACAATAAATGATAAAGAACATTTTTTAAAAATTTTTCTGTAATTTATTTTCATCCTTAGAGATTCAGAATATGGCAGGTAGGTGTCACTGTCTCTTTGAGTAAATATGAACCCACAGTACAGGCATCATTTAAAGATTAAAATAACTGGATAATGGTGTGTAGCTGGCATTCTCTTTGGAATACTGAGGACGAAGCTAACATAATCTTGATGACAGGATGTTATGAGATCATGAAGGTTTCTGAATTTCTAAATTTTATGTTAGCAGTGGAAATATTCAAGACATCCCCTCAAATCTCGGTCTTCAGGTGAACATTTGTGCATATGCTGGCATTGACTGAGTCTGAAATTAGGGCTCTCAGCTCTGATGTACAATCACTATGACCCTCCCATATGAAAAAATGTATCATCCCCTCTGCAATAAGGATAAACTTGTTTTTCAATACTTGTTTAGGAAATGACCACTTGATGGTTCTGTTAACTGAGAGAAGATGAAAATAATCACATGATAATGAATGAGGTGGAACTATATTTCAAACAGTCACAGCAGGCAGGACAATATCCTAACTACTCTCGACAGGTGTCAACTTGTAATGTAGCCAGGGTGAGGGCCAATACACTCATCACATTATGTAGTACACTTACTGCAAGAAGAGCTTCCATTTTATCTGGAGCCTTAGCTGCACACCACTCCACAGCCATCTCCCACAGAGGTAGGGATTCCTGGAATAAAACAAACAAGGTTTTGTATTTTTATTGTCTGCTCCTGTTTATAGTCATTCATAGTCTATTACTTTAACATGGTAAGTGAAATGAAGAAATATATTTTTGTACATTCACACAGTTTTATTTGGACAAAGGTTGTATGTTTTTTCTTTTATTTTGAATGATTTTTTGGTCTAGGTAATCACCTAAATTATCACCTGGCTTATCTAAGTACTATGTACACACATGGAATTCCATTCAGATTTTAAAATATGACAGGGCAGACACACATGATTATCCTGGTGTGGACCAGGCTCTGTGTACTGCACCTGCAGGTCCTGGGTGAGTAATCATCCCCATTGCTGAGTCATAACACTAAGGGCCCCTGAAAGGCGCACTTGTTTGTGAGTAAATCATGACTGGGGGGTACAGTCTCCCAATTAACTGTGCAGTGCTCACCCTGGGTGGGGGTTGACCTGCTGAGATGTGCACTCACAATCTCTTGGCTTTAAGCTATGTGCTCTACCCCTAAACCACAGAAGTTGGTAAGGTTTGAACTTTTAAATGTTGGGTCCTGTATGAGGTTATCACCAACAATACATTGAAGATACCTTAATTGATTCCCAGTGTCACCTGGTGGTTATCATTGGAACCATTCTTCAACAATGTTTAACATTTTTTGTGAACTTTAACCTTTTCATGGCAATATAGCTAATGCATTCAATATTAACCTTACAATGACATACCACAAACTATCCAAATACATAAATCTTCCAGTATGCTTTGTTTCATCATGGGCAAGCTAAATAGCACAGATTATCAATCATGATACATTTTACAGGATAGATTCAACTATTTCATTTCACCCTGACACAGCAGCTCCATTGAAATGGTAGGTGCAGTGACTGTCACTGTGACTTAGGAATCTGAAATTTTAAACTGTAATTTTAAATCAGTCAAAATGTCTGCTTAGAATGAATAGATTTGGATTGAATGGGTCCATCAATCATCCAGAGGGAGATTCAATTATACAGTAAATATCAATTATGTATTTGCATCTGTGAGACATCCGGTGACAGATGGGGCACTTAATTTTATTTTACAATAACGTATTAGTATTCCAAATTTAAAAATACAATTTTTTTTAAGTAGCCATGTTTATTTTAGCATTGTTAATGTAAAGTATAAAAGAATAATCAAAATTTTTTCTTTAAATTTTTCTACTAAAGTCATAATATACCAGTCTACAGAGAAAGATCCTAAAGGTAACTCAATATATGAAATATGATAAAATCTTTGGTACAAGATCGTATTTTTCTTGGTACTGATCAGACAAAGTACCTCATCTGAGACAGCACTGAGAGCATCCCTGATCAGCTGATACACTGTATCTGCATCTTTCTTGCATCTGATGGCTACAGTAACCTTCTGTTCCCACGCTCTAACTGACTTCTTATGCCTCTGCACACAGTCTGCAGCAGCCTCCATGGCTTCCTCCACTCTCCCTACATTCAGCAACGTCTGGACCTGTGGTAGAGATTATGTAGCATAACCCCATGTTCAAAATAATCCATCAAGTTAAAGAAGCATTCTCTTTTTGCATTAAAATCAGCTGTACCCATCACGTACATGTTTTTTCATCTCATTCAGTTCATAACCTCTAGTAATCCTTGTTTTTGAAATATTAGTCATGACAATTCACCCTAAATGCTAAATTCATAACCTGGTGTGGAAACAGGATAAGCGGCTTAGGTATAAGGCCAAAAAAATAAAAGGGTGTGGTTCTCAGGCACTTTTTTTCAGAAATCAATGCGGGCGGGCAGTATTTTATTTTTGACCTTTTTTTGTATGTTTCGATAAAATGTCATATGATCAGGGAAAAGCATGTAAATGACAGGTTTCTTCTTGCTAAACAGGCAAAAGCGCTACATAACAAAGGTTATCGTATCGAAATTGTATTATTTTACCATTTTGAATGACAAAATCACAATAAAAATGTTTGATGCGGGGGGTTAAAATTGACACGGGCGGTGCCTGAGAACCATACCTTTTATTTTTTTTGGCCTAATACGTCATCATTTTCAACAGCTATTTCGTCTTTTTCAAGTGCGTTTGTATGAGCCAGGACACAGCTGATCCCAAGGTGCTGCTGGCTGGTTGACACAGTGATCATATGACACTTTCAGTGGGTTTCTAAGAATATACTGCAATGTCTTGGTCATAATAAGAGACTTTTGATTTTCAAACCTCACATCACCAGTCTTTTCCCTGTTGGTTCCTTCTTGTTCTTAGGGTCAGATTTCAAATTAAAAAAAATATTAAGATTTATGCTGATTTTGGCCAAAAACTTTCATCAGGGTGAAATGAACAGACTTTCTCCCCATGAAAAATCAATGAGAGCTAGCTGTATGATAATCCTTGGCCACTTTTATACCAACAAGCTGATTGGATATTAACCCGATTGCGGTAAAGTTCCATGACCAGTCATAAAGGCAGTAACTGTTTGACCTTAACATTAACCATCCACCCCAAAAAGTGAATGTTCTCATGACATTTAGGGATTCTATATACACCCACACACTATCCTATAGGAGATCAGGTATTTTATTTTTTTGACAAATCCAAAAAATCTTGAAAGCATCCTGCATTTATAGAGCATTAATGAAATAAGAACTTGTATAGCAGAGGAAACTAAACAAAATCTTAAATATACTTCAATTTTTATTTGTCCTAGAAACAATATTCCATGGGCATTGGTTGAATTTTAACAAGAAGCTTCATGAAACCTTAACTTAGCAAACATAAGCATAATATGCCCATTGTATGTCTTGTAACCTCTGACCTCATTAAATATGCTTGAATTTTACATAGAATCGGGTGAGATAATGAGTTAGTATGTAGTTAAAGTGAGTTTCATGAAAATACAGCAAAATTCTGGGAAGTTATTTTGGCGACACTTAAAAAGTTAATGGCTGGATGGTAGGACTGTGGTTATACCATAATACATCTCAACTAAGACGGACATATAAAAACCAAACTTGTTATCACGGTTACTATCTTTTCTGGATTATGCAAAAGTATTGCTAAATTAAAGCAGATGAAAAATAAAATATTTTTTATAACCAATTAATATTGGATATCTCCATGGTAATAAACTTGTAAAATAAGATAAACAAATATGATAAATAAAAGTGAGATAAAAGTGAAATATAGAAAAAGAGTAAATTAATAAACATCAACACACATGATACAAATGTAAATAAATGAAATAATACTTTCTCATTTGCAGAGTTTACAAGCTGCTTCCAACATTATCATCCACTATTCCAATACAATATCTTGCCCCTTGGGCAGAGAGTTTATATCATCATAATGTGACATATGTATTAGCTGGGGAGGGCACCGGCTGATGAAATAATACTGTTTGAATAGCTGGATTCCTTACGTGACCTGCAGGGCAGCCAGTATGATCCCTGGGCTTGTAAACATATGAGAGGTCTGGGTGCCGGTCTTGACCCTATTACTGTATGCCACCTGAGTGTTACTTTATCAGTATTACAAATTGCAAAGTCAATACTGTAATTTTTCTCCATTATTCTCATTTGCCCAGGTGTGTATAGCACAGCATCATGTATGACCTAATGGTTAAGGGATATAGAATTATATTTCCCTGATGAACCTGATGTCACTGGTCTCAAAGCAGTTGTGCTTTTTGCACCGTGGCTTACTGCCCTGGTGGTTGTTCATCAAGTTAACAGGGGTGAAAAGTAACTGATTTCTGAGAGTAGAAAAACTACTAAGGTTTATTTACTGCTGACTGTTGTCATCCATATTTGCTTGGAAATCATTTAAACTTTAATTGCTCCAGTTTCCAAAGTTTACTTTCAGTTGAGTATTTTTTTAAAATTAATAATATAAATTGACACTATAGTAAATCAAGTTATCATCATCGGGACAAAAGACTATGTTGAATCATACAGCCAACCAGCAGGCTAATTAATTCTTCTGTCCAATCAACGAGCTGCATTTAGTCATTTAACCAATCAGCATGTGCCATGTGATATAGTCTTACCCATTGTGAATACAGTTCTTCCTCAAGAAGTCCTGCAGCTGCTGCCTGAGCACACACTACGAGCACCATGTCCACACACTGAAATACATCAACATTAGGATGTGAAAATTACATTGTACCATACAGCCCCCATGATGATAAATAACTGTGTTTACTCAGGCCTCAGGTGCAGTGAGCAATTTAACCTGCCACTGTATTTTTTTATCCAGATTAACTATGAAAACACAAACATGTGTACCACTCTCAATGTTCATGGTGCCATTTTATTGCTGCATTTATCTACTGTAACTAAATATTCATAACAACAAGAGAACCTTTAATTTAAATCAGTAAATATATTAATATAATCCACTACTTTTGTATCACATTAACCATTTTGAAATAATTAAACTTTGTTCCGCTATTACGTTAGTAGGTATAGGTCAGTGATTCTGGGTGGTGTACGTGTGTAACCTACCACTAAGCTCAGGAAGAATGTGTGGCATATGGGACACATTAACCTTTTGGACTACAGAATACAACATTCCAAACGAGGACATTTTAGAAGGCTTTTTTCGCAAAGGATGACTTAGTCCAAAAATTTCCCCTGTACCCAATGCTGTCCACTGAGACAATGATAGGTCTAACATTATGGTATTAAAATATGACAACAAGCCTCAACTTATCCTGGAGACATTGATCTTTAGATGATGTGCAGCAAACTACCCATACAACGCTTGATGTATGTACTCACCAGGCAATCACTGGAAGCATCTGATGGAACTGTCCATGGAATGTATGACCTCAGGAATAAGGTCAAGGTCAAAAATAAATATCTGATACAAACCTGTGACCTTGGACTAATATTATATCAAAATTTCAGCTTTTGACAATCAGCCCCATTAGAGACCCAGTACAAATTGGAAATAGTAGAAGAAATAAAAAAAAAAGAAGAAAAAAATACAAATTGATCAGTTTGCAGTCAGAGTGACCTAAGCAGACCCAGTTTTACATATATTTGACACAGAAATAAACTCATCAACCCCTCAAATATATAACTATCATTAATAGCCTTCTGCTTCAACTAGAACTCACTCAGGTTTGCTGTGTAGCTGGTTCCCTATTCACAATCACTGTGTCTTAGACTTGATTTACAGCTTTATATAAATAATGCAGGTCCTGATGCTTGTGGTCTGGCCTGAATGTAAATTTGTATAATTATTTTCTATAAGAGAGAAATAATCACCAAAACACTGGGTTCTATTCACCCTACACTGACTTTTCCCACTATGAATTACAAGAAACAACCACAGCGAGTCATGCTTGGAGCAATATATGCAAGGAAAGACATCTATATTAAGCTCCCTATTCTCATAAAGATTCAATTGTTCTGCTTGTATGGTTTCTAATAGGGAATATGCCTCATGGAGACCTAAATTTCCATTTCAAGACATGGGTCACCAAACAACTTATTACATGACAATAACTGGTTATCCTACAATGACAATACAATCTGTTCAAGAGGTCTCTCTATAGCAATTTTAATGGACAAACAATGTATTAACCAGTGTTATTCCCAAGCCTTGCTATTCAAGGAGTTACCTTAACAAGACTGAACAAAAAAATTTTAATAGCTTTGCCAAATATAAAAAGAAGTTCAGGTTTTATGTTTACCTTAAACAAAGAAATAAAAAGAACATCCAATACATATAGTTCTGTTGAGAACATTTACAGAATACATTAACGGGGGAAACAGTATATCCCACTAGCGCTAAGATGTTATGTTTCCCGAGAAGTCCCATGGATGGGATATAAAACAATTATTAACAGTGCCATTTACAATGTAATCCTGTGCATAAAATCAAGCTCTCAGTGATGATGATATGAAACCCTGGAATGACATGCCTATTGCATTAAGAGAAACCACCAGTCTCTCAGAATTGAGACATAATAACTAGAAACATGTATGTTTATGAAAATTTTTATGCCTAGTCTGTTTTTCCTAGGTATTTCATATGTCATAATTATAGTGTATTAAGGCATGACATTTCATTGTAAAATAAACCCCTCTAATATGTAGTGTACCTGTAGTATTGGCAGGAAGGCTTTTAATTTCATAACAGCTTAATATGGTGTTTATTCTACTAGAGTTTTAACATGATGGTTCTATCCTTGGTCTTTTTATGCCCCTGAACAAGGTTATAGCATTTAATTAATTTTCAGCATGTACTATATGATGGATTTTATGTTTTACGAAATAAATCATTTTTATTACCGAATCATTATATTCACCAAACAGTGTGTAAAGTAGGGCTGTGTCAATATACAGTCGAGCCCACTTTGTGTCATAACGGTTAATAGAAAACCCCGTTTATTGTCACATAAATATGAAATCCCAAACCATTTTCTATATAAACAATGGTAAATCTGACCGTTTAATATCACTGAATATTGTCATAATCCGGATCATTGCGTTTCTTCGTATGTTAACAAGGGCGATGTTTGCGATCACCTATCATAGGAAATGAACTCCTGGCCTTTAAAAGGCCGCAGTTTACACCTAAATGACGTTTTGCTGAGATGATATGAAGCACTTGCTCTAAACGTTGCTTACGACTCGAAATCCCCTTTAAGGATCCACAAAAAGCTAGAGATTTTGTGAGCACTGGAGGAGATACCCAGTCAAAAACCTCAATACGCTCCCGAGGCAGCGGAAATCTTGCGCTACTGATTTTCTTGCTGCCTGCTTTGACCGTTAATGATGCACTTAAACACCAGGTGGTGCACATGGGCCTGTCTGCTGAAAAAAACTGCTGATGTGACCAGCAGCCAATCAAATGAAAGTCAACAAACACTCGACAGGCATCAGGCTCCACCCAGAAACCATGGGCGGGGCAGTTCTCTCTAGCCTGTCGCCTGTTCAAACAGTCACCTGGGCAATGAGATGTCACTCAAAACAAAATGAACAACATTGGCTCTGTGTATTTCTCACTTGGCTGGTAAACCGTGTTGTCTTCAGCACAGGGTCTCATCTGATTGGACCAAAATACAGTGCTCGATCCCCTCTGGTGTAGAGATTCAGAATACAAGGTCATAACAAACAGTGATTACGATATAGGTAGTTGGCCTTTGGGTAAAGCGCTGTGTAATGAGTGTTAAACCTCAATCGTGGCGAAACTTCAGAAAGTTGACAATGGCATGACGATGCCGGCTCCCCAAATAGTCCTATCATAAAGATGATCATGGAAGTTTGAGTCATTAATATGATATCCAGAAAATAAAGCGCAAAAGTGGGGGAAAGAATTATCTAGTAAAATAGTTTGTTATAAATAACGTTATAACTGTGCCGCATATTTCTAGACATTTGACCTCATGACCCAGAAGCTATGTCTCTTTCTGTTGGCATGTCGGTTTTTTGTCAGTTTTTGAGGTATGTGGCACAAAACTCCATGGATAAGACAGTGGCAGACCATCTGCTTAATTAAAATTTTTTTTAAGATAACACATTGACCATTGATCAATCATTAATCATGAAAATGTCTTCTATACATTGTTAGTAATCCTGCTCACAGATAAAAAGAACACAAACAATGAAAAAATACTACATTCTGCAGCTCTTGGACTCTCCATAACTGTCAAAAATCATATTCCCAAAGTTCATTATCCCTGTGGTTGCTTGAAGTGAGAAAAATTTGAAAGGTCATCATTCTAACACTAGAATACAGGTAGTCGACAAGCGACTACGTGTATCGGCCTAAATCAGAGTGGAACGGGTGAAGTGAGGCATGGATTGAGTGGCAAGGGGAAATAGAGTGAAGTGTTGCATATGTCTGCAGCCAAATGGTGTATGTAGGTTGCGCCACCTACCACAAAATCCAGAAAGCCGTCCAAGTTGTATACATATGCAAAATTTGAGGCAGATAAGTCAAACCACTATATGTTTATGAGTGATTTTAGCCCGTGGCAGAAAAACAGATGGACGCTGTGCAAAAATGGTTGCAGGTGGCGCCACCAGTTTTGCATATGATAAAGAGCTGTATGAGATCTATACACATGCAAAATTTTGGCCCAATCGGTCAAACGGTTCCCAAGATATGAGCTTGGATGTCTGCTGCATAAACTAGAATGCAGGTGGCGCCACCTGTCATAAAATCAAGAGAGCTGTCAGGGATGTTTAAACCTGCAAATTTTAGGCAGATATGTCAAACCACGGCCGAGATATGAGTGATTTTATCCCATGGCAGACAAACTGACGGGAGCTGTGCAAAAATGGCTGCAGGTGGCACCACCAGTTTTGGGTATGATAAAGAGCTATGTGAGATCTATACACATGCAAAATTTTGGCCCAATCGGTCAAATGGTTCCCGAGATATGAGCTTGGATGTCTGCAGCATAAACGTGAATGTAGGTGGCGCCACCTGCCATAAAATCAGAAAAGCTATCCAGGATGTATACGCATGCCGAATTTCAGGTGAATTAGTCAAATCACTGCAGAGATATGAGTGATTTTAACCCAAGGCAGACAAACAGATGGACACTGTGCAAACATGGTTGCAGGTGGCGCCACCATTTTTGTGTATGTTATAAAGCTCTCTTAGGGCTACATTTGTGCAAAAAAAATTTCCTGATCCGTCAAATGGTTCCCAAGATATGTGGGTTTATGTGTGGAAACAGACGCACAAATGGACGCAGAGCACAGAGGAAAGGTCAGAAGTCAAAACAAAATCGGGACGCAGCAGTTCACATGTGACCCGAACATAATCCCGGGTTTCGTAAAATTCCGCCCAGCGGTTATGGAGGAGTTCTCCGGACACCTACGCGGCAGCGGCGGCGGCGTGCAGCTGAAAACATAGTATCCGCAAAACTCTGTTTTGGCGGATACAATTACAGCCTTGTCTGATGAACAAGCACAATATCTGCAACACACAGTTCATGACAGGACAGACAAAATATATAGGATACAACTCCCACACAGAAGATTGATATGGTACCCTGACGATACACACATTTGTCAGATCTATTTCAGAACAAATTATGACAAACAGGGCAAAACACTGAAAATACCAATGAAGCCTAGAAGCTGATATGACACCTACAGACATGAAATATTGCTGAACAAATCATAGCAACCAATGAGCCATCACTCAGAGAGACAGACTGGTAATCAGCAGTGCTATATATATATACTATACTGCCAGTCACTGGTTAATGTCAGGGCTATCAGAACATTACACTGAAAGATGACGAAGGTGGCCATATGGCAATGGGCAATGTGTCATTGTGAAGTCTCATGGATTTTATATTATCTTTCAAAGGAATGGGTAAAATCCAGACATTTTAGTATTGAGACCAACTCTGTATGATATGAAGTTACACCAGATGCCTAAGTAAACAGGTTTGAACCTATGACCTTTGGAGCAGAATTAAATGTTTTGAACATATCGCTATGTCTAATCACTCAACCTCATCACTTCTTTCTGAATATTAAAACATAGGTTAAGAGCAGCTGCAGCATTCTGCTCATTTGAATATCTGTATTACACCTCAGTTCATTTGAATAAGAGTAAAGTACTAGTTCAGATTACTAAGCTGCAATGTCTGAAACAAACAATTTTAGGGTCATATGTAAGTCAATATTTATTGATTAACAAAAAATCTAAAGACTTTTATCTTTCCGTCTTTTAATATAGATCTGGATCACCTCTTTTTTTATTGAGAAAATAGGTCAATGTGGCTTAGATTTTAACCTTGAATATTTTATGTCCTGGATATGCCAGTGTGTGTCTAACAGTGCTGAATTTTAGCACTTTTATCGAAAGTAGATGCAACTGAACTTCAATCAGATACTTTACAAATATTTGGCTTTGTGGAAACTGAAAATATACAAATATTTATGAGTGTAATAATATGCATTTAAAATGCCTAGCTCAAGTGATCATGTAAGTTACATTAAATCAAGACAATATGATTTAATTATGAAATCATTATCAATACACAATACTAGCCATTATTATCATCATCAATAAACAATACCAGCCACAGGCTGTGAACTTAGCTATCCTTTAAAAGACAGAGAGAAAAAAAAAGTGTCAGCCTCTCTTAGGAACCTGCAACATCTTCCCAGATGAGTGAAAGATCCCCTTCTCTGATCGCCAAGATGACTGACGTGATGTTTTAGTGGAGAGCCATCGGACCTGTGGTGAAAGCCATCCCGCATTTATAGAGGTATTTATCAGAATTCACCAGAGCTGACTGCAACCAACGAGCTCCAGCTAATCCTACTTCAAAGACTGAATCAATGCCTGGACAGTGTGCACAGTTAACCTGGTCCCAACACGAGGGCCTGACCTGTCAAGAGGCCTCACATGATGGGGTTTTCATGATGTTTTCCTCAGGGATGGTATTGGATTTGGATAACAGGCAGTCTCATGCAGTGACAATGTTCAAATAACATGAAGCTGATTTTGGAATTTGGCCTGGCTTCCATTGCATTGGCAGTATTGACAGAAGGGACCCCTGACAAGGACAGTGAACTTTCACAATTCTCAGTAGTTTGCGGACTACCAATCTTGTGTAACAGAAGATGTGAGTTAGAATCTGACATTGGACAGTGAACCATCCCACTACTCAGTGGATTGAGTACTGATCGTGTGCACTGGCAGGTGTGGGTTTGAACCTGACACTGCATATACTAGACTTTCACCCAGATTAATTCTTAAAAGACTGGTGCAGTTCTTGAGAGCACAACATGGGGGTCCATGTCACAGAGCATCTGGCATGTGTGAATTCGCAGACCATTTCCCTAGGAAGAGCAAGGGGTGCACAACTGCTGACCCATGTGTATGATACAAAATGTGATGCACAGCTGATTGGAAGGGCGAACCTGACATACGTGATATTCACATTCCCTTTCTGGTCTTTTTGGCCTTGTTCTGCAGTTTTCTCCACTTCCTGGGAGGTTGGTGGGGAGGGGAGGGGGGGGGGGGGGGCTTTTATATATAAGTTACCATAAGGTTTGGAATTTAACAAGAGGCACTCAAAATCTCTTTTCGGTGAACAAAGTATGTAATATTGTTGGTGGTATAGGAATAGGGTGACATCTGAGCTGTCTCTGTGATATGCCTTAAAGTTTTAATCAACTGAAACTTGAGCTGTCTGTGTGAAATATCTTAATGTCTGAACCAAGTGAGACACGCTTTCTCTGTGATATGCTTTTATATCTGATTCAATTAAGACTTAGGCTGTCTCTGTGATATACCTTAGTGTGTGAATCAAGTAAGATTTGTCCCATCTCTGTGATATGCCTTAATATCTGAATCAAGTTAGACTTGAGCTGTCCCAGTGATATGCCTTAATATCTGAACCAAGTGAGAATTGTGCTGTCCCAGTGATATTCCTTAATATATGAACCAAGTGAAAACTGTGCTGTCTCTGTGATATGCCTTCATATCTGGATCAATTGAGACTTGAGCTGTTTCTGTGATTTATGCCTTGATGTCTAACTTGAGTGTACAATACAGACCATAGCCCTGCCTGGCTTGTAAACAGGTACACTGTTAAAAACTAAAGCCTTTGTGACATAATAAATGTCTCAAGAATGACTCAAGATACTGATGCACAACAACATGTTAACAGTTCTGTTAAACTGCAATAAAATTGATAGTACTTCCATCAATAAAACTTTTTACTTGAAACAAAACAGAAATCCCTGACAGCATCATGACATGACAACTGCACTCATGCAACCCGGGAAAAAACTGACAACCCAAAACATTATCTTTCAGTTTGTTTCCATTGTTGTCAAATAAGTTTCCTTTATTGGCCTTCTTTATAGCTATGTATGGCCCCCAAGGGATAATCTCCAGACAGATCCATACACAGATTCCCACTGGTGTCAGTTTTGTTGTCCATGAAGGGAGGTAAACCAGATCATGAATATTAATTAACAGTGCTGTAAAGACCTTGGAAAATCCTTTTCTATCAGCAACGGAATACTATTTTAACCTAAATGTTTTGACAAAAATTAATTAATGTTCACTTCAGTAAAGTCTGTCTTATTTTTTTTAGCAAATTACAGACCTTTAGAGAATGAAAGACTATATTTATGGTGATGAAGGTAGTTTTCTAAAAAAATTCACATTGAGTCCACACAGAGAGTATCTCTCGGAGACAAATCAAGTCACAGAAGTATGGCTTATTTTTAATTTTGAGGCTTCAAGATGGTCACTGACTCTCTAAATAAGCCATTTTCATTTTATTTTTATCAAAAATAACTTTAGATATCATACTGGTAGATACAGATATGCCACAGAAAATAATTTATCAGACAAAATGCCACACTTCACTGAATCTAAATTAAAAATAATTTAATAACCATTTCTTTAGGTTAACTTGAATTTTCATAAATTTAAAAGGCTACTACAATGACTTTACAATACAAACCTGAATAAGTGGCTCATGGGTCATGATGCTCAGGTGATGTGCATGACCTATGACATCACTGTCTGGCATTCACAACTTTTGGTCAAATATTTGAAGAACTTGTTTCCCAAAGTTTGGTCAAACTTTGTAGGATGACAGAAATGTATATTTCTGGTTAAAATGGTCACTTGCTGGTCTAAGGCAAAATGAATGTTTGCTGACCCAATAGGTGGTAATACTCTGGCATGAATGATACTTTTTTGTTCACCATAACCATGCCAAGAAGAAAAAAAATAAATAAATGAACTAGCAAATATCATGATGAAGAGTCAAAATCAGTGCAAAAATTGGAAAACTTTACATTTGATTGCTATAATGAGACATATATGGCTTAATGTGGTGATGACATCAAAAGTGGTAACTGTCATACAGAAAAGGACA
This sequence comes from Sipunculus nudus, assembly GCA_026874595.1. Lineage (NCBI taxonomy): Eukaryota > Metazoa > Annelida > Sipuncula > Golfingiida > Sipunculidae > Sipunculus > Sipunculus nudus. Next base: position 40,993,068 of record CM049307.1, on the reverse strand, counting down.
CATCTTCTAAATCTAATAAATCATGGATGTGATTCATAATCACTGTTGTGAAACCAGAGTTGAATCCTCCAGCTACTATACTTTCCTAATTTTTTTTACATTAAATTAAAATTACACTTCCACACAGAAGACCTAATTTATCATCTGTTACCCTTTATACTGTCAACTGTTCCAAGGATATTTGATTTATGACTAGACTATTCAAACCGACGAATCCTTTTCTGTTTTATCCGGTGATGTCTGGTACAGGGAGCTGAGGAGTGAGTGATTATCATGATCAACACTTCAGTCTTTTAGCGGTCTCTGTGATACACAGACTGCAAAATTTAATACCTCATTTTCTCAATGTTATTTATCATCTAGTCCTGGTATCTGAGGGATGACATATTTCATCTCTAATATTAAATGAATCCTGTCTCATTCTCTGACAGGTGTGAACTTCTGAGTCTGCAAAAAGGTTTTTCTTTATGGAGCAGCATAATAACAAAGGGCAGGTCTATTCTTCTTCAGGAATTACTGAAGGAGAAAAGTGCTTGATGACAGCTAATAGTTATGATAAGGTTAAAGGTCATGAACCGTCATTCAAGCTAATGAGCTGAGTAATTACGCAGGTAAAGAAACACTGACTTTAACTGGCTTCTATTCTTGATTTTCTCAACCTGCCAAACATTTTTTTCTCTTTTGCTATTTTTATGGAACTGATCCAATCGTGTTTCAGTCTAATGAATGAACAAATCACTGTTTTTTCTCTCCCTATTTCCCTGTCTCCAAGCCTGTGAGTCTCCCTTTCTGTTTTTCTTTCTTTTTCTCTGTCTCCCACTGTCTGTTTCTCTCTCTGTCTCTTTCTCTCTCCATCTCACTCTCTTTTTCCCAGCCTCCCTATTCCCCTGAAACTGTTCTTTTTTTGCTCTTTTCTCTCTCTTTTTCTCTTTTTAGTTTTCTTTCTTTCTCTCCCTCTTCTTTTCCTCTCTCACCTTTATCTTTCTCACTTACCCCAAACTCAAGATTGTTACACTGGAGCTCAGGGATCATAACTGGTATTGTTCTTCAACAGCATCCATTAATAGTAAGAATATCAGGATTAAACGCATTAGACTTCATCCCCATCACTGGCAGCTGATGCACGTTAATACCCCCAGCATGGGTGACTGTCCACAATGAGTGTTAATGGTCCACAAGTGGACATTTTTCAATTTGCTGCGGAGCTTACATATTTTCTGTGTAGGTTGTATAACAGAGTTTCATAAGTGAAATAGAAACTCCAGGAAAAACTGTTACAACAGGATTACATAACACCACTTCACGATGGAAATAGTGACATAACTATGACATATTACATTCCCACATGTCTTCTCTTAATGCTGTAATGGCTTTAATGGGCATGATGGGACCAGGTAAGAACAAGAGCATTACTGACATAATCTTCACAAATTGATATGAGCAGCGGGAGTAATAGCCATCTGAGCCTGTAAAGTGAACGAGTGACTTTTAAAAATGGCAGTACAAGCTGGATAGGGAGAGACACTTACAGTACAGCACATACCAGAGAAAATGATATAATAAAGGAAAGTAAGTATTCACTTACCAGCAGAAACTATTAATACTTCATATTTACAGTTTATCCCAAGTCTTCATAAAGTTGTTTTGTTGTACCACATAAATATTCCCTGTCATAGTAAGCTTAATGACTGGTATTTCCAATATATTCAGGCAGTAGAAACTACTAAGACAACCATGCAGTAATTTAATTGAAATGTTTATTTACCCATGGAACATAAACAGACAGCAAGTCAGGGACCATTTAAGAACAAGGGACCCATGGGTCACATCACTCAGCTGAATTTTGGAAAATATTAGTAACTGCAAAATATTTTTATTTCTTTTGTTTTTTTCATGTATATTATCATTAGAAAAGCTATGAGAAAATGGTCCTGCTAAAATGAAACTCTGTAAATTATAGAATAATGGACATGAGATAAACCATTTAGTGATGCACCAAGGGAACAAATAGGGCCTACAGTAAGTGTTATATAAAAGTAACATTTCATAAACAAATAATGTGTGAAGGTAATTAAGTTTTCAAAAGTTAAATATATGGCCATATTAGTTAAAAATCAATCCCACAAAGTTTAACCAATATTCCTGATTTTAATACAAAGTTAACAGTGTTATTCAACCTAGGCCCCGCCAACTTTAAGAGATATGAATGAAATGCTACAAAGTATTTATATATTCTTAAATCTTGTCAGTAAGCACTTACATTAGATCCTAATATTTTATCACATTTGAATATTAGGATTAAATTCCGGAATTTATTTTCTTTAAAAAAAATTAAAATTGTCCAAGTCTCATTAAAAAGAATTTATTTAACATTAAAATTATAAGATTCATCTTGTTTATTAGTCCTGTGTATTGAAGTGGTGGGTGGGGGGAGGGGTCTCCGTTGTTACTGCTCGTTGCTGAAAAAAATGTTAATTTTAAGATTCATCTAGTTCATAGTACAGGTCTGTCAACAGAATTGGGGGGGGGGGGAGAGAAAAAGGCTCCCTTTGGTATGGAATTAACTGCAGACAGCCTGATAAAGCTCAACTCAGTGGAGAGAGGGCTTGCCCTAGTGATGGGATTGCATAACATTATGCCAACAGCCTGGGGACCAAAGTGGACTGCTTGACAATGTAAGGGAATACAACAAGAGCCTCCAAAAAAATTCAATAACTAGCCTAATTTTGCAGCTTTTATTTTCAAATTTCAGATTTTAACAGATTAAATCCTTATGTGTACATGCTGTGATAATTAAATCCACAGTACTTACAGGAAAAAAACGTTTTTTTATTTTTGCTAATATTTAAAACAAGGGACCCATGGGTAACTGCGCTCAGCTGATCATGATTGGACTATAAATGTATCACCATTCTTATACTATATTGAGTAGAAAAAGCTTTTGAATATCATGGTCATGTCGGGCTTTTATAAAGGAATATAATGTAATATGTGAGTAAATGATATATGAAATAATCTGACTGATGGATTAATATGGAGTAAAATATAGTGGTTTATTTTTTATTTATTAGGGAGGGGTCGAAAAAAACAATTTGTTTGAGCAAATATGAATGCAATGACAGTATACAAAGCAGTGGTATAATGATGATAAGGCTATTTGTTGAAGGATGTATAGTGTATGGAAAACTGCAAGCTTTCAATTTGACAGATACAAGGTAATGATTAACTATGCTGATGAGGGGATTTATGAATTTGTGACTGTATGACATGATATCTTGACAAGATCGGTCTTGACAAGGTACATTATTTTGATGACCCTCACGTCTACATATTACACAATATTGACATAATTTCTGGCATGTACATAGGTACCTATGGACAAATGGTCAACAGTACTGAACCACCTAGAAGGTTAAAATATTAAAAATATGATGAAATGTAGATAAAGTTTGAGAGGAAGAGGTAATTTGGGCCATGATTGGTTTATATGATTGAAGAAAATGTTGCAAATAATATTTGAGATCTGACCATGCCTTTCCATTGGTTACATTTTTGATAAGCTGTTGACAGTTCAACAGTTTACACATTTGTCTGATGAGATCCAATTTATTTGGTAAACCTTTTTTATCGATTTTATTATAGTTGCCATAACGTCCCCACTCCACAGGTGCAATGACTTGATGGGGGGGGGGGGGGGGGTGTTGTGTTATGATTAGAGTTACAACGCCTCTGTCTCTCTGTAGATATTTTCTTTAATTATTAAATTTTATGCTATAGCCATAGAACTATTGTTCACAGTGCCAAGGAGCAAAGCCTCAGTGGGATGAAGAAGGTGATGGTGAGATTTACGACACCCTTGCATGTACATACAGGATATGAAATTTAATTCAACAGTGCTTATAAAAAAAAAGTTTATTCAAGAACATTAAATATTTAAAACAGGCAGAAAGATGGAGAAACAAAGCAAATCATTTTTTTTTCCCATTCTACTGAGCCAATAAAAAATTAACAATATTTGCATTTATTCCTTTTTTTCATTACATAATTTTATCCAGGTTTACGAATGTTACTATAAATTTACAGTATAACATACATGTGATTGTGAATATTTCAGCTGATTCACATTTCTAAATTGCATCAACATTTATAGCTAATGTATCTAGTTTATAGTACCTGTCAACAGAATGGGACGGAGGGAGGAAGAGAGGCAACAAGGGTGAGAGAGAGAGAGAGAGAGAGAGAGAGAGAGAGAGAGAGAGAGAGAGAGAGAGAGAGAGAGAGAGAGATGGAGAGAGAAAGAGAAAGAGAAAAAGCAGAGGAGAGAGAGAGAGAGAGAGAGAGAGAAAAAAGAGAGAGAGAGAGAGAGACAGAGAAAGAGAGAGCTGGACTGCCAGAGAGAGAGAAAAAAAAAGAGAGAGAGAGAGAGGCTCTCTGGTAATTACTGCCTGACCCAGCCTGTCCCAGACACTCACAGTAGCAGTAGGTCAGACCTGAAGGTGTTATGTAACTGCCCAGTACACTGCATTTATACTGACCTGATGTAAACAATGAAGACTTGGTACCTGGAAACTTGAATAAAATCTACAGTTTTTGATCAATTAGTTTCCAATTTCAGATTTTAACAGATAAAATGCTAATGTGTACATGCTGTGAAAATTGAACCCACAGCACTAACAGGAAAAATTTAAATATTTTTATTTTTTTAAATGGTATCAGGAAAAAAGAAAAGTATTCTCAACTATGAAACTAATACATGTGTTAAAATTAATTCAAGGATCAAAACACCCAATATCCAGGAGCAAAATGGAGTTGGGAATGTTTAATTTTATGAACTGAAATAAAGGATCAGCAATATAAATTTTGATTATTTAGCCAGTATCATGTAACAACTGATACAACCATGAGTTATAAGTCAAACAAATTAAAATCTTTAATGAGCACTCTGATGAATTTCCACACTTTCATAGCAATACATCACTTTGTGGACACAATTAAATGTACACTTTAATCATTGTAACCCTGGTGGTACAATACAAAATCTAAAATGTAGCATAGCCAAAAATAAAATAAAATACAGAAAATTATAACATTCATCTAGTTTATGCACCAGCTGGGGGTGGGAGTGCAGGGCAGAGGGGAAGCCTGCTAGTAGTGGCCAAGCTAAGCCAAGGCAAGCTGCCTGGGGTGGGTTACATAATGCAAGTGAAGACTGTATTACTAGGTGGGCCAGATGTAAACAACACTTGACATGGTGTATGAAAACTTGAATAAAAGCTACTCTTTTCAAACAATTCCTTTGAAATTTCAGATTTTAAAAGATTAAATCCTTATGTATATATGCTGTGAAAATTAAATCAACAGTACTTACAGGGAAAAAACGTGCCATTGCCAAAGTCAGACAAAATTAAAGGTACTGATTTTTTATTTATGCTAATAACTTGAAAAATTTGCAAAATTCAGATCTAATTTTGGGTAAACAATTGAACCTTGATTAAATGAAGTTTTATTCCTGAAAAAAAAGTCTCCAGCTTCAGCAATTCTCATGTTAAGTGAGCAAATAAATTTCCTGATTTTTAAGAAACTGCATTATAGTTGGGCCCATAACTTCAAAATAATACCCAATACAAACCTAATTTTTGGTATGTGCACAGAAAATGTATGGAAAAATATGAATAATAAATATGATCAAAAACAGATCAGTGGTTTTGATATTAGGCAGCTTTGAAGTGTAACAATGGCTTTTTTATGGAAAACGGAGGTTTTTCCTTAATATCTCAAAGGAACAAAGTTCTAATGACCCAATTTTTGGTATGGTAGGAGATTTTGGGGACGTCTATTTGTATGCAGAATTTTGGATTCGTAGGTCCAACAGTTTTAAAACATGCCCTTTTAACGGCCGGCCGGCCGGACGACGGACAAAGGACCACGACTATAGCTCAGATGACTTATAGTCAGCTGAGCTAAAAATTGAAAAGATTTTGATCTAATTTTGGGTATACAATTTAATTTTGATTAATTAAAGTTATATTATTAAAAGTCCTTAGCTTTAACATGTTTTGTGTTAAGTGATCAAATATCTTTCCTGATTTTTTACAAAATGCATTATGTTTGAGCCATAACTTTTTTTAATTATATAATACAGACCTAATTTCTGGCATGCACATAGAAACTATATAGAGGAATATTTATTGAAAATATGAGGAAAAACAGATGAGTGGTTTTGATATTAGGCAGTCCTGAAGTGTGAAAATAGGTTTTTAATAAAAAATTGAGGTTTTTCCTTAATTTCTCAAAGGAACGAAGTCGCAAAGATCCAGTTTTCCGCTTGGTAGGAGTTCTTGGGGACATCTAACATTATGCCGAATTTTGGATTCCTTGGTCTTACGTGCCACATCTACAGACAGACGGACGGACAGACGAATGGACGACAGACAATGGACCACGACTATAGCTCAGATGACTTATAGTCAGCTGAGCTAAAAAACAGAAAATATCCTTTTTCTTACTTTCAATATGACAATATTCATTTTTAAATGTTTGACTTTTTTCTTATGAGTTTCTCATTGACAACATTAATAACCTGCCATTTTCTTATTTTTCTGAGGGCCTGTTACATTTTCTTGTGAGGGTGAGAAACACTCAAGCCAGTGATACCTTTAATGCTCATGTAGTACAAAATAAACTAGAAAGGCTATGGGCCATCTGAAAAACATAAGGGCTTAAATATGCAATATCTCAAAACAGTGCTTCTAGATTTCAGCAGATTTGACCTTGCAGATCAAACCTTCAATTCTTCTAAAGTTATAGGGGTTGCAAGAATCCTAGAATTTTACAAATTTGGCCTTGAAGATCGAGGTCAATGTCACCAGATTTTGGTAGGAACAATGACTGATTCAATTTTTGGAAGAAAATATGTAGCACTTAAAAAGTTATTGCGTTCACAAGACAATTACTATAATTCGGCTGATTTGAAGATCCTGGTCAAGGTCACTTGTTTTCAAACTCACCAAAGGACTGGGTAGGAACAACTGATGTACCAAATTTGAGGACAAAATGTGAAATACTTAAACAAGGCCTACAGGCCTAATGCGAACCTGTGCATTGGGAAATACACCAGGTATAATGCTTCAACACTGGGCCATTACTTCTCATGTATATGAACAATGCAAGTACTAAACATTTTGAATAACAAACAATTACACAAACATCACTGCTGAAATTCTGGCATGGATGCACACAACACAAAAATGATTGCAGCTGGCATCACCAGTCTTGTATACAACAAAGCTATCAGAGATATATACATGTGCCCAATTTCAGACTCATATATCAAACCCCTCCTCAGAAATAAGCAGGGACACACACTGTGCAAAAATTATTGTAGGTGGCACCACCAGTCTTGTATACCACAAATCTATTCGATATGTATAAATATGCCCAATTACAGGCTGATATATCAAATTCCTCTGTAGAAATAAGCAGGCACATACACTGTGCAAAAGTCACTGTAGGTGGCGACACCTGTCTTATTAATGAGAAGGCCATCAAAGACACATAGACGGGTCACAATATCAGACCAATACATCAAACTAACCTTGAGTCTGATGCATGGGGCTGAACAGGCTTAGGTGAGAAAGGCAGTTGCCCCGAGTGAACTGTGACAAATTTGCTGGCTCAGGCTACTGCACTGAGTGAACTCATGACCTACACCTGGCTACACTTAGTGAACTTTTGACCTGTACTTGGCTGCACTGAATGAACATGAGGTGATCACATGATACTCATGAGGTGATCACATGCTACCCATGAAATGATCACATGCTGACCATGAGGTGATCACATGCCTTGTGCTTGGCCGCACTGACTGAACTCTTGGCCTAAATCTGGCTGCACTGAATGAACTCTTGATCTGTTGCCAAATCTGAAACAGTAGGCAGTTTCTCAACCTATTCAAGAAACATACACAATCTTGGCCTGTTATGTAACTCTGCTAAAATTTATCCAACACAAACCATTTGAACAAACCTGAGAAGGCTCGCCTCTGGAATCATTTCTGTAAAATATTGAACAATTTGGCTGGACTCTTTACAAGAAGAAGAAGTTTTTATCAGCTTTTCCCTGTAAAATCTAAGTAAATGCAGATAGCAAAAATAAGCTGAATCCATCAACATTTGATATGTGACTGATAATTGCATAACATTTGGGGAAGGTAGCTCCTGCTATTCCTGAGAAATTATGAATAATGTACAGATGATATGTAATATCATAAATCTACATTTTTTAAAAGCTTTTAAAAAACATTCTTGTCAATATTTTCCATAGATATTCTAAAATCTAAATGTCTAGAGGCATGATGTAATGGATGCTGATAAACTGGTGCTAGGCTAGATGTATCTGCTTCACACAGCTAACATATATGGTAAAATGACTCAATTCAATCTTTATAATTCAGCCAAAATTCATTTTTTGGAACCATAAAAGACAATTATTATTAGAATGATTCAGGGAATTATTCTTGCAAAATATTAAACAAACTGGCCTCAGTATCATCAGTGGAAAAACGTTTTGTAGGTTTATAACTCATATGGGAAAATACAGCAAAATGGCAAAGTTCAGCTTCCCATAACTCAGTTGGCTTCAGTGGCATCAGTTGAAAAACGTTTCGCAGGTTAATAACTCGTATAGGAAGATACAGCAAATTGGCTAAGTTCAGCTTCCCATAAATTAGCCAAAGAGCACTGAACCAAAACCATTTGAACAAACTTGAATTATCAATATCTGAGGATAATTAATGTGTGAGATTTAAGAATTTGGCCCAGTGGTTTTTGAGAAGAAGATCTTTGTATCCACTGAGCAAAAATGGGCTCTTATGGCATATGACTAAATTCAGCTTTCCATAACTTAGCCAAAAGTCACTGAAAAGAGACCATTTGAACAAACTTCAGAAAGCACTACCCTAGGATTATTTCTGTGCAATATTAAACATTTTGGCCAATGGTTTTCAGAGCGGAAGTTTTTTGTAGCTCTCAGAGTGATACAGGCACTGATGACCCCGTACAAAAAAGGCCGATGCAGGTGGCGCCACCAATACCTCAATTTCAGATATGACCTATGTGACCAACATTGGCATAAAATTTGTTGATGATAGCTACAGCAGTTTTTGAGATATAAATTTTAATATGCTTTTTTGCACAGTTAACAAAGTTCAACCTCCTGTAACTCGGCCAAAAATCTCCGCACTGGAACCATTCGAACAAACTTGAGAAAGATTGTTCCAGGGATCATTTCTGTACAATATTAGACAATTTGGCTGGGCAGTTTCGGAGAAGAAGATTTTTAAAGCTTTTTTAGCTTTTTCCCTATAAAATCTAAGAAAATGCAGTAAGAAAAAAAATAAACAAAATCCGATATAGTTTTTTGAATAACTGATTATTTGCAAAAAATTTGGTGATGCTAGCTCCTGCCGTTTTCGAGATAGCTATGGTTAACGTACTAACGATGCACGACGCACTACACACGACGCCGCACCATCGCATAAGCTCACAGGTTCGCTAACAATATGGCCAAATGGTTTCAGAGAAGAAGTTTTTTGTAGCCGTCAGTATGATATGGGCACTGATGACCCCCGTACAAAAAAAGGGCCGATTCAGGTGGCGCCACCAATACCTCAATTTCATATATGACTCATGTGACCAACATTGGTATAAAATTTGGTGATTATAGCTCTAGCCGTTTCTGAGATTTTAATTTTAGTGTGCTTTTTTGGACACATGACTAAGTTCAACCTCCTATAACTCAGCCAAAAATCTCCGACATGGAACCATTAAAACAAACTTGAGAGAGATTGTTCCAGGGATCATTTCTGTGAAATATTGGACAATTTGCCTGGACAGTTTCAGAGAAGAAGATTTTTAAAGCTTTTTTTAGCTTTTTCCCTATAAAATCTAAGAAAATGCAGTTAGAAAAAAATTAACAAATTCCGATAGAATTTTTTAGATAACTGATTATTTGCAAAAAATTTGGTGATGCTAGCTTCTGCCGATTTTGAGATAGCTAAGGTTATCGTACAGACGACGCATGACACACGACGCATGACAGACAACGCACTGCGCACGACGGACGATGCTGCACCATCGCATAAGCTCACAGATTTGCTAAATGTTATGGGGTTCACAAAAATTTTACATTTTGGCAAATTTGACCTTGAAGTTGAAGGTCAAGGTCACCAGATTTCAAACTCGTCTAAGATTTTGCTAGGAACAATGAGTGTTTCAAATTTTGGAGGAAAATATGAAGCCCTTCAAAAGTTGTCATGTTCACCAGATATCCTACAGATGACACTGCCGACTGACAATGGCACTGAAAACAACGTCTCCCCTGGGGGGGGGGGGGGAGTAGAGGGATTTAACAACAGATGAGACATGAAGTCCCAGTGAAAGTTCTGCCAGAATCAAGTGGTAGCCATCCTGAAGCATTAAATGAGGTTCAGGAGCAAAATTCTAACATATAATGATTCAGATAGCATCTGTCTGGAGATAATTGGCTTCTGGTTGATTCATCCCAGGAATATTTACCTATAAACATTCATATGTGGAACATCTGTCTGGTGAGGTCTGGTTAAAGAACAATAACACAGAGTATAATGTCTAATAGAAAAAAAATTACTATATATATCTGCAGTATAACCAATAAAGAAACTATGTAAGTTGTCTCTATTTTATACTGACCATTGAGGTCCCCTTGATATATTCTTTTTCAATTAGTTAACTTGATAATGATAGGAAAGGTTATCTTGGCATATATTTGCTCTGTCAAATTTTATGGTTATTTAAATATTTTTTCCCTTCTTTGAAGGTAATATATACAGCATATATAAAATAGTATAAAAAGTTTATTCCAGTCTAAATCCATGGTCTTTGTCATTCTCTTCCTTTTTGTGGCCTTTTTCTCTTTTTTTCTTGAACAATAAAGAGACTAAAACTTAAATAACAAAGAAACTGAACACTTGAACAATCAAGACATGAGACATGAATAATCAAGACATGGAAGACTTGAATAATCAAGAGAATGAAGACTTGAATAATCAAGACATGGAAGACTAAAATTCTGAAGACTTCAATATTCAAGAAACTGAAGACTTGAATAGTCAAGACACTGAAGACTTGTATAATCAAGACACTGAAGACTTGAATAATCAAGACACTGAAGACTAAAATTCTTACTCCTACCAAGATGTTTTACCTTTCAAGGTTTGTGAAAATAAAGTTAAACAATAACCTGACACACTACCTGTATCAGAATAAAAACCTCCATCACTCTGCCTGAGTAGACTTCCACCTGACCACAGTAAAAAATCTTAAGTCTCTATCTGCCTGAGCAGACTTCCTGTCTACTGGACCAATCAGCTATTTATAAGCCATCAGTCTTTTCATTATTCAAGTAATTTTTTTATTTATTACTTTTTATTAATTTATTTTATTTATGTTTTGTTCGTATTTTTTGTTGCAGGTAACCACCTCCTTTTTTTTAATGCTAGCTTTACTAAGTAAATGTACATCTGCAGAATTCTATTCCTGTTTCAGATTATGTGACAGGGCAGTATCACACACTTCCTCTCATTGTATATCCCCGCCTTAACCAGGCCCGGTGAATACTGCAACTGTGGTCCCTGGGTGTGTACCTCTTCCCCTTGTTGGATTATACCAGAGAGAAACACCTAATAGAGGCACTCAATTTGTGAGTGGAGCACAGCCGTTGGGTACGGCCTTCCCATTTAGCTTTCAGAGCACTCACTCACTTTTAAACTAAGATAAGGGAAATTATGCTTCATAAAACTCATATTCTTCTTGGACAGACAAATGGCATTCTTTAACAACACATATAAAAATGAGTATTTTTTAACATGTGTTTTTTCTATACTATTTAAATGAAAATAAACTATGTATTTTTTTTTTATTTTTTTACAAATAAGATAAGGGAAATTGTGCTTCATAAAACTCATATTCTTCTTGGACAGACTTTTAGCATTCTCTTCAGGAGAAGAGGAGAAGACTTCTGCTGATGGAATTATTCATTTTCTGACTCATGAACTAAACAAAAGATGAAGAAAAATGATTTTCCGTTATCTTTGCTGAGAGCTGAATGACAGAGCAGCCATCTTCAACATCAGCCTTCATGTGTGGCTTATTACAAGGCAAACGCTGTGGTCTTATCGTTTGTCTCTGGGCTCCATCAATCACTGCAGATTAGAATGCAGCTGAATATCTATAAATCCCCCCTAACCCTGGCTGGTCTTTGATCATCTTATCAAAATGAGGCTCCAGATGCTCATGAATATTCATGATGATACTGTCCGTGGTCATTCTTTCTTGTCATGCCTTTTTTCAATAGAAAAGCATGACATGTTTCTGAACTGTGGACACATCTTACATCATATTCTTAATTTCTTGTTTCATCCTCACAGGGCTATTTGAAATATTTATTTAACATTAACCTAACTTAACAATTACTTTAATTTGAATTCAATTTCTTTACAAACCTAAATGATACCAAGAAGTTTTAGTATTATAAAAAGTACTGATTGTCCATTCAAGGTTTCCTCTGAGGAATGACATTTAGTTAATCAATTGTTTCAACAAATATGCTATTTATATATTCCATTCATCTGATCTTTCTAAAGTCAAGTTGAGGTGCAGGATTTGGGGGTAGTTTATTCAATATCTTTGTAAATATACTATCAACATCACTTTATGTATGTTGGATTGTGTCCACAAAGATTCCAGAAAAGAAAAAAAAATCCATAAAAAAAAATGAGTCCGTGAAGCTGACGGTCATCATCAGAGACTAGTATGCTTGTCAGTTGGTCAAAGGTCGTGCTGCTTCAGTTAGTATTTTTCATGTATTTAAAACTAAAAATTGCAACCTGGGCAGGGTTTTGTGAGACTTAACCACCTCACCTAAAATTTGTTGTAAATTTACTATAAATCCAACCCTTCTACAAATTAAACAAGAGTATATTAGGGATATAAACAATTATGACAACTACCATACACTGACCTTGTCCATCTTCTTCTCTGATGTCTCTTCTTTCAGCATGGCCAATAAAGCCCTGATGTACAAGCCCCACATTTTTTCTGCAAGTATAAAAGTGGCCTGTGGGTGAAGATGCTCCATTAAATCTTTGACAATACTTAAGTCCTGCAGCATATAGCCATATTGATATGATCAGATTTCAGGATCCGCATTCTGTGCATATGGAATCTTAGCTTAAGACACTGATAATGTTGGTAATATATAACCACAAACACAACATCTCACCTGGTAAATGATGTTTATGATCATGACAGAAGTGTGCAGCTTTTCATTTATTCATTGATGAATTTATTTACCTGATGTCAAATTTATTTCTCTTGGATCTGAATACTGACAATTATTGTCTTAACCCATTTTAACTTTGGTAACTATGATATTCTCTGCTTGGAGGTTACTTTGACTGATGACATTCCCATGATTCCCTGCATTTGTTCTAAATATGAAATAGCTATCAGACTCCGCCCTATCATTTTAATTAACATCTGGACAATATTTTATGCAGAAGTCAACAATCCCATAACTATAAGTGATTATTTTAGTTCAAATAGCAACCGAGCCTTTTTCCAAATTCAATCATTGTAACCACTACTGAATAACTGAGCAAATGAATAATGAACGTACCCACACACATCTTAATATTAACCTTTTAATGTAAACATCAAACCTCAAATGTAGTTGATGTATTCAATGAAGTTATTGTTTGGAGAGTTTTATAAGTACTTGGAAAAGTCAATGAACTTGGGATTATGGGTAATCAACTTTACAATGTAAAGATCCCTAACCTGTTATTCTCATGTTAAATGGAATAAAATAACAGAAAAAAAGACAGATGAACAGTTGGATGGAGAGTGGTTTGGACCGGCAGCTTCAGACCAATGTCCTACAGTGTGTGGACACATGATCCTCAAGAGTCAATAAGTGAATTACCGGGTGATATGTACAGAAGTTGAGGCAAGGTTTTAGCTATTTACACATACCCTGTCAGACTAAATCCCTGCTCCGATGCATCGACACACAGGTTATTTACCAGGCTCTCTCTACAGGTTTAAAATCAATACACTATCATAAAGGCCAGTCATCTAATTTCACATTTCAACACTTTCACGATCATAAAAGTGTCCCGGGCTAGCAGATCTGATCAAATGGGGTAAGTAATTCTTCAGGGCACTCTGATGGAAGGCGTTCTGTCTGCCTGACCCTCCCGAGAAGGTGGTAGGGCCTGGCTATAAACCTGTAATTTCACACTTGGTTGCGGCCGCTCAGGCCGTTTGATGGGCGTTTTAATCAATGTGACAAAGAGAGCAATATGCATGCAATCCTGGCCAGATCCTCACCACTCAAGGATCCCTGTGTCATGTGACTTCATCGATGGGGATTTCAGGCGTGTCTTGAGGGGATTTGCTACAGTAACAACTCTCGCTTTCACTTGTTCTCTGGGTCAGGTCACTTGGAGACTGGACTTAACCTGTTGCCGTTCCGATGAAAATCTGTACCACTGGATCTCTAAGACCGAGGCTGACAGGATACTGAACCTCGTACAGTTCCATGAAGATTAACTTTAAATCTCTTCTGGTAAGTTATGATACACAGCATTTCATATAGCTCCATGTAGATTAACTTTAAAACCCTGTTTAGAAGTCATGATATGCATGTATATATAGCATCTTTCTGTATGTAAGTTTAAATATAGGACTAGAAATGTTATTACATATTGAATACTAGTATTACATATTGAATCATATTATGCCATGGACATATTATGACAATAAGTTTGTTTCACCATAAAACCACTTGCATACAGCTGCATTTTTAACTTTATTCAAAGGTCAGACCTGTTAATTTAATTTGATTCTCTTTCAGTATACTATATTTGCTAAGATACCTCATAATTTGTATAGGATTTCTGGTCTGTTGCACGAGATGGGGTTGGATGTTTATTCATTTGTGGCTTGTGTTAAGCTTTTTATATTCCCTTTCTTGAGTGTCTATACTCTTCAAAAGCCATGTTAATATTCCTTCATTAAATCATCATAAAAATTTAATTCTATTCTTAAGGATTTCTTTTCATACAATCAGAATTTCTGATTTACCTCAAGATGTTTAAATTCAGCAATTAAGAGTTAAAACATGTGTAAAATCTGTAATGATCCTGAAAGAAAATCATAAATTTTGAATCTTAACATTATCATGATAAGCATAACATATACATAAATTCAATGAATAGCAAATACTCTGCTTTAAATAATATATCTTAAATATCAAGCTATACCCAGAACATGGATAGCTTAGAACTTGTTCACAGGAAACCTTGTATATGTATATTATTTACCAATATTTGCAAAGTGATACTTTGGGCACAGATGGTCATGGGTAGTCTCAATATAATCTCCACAGCTGGTAATCAACTACGGAGTAGTTTTCAATAATACCAGCCAATGTTATATTTGTTTACAGCCAATCATGATTAGTGAAGGAGCTTAGTTTTCATTGTTGGAGTAACTGAGCTCGTTATCGGCATAACGAACCATATGACCTCAAGTCACAGATTACACTGACCATTAGCTAAAGGCAAGAAACGTGTACCGGGGTCATGACCCGCCGTGTATGGACTTGAGTGAGTGATTGTATCAAGTATGAATACTAGTAATTATGTAGACTGGCTACTGATTATGTTTAATCATCTGATGTCTGCCAGCATGTGAACTATGACTATCTAATTTAAAGCCCTCAGGAGTACCAATTTATATGTGAAAGAGCACCAATAAGAGATCATTTATATGTAAAACAGCACCAATATGAGATCATTTATATGTAAAAGAATTTATTAAATTTGTAATGAATGTTAGCTTAATCAGACTATTTCGCTGGTATGTGCCATCAGTTTTTTTTTTCTGAATATACTTTGGAATACAAATGTACATTGAAAAGAAGAAACATGCATGTATCTGAAGTAGGAAACTGACTGGCCAGATGCAGGATTAGTTAAAAAGAGCAGCCACCTTTAATATCAGTGTCTGCAAGTTAAATATTGAAAGATAAAACATTTTTGGTAATAATAATTTAATTTTAACAGCCCTTAAAGCATTATTGCTAATAAATAAATTACCATATTTTTAAGTATTCAAAGCCAACTCAAGATTGCTGGCCTGTATAAATATTATTAATGTATAATAATATGTTATATTTACACACACACATCAAGGTGCTCCACTTCTCCACTTCCAAATTTCATAGAGCGCTACAATGAGCAGGAGAGAGATGGAAGAGCTTAAACTTGCAACAATTTTAACGCTTTTTGCATCATTTCATAATTTTATTTTTGCAGAGGAGCAAATCTCTTTTGAAATAAAAAAATAAGTGTGGCTGCCCGTTGAAGGAATATAGAAGCCTGATATATTTATATTTCTTATACACATTCCATTTCTAAACACTGTAATGGTTTTGTTTTCCCTCCAGAAGCCCAGTGGGGCAGCTTGTTCACAGAACCATTGTGTCATCAATCATATCTGATTCACGGGTTACGTGAGCAACTGCTGACTGTGAGGTTGGATCAATCTTGCAAACGTTGTTATCACAGTAACTCTAAATTTAAATTGATTAATGGACTCGAAGGTCAAAGACTTGTACATGAAACATACCAATATTTTTTTATCATCTTGTACCTTTTAAACTATTTTTGTTAACTTATAATTTTACTATCATGATCACTCCATTTTCAATATACAGATTTTTTAAATTTCTTTTGCAACATCAAATTATTATATAGTAAGAATATATATATATATATATATATATATATATATATATATATATAGAAAGTCAATATAAAAATAAATCAATACTCATTTGAATTATGGAATCATGGAATTATCATAAAATTATCACAATCATGAGTAGGAGATTTTAGGATCATTTTGGAATGTTAATAAGATTTCGGAATGTCTCTATACCAAAGACTTCACTAGCCTAAGTAAGGCATCTAATATAATTCTCTCAAATCAATAGTTTGAGCTTTAATACTGTAGGGTCATTAATGACACCCTGTTCTTCTGTTGACCTATTAGGCACTGGGAGGTCACGCCCTCATAGAACAAAGATGGAGGCCGTGATGTGCATGGCTGTAACTTGTCCACGCATGGTTCCTTGGCATAACTGTACATTAACCAGTTCATGCTCAAGAGGAATTTACATATTGATATATTGGACTGGCGGGATGGAGGATTTGCGTGAACATGAAGTGGCATTTACACACCTTTTATGTGCCTCAGTTTACTCACCTGTCTGCTTTGACAATGGCTATTACTTGGGTACACAACATCTGTCCTTTAATCACATAACCAACCCACCCACGTGTATTTAATCTGCATAAATACCCGGCAATTGGTTCTCCATCAGTGACAGCATAAAAAATTACATACAAATAATGAATTTGTACATACCAAGAACACTTAATAAGTTTTATAAACATTTTTACTTAAAGATATATAAATATATATCCAATTACAGGGGTAAAATTCAACCACCCATGTCAGCACCCTGTAATAGTGTAAACATACAAAATTCCTGCATACACTACTTGACCTGGATCAGTTCTGCTACAGAGAATTTTAGTTTTAAAATGGCCATTTTATCTAAAAATTTAATTGAAATTTGAATGGTGGCATTCTGACATATCTTGCACATAGAGAAAACATGCATGAATAAGCAAAGAAACAGACGGAATGACAGATGAGTGGCTAGACATAAAACTATGACTTTATAAAAATATCAAATTAACAGCACAGCTGCTATATCAACAAATGTACTAAATATATCGCCCAGCTTGTATACATGACAAAAAGACACATTATCTTGACTTATAGATAATATAAATCAGAATTCCAAAGGTATGATGCACAATAACTTGTGGTTAAACTGTTGTCATGGTTATCATTCCACACATTACTAGGAGATGACATGTGGAAAATGGTATATTTTCCTATTTATTTTTAGTTGCAGTTCATCAAAGAACACTGATCACAGCCACAAACACAAGAAGTATGTTCCTCATGATAATTTTGCCAAGATGTTCAAATATTTGTTTATTAATAATATTTCTCCTTGGCATTTGCACAGATCTATATTCAAGAAATTTACAATAGAGGTATTAAAATAAGATTACATTTCTCCCAGAAAGAAAATGGCTAACCTTAGGATAAATAAAGATTCAGGCCTCTGCGTATAGGTTAATGCTGTACCCCAATATCCATGCAGTCAAGCAAGAAGGAGTCCGCTTTTGACGCCCTACTACATGTACCATTTTCAAGAACCTTTACTTGCCCCAGGCAAGCAGTCAACCATTAATATCAAGCACTGTCCAGCCAAGTCAGAACTATATTTAGCCAATGAAAAAAATTCGATATATATTGAATGAAAACAATGAAAATATAAAAAACAATTATCCATAGACCAAAAAATACTTTATAAATATTCATAATTGTATTCTACTGGCTTTATACCATAAATAACCTAGAAACATCTGGTGCCAGTACTTTCATTTTACTTGTTGTACTCTACACGCTAATTAATTATTAAATATCTCTGTATGAAATGAAGCTGCTAGTCTAATTACACAGCTTATTGGCTTGGTCGGAAAAAAACCCTGAAATACGCACACCTATATAATAGATAAAAGGCAGCATGATCAATTATTGATGGGGTTGAAATTACCAAAATTAATCATACGGAAAGGAAAGTGTATCTAACCCAGGTTTTGTATTCCTGATGGAAATACTGTAAATATAATATTCAAGGAAAGGTCTTCATAAAATACTCAGCCAGGGACTATGATTTAGTGCAAACTAGAGAGTTTTATGAAATATGAAAGTCTGTATGACCAGTATAAAGTATAAAAGGGTACATTTATCCCAGATAGCATGCATATGTAAGACCCGTGAGGGACCCACAATGGCAGTCCACCTGGACCTTCCTATATGCTTTCTGCACCTGGGGTTGAATGGGATGCTCCCATGCAGGGGCAGATCCAGGAGGAGCGGGGGGGGGGGGGGGGGGGGGTTAGGGGGTTTAACCCCCCCCCCCCTTCCTGCAAGAAATTACCTTTTTGCAGTGTTTTCCCAATTTTTTAAGCCTAAACCCCAACCACCTTCTGGGATTTTTGGACCTCTTTAAGGGTATTAGTCCCTCTGTGTAACCATAAACCCATCCCTTCTCAAAATCCTAGATCCACCCCTGTCATGGGCATAAAACGTGTCTCAAATGCTAAATACTGCAAGGTCTAATCAGCACAAGACATGTTAATATACATACCATCATTAAACTTATAATCCTCAGCTTTTCAAAAGTAATATATCATTTTTGTTGTTCTTCTTTATACCAATCAACAAAACATAAATGTCTTCCCATAGGAGCCCAATGTCCCAGCCTTTGATGGGTCTTTGAAACAAAAACATTTAAACCAAAGGGGGGACCCCATGTGGGACTTAAAATGTGCAATGAAAATGTCATGGCTAAGTCCACATGCTTCCCCTATGACTTAATACAGGTTATGATGGATTAATAGGAAAAGCAAAAGTGACTGAAAATTCAGACTTTACATGTTCAATGTTTTTTTTAATTTTAGAAGAAGTATTTTATGATACACAGAGCACTATATAATATAATGAAATATAATATAATATTATATTAATGGTACATAAACAATATAATTCAATATAAAATAAAATAATGCAAATCAAATATATAAATCCAGTTATATTACACACATGGTATAGCACACCTCCATAAAATATTACTTAACTAGATGTGTCGGAACGACACGAATGCCCCCGCCTGGGGCAAATTAGAAACATTTGTTAAATTTTGTAAAATTTTTATGTTCAGGAGGTGTCGTATGGTGTCGCACCAAAAACAGACCAATATCTGCAGGCATTGCGAAAAAAAGTCTGTACATGTGTATTTGTCATGAAAATTTCTATTTTTCATGAAACTTTCTATATTCAAGAGCAGTCAAGGTCAAAAGTAGGTCAACTGGGACAAAACAAGAACTTGATCTGTAGATGGTAATTATCTGCCCACACACCAAAAATCAGGCCCGTATCTGCAGTCATTGCGAAAAAAAATCTGTACATGTGCACTTGTCATGAAAATTTATATTTTCTATGAAATTTTCTATGTTAGGGCACCGTCAAACAGTCAAAAGTAGGTCAACTGAGACAAAACGTGAACTCGATCTGTAACTGGTCATTATCTGCCCACGCACCAAAAACAGACCAATATCTGCAGGCATTGCGAAAAAAAAGTCTGTACATGTGTATTTGTCATGAAAATTTCTATTTTTCATGTAATTTTCGATGTTCAAGAGCCGTAAAACGGTCAAAATAGGTCAACTGGGATGAAATGCGAACTCGATCTGTAACTAGTCATTATCTGCCCACACACCAAAAATCAGGCCAATATCTGGAGGCATTGCGAAAAAAAGTTTGATTTTGGAATGACGGAAGGACGGACATGGGTAAAACTATATGCCCCAGCCACTTTGTGGCGGGGGCATAAAAATACCTGCCAGCCTAGCATTAAGTTTTATATGCAGTATGTGAAGTAAACAAGCACACCAAAATAAATAAGTATATTACTAAGCTCAAGACATTGATTTCCTTAAGTATGTGATACAAAGCTCTCATACGATCAACAGAGGTATCATTTTTGTTTGTGGAAGAACAATGTAATTATATTCACAGCAATGGCAGAAGAACACAATCAAATCTTATGGTAGACACTCAGTGATGTTATAATAGAGGTTCTACCTGTGTAACGATCAAAGGGATACCTGATCTTATCTAAGTGTGCCATTAAAGGTAGCATAAAACATGACTATTCATAGTATATCTTATTTAGTGCTCCAAACCTTAACAGTTTACATCTAAAATCAATGAAATATACTGTTGAGCTATCAAAATGATGAAACATTTTAAATGATTGTGATATATTCACCACTAGGGAAGAGAGAAATAAAAACAAGCAATTCTAACTGATGACATAAGTAAATGCAAAGTAATCCACAATGGACGTTTTTGACTTCACAAAGATGTCATTATTGTCTCATTAACATTTTTAACAGCCACAGACATATTAAGTCTTCTGTGTAGGAGCATTTTTGGGGCTCATTTACATAATAAGGTCAAACAGGTAAAGCATAAAGGTGGTGTGGTCAACAGTGTCATATTGATATGGACTATAATGTTGAATGGATATGGACTAATAGTGCAGAATGGATGTAGACTATAGTGTAGAATGGATATGGACAACCCTAGAATGAGTATGGACTATAATCTAGATTGGATGTGGACTAAAGTATAGAATTAATATGAACTATAGTGTTATATGGATATGGACTATAGTGTAAAATGGATCTGGACCACAGTCTTATAATGGCATGGGCTATAGAGTAGAGTTGGTATGGACAAGTATAGAATGGATATGCTCAATAGTGTAAAATGAATATGGACCAGAGTGTAAAACAGAAATGGACTACACTGTGGACTAGGTATGGAATAGAGTGTTAAATGGATATGGATTACAGTTTTGAACAGACATGGAAAAAACTGAAAAATGGATACAGATTGTGTAGTCAATATGGACTAAAATGTAGAATATATATGGACTGTAGTGTAAAATATGGTAATGACCTATAGTGAAGAATAGATATGGCTTACATTGTAGAACAGACAGATTATAGTATAGAACTTATATATGGATTATAATGGGGAACATATATGGAGTAATTAACAACTATAGTGTAGAATGGATGTAGACTATAGTTTCAAATATATGGATTACAGTTAGAGCAGATAAGGCTTTAGTGTTGAATGGGTAGAACAATTGTGGAGCATGGTAATGTAATGTTCTTGGTGCTGGACTTGTGATGGTTGTGGGTTCGTGTTCTGTTCTGACTGCCTTCCTCGCTAAGACTCCTAGCAAAAGTCATTACCACAAGGGTGCACTCTCACCATCCAGGAGTGAATTGGTATTGGTGAGGGGCAGTACCCAAATGCTTGGATATTATGCAAGTTTGCAAATTCACCAAGCTTACATTTCACTCGGTAAGATTGCTGTTTTTTTGAGAGATCTTTATTAATGAATGCCAGTATATGGCTCAGATAGAAAATATAATGGAATGCTAATATATAGTAGAAAACAGACAATTAACAATGTGACAGTTTTACAGGTTATGGTCAAATCCTATGTACTTAATGGAGTGATGCTTATTATGGAATGCTATTACCTGGCAAAGATGTTACATGTTAATGACATTCCATTTGGCCCATTAACAGATTACTGGTCATCGTTATTCATACACACAAGTATCTCCTGGGTCCCCTGAGCCCTATTTACAAATTGACTTCACACTTATGTAAGCTTAGTCAATATCTCCGAGGGCAGGAACTCATCTGCAGCATGTCTAGAAGTTGCAGCCTTGGTTAATATGCTCCACGTTACTGCAGAGTATGTAATTACAAAGCCAGTGTAAAATATAGTCTTGCCACATGTCCGCCAACCCTGAGACCCTATCATAAAACCCTAGTACGAAATAGTGTGCTCGCCTGGACAAAAGGCAAAACAAACACCCACAACTAGCCCCTTATGTCTCCAGTCAATATTTAGCGGCTCCGGGGCTTAGCTGTATAGATTGGTGCTGGCCACCTAATCGGCCAGGTTTACTATGGATAGCTGCAGCCGGAAGGTACAAAGTGATTTCCAAGTATAAAGGCTGACCTCTGGAAGTCAAGGGAACAAGAATAGAATTTGGGGAAGGGACCCTCGCATGTCAACGCTGTGTGAAGTGACCCTTTCTGCCCCAGTGCTCAGGACACAGGGAAGAATAAACATTTGTCATATATTGGTGTGCTTGTAAAAACATGGCCAAATTGGAGAGTACATGAACGTCTTTTGTCCAGGTGTGACCTCTGCACCCTCGCCACTTTGGAGGCAAGAAAAGAGCATGTCTCTCCTATAGGAGAGTGTTCAGAGCTATTGACAAGACAAACCTCCCTCAGAGGATAACAAATTACCACCTCAAGCGTTCAGAAGGAGCCCCGCCACGGATTGCGCCATTCATATCAGTGGATATTCCCTCCCACTACCTGAGAAGGTCAGTTAAGTCAACTTTTAACATATACTGCTAAACTTTATAAAGATGTTTTCTTCATTGGAAATTTATCAAATTTTCTGCTTTAGGCAGTTGTGATAAATGTGAGAGGGCCAGCAGTGTAGGCTCTTAAAGTACTACAGAATTAATTATAAAATATACATTTCACAAAATTCTTAATAGAACATTTGTAGGCTCTCCCTGGATATGTTTTGAACCATTTAATATCAGATATGTCAACATCAGAAGGTCAATAATTTCAACCCTTAAGAATATGACACAATTTTAACAAGATATTTATCAAAACTTGCTTTACTTTCTTTTAAAGAATTTTCCAAAACATCCAAATGAGACATGCTTTGGGTATTTTTTGGTATTTTTGAATTTGCGAACTGAATTTTCCTTTGAAATTTCCAGACAGTTTTGATATCAGCTGATAGTCACGTCTTGTACCTGAGATTATGAACAGTGTTATCTCTTCGTAGTTTTCCTGAGACTTTTTCTGATTTTTTGGGGTTCCTTTTTATAAATTCTCTCAGGTAAAACTTGTTTGAGTTGAAAAAGTTAGAGCTACTGCTCTCCAAATTTAAGGAAAAATATAAAATTCATCCAGAATATAAAAATATCAAAATTGTACAAAAAAATTTAACAATTGATACTTCATGTCCTATTATAGTTTAATAATACACTGAAACCTCGAAATTATGACTACTGATTGGACCTCAATAAAGTGATCGCATTTTCCAGGTGTTTGTAAGAGTAAAAATGAATTAGGACTGTGAAAAAGTGGTCCTTATTTTGAGGTGGTCGCTAAACCGAGACGGTCATAAGGTGAGGTTTCACTGTGTATGTTTGTTACAGAGTGAACTGCCTTGAATGTCTTGAGTGTGCACAAATTTAAGGATCCCAAGCAAAACAAACTCACATACAAACATACTAAACAAAATCCTGATGATTCTTTTAAGTACCTATATTTCCTTTTCCATTCAAAATACTAACACAGGAGCTCTAATCTTTAAATAGATTAGCAGGATGCCCATCACTGTGTACAAAAGCTGAATGGCCTCAATTTGTACAATAAAAATAAAAGTATGGAACAAGTGTTCCACGTAAAAAAAGTCCTGAAAGCCAGCAGTACACGAAGGTGCTGACACTAATTGTTCCTAACACGGACTCTCAGGATTTAAGTTCACTAGCAAATTGAGATCCCACCTCAGGGTATCACACTCCTAAATTAGGATTCTGTTCCCAAATTAGTAACAAAAGGTGCCCTGTTAACAGGCCAGTCACATGACCCCTGCAGACAGGCCCCTGTTCTAAGCCACCTTTCTATGCTGCCTTTCAAGTGAGCTAAAAATAAAATATGCTCAAAACAGGATGAGCACAGTTTTAACTGGAAATACAATTAGCGTACAAGAAATCATTACTGTCTTCACAGTTTATCTTTGTCATAACACCTGTGAATAAAACATGTTGTAAGGACTTCCAATAAGTGAACAATGGCCGTAAATCAGTACTTTTTCTCCAGAGGTGGACATATAATACAACCAGTAAGAAGATAGAACAACCACAGTAAAAAGATAGACCTGTGCTTTCACTGATATGAGATAATACCTGGTTACCTAGAGTCAAGTATGAAAGAACGCCTATTCCGTTAGACTTAATCTATCACACTGAGAAGGGCAGATGATGCAGGGAGCCATACCACAGTACACAGGGGATCAAGTGTGAATTAAACGAACTCACTAATAAACCTCTAAATTACCCCAGCATTGTGGGTTTTTTCCTAAAGGACAATCATGTCTGTTCCCGACAAGCTCTCCACGGCGGTGATAAGCCTTGCCGGATTATTTGTTTTACACTCTCCTTAGCCTCCAGCAGTCTCGTTAAAGCTACCGCAGACCCAGACATGCTTGAAATCAAGCGTACTGGACACAAGTTATTTGCTCCGACAGCAATTCATCCAGTCAAATCAGTTTTTATCCATCCCCTCTGGTCAATACTGACTTTGCCATCACGAAGTCCTCGCAGTAACCTGAGGAGAAAAAACTTGACCAGGTGGCACTGTACCCCTCCAAGTGCACTTGTTTTGATTGATAAAAATCCTGAACGTGACAGTCTGCAGGGGAACGTATTATTGTAAAACCAGCACAAAACACACAAAGTCTCTGTCTGGCTGTCATGACATTTGCTGATATTTTCTGATAATCTGAGCAAAGTCTGTTGACTTTTAGCCCACTGATGAGTACTTTCGCAGGTTTATCATTTATCCTTTTGATTAAGCCATGATTTACAGTCATTAGCAATGCACTATGGCCATGCATTATACAGATTACCCTGCGCAGTTTCAAAGTTAGTTTCGCACTTGAATCATATTTATCAATTGAGTAATGACTGACTGAATGTTAATTTACTTGAGTCATTATAAAATCACAGCATTTCCTCATGCAGCTACAAAAATTTCAACTCCTAACAAGCAAGGATTTAATTTTATTCAATTTTCGTAAAACATTTTCATAAAACATATAATTCTCACTATATCCCATTAGCAAATAATTCAAACAATGGAATAATTTCCAATTAGGTATGAGGTAAGAGTATGTATCACTTTTACAACTGCCATTTTTGTTCTCTTTTTTTCATGTGTAGTGCCATTTTAAAAGTATACTATTACACCTGAAGTACTTCAAAGAAGTTTACCAAAATTAAGAATATCCTATCAAGTATATGCTGAAATATCATAAACATGTGGACTTGGCATGACAATATAACAAACAATAACCAAATAACAAAATGCATACCATGTGGTTCTCTCCCTAGGCTTTATGCCAAGATTTTATAAACTTGCAAGGTCATAATGAGGAGCAAATCTTGGTGTTGCATTTATTACAGCTACAGGCATTAACTGAAGGTCCTTGAACTAATAATTTCCAGACAAATGTTCATGTGACCAATTATCCTACACACAATGTTGCTTACAAGAAGTTCCAATCTTCCCCTGTGCACTGAATCTTTGTACAAAGTGTGGCTTTACTGAACTCAGTGAAAGAACACCAGCGACATTCTGAATGTCGATAACAAAAGATTTTATCTTACGTGATGCAGCTACAGGATGAAAATGACAGGTCAATGACTGCACAAATTACTATGTCACTATTTTCAAGTAAGGCCTGCATCAGAAATGTTTCAGTCTGTGATACCAGGTGCATTAGCGTTAAATATCAGAAGCTGTAATATCAGATATCGGCAGCTGATACTTATATGATCGTCCTGTGAGTGGTGGAGCTGTAAGTTGTATTTGGGTATCGATGTGTTCACTTGCCATGAAGTGAGGCAGTCTCCACACATACACAGCCAATACAGCTGATACGGGCCACAGGCAATGATGCAGAACTGCTCTGCAGCACAGCGTGGAACCATGCATACCAGCTTTATTGATTTCATGACAGTAAGTGAGTTTTATTATGGAAAGACCTACTACGACCTCCACTAGGCCAGTCCCTTGTTATAACGTGCCTTCTCCAATTTAAAAATACACTATTGTTAGTGTAATTGCTCTTCACTTAATTAGTATGAACAGACTAGGTTTGGAATCGAATTTGTGCTTAACCTAATACTAGGGATGCATGATATTATTGATATATCAGTATATTGCAATAATGAGCATCGCATATTGCATATTGTGATATTCAATATTTTTCTATATATCTCTCATTCATGACTAAAACTGATTAATTGTTTTAAATGAAAGTTAGAGTTAAAGTAACAATATCAATACTGAAAGAACGTCAAAGACCTTATTAGAAAAAGTACTAAGTACACAGGATTAAGTTCACTCTGTGGTCACACTGTCCCTTTAATAACAAGGCTTTTTTTTAATTGTATTAAATTGAGAATATGACCCCCCAAAAGAGCTTTTGAATATGTATTATTTGTTTCTATTCTTATTTACTAACTTGACACCTTTCAAACACATTTTCTGTGGCAGG
Organism: Sipunculus nudus; assembly: GCA_026874595.1. Lineage (NCBI taxonomy): Eukaryota > Metazoa > Annelida > Sipuncula > Golfingiida > Sipunculidae > Sipunculus > Sipunculus nudus. The sequence goes on along the minus strand of CM049307.1, from coordinate 40,965,843 downwards.
TACAAAGCATGCATGAAAATATTCTTGATACTGTGTTAATTTGCACTGCGGAAACAGTATCTGTTCAGCACTAAATCTGCCAAGCATCTGGAAAATCCCACATTGAATATCGAAACCACCTGTTGTGTGGGGTTCTAATTTCAAGGATCAAAATGTGGAGAAATACAGGCTTTGTGTGAATAGAACCCAGATTGGAAGTTACCATGTTGATATCATATATAAAAGATATACAGTGACCACAAGTGTAGTGTGTAGTGTACACAGCTTGTGTTTGTACAAGATAGCTCAATAAGTCATTCTTGAAGATGGAACTTAATGATATATAAATTGTCAAGTTTGGTGAGTATTGAGGAAAAAAAAACTTATTTTAATTTGTCTTTGGAGTCTATTTGACAGTATATGTATCTTTGTCTGTACATTTATCTTTCACTCTTGGGAGTACAAATCTGAAAAACAAAAAATATGAATTTTGCAAAATGAAAAAAAAAAGAGAAACACTCCACTAAATTTAAACCATCAAGTATATTTTCTGAATACTGTCTGACATGATTTCCCCAGAGGAAAGGTTTCCCAATCATATCCCCCTTGGAGGTGGTAACATGAAAAACGCCCATGACAGGTCCTATTCTAAAGTGACCATCCAGCAAGTTAAATTTTCTAACAGCCATAAATTATTCAGCATGGAAAAATTAAAATAATACTTTTTGAAGAAAATTATTCTCTCTCTGAATATTCCTTATATACAATATGGTATTAACAATAAAGGTAATCTGATAAAAAGAAATATATTAAAGAAATGAAGTTACACATACCATGAAAAAAATTCTATCCAAATAACTTTGCCATGCTGCTCTCAGTCGGTGCTTTTTTTAGGCTGCCTTGCGGTTCATATCAAAAGACTCAATGCTGAAAATTCAGATAATTTATTAACAGGCCGGTCCCCACGGCCACACTGTCAACATAGATTATGGGTGTATACTGTTATATCTGTATCTCGGGCTCATGTCTGACCCTGACACTGTTATGTAAATGCCCCTGTGGAAAACTCCAGGGGACAAGAACCAGAATAAAAGAGAGCAAGAGGAAGATGATTTTTTTTAAGGGCATTTTTTATTTGGTAGGACTTTAAATGGACAAACATTTTGAGGGGGAAAAGGCTTACTTTAAATTTTGATTGTTTGTTTAGAATACTGTCTGTTAATTAAACCTTAGATTCTACAATATACAATATACAAACTGAAGAATAAAAGTAATTACTTTCTAGATTGTTAAACAAGAAAGCTTTATTATAATGTAAGTCTAATTTGAGTTGTACATGTGGTTGGCTTCATATTCAAGTGGTTAAATTTTGCAAATTTAACCATTACAGTGTTTCGCGAAGGTTCCATTTTCAGGACCTTACCAATCAGTATCTAAACAGATTATATCCATTATTATATTAATAATTTAAACAGCGCACAAAATCATACCAATTTGACCAATAAAAAAATTTGGAAAAACATGGAAAACATAAGGAATGGAAATACTTGTTTATAATTGGCAGATAACACATAATTATTTGTAATATCAATCTTTAGTTTACATACCACATAAAATATATGTTCCTATTTGTAATATGAGTCTTTCAGGTTTATGGATAATGTACATGAAATGCCAATGAAGCTGTGGTATAAAGGACTGTTCATCTTTGTAGATAATACATTTTATTCACGAAGGCTTTATTTTCGTGATAATTCATTTCCCTTTCCCAAATTTGAAATCTTCCTGAACAAAAAGCAAACCACAGTATTTCTGCCAACTAAACAGAGGACAAAAATATTGTTCAGCAGTGTTTCTTTCATAGACATATCCATAAAACACCTATGAGACTTGACCATGCAGGCTCTTCCATACTCTAATGTCAATTGACACTTTCACACAGTAACGGTCTGTAACTGAGCATTTTGGTCAAAATGGTGTGAATGAAGCTCAGGAGGTTTTTCAACTATTCCCAATGATAATCAATAGTCTTGAAGCAGCAACTGGATCACTGTGAGTCGTGTGCTTGTGTCAACTTATATTGTTACATTGTTTTACATATGAAATGTACACCTCATGCATTGGTGCTAGATACTTGCACAATACAGTTTGAAACAGTGTGTCCTCAAGTAAATGTCCATCATTTCAAGCAACCAAAATATTTGTTTTGTTTGTTTTGATAATGATAATATCTAGATGATAATCAAAGTGGTGCTTAATTTAATAACCAATCTTAATCAACTGATCAGCTTATTTACTTTATATGCAATTAATATCCACAGGATGAAAGGAGGCAGTGTTTACCCAGGTGTTCAGAATATTTGGATGGTGGTAATGCAGTGTCACAAAAGCCTTTAATGTGACTTTGGATTTTCAGAGGTGTTGAGTTACCTATACCTCCTCCTGCACATTTTCTGTAAAATTAAAATACAAGATATATGGATTTATTCTTTTTTTTTTTAATTAATTTAAAAGTACATCCATACATAAATGTAAAGATATTTGTTACATACCAGTAGAAGAACTGCTAAAACTAAAATAAGTTTACGATAAGTATAATTGCTAAGTATTATTTGTCACAAGTTTCTGCTATATTAAATATCCTTTAGTCATCAGTTGATTGTAAATCTATCATATCTTTACTTTCTAATTAATTTCTGTTTAAAGGGGTCTATTCCAATATCTGACACCTATTAACTATATATAACCCCATGAACCTTTTAAAAAGATAGGCTAAAAATGTTGATCCAACACAGGCTGTTTGTTTTGTGTATATATCCACGTTTATAACGTGGGGTGCCTGCCAAAATATTCCAAACACATTGAACTAGGACATCTGGCAGCGAGTCAAATCATGTAACACATTTTCGCATAGGGCACTTTGCAACTGTCATTAGTGACCATTCAACTCAAACATTTATGCAACCAACTACCTAAGGTTACATTTTTTTCTGTTTGTCAACATTGCTTTGTTTACTAACAGCTTGTAGATAAACAAGCTTATAAATCCATCACATAGGTATTATAAGAACTTTTCCTAATGGGAATTACCTAGAGTCCATTTACATATAAGCAGACTAAGCCAGAAATCACATAAATATACTTTAGAAAAAGCTGGTGTATAGCTGACTTTAAGAAAGTGTAGCAACAACACCACGGGCAAGAAATGTGGATTACAGTCTTAATGAGCGGGGTCTGAATGGACGTGCTGCTTTTGAGCATGGTTTTAATACGGCGGTCTGGATGGGCGCGTGACCTAATTAGGTCTTGATGGGCCTGGGCCGTCTGACCGTGTTGCACAATGTGAATGGAGAGGAACGCTGGTATCTTTGATATTCCTTCACATATATCAATAAACAATTCTTGAAATAACAAAGGAGTATGACTGGCCGTGTACGACCATGTAAATAGAGATTAGCATTGGTATTTTTTTATGAACCGTCAGTGATATCGTTTAACAATTATGGGAAACAACAAAGCAGTACCGGTCGCCGTGCCTGTTCATGTGATTTTGGAAAAGTGTCGGTATTTTAAAAACTTTTAGTCATATCTTTTACAAATCGTGAAAATAACAAAGCAGCAGTTTTTAAGGTGCCACATACTTAACACTGGATACGATCGGCCATTGACTTACAGCCAACCGCTTGGCATGACACGCATGACGGGTGACCTACTTTCCATCAAAAGAAATGCCCGGGATGATTGCCGCAAAATCAAATTATTTTAAATAATGCCCCCACCCCTTCAGATATTAAGGAACCCTGTATATTTTTCTCATTCTGTCATTTGCCTCTACTGTCAACTTCAACTCTCTATCTCTCGCTCTCTCTCTCTCTGGATTTATTTTTATTTCATGTTCCACCCTTTTATTCTCTCACTCTCTCAGGATGTCATCATTTATCTATATCTTTATACCTTTATATCATTCTGTTATTGTCTATTCTGCATTCTCTCTCTCTCTCTCTCTCTCTCTCTCTTCGAGTAAATCTTTCTTTCTTTCTATTTTTTTTTCTCATTCTATAACATCAGTGCCGAAATATAATATAACAGATAATTTTACGATTTAATACATTTTCTGTTACAATTTTTTTCTTCCTTTCTTTCTCATTCTTTCCATCTGACTTTGTAATTACTAAATTGAATGTTTATGGAATCATGGATCAGCTCAATTAGCGGTCCCCGTAGATCACTCTGCACTGAACCGTTAATGTTATTACAGCACTAATCACATAAACGGGTTTATAAAGATGACAAGGGTCCTTTGATCACAAACCATGAGAGACGCAAACATTTCTCTATTTATATAAGTATTATGTTATTGCATCAAAGATTATATATATATATATATATATATATATATATATATATATATATATATATATATATATATATATATATACAGGGTTCCTTAATATCTGAAGGGGGCGGGGGCATTATTTAAAATAATTTGATTTTGTGGCAATCTTCCCGGGCATTCCTTTTGATGGAAAGTAGGTCACCCGTCATGCGTGTCATGCCAAGTGGTTGGCCGTAAGTTAATGGCCGATTGTATCCAGTGTTAAGTACGTGGCACCTTAAAGACTGCTGCTTTGTTATTTTCACGATTTGTTAAAGATATGACTAAAAGTTTCTTCAAAATACCGACGCTTTTCTAAATTCACTTGGACAGGCACGGCGACCGGTACTGCTTTATTGTTTTCCATGATTGTTAAACGATATCACTGACTGTTCGTAAAAAAATACCCACGCTAATCTCTATTTACATGGTCGTACACGGCCAGTCATACTCCTTTGTTATCAATTTTTTATTGATATAAGTGAAGGAATATCAAAGATACCAGCGTTCCTCTCCATTCACATAGTGCAACACGGCCAGACGGCCCACGCCCATCAAGACCTAATTAGGTCACACGCCCATCCAGACCGCGCGCATTAGAACCACGCTCAAAAGCAGCACGCCCATTCAGACCCCGCTCATTAAGACTGACACTGAAATGTGCTGGGCCAGCTGAGACCTTTCTCAGTTGAGACACTGCCAACACATTCAATACCAAAATAACTTTATCAAAGAAATATTGGAGGAGGAGGAAATGTTATACGGAGAAGATGAGTTGGTTAAAAATATAGCGAGTGGAGTTTCAACTGGGGTCTGAGATCAATAAACAATGTGGACAGGTCCAGGCGGAGGCATGCTTCAGTCAGGGTGCTCATTAACAGTAAAAGGTCACTTTACACCAACTTAAACGAGGCCATTCTATTAACTTATATCTGTTTTACGGTGTTTTTAGTTTACCAGAGCACCTGCTGATGAGAACCATGGTTACCTATACCTCCTCCTGCAACATTCTTCAAGAAAGTTGGTACCGCTAAATTTTCTCTGTCATGGGTGTAAAAAACTGTTTTTAAGCAAAACATTCAAATTGTGCTACTTTATATCAATGTGTTTTATAGATTAAAGGGCCCTTAATGTGAATATGAAGACAAATAATATAGAATACTTTCTGACTTTGAATATTGGATTTATTTCTAGAAGACATGATTCCAGTATCTTATTTTATAGACCCTTCTTGTAATCATGAAACCTTGTAATATGGCCATTACATTTTAATTATTAATATACAGTTACCAAAAATACCATTATACTGTCTATAAACCATTAAAACAATAGCAATCTTGTCATAATTTTGAGTTATGATATAACTAAATTCTCTATAGTTCTAATGTGGCTTGAGCATGGCTGTACTTCACTGGGTGATAGATTTTGATAGACTAGAATACTGATAGCAAGTGTGCTGATTATTCATTCAATATCTCTCTCTTTCTCTTCTTTCTTTCTCTGTCTATCTCTCACCAACTCTCTTTCTCTCTCTTTTTTTCCTTTTGCTCTCTTTCTTTTTTTTTCTTTCTCTTTTTTTTTCTCTTTCTTCTTTCTCTTTATCTATATTTCTTTATCTCTCTTTCTTTTTCTCTTTCTGTCTTTCTTTAGTTTTCTCTCTTTCTTTTTCTCACTTTTGCTCTCTTTTTAGTTTTTCTTTCTTTTTTCTTTTCCTCTATTTCTCTCTCTCTCTCTCTCTCTCTTTCTTTCTTTCTCTCTTTCTCTTTATCTCACTTTTGCTCCCTTCTTTTTTTCTCTCTCTCTTCCTCTCTCACCAATAAGCCTACAGTGGGACATACTGATAAATCAATGGCCCTATAGATCCAGGTTTAGTGGTGCAGGCATCAATACACTGCTGACCCTGTTCCTATGTTCTGTGGACATGAAATGATAAGTAAAATGTGTGATCCATAAAGAGTCTGGTGACGGTAAATCTGTTTTATACAGACAGGCCAAGTAAGAGGAATCCGGGATCTTAACCATGACTTGGTGCACACCTCAGTAACAGACATACCTCAGGAGGCTGGGAAATAAAAAGCTATGAACGTGGCTGAGGTGGGTGTTTTTATGGTTATCTTCATGGCATTAACCAGGGGCCTCTTCCATTGACAAGGACTGTTTTTTTTTATAAATGTCTGCTAACAAGTTATCAGATATCTTTGATATCATATAGATCAACTGGGTGAAAGGTTAATTATTGACACATACAGTTATTTAAACTCTGAAGAAGTGTTCTGTCTCCTGTGAAAATCATAATACAGTCAAACCTAACCTAATGAAAACCTCAATTAATGACCACCTCAAAATAATGGCTACGTTTACATGGTCCCAATTCTTTTTTTTTCTTTATATCAGACCTCACTTAGACAACAACCTCAAAAATGCAACCATATTATCAAGATCCCGTTGGTGGTTGTAATTTTGTGCTTTCACTGTACTACTAAGTATGGCTCCTACCAGGTTCCTGAAGAAATTTGTGAATGTTAGACCAAAACAAATTAATTATATGTTTCTCAGGCACATTTAATTAATATTTTTTTTGCCTTATAGGAGAATTTTAGATAAAAATAAAGGAGTTTATAGGAATATTCAGCCAAAAATATATGAAAAATATAGGAGCTTTGTATGGTTAATGAACATGAAAACCTATCTTTTAAAAGCAGCTTTTAAAGGTCTGTTTAACTGGTTTAGACGGCTGCACTTGTATGAACGCATCACTTACATGGACAGTTCTAAAAAAGTGCCATATATTTTCAATAATAATAGGTTTATATAATGAACAAATCTTCCATAGGAACAGTTATAATGATATCATGATTCTGCATAAAAAATATATGAAAATACAGAATATTATGGTCTAAAAGCTAGAATGTTAAATAGGAAATTACAAGAGACAATTGTTTTAATAGGAAGATACCTATATCATAGGTATCAGCGGGAGCCCTGGAATAGCTGGCACATCATCCTATGTTTCAAGGTAAATTACATACAGGAAGGTGCTATAGTAAATATTACTCCTTTACCTCACTGGCTGATTTGAAATATGACATCCTGTGGATATTGAGCATCAGCTGTAGACTGTACTGAACACTTTAACCTGTTTTCTACTAGTCTAGACAGGGATATACAAGATGGGTCAGGTATATGTCACCATAAACAGTGTTGCATACAGAAAATTCAGTACTTTTTCTGCAAGGTTCCTTCTGGTCATGCTAGCACTTCATAGCCAATTATGTTAATTTTTCTGAGACCTTGATTTATCAATTTACAAACAGTAAAAAAAAAACATTAAGAGAAGAATGTTAGTCTTTGTTGTGTTAGAATTTACTTAAAGTGTACATCAAAGCTTGTTTAAAAGGTACCATACTTCTTAACTTGCCACAATGTGTATTACCATCCACCGTGGGTCATTTTGGCAGAATACAGAACTTCCTTTAATGAAATTATCTCAACTTGCATGGCTCACTGCAGTGTCTTTTTTTAGCAGTTTTACTTGTTGTTCTAGTTCTTTTAGTTTTGTTTATAAAAACTAAATAAGTGTGTATATCTACTACAGCAAGACGGCGTGGCCAAAGGCACAATATTGCAAACACAGCGAAACTATCAATCAAGGAATGTTGATATAATTGTTATTGTAAAATCACAAATAAATTTGCATTTGAACTGTTGGTTCTGATTCTTATTTTATGATAACTGTACAGGACACTATGCTTACGTTTTCTTTCATGCTACTGATTGTGCCCAAAGCAAGTTTATTTCTACTGTGTATATAGATGCAAGGGAATAGTTTCAGAATGAATCTTTGCAGAAACTCTTATATTTCCAGAAGAGAACACTTTGTAATATACCTAATATGCTTAGTAACAGAATGGGTACCTTAAAAGCTGGGGCCTGTATTTTTCTGTTACAGTTGTCATTTACCTAATTTTCCTAAATCTATTACTGCAATAATTTTTTGAACACTTTACACAGGTGAGGATCATGATTTCATAAAAAGGAGCTCAAGTTCAGACTGAACATTTACTTTAACATATAGGTCTTGACTAAAATCAACATTGCCTGCCCTTTTCACGTGACCTGGAGCATAAAATCTAAATTGGATTTGTCGTATCAGACAAGAAACCAGACAGGGAAGGGGGAGGGCAGACGAGCGTGATTATTTATTTACTGATTTACAATATTTATTAAGTCTGACAGCATGTTACATGATAAACCCCCAAAGACATGAAGAACTTGCTACCAAGTTTAAAAGTGTATATACTTATTAATGGTAATAAAGAATAAAATATGGATATAACGAGTAGTCTGTAGACATGCAGTTACTGATGCAGGTAGGTGTTTTGTTGGGGCACTGGCCATCAGATCCTATTGTTTAAAATATATATAAAGATATGGTATGACAATGTATGAAATGAGGATATTAATGTATGAATGACAGGAATGGCACCAATTAAAGTGCATAACTCACACAAGGCCAAGCATTCCTACTGCATCTGTCAATTTATCCATATATCAGGGGATATGGATAAAGATACAGACTTTTGGGAAGAAACTTTTATTGTTATACTAATTAAGAGACTAATGAACCTGAAGAGGTCTGAAACTCCCGGAAGGTAGGTTTTTTATTTTAATAAAAAAAAGCCAAAAAAAAATTATTTCTCATGATAAGGAAGGAGGGGGGTGGGGGGTGGAGTTAAACCCCTTAAACCCCCGATCACTGGAAACTATGATCCCCATTAAAAGTTCTTATAAGGTCTTCCCTGGCCAAGGTCGCAACCCCTCCATAAAGTTTTGTGGAAACTGAACAGTTTTTTCTGCAATCCTGCTAGCAAAACAACAGACATATTAGAAAACAACTTTCCTTGGGGTGAAGGTTGACTGAAAAGCTGATACAGAAACATTAAAACTTCTTGATGCCTTTCAGTCAATAGCAAATGGTAAACTCCCACATAACTTTGTACATACACCTCTTTTGAACCTACAGAAGTCTCACTATTAGACAAAAACGCATAAGTGCAATAAAACAGGAGATTGGACTGGCAACTAATAATTTAATATTTTATCATGTCACATGTATATTTTTTGTATCAGGGTATGACCTTTTTGGCATGGTCCCTGAACTTGTTAGCCTTGTGTTCAGAACTGATCAATATCATGAAAATTACACATTACGTCTGGGCCTAATGTACAATTCACGTCAGGAGGATAAGGACAAGTATTTAATATCCTCCACATCAATAAAATATTGTATACATTGCCAGCAGAGAATCATTATTTCATGGTATTTTCCCCATGAGGATTTAACTGTGGAATATCCATAAATATAAACACCATACCTTCATATATATATATATATATATATATATATATATATATATATATATATATCTGACATATATATATATACACACACACATATATATATTTATGTATTAAAGGTGAAAATTAATTGTAAAATCATGTTCGATTAAAGAAAGAAAACAGACAACTGATTCTTTATTAAAATTATGTCCAAAATATTGACCTCATTAATTCAGTCTGACTTATATGTCATGCTGAAAGGTCATGGTAATCGGTAGGCTTCTGACAGTAGTTTGTTACACAAGGTTAAGTGTTAATGCTGTTCGCTAATGTGTCCTGTCTTTCTTTCTCTCTGATGTACTGGATTATGAATTTTTTTTCTTATTTGTAGGAATTCTTTGAATGTACATGCAAAATCTTTATTGAATGATTATGCAAAAAGGCTAATTTATAGATATAATAGTTAATTGTTATGTACAAATAGATGAGCTAACACAGGGGTATATTCACATCTGAACAAATATTCATCCTACATATGAATATCCTAGATCTAATTTAATTAACACAATGAACTCTCTTGACAAGATACATAAAACTACCAGAAGAAATCAAACAAACAATTAAATTTGAATAATTAATACCTTCATTCACATGAGGAAATATGAAATAGCCATTAATGAAATAGCCATTTATAATTCATGCTATGTAAAGTGTTTCAGTTTCCAGCACCAGATGAACCACTCCCATACCGATCTGATGTGGTAATTTCATCTCACTGCTCTTTTTTAAAATCCATATAACACTTATAACTAATTCATATCAGTATTTCAAATCTTTACAGTTTAATTGCAATACAGCCACTTTGTAATATTTCCTGTCGGTCTGTGAACTGGTAAACACTTTATAATAAAATTTATTGATTTTTTCTTCTTTTCTTTAGCTTAACAAACAACTTCACATAAAACTTTATGTACAACTTAACATACAAAGTACATTCCATATTTAGGAAATACTGTTAAAGAAAGCTTTTTGACATTAACAGGTGTCTTTTTAAAGTCAAAATGAAATATTAAATTATTCTGATTACAATGTATCTTCAATTTTTTTCTGATGCACTTAATATTATAACATTCAAAACAACATAGAGATTTAATGGACTGAAGTTTTCTACTTGAACAGAATCACTTAAGTTGTTTTCCCACACAAAAACATTTCAATGTTAGATATATATATACAGAACCATATATCTTACCCTATAATATATAGAGCTAGAAATCACCATTCTGATTCTAATCTGAACTGCCATGGCTAATGGACATTATTATGAAGAAACCTCACATTACATTCATGTTAATAAAGACTGGAGTTAAAAATAAGTGCAGATTTATGAAAATTTGGGTTAAATTACAGTATACTAAATACTAACAAACATTTTTATAGCTTAACAAGAGCCATATATTGATTGTAGGTAGACCAACCTGTTTAAAAATAATACTAAAAGATCTAATACATATCCAGCTCATGCCTGGCATACACATGGCAATATAGCATATGTGTACCACAGAAGCAAAGGACCTCATACACACACTGCCAATCATAACCAGATAGCCTGCCAGCCACATTCTTCCCAGCTCATTCTATCTTTAGTGTATCATCAGAGTTAAAGGTAAAGCTCTGAAAAGTCATACTTTTATGCAACTTGCACATGATCCCTGGCATGATATTACTCTACTGATCTTTTGTATCATCTGGACTTTCCAGGAGGAAGTCTTAATTGTTAATTTTGTATGTAAAATACTGGTATGAGGTTTATTTGTAATGATTAGGACCCTGAACATTTAAAAACGCAATGAAGAGTTCTGTCCCTTTAAGACCATTCTCTAATATAATATTGCCCCCCCCCCCCGGCTAAGGTCTTTACCACATGGGTGTGCCCTCTAAACCAAGAATGAGTGAGTACTTACACAGACAGCATATATTGAACTGATTACCTCCTAGCACCAATTCCCTGGGAGGCTGATACAGACCATGTTTTCAGATTAGTTATAAACTTTAAAGGCTTTACCTTTGCATAAGTGTAAAATCAAGATGATTTATAAAGAATTGTGTGGTCTTTAAAAGAACCATCAACAGCTTACAAGTTCTAATGTAATCCCAAGATTGTCCAAAGTAATACATCAAGGGACTTCACTGCTGCTACCAGGGGATTTTCAGAAATGACAGAACAAATAAAAAGAAACAAAACTGAAAAAAAAATATCAAGAAAGGGTCCTTAACAGTCAATAAACATGGCCGCCGGGAACGTAATGAGTCTGTACATGAGTCCTGACAGTACTACAAACATGCAGTAAATCACACCCAAGGGACAACTTTAGTCCCTAAGTTTTCCCACCTCAGCCTCAAACTCGATGCTGCTGGCATTTTTAATTAACTGTTCTTTTTTGTCCATTCTGTAAGGGTCCCTAAGTGCCACAGAGACACCCCATCAAAGCATATTTATTTGGTAGGGAAATTTTTTTTTTATGGCTGTATTTACTATACTTTGGTACTTTAGGTCTACATTTGCATAAAAGATTTAAAATATACTACCATAAAATATGTCTGTTAGTATGTGAAATTTCATGATAAATTGCTGTCTCTTACTTTTGATAAATTGCATTTTTTATGGAAGCTGAACTGAATAGCTTGATGTCTGGAGCAGGGCTGTGTTTGGCATTAAAGTGACTTTAACTAACTGTTAAATATCTGTATATCTCCTGACTCACTCATGATTATACTATTTCTATTTTTGGAGAAGTAAATGCGGTTCAACTCTGTTCTACACAAAGAATTAGTTTATATACCCATATCTAAATCATGCAATATTAGAAAAGCAATATAAGCACAGCATGGACTCAAGGGATAGAGGTATACTAGTAATTACATATACAAAGTGCTAACGTAGAGTTTTGTTCGGAGTGAGAGACTTGGTGACAATGTTATTATTATTTTTAACTGATGCTACAAACAGCCCCTGCAAACTTGCATTACAGTTCTATAAACAGCTTTATTTTGTGTATGAGTGTATGTCTATAAAAGTTAACTGAACCAGGGATGAACCTATCTGCATCTGGCTCCATTGGTTAATCTGTAATAGTTATCACTGATCTGTACCTGGCTCTGTTGGTTAAAGTCTGCAAGTGTTTTCCTTGATCTGTACCTGGCGCTGTTGGTTAAAGTCTGCAAAAGTTATCCTTGATCCTTATCTGGCTCTGTTGGTTAAAGCCTGCAAAAGTTTTCCTTGATCTGAACCTGGCTCTATTGGTTAAAGCCTGCAAACATTATCCTTGCTCAGTATCTTGCTCTGTTGGTAAAAGTCTGCAAAAGTTTTCCTTGATCTGTGCCTGGCTTTGTTAGTTAAGGTCTGCCAAAGTTATCCTTGAATTGAATCTGGTTCTGGAGGTTAAAGTCTGCAAGAATTTTCCTTGATTTGTACCTGGCATTGTTGATTAAAACCTGCAAAAGTTATCCTGGTTCAGATTTTACTCTTCTGGTTTAGTCTGTAAAAGTTATCCTGGATCTGTCTCTGGCTCTGTTGGTTAATGTCTGCAAAAGTTATCCTTGATATGGCTCTGCAAACATTATCCTGGTTCAGATTTGGCTCTTTTGGTTAAAGTCTGCAAAAGTTATCCTTGATCTGTACCTGGCTCTGTTGGTTAAAACCTACAAAAGTTATCCTTGATCTGTACCTGGCTCTGTTAGTTAAAACCTACAAAAGTTATCCTTGATCTGTACCTGGCTCTGTTGGTTAAAACCTACAAAAGTTATCCTTGATCTGTACCTGGCTCTGTTGGTTAAAACCTACAAAAGTTATCCTTGATCTGTATCTGGATCAAATTAAAACTTTGCAAGATGATTAAGGGATCAATTACCTGGGCAACAAGTTTGGAAAGATCCTCACACATGCCATCAAACAAATTAACGAACAAACTGACAAACATGGACAGGACATACATGTTGGGTCACTTTCTTTATAAAAGTAATAATAAGAAACCTGCATGGCATGCTGCCCTAACCAATCCCCATGCGGAGGCTGAGAAATATCATGCTCTGGCTCACCCCACAGCATTTGGCTGGCATCAATGGCTGTACCATCAATCACTGTGCCAACGGAACCCGCAGCTAACAGTATCAATCATACACATGCCAGCGGGCACATTCTAGATAAGTGACCCTCATTTAACATATCAACGAGAAAATAATTCATACGAAACTTGTACACTGTTCCAGAGCAGTGACATCCTGAGATACCGTAGTTCTGTGTTTTTTTTTTCTAAAAAAATATTGGAGGAAATACTTGCCTCCAAAAGAAATACAGGATATATGATCTCTGTAAAAGGAATTTAATAAAATGTTTGGCATTCCTGTGCAATAACATCCTCACAAGCCAATCTTCTCTTTTTTGTTACAGGAAATGCTTGTCTCCAAAAGAATTATGGGATATATGATCCCTCATATGGAAAAATAAGTCAACTGTATGATCCCTACATAACAAGTTCAGTGCTCCAGCTGTGTGAAGACATCCTGCCCTGTGATTTCATTATTTTCTCTCAAGATAAATAAGGAAATGTTCTCTTACGAACCATGGCAGACATGATCCCTGATTCATAAAAATGATCACAAAATCATAATTCACATAAACAGTGACCTTTGAATAATGAATTCTGATTATTCTCCCCACAGAAGAATTAACAATGTTGAATGACTTGTATATTTTAACATAAATGTGGTACTGAAGGTCATAGCATCACACAGTTTTAACAATATATTACTAACAAAGTACTGATAAAATATTTGCTTCAACTATCAATGTTGATGGATAAAAGAATTATAATTAATTAAGACATAGTAATCACATAATTAACACAGATATTAATATTCTAATATTTTATGCTCTTTTATATATATGAATATCTCTGGCATGTGCACCGTCCTATTACCATACCATTTTTCATAATATTTACTGAAATTTGAATATAATAATGAAAAATACGCTGAGGATAATATGCTATAAAAGACAAAGGAAATAAGATATCCTTCAAAAACAACCCTGCTGCCTGTTAAGGCCACTAGCACAAAGACAAAACCCTAATAGATAAGAGTAACAACCCAGAGGTGTCCAACACAAATAGGACATTTACAAGGGACAGGTAATTTGTGTGATGGATGAGACAGATGCTTTATCGGGGCGAGCAGAATGACACTCTGAACCAAAGCCTGAGCAATCACTGTCCACGAAATCTCCAGCGACAAGTTACTTGATTACACCGATATTAGCTGCCTGTGCTTCCACGTGCTCACATGACCACCCAACTGGCACCGGGAGTCCCGGCGGAGCACCAATCTGTAGCAGAAGGACTTTGTAAGTTTGCGTCTCCACCATGTCTCTATGCTTTAGAAGATTTGATAAACCCTGTCATCTCTTTGTCTTTTCAGTCCAATCAAAGGCTGCTGAAATAGAGATGTCTTGAAAGGCTCAAGCGCAGCAGTGCCTTATAAAGCAACCCTAAAGCCGGATTGGCAGACTGACGGGGCGTCCAGCTTTTGGGAATCATACACGGATGTACCGATGTCCACAAAGCTGATGGGAAGAGAGTTATCAGTGTGAACCTCTCCTTGAATCACACACCCGCCACCCCATCCATCACCTGATCAGTGCGGTGCGTCGAGCATCGTGCCGAGCGTGTAGTGAATCAAGAACAACTAACCGCAAACTCTGACATCATGAGACTACAATAACTATGTCATGCTCTTCACAATGGAAGGTACGCTACACATCAGGCATGAAATTTAGTTGCAAATCTTGTGCGCTGTACGTGCCCTTTTATTCCTGCATCAACCTATCTCTCACAGAAAATTGATCGCTTATGCAATAAGATGTTTTTGTTTCGTCTTTCTATGGAAAACCTGCAAGAGCTCAATCTCAAAAGCAAGCATGGTTCAGCTATAACAGGAGACAGATTAGCTTTTGATAGACCACTTTGATTGATAAGGTAAGCCCTTACCTCACAAGGATCAAGCTGTAACATACCTGAAGTTAAACGTGAGGAGAATAAGCTTCACATACTGATCAAAATGCTGCAGAAAATATTTATATTTGGTGTGATAGTACCCACTGTGATTACTGTGGCTGTGTTCCTGGCATTTCTGGTGTGCTGGTTTAAATTTGATCTCAGAGGGAAATTGTTCCCCAAGAAAAACGCTGAATGGCTCGAGAAGTCAACTGGTTTCCAAAAACAGACTGATGAAAATGTGGACCTCAGTGTCAGTTTTGATGAAAAGCCAAATAAGGATAATGGCAGTAGTGGTAAAAAGGACAAGAAGAACGGAAAAGGACAGGGGGCATTTATTTTCCGGATAAGTCATGGCGTTCAGCAGTACCAGCCAATGGAGGATAATGTTTCAATAGCTGATGATGAAGCATTCCCCGTGGATGCTAACATTAACTCCCCACTTGTCGCAGAGGCTGACCGGTGTCCGGAGGGACCCAGTAAAGAGGACGTACTCCCCGGTGACACTGATATGGACGGCAATGAACCATCAACATTTCCTCAAGAGGACGGGACTGAAGGTACCGCTAACGAATCATCCCTGGTCATACAAACGTACCAGTTTCATGAGCATGACCTTGAGACATTCCAGTGTGTCGGCCCCGATGCAGAAACGGACTGTGATGATGGTGCATACAGTGAACTAGTCCCCGCATCTAAAGTTCACAATGAACAACTTAAACACAAGCAGTTTAAGAGTTGGCGGGAAAAGATGCACCCTATGACCTCAGTGGATATTAATGAAACAGACAGTGAGACCTCCAAGCTGGTTGTGGCTACCTGAGAGTATCTGATTATCTGCTCCATCCAGGTATATGTAAATAATATATTATTATTTATACATAGAAAGTGGTATTTAGATTACCTTTACTTTCTGATAAATAAAATTTTGATCAAGATTGAGGATAAAATGTTTCAGGCTAGACACTATGCCTGGCAGTGTCCTTCAGCACAAATAAACAAATCGGATATTCTTACCCAACATCCATTAGGCATGGGTACTGCTTCAAATATTGTTACTTTATCAATTTATCTGCTGAAAATCATTTTAATGTCAAATGCAAAAATCAGTCACCTTCCATTTAAAGAAAGCTTCGACACTAGAGTAAACTAAATGAATCAACAACACATGTTAACTTATACATATGATCCATCATTGCTTGTGCATATTACAGTAAATGATTATTTTTAAGTTAATTAAGCCATATACAGTGTTTTTAATGGTGATTCAACAAGTTGGTGTAACTGCATGAGGTATGCCAGGAGATAACAAAGCCATCTTTTCCTTTTTATATACATGTTAAGTATTCTACCTTTGTAGGCACATCTATAATAATCACTCATAGCATTTTATTCTGTATTTTATTGAGATATGTTTTGTTATAATTTTATACATTTTAAAAATTTTAAAGTGTAAATGGAAGAATTAATGATCTCTTAATGAGTTAATATATATCCTATATTTATCACTGAAATGTTTTGTGATGGTATTTTTATAAATCTTGTTTAGGTCATCCTGTACTGTATCAATTGAAATTCCATACTTTTATGAAAATGGGAAAAACAATAGTGACTTAAAGTTTTTAAAATAAAACCATAAAAATGTCTGTAAAACTTATATACCTGGCAGTCATTTCATTTAAGATACCTGGCTTTACATTACACAATCAAGAGTGTTTTTGTCATACTTCAGGTTTTAGGAAGCAGACAGAAATTTCATTAGGCACTTTTTTAAAGACTTTCCTATCATTATTCATATAAAAAAGCAAGGGGTAGAGGCCACTCGTTCCTTATTAATTCAGTTACTGACTGCAGGAAAATTGATCAGAAAGTCCATTTATTTTATTTATTTATTTTTTCATATTTTAGCAGCAGCAAAGGGAAAAATTCATTTAACTCAGTCACTAAGCCTTAAGTTTCAAGGAATTCAGGGAAAGTTCCTGGAATCCCATTACTCTTAACACTGAGAATTCCCTTGTCACCTCTGACTTACTGTTAAGTGAAAGCATGGGTAACATTTAACAAGCTCAAGCTTTGGTTTCTTTGGAATTCAAGGCACATTCTAGGAATTAGAAGTATATTCCTGATTTAAATGATCATTCTTCCCAGAACATTTTTTCATTCACTGTGAATAAGGCAATGTATTAAGAAACTATTTGGGTAAATGAATTTTCTGAAAACTTTTATATTAATTAATATTGATGGTGATAAAGGGTAATTCATTGTATTAATATAGGTTCTTTTTTTACCTCAAAGAACACAATATCTCTTTGTGACACAATACATTACTGTAATCCACTGTTCTCTGAAGCAGGAATCTTATTTGAAGAATCTGATAACTTTCAGACTAATCAAAATACCTGGAGTACACAATAATTTTGTAATGTACAGCTTGTTATAACTTCCACAGTTATCAATATTTTCAATAAAGGTCTTTTTTTTCAAATATTTGTAAATGAAAATAAATGGTGACACCTATTTTCAGTTTTACATATATTCAATGCAAACCTTGATCTGTTTTTAAGTTATCAATGAAAATGATATGTTAATGCTTTCAGTGACTGGACTGAAAAATGTCAAAGTGTAGATGTACCAACCTGGACATCAAACAATATGAGCTGTAATATGTCAGTTGGTACTGGCCGGTGTACCTGAGTCATGGGTAGCCAAAGTAACGAGAGAGATGTCACTGTATGATGATTTGTCAGTATTATTAGAATGATTCAACAAAGTTGTATTATTCTTTACTTGTACATGGTGCCAGAATTGTATGTTCTATTTATAAAATTTGTTGTTGATATCCTCTTGGGTCTTCTGTTGTCTTTTCACATTTTACGCTGTCTGTCACCCATTACCAACACTCTTGTAACTCAGAAGAGTACATTTCTCTACTATGGCAAACTCGTATTACTGGAATATTAACTGCCCCATTTATCTACATCCAAAGTTAAGTGTTGTCTCTCCTGACCCACTCCTTCTCTGAGTCTTGTCAAAATTGGTTGAGTAGTTTTTTATTTAACATGCAAACAGGCAAACACACAAACAGACACTGGAGAAAACATACCCTGAATGACTAAATTAATAAATCCCATTACTTACTCAATCCAATAGTCTAACAATAAGACCCAAGACCCAATCAGCGCTTTTCTCCACAATATTTTCAATGAAATATTTCTGCATTTTTTAAATATCATACAGGATATAAATTCCAGTTTTCCAGGATATCTTTATGTCTGACAATATATAAATTTAAGGTACCCATGACAGCACTTACTTTATTTTATGGGTACTCAGTAGATATATCAACATTTACAGATTTGTACATAATACTCTTCTTTTTAAGCTAGTATGAGTGGTGAACTTAAGACTAAGTCACAAACAACAGAAAAACACCAAGCCCAGTGATTTAGTTTATTACTTGTCGGGAAGTTGATAGTATTGGGTATTTTGTAATTCACACATGGTCCTTCGGTGGAATAACTAGTTCAATAGCAAGTTTGATATTTAATATTGATTATTCTAATTGTTCATGTTTATAGTGACATTTGATGTTCATTTTGTCTTAACCCTTTCCTGTGAGAACAAATGATTACAATTGCAGACAAAAGGAAATAAATCATCTTTTCAAATTGTTTCTCCCCAGGACTTGGCAGTTTGGCAGATAACTATGCCGTGCTAAAGGTGCTACAAAAAGCACTCAAGGCTTAGGCAATTTGAATTATACAGTTTCTGTCTAAAATCTGTAACTAAAATGTCCCACCAAGAAATGACTGTATTTATATTTAATGTCCGCCACCTGCTATACTACGGAGGCATGACAAGTGCTGAATGATTCAGGAAACCAAGGTCTATTTTAGATGTCTCAAGAGAAAAGAATATCTGTGTCTATAATGGGCTCCAGCAGCTACGGCAATAAGAACCAATGGAGGACCATGAATGCTACAGTTTGACAAGCTCAATTTTATAATGTCAGTACTCCTGAATTATGAACAACGTGAGGCATCTTTTGATAGCATATTACCATGAATTTTAAATGCTGTAGCATGATGGTTGTATGTGTATACATGATTTTACTGGACTTAATGTTCTAGGGAAACACATTAATTGGAAAAATGAAATAACCCTATCATCCATGTGCTCAATCCATTATTCTCTCAATTTCCCGTCTGACTTGCTTCTAATTCTAGTTTTGTTAAAGGTCTTCATTTCACAATCTCTGGGGGGAAACAGAGTTTATGACTGTTGTCTATCATTAATGCCTAAACTTAAATAAAATAATACTGTTACAAACTCTATTATTCACATACAATGTAATAAGGTACATTAAGTAACAATTTTACCACTGCAGACATGCTAATATTACAATTTTACCACTGCAGACACATTACAGTTACAACTTTTCCATTGTAGACATGTTAGAATTACAATTTTACCACTGCAGACACATTACAGTTACAATTTTACCATTGCAGAAAATACCTTAGAAAAGCCAACAATCATGTTATTCCATATATCAAATGTATAATCTTGGTAATTCCTGATCACTATCTAATTATACTAATACAGTGAAACCTGTGTTATGAGACCACTTTTGGGACTGGCCAAAAGTGGTCTTAATTCACAGGTGGTCTTATTAGACAGTTCAGTTACAACCAGTGTGAATATTTTCCATTCACCAAATGCTGATCTTTACAAACAGGTGGCATTTCAGACAGAGTCGACTTTAATTAATCTTATTTATGAAATTCAAGCATATGGAATGATCTATTGAAGACTTACTTGAATGGATAAACAAGGGACCTATGGGTCACTGTGCTCAGCTGACGTTAACCTTGAAGGTAAAAATCTAAAATAATGTCAAATGGAGATAAAGTATAAGAGGAAGAGGTAATAAAGGCAATGGTTGGTTTATATGATTGGTTTGTATTGATGAGCAAGAAATTGTTGCAAAAAATATTTTGTGACCTGACCATGTGTTTCCTAATTTTGAAACTAAAGCATGTGAGCAGTTTGTGAACAAATGATCTGTACTATTACCATGATCATTAGTTGGTTTTTCGATTAACTGCTGACATTTCAGTAGTTTACACATTTGTTCAATTGAATCTATTTTTTGTATAATATATATTATTAAATATATATGTATTTTTTTTATGAATTGTATACAGTTGAAATATAGCTAATTAACAACATAAAACAGGGCAAACAAAGCCTGATCTCAAATTCTGCTGAGGCAGGAAAATAATGAACAAATGTTTGTATTAAATCCTCATTTTTTTATCACATCAATTATTTTCTAGTTTAAGTTTATATTTATATACATTTCCAATTTAACATATATATCTGAATATAAAAGTTGATTCATAATTCTCAATTGCATCATCATAAATCTCAATCTTGTCAGATAACACCACATCATGCATACAAATGTTTATTTATTTTATACCACAAAAATATATATTTTAAATCTGCAAAACAATAAATATCTAAAAATAATACTTGATTTAGATTTCACAATTTTTAATTGTTTCTTTATTTATCCATAATGTGCTTCATATTTTATAATAATTTAAGCATACTGATGGGTTCAATTATATTTGTTAAAATCATTTAAAAGAAAATTGATTTCTTTAAAAATGCTACATTACACAACATTGCATCTTCTGGATTACACCTTGAACTATTTTTTCAAGGAAAGTTTTTGCATATCGGAGTGGAAACAACATTACAATTAAGGAGATACAGTGAAAACAATAACAATTACTGCATAACACTAGGTGGGTTGGGTTTGCTGGGGGGGGGGGGGATTGGGGTGGTGATATGAGAATAACTGTACACCTGTCACAGCAGGGGATCTCCCCTAGTGACTGTAACAAATCAGAAACCCTGGCATAGCTGACTTCCAGTGACCTGGAGTGGGACCCTGCATCTGTAATCAAAGCGAGTTACTACAGAAACCATTTGAAAAGCTAAGAGAAAATGGCCCAGCTTAAATGAACCTCTGTGAATTATAGAATAATGGACATGAGCTAAAGCATATGGACTGTGTTATAAATGAAACCTTTGGCCTGAAACCATTTAGTGATGTCATATAAAAGTTCCATTTCATAAACAAATAATGTGTGAAGGTAATTAAGTTTTCAAAAGTTAAATATATGGCCATATGAGTTAAAAATTAATCCCACAAAGTTTGACCAATATTCCTAATTTTAAAAACTAGGTTTAACAGTGTTATTCACACCTAGGCCCCGCCAACTTTAAGAGATATAAATGAAATGCTACCAAGTATTTATATCTTCTTAAATCTTGTCAGTTAGCACTTACATTAGGTCCTAATATTTTACCATATTTGAATATTAGGATTAAATTCCTGAAAATTTTTTTCTTTAAAAAAATCAAAATTGTCCAAGTCTCGACAAAAAGAATTTTTTTAACATAAAAATTATAAGCTTTGTCTTGTATATTAGTCCTGTGTATTGAAGGGGTGGGTCAGGGAGGGGTCTCTGTTGTTACTGTTCATCGCTGAAAAAATGTGAAATTATAAGATTCATCTTGTTTAGAGTACACATCTGTCAACAGATTGGGGTGGGGGGGGGGGGGGGGGGGGAGAGAGAAAGGCTCCCTGTGGTATTTATGCTGGCAGCCTGATCAAGCTCAACAAGAGAGAGGGCTTGCCCCAGTAATGGGATTACATAATAGCCTGGGGAGCATTGAGAGTTGCACTGAATGACCTACAGTGACCTCAGTGGACTGCTTGACAATGTAAGGGAATACAACAAGAGCCTCCAAACAAATTAAATAACTAGCCTAAATTTGCAGCTTTTATTTTCAAATTTCAAATTTTAACAGATTAAATCCTTATGTGTACATGCTGTGAAAATAACATCCTCAGTACTTACAGGAAAAAATCGTGCCGTTGCCAAAGTTGGGCAAAATTTAAGGTATTGATTTTATATTTATGCTAATAACTTAAAAAAAAATGCATTTTTCAGATCTAATTTTTGGTATACAATTGAATCTTGATTAAATGATGTTATATTCCTTAAAAAAGTCTCAGCCATTCTTATTTTAAGTGAGTAAATATATATCCTGATTTTTTACAAGGTGCATTATGTTTGGGCCTGTAACTTCAACAAATTATGCAATACTGACCAAAATTTTGGTATGTACATAGGAAATGTATGGAAGAATATGAATATTTACAATTACATCTAACATCATGCCAATTTTTGGATTACCAGGTAAACAAAGTTGGGTCATGATGCTAGAAAATACAAATACATTAAGGCTTCTAAAAAACTTCAATAGCGAGACTAATTTTTAAGCTTATACTTTCAAATTCAAAATTCATCAGATTAAATCCACATGTAAACTGGCTTTGAAAATTAAATCAAATGTACTTATAAGAAAAAAATGTGACATGGTCAAATTTAGGCAAAATTTAAGGTACCAATTTTTTATTTTTGCTAATATTATAAAAAATTTAACAGATTTTGATCTAATTTTGGGTATACAATTTAATTTTGATTAATTAAAGATATATTACTGGAAAAATTCCATAGCTTTAAAATGTTTTGTTTAAAGTGATCAAATATCTTTCCTGATTTTTTACAAAATGCATTATGTTTGAGGCCATAACTTTTTTTAAATCATATAATACAGACCTAATTTCTGACATGTACATAGGAACTATATAGAGGGTTATTAATGGTAAATATGAGGAAAAACAGGTGAGTGGTTTCGTAGTTAGGCTGTCCTGAAATGTGAAAATAGGTTTTTAATAAAAAATTGAGGTTTTTTCTTAATTTCTCAAAGGAAAAAAGTCACAAAGACCCCGTTTTCAGCTTGGTAGGAGATCTTGGGGACATCTAACATTATGCCAACAACTTTGGGAGCATAGAGAGCTGCACTGAATGACCTACAGTGACCAAAGTGGACTGCTTGACAATGTAAGGGAATACAACAAGAGCCTCCAAAAAAATTCAATAACTAGCCTAATTTTGCAGCTTTTAATTTCAAATTTCAGATTTTAACAGATTAAATACCTATTTGTACATGCTGTGAAAATTAGATCCACAGTACTTACAGGAAAAAAACGTGCCATGGTCAAAGTTGGGCAAAATTTAAGGTACCAATTTTTTATTTTTGTTAATATTTTAAAAAATTTAAAAGATTTTGATCTTATTTTGGGTATACAATTTAATTTTGATAAAATAAAGTTATATTACTGGGAAAAAAAAACATAGCTTTAACATGTTTTGTGTTAAGTGATCAAATATCTTTCCTGATTTTTTCCAAAATGCATTATGTTTGGGTCCATAACTTTTTTAAATTATATAATACAGACCTAATTTCTGGCATGTACATAGGAACTATATAGAGGAATATTTATGGTAAATATGAGGAAAAACAGTTGAGTGGTTTCAATATTAGGCAGTCCTGAAGAGTGGAAATAGGTTTTTAATAAAAAATTGAGGTTTTTCCTAAATTTCTCAAAGGAATGAAGTCGCAAAGACCCAGTTTTCGGCTTGGTAGGAGATCTTGGGGACATCTAACATTATGCCGAATTTTGGATTCCTAGGTCTTACGGTTTCAAAACGTGCCACATCTACGGACGGACGGACGGACGGACGGACGGACGGACGGACGGACAGACGGACGGACGACGGACAATGGACCACGACTATAGCTCAGATGACTTATAGTCAGCTGAGCTAAAAACAATACTTCATCCACAACTGAATGTGATCAGCCAGCAAGTCCAACAGTCATAAGATCCTCTTTTAATTGTTATCAAATTTAAATAATATTCTGTGAGAGAAAATATCACAATTAAAGCAAGCTCTAGCTCAGCAGAATTGTTTCTTCAAAAGTCAACACAATGGACAAATATAAAACTTTATTTTGGAAATGATCCCACCAATCAGTCAAGAATTTTCTCTCATGGAGAGAGCTGGTTGGAAAGACCATTATTGCTGCATGTCTGTACTTTGGCTCATGAGATACTGATGGTGTAATTCTATGATATCAAACACAGATGTGTATCAAGGTCATTATAACAAGTATAAATATGATCCATAGTAATACCCACACCTGGCTGGTAAATCTGTTTCACTGAATCAATTATGTTCTCTTGCCACAATGCGTGTATCAATACAACACGACCTTAATCAATAGTTTATGTTGTCTTACGCAGACATTATGTCAACATATTTATTGATTGTAATCATTCCATGTGTGTGTATATGCAAGTTATCTGCAAATGTAATTACCAAGTTAAATGAATGACAAAGTAGGAGGGTCAAGAGGTAGTTGGCATGGTACCAGTCTAAGAATCCACTCAACACCAGTAATAGCTAGAAATATGCATTCCCAGGGATACAGGCCTCCACTATTAGATGATCCCAAAAATGTGTTTCCATTCTCTTATTCGGCTGATACTCCCAGGTTCATTCGTGCAGAAGTTCCCCTAAACCGTAATTGCATTTATTTATTCAGCCCATATTCTTCAGTTCATTTGTGCATAAGGCAGTACATTTGTGAAAATTCCTGGTGGTCCTTCCTGGACCTGGAACATAAGGTGTATCCACAACTTAATTTAAATACTTTTTCACTGGCTCATCGATGAGGTGCCATGACAAATTTCATGACATTCCATTCATAATTGCATGAGTTATGTTTTGAACAAACACACAAACACACGAACAGGGATGAACGCATACCCTCCTGGCAGAGGCAACTAAATGTGTGAAATCACCATGCATTCACTGGAAGCCTCCCCCTGATGCTTGCACCTGTGCGACAATCAGGAGTATATAGGTTATGAACCTTGGGAACAAGGTCAGAATAAGTATATGCAAATCTGTGAATAAACAACTAATATTGTGAACAAATTTCAGCTTTTGAAAATAGGCCATATTGGAGTTCTAGTGCAAACAGAAAATGGCAGAAACACCATGACATGAAACCTCAGGTAATTAAACCTTGTGACAGTATTTCATGGTATTTCATAATCCTGCAGTTCTTTGTTCATTCTGAACATCAAGATATGTCAGCAGCACAACACCATCAGTGACATCAGGACATAAAACATAACTTTTTCTTTGTTATTTTAATTTAGACAGCGAACTCCATTGTTCCAGCAAGCAAATTTAATTAGAAGTTATCACTTTTAAACACTATTCCTAATGGACTGAAATTCCTCTCCACAGAAGCCAGGGACTTCTGATTAATAAATGGGGTTAAACAATCAGGGATATAAAGAAATACTGCAATTGTTCAAACTTAAACCTTATAGATATAAAAGCACCTTATCATAATTCACTATGTAAGCCATCTGAATCCACTGTTCAGTTTAATGTTATGTTTATGTTATCTAAAGCCTATTACAGTAAAGATACTGTCCATGTTTTTGACATAATAATTACTCAAACATGATATATTGCTCCTATTTTAAGTAATGTAGTAGTAGTAAATTTCACATCAAACAGTTATTAGGATTTGTAATTACCGTTTCCTGACCTAATTTAAAAATACAAAGAATAGACAAATTTCCGAATCCTAGGCATCACATAAACAACTTGGTTAAATTATCCATTTTTTTTCACTCTGGGACACAAACCAAATGGAAAGAAATAGAATACTGCTGTAATCCATAAAACACAAATTCCCCAAATGATTTAAGGTGACCCGAGTGACATGCTCCGCAGATCTGTCCATAAATATTGTGATCTCATGGCCACACAAAATGCTTAAGAGGTATTTATAACAATTACGCCACCGTATCCTGGCTGTAATTGCCTTGATTTTGTGGGAACACAATAACTTAACCTCCAGCAAAAAGGAAAACTAATTTTATTATCTAATTATTTCCCAAGAATAAGAGTAATTAACGAACCAATCAGGCAGTTAGCGGCGATATCAGGAAGTTCAAACTGATACCTCCCAGTGTCTTAAAACAGTGTTACTATGGAAGCCTGGATCTCTCCCTGTCACAGATAAACGTGGCATGCCAGGTTTAATTAAAACTGATTAAACTGAATTCTTTAAACAACAGACCGCTTCTTGAATGATTGATGGACATGACATACATGACACCTTGCGATGCTGCATTATTTTGTGTATGTAAGTCACGTTGTAACTGAGACTGGGGCATTTTTGGGGATGGAACTGGATACAAATAAAATGTACATGCTGGTTGTCCTCTCATTAAAATTGTGAATTCATTTACTTTACAAGCAGATCCCTTGGGGATTTTAAGTTCCGTCTCAGTTTAATTTTGTTGTTGTTGCTATCACTGCCAGGCAAAGCATGTAAAAATGTTGAAATTTAATCTCAGTTTTTCTTGTTATATCAAACTCTCTTATATTTAAGTCTGTTTAAATGGTAGCAACAGGTGCATTTTAAGGAGGGAGAACATATTACTGGTATTTTCAAAACATCAGAACAATATTGAAACAGAACTGTAGCTGACCAGCTCCAAGGCTTCTACAGCAGAAACCATTCACTAAATACAAATTTCACTGCAAAATACTATTGTGACAATTTGATTGGATAATTACCTGGCTTACTAAGTAAGGATGAATATAGTTCATTTAATGTTGTTATATGTATTACCTTGATGCTGCATTCAGAAATTAAGAATAATATTTAACATTCATTATGAAGCTACATTTAGAAAACTGACACTTATTTATACATCTTAACATTTATTGAAATTAATTTATTTTTAAATTCACTATACAAATATTGTTTGATAAATCATGTATTTGTTTGGATTTTCTTCTATTTATTTACCGACACATTCCAAAAGACCAAAATGAAACTGTGCAAAGTGATGCTGAGAATGAACTGGAAACCTATAGACAAGGCCTGGTGCTAACTATTTCCTGAAATAAATAATAAATGATTTACATCTGGTTTACAGATGACGTGCATGCTACTCAGACACATTCTGCCAGGGTTTATAAACAGCCACCTCATATAACACATTTAAATGGCAACATGTGAAAAAGAAACTCTGCACCATATTTTGAAGTGCGTTGCTTGCCACCCATCCACACGTGATTCGCTGGGACTTAGATTGTCCTTCAAGCGCTATTGATTGGGATGGCAAAACAATTGTGGGCTTGGCCACAAATAGAGAACATTCATCAAGCCATGACCTCACCCCGTCAAAGGGTCCTTGTTTTGTGAATGCAAAACACTTGGCACTAATGGAGTAAATTCACAACATACAAGCATGAACCAGCTGCGAATATAAATTCTTTCATTTATACTGATGAAAACATGTCAATAAACTTCATACAACAAACCTGAGGCTACAAAACTGACTGTGCTTTTAAAATGACCCATTCCATTAATTTATCTGTGTGGACTACAAGATTTTATCTTCCTTTTGATATATACACCATTTAATTAAGAAAAAAAATTTCCCCATCCATATTGGCACACAGAGTTTTCTAAGCAGATTTTTTTGCATAAGCCCTGCAGTTTTCACAATTGAGGATTTATTCTGACACAAGTTAGAGCTATATTCATCACATAAGACAAGATAGCTACCCAAATAAGTATCACATAAGACAAGATACTTGAAGACAGCTACCCAAATAGGTATCACATAAGACAAGACAGCTACCCAAATAGGTATCACATAAAAGACAAGATAGCTACCCAAAGAAGTATCACATAAGACAAGATACTTGAAGACAGCTACCCAAATAGGTATCACATAAGACAAGACAGCTTCCCAAATAGGTATCACATAAAAGACAAGATAGCTACCCAAAGAAGTATCACATAAGACAAGATACTTGAAGACAGCTACCCAAATAGGTATCACATAAGACAAGAAAGCTACCCAAATAGGTATAACAGGACGACAAGACAACTACCAAATCAGGTAACACAGGAAGACAAGACAGCGACCCAAATAGATACCACAGGAAGACAAGAGTGCAACTGAAATAGGTCTCACATAAGACAAGAGAGCTGCCTTAATAGGTATCACATAAAAGACAAGACAGCTACCAAAATAGGTATCACAGGAAGACAAGACAGCTCCCCTCTAATAGCATCAACTTAAAATGGAATCTTGAACTAATGCTCACTATTTAGAGTATATCTTTTTACATTTTTGCTGATAAGGCCTGATGCTTATGTAAGTTATCTGTCCTTTTTTGAGTGATATTGATTTACCAATGAATAACTAGGATTGGAAAATGTCATACTTCAAGCAATCAATGTTGACATGTTATTATTTATGAATGAAGAAACCTCAGACACCAACGTATCAGTCTGACACCAGCAGGAGCACACAAGGAGGCCTTAAATAGACTTTTTTTTCCCAAGACTGTCTGAAGAAATTAAAATGGCATCAAATGCAGACAGAGATGAAATGTCTGCAATTAACTTTCTATTTATATATCCTAAAAACGAGTCATGCTGTCAAGGTCTCATGATGTTAAAAGGTTATTTGCGGAAAGAAATTTCTATACAATTTAAAAGGAGATTGTCAGGGAGAACAAGACACTGTCAGTTTCATAAAGAAATGACTCGGTTTCCATGACTTA
This sequence comes from Sipunculus nudus, assembly GCA_026874595.1. Classification (NCBI taxonomy): domain Eukaryota; kingdom Metazoa; phylum Annelida; class Sipuncula; order Golfingiida; family Sipunculidae; genus Sipunculus; species Sipunculus nudus. The sequence continues at coordinate 40,936,489 of CM049307.1, read as the reverse complement.
AAACAAATTAAAATGACTACATAATAACTATTGATGATGGGTTTAATAAATTACAAATACTGATCAGAAACTGAAAGTTGAGGATACAGAGAAGTTAATTCCATAATGACGAATACACTAAATGTCTTAATTATAATACCAAGAAACCTTTCAACATTTCCTAGAAATGACATGTTAAGTACAGCTAAAGGAAGTCCTATCTTTAATTAAAGACAGTCCTATTAATGACCCATTAATACTTGCAAACGTTGTTCCCAGAGTTTTACATGAAGCAAATATGTCCTTCTGGCAAGAATATTATAGAAAATTATACATTAAAATATATATATAAGGATTTGCTGGTAGTGCAACTTATGTACTGGGTCACTTTCTGATTGTAATTCACTGCTTCATGACCAAAGTGATTCATCTTTTATATTTAATATCTGCTTTGACCATCAGACTGGTTCTCTTGGATGTATTTCTGACCTGAAATTAAATAATCCTCAGTAATAAATGTCCACACAAACACCTTCATCTTTGTTCAAAAGACCCTGCCACCTGGAGGGCAAAGTAGGAACCATTAAAAATGCATCGCTTGGCCATAACCTTATTTTTGAAAAACTGCTACACTTATAAAGCTGCCATAGTGATGAGTATTGCCACAGCCATGAGCTGAAACAAGGGAGAGCACGGAAATTACACCTCAATTGGATCATGTATCTTGTGGTAAGGGTTCACAGGGTCCCGCTCACCCTCCAGGAGACCGCCATTCATTCTACTTCTTCCTATCAGTGAGTTTCCACGGTGACACAACCCCTGGTGGGTCTCAAGGTTACAAGGTCATGGATTCTCAGTCACAAAGCCAGCATGTTTTATAAATAAAGAAATCAATCTGTATAGAAATGAGGTGTCAAAAGCAACCCTTGGGAAGGTGATCAATTATTTATTTATGACCTCAAGGGGAGTGATCTTGTCTGAACTTTGTCATGGTACAAATACAGCTGAACTGAAACACAGGAGTTCTTGTCTGAATTAATTCAACTGGTCCCTCCTACATTTTCTATCAACTCTGTCACCTCCTATAACAAAACGCTCTCGTGAGTGAAAACTCATATCAAATAAAATTACTAGCTTATCATCAAAATGCCATGCACAAATGGCAGTTTCCTTTTTCAAGGAATTTTTTTTCCAAATTATGATCAACACTGAATTTTCCTTTTATATCGCCTATGCTTGTCAGAGTCCCTCCTTTTCATGAACTTATGGACTGCCCTAAATTCTATGAGCCGATCAAATTAATTTCTTTTCTTAATATGGCACAGAAAAGTTTAAAAAGTAGAACCTGTCATGATGGGGATCTCTCCACTGAGAACACCTTTAAAACACAAACATTTGTGAGCAGTCCTTGGATAATTTACTAAGTGTTCTAAGAATATAAATGACCATGAGTTCCAATCTAAGAAGGATATCTGAAAATCACAAACCTTTGTAAGCATTCACAAGTATATGTAGAAACTTGTGATCATATTCATAACATTATTTGGATAACAAGAGCACTGCAAACATGCATTATATGCCCGTTGTGTATCTGGTGACCTCTGACCTCATTAAATATGTGTGAATTTAATGAGAAGGTAATTCAGGAAAGAAACTATTGGTATAAATATGTAAAATGAGTTTCATGAAAATCCTTAGGAGTTCTGGTAAGTCACCGAGGTGCCTCCAAAGTGCGGTGACCTCTGACCTCATTAAATATGCATGAATTTTGCTCAAATCGAACTTGGGCAAGATATTTTATTCATTTACATTTCTGATGAGTTTTATTAAAATCCTTCATATTCTTAAGTTATTGCGGCAACACCAAAGAGTAGCCTGTAAAAAAGTAATCTATTTTATCTGTTTCCCTTTGGTAGAAGATCATTATTATTAACATAAACCAGCAGATGCATACTGGTCTAGAAATGTATGCCATGGCAAGTCCTCTATGGAGTTTAATGAATATTAAACAGTGAAGATATGCTTAATTCTATACTTAACAGTAATACTATGTGGTCACAAATCTGAGAACAGGCAAATACATTTAAAGCTGACTTTCTGTAGCAGGTAACTCTTTTTTTTCCACTCAGAAAATATTACTTTGACATAAAGAGCAAGGTTTTAGAACACCTTAAACAGGAATTACATATTACTGTACAGCCTCACAGATACTGATATATTACCATCTTAATGGACAGATATAAAAAGAAAATATTTTTCTTTATAAATGTAAGATGAGAGGACAGAAAACCAAGCTCTCATATCCACAATTCAGTTAAAACAAACTTCCTACATGGAATTATAAAAACTTGCAACAGAGTGACTGTAAGTTTGTTGTTTGGAAAAAGAATAAAAAAAAATGTTACTTATCAGCACCTTAATAAGAGACTGATACTAAGGATGAGCTTGGACTGGAACAATTAACAGTCCACTTCCACCTTACAAGAGTAACAGGCAGACCTCTCCTGAAATACTGCCATCCAAGTGCCAGTGACTGCACATACGTATGACTGGGAGATTTTTTTGGGTGTGATATTGCTACCACTGCTATACCCCTGTGTGTGACATCCAATATCACTCTCTTGCAGCGTACTAGAAAATCAATACAAGATGCAAGACCTTAGACGAACTTGTATTCCATGGGAGCGTTGATAAACTATGCTGTGGTACATTAAATCCAGAGTCCTGACACAGCTGTATAGAACGTATAGCCAGCCCTGATCTCAGGCTATAGTATATATGTACCAGTTTTTATACAGGGAATATAAGCTTTTTTTCTCAATATATACACATTTACAGGTGATTTTTTTTATCATTACAAAAATCAAAATGTTACATAAACCTGGTCACAATTACCAGTAAATGAAAACAGTGAAACTTTGTTATAATGCCACCCATTGGACTGGCCAAAAGTGATATTACCAAGCAAATTTGTGGAATTTATGTCCTCTGCTTCCATCTTTTTTTGTGTTGGAGCTGGTGAAAATAAACCAATCCCAACCAAGGTATGCATGAGAGCAATCACTGACCCAAATTTGAATGAAATTGAATAATATTTAGGAAAGTTATCCGAGGAAAGGAAAACCTGACGGACAGACAGATAGACAAACCTAAATCAATGTCTCCCATTTCATGGAAGTGGGGGACAATAACAGGTCTAATAAGACAAGTCAGCTGTAATTGATGAGACTGTTTTTGGTTCACTCTAGTGTGGTCTTGATAGACAAGTGATCTTATTGGACAGGTGGTTTTTCAGACAGGAGCCACTCTACTATTTAATGTGCTATGATTCAAGGGTAACGATAATGATCTTTTGAATCAACCTCAGATATTTACTACTCCAGAATCATCAGGTTATAATAAAATTAGGCTGCTAGTGAAATATAAAACCAATAAACTAAACAGCTGAGCATAAAGAGTATATGAAATACCACCTTTATATGGACTTTAGAACTGGTAAGTCAGTCAAAGGCCCAAGCATCACATGACGGTCACATGATCAGCTGTGGACCTGCTCATCTACCTGAAGGAGACCACGATGCATGACAGTTGAGCCTCTTTGACAAATGGATGACATTCCACAGCAGTCTGTAAAACTGATCATCACAATTTAAGGTGTACATATAAAGATGTTTCTGGGCAACATAATTTAATCAGGACACCCGTAAAGAATGTCACATCAAAGATTCCTTTAAATTTATTTCTAATTATGTAAAGATAAGTTATATTAATATTTTCCTTCCAAGTTACTAATGGGTTAAATGTGGGTGTTACTATGTGAGACTAAGTTTATTTAACTACTGATATGGCACATTCTTCCCCTTGTGTATACCTGTTTTCTGCTAGAAATTTATGTTAGCTACCTTTTGAGAGAGAAAATTGTAATGTGGGTTAGAAGATTAAAGGGTCTAATTTTCAACCAAGCAAATATAAACACGTACCATGCACACTACAAAAGAAACAGAATTATTTTAAAATATGAGAAATTAGCCTACTATTTACAACATATCAGACCCACTTATGGTAGTCAAGGTCATTGGTCACATGCAAAAACATCCTCAGTTGACAGCAGTGCTGAATGGATGATATCATTTGAACACTAAAAAATATGACTGGGAAAATTAAAATTGGCTTCTCATTTGATGACCACATTTGATCTGTCAGATCTTTAAGGAAAGAGTCCCAAAAGTTATGAAACATAATCTGGAGATTAATTTTGAAACCTTGATTTGCATATAAGGCCTTAACTTCCGTATGAAGCTGGCTATGAAATTCTTGAATCTTACAAACTATTAAAGAAAATATCTCTAAAAAATATGGGTGGACACAGGTTGGTGGAACAGAGTAGAGTTTTTTCCCTACCAGTACTTTATAATGCTTAAGAACACGGATAAATCTGAAGAAACAGTTGTGACTAGTTATGGATGGAAATTATGTTCTTGCACCTAAGATTCTTAGTTCTGGTCTCCTAACTAGAGCATAAGGACACAGGAGACTGTCACTGAAGAGAAAGTCCCTCAGGAAGGCAGGAGGATCAAGATCACAGACAACCTGTCCCACCACTGTGGGGCTCAACCAGATGATGAGGGAAGGGATGGTATGAACAATTATATTATAACCAACACAAAGCATGAAATCAGAATTCTACAGCAATACCTGTGGTGATTTATGAGTTTCTGAAGTGATTCAGACATATTTACTAAACACCTATGAGGACCACATACTACCACAACACATATCTTCAACACATATATCGATCTCAACCAGGACCAGAGATTTGTTCGAATCATCTTATATAAAATATATAACATATCTGCCTTGGAATTCCTCCTTCACAAGATTAACTTGAATCCTATCATTGACTTTAAAATGTCATATCTTTAACACAGATAAACAGCGAGAAGAACAAAGTGAAAATAAAACATACTAGAATACTGACAGGTCAGTAAGGGCCCCGCAAAAGATGCAGTCATTATAAATTGAAGTACTGTGAATTTGGTGTACTTTGGTAGCATGGGCTGATAGAATGATCTTTGAAAATTAAAGAACCTGTAAAGAACAGCTGACATGTATAAACTGGAAGAAAAGATATGGTAAAGTGAAAATGTTCAAAGCTATCAAAATAATGATATAAAAGACTGCATGCATTTTTTGTTTCTGTATTTCTGTATTACCTGTGCCAATTATTCTTGGTTGAACTCTTGGCTGGGCTGTGTCAAATATTTTCCAGTATTTGTATGTTGAATGGGCCTTATTATATGTGAGGAGTCTGTACATAAACCTTGTAGTATTAGAGAGAGTCAGCTGCTGGTTAGTAATGATAAAATGGTCATTCTCTTGAACTGAGATTCAGCTATTCTTGGGCTTGGGTCTACAGATGCGCTATGATGTTTAGAATGGCTACATATGAATATCAATGTAAATTTGTTGATGGTCACTATAATAGGTCCAAATTCCTTGAGATGTTGGAAGTGGAAATAGATTTGTCCAAAGATGGTCTAAATGAGAGCCACTGTGGTGCGTTGGGCCAGTGTATCCTTTTCTGGGGAATCTTCAAATTGTCTGTACAAAATATGCTGTGAAAATGTTATGCCGCTGTACACAAGTGACTCGAAAAATACTCATCCATTTCTGGCCTGCTGAAGGGGACACCAGCAACTGAACACCACTACTTTTTTTTTTTCCTTCTGACCCAAATAGCAATAAGCTTCTCCCTTAGGCCATGGGTGATACATCTTATGTTTGAATCCTATCCATCATATGTTAGGGGAGTTATTATGCAGAAACGAATTTGATTGTTCATCAAATTCTTTGCGAGTTATTGCATTAACATCATTTGAGAATTATTGTCTCTGTCAAGGTCATCCATCTTCGAACTTGACCTAGCCCTTCATAACAAACATTACTGGTGCAAGTTCAGTGAGTGTTAGTCAAATTGTTTGCGAGCTATTTGGTTAACATCATTTTAGCATTATCACCTCTGTGACCTTAAAAATCCATCAAGGTCACCCATCTTCAAACATGATGTAGCCCATCAAAAGGTCCATCACTGCCTTTAGTCTGGGGACCTTATATGAAGTACTTTTTACGAGTTATTGTGTTAACAATGTTTGTCCTTTTGCATGCATATTTGCTAAGAGAGCGCAACCTTACTAGGTGTTCAGTAATGGTTTTTACCGCATAACTTACAGAAAAATGGCCGACTAATACCATATATCATGCCTCGTTGCTGTTGACATGAGGACCTGTCCTACTGTTAAGGTGGAACAAATAATTATGGTTACAATTATGATTTCTGCCCTGCTGAAAGAGGGACCTAAAGTTTAACACCAAACTGTGAATAACTTTTTTTAACCTTTGACCTCCGGACCCCAAAATCAATAAGGATCTTCCATAATTGATGGTTAATACATATTTCAGGTTTGAACTCAATCCGTCAATCCTAACTGGAGTTATCATCCGGAAAAGAATTTGTGGACGGACGGACAGACAGACGGACGGCACGACAGACGGATGGACAGACAGACAGACGGACAGGTCGATTACTATAGGGCACCCGCTTTTCAAGTGGGGCCCTAATAATCAACTTTGTTGGTAGACACATTTGGCTCCTTGGCACACAGAATGTTTCTTTTTAGAAGAATATAACTTACACTAGTGGCCCATGGGCCATGACGTTCAGCTGAATTCAAGGTATTTACGAGCCCCATAACTTGGAGGATATGGGTAACAGAGACCTAATTTTAGGTTTCCACAGACTTTTCATGGACCTCCCAGGATGTAAAGTAACAAGATTCCAGGTCCAGCCACGATTTGTGCCCTGTTGACAGCTTCTTTGAAAGTATCAAAAATAGAGAAAAAAATTCGTGAAAATTAGAAAAAGTACAGTTGGCGCCACCAGTTTGCAGGAACTGATGGAACACTCCATGATCAATATTCATGCAAAAAATCATGGTGATCAATGCAGTAGTTATTCAGATACTTGTGATTTTGTATCAAATCTTTGATTATTCTGAAGGGTTCTTACGAGCTCCATAGCTGGGAGAAAATGGAAAACAGAGACCTAATTTCAAGTTTCCAAGGAGATATTTCAAGGACCTCTCAGGGTTTCAAGTTTGAAGATTCCAGGTAGAGCAGTTATGATTTGTGCCCTTTTGACAGATGACAGCTTTTTTGAAAGTATCAAAAATAGTGAAAAAAAATTCGTAAAAATTAGACAAAGTAAAGGTGGCGCCACCAGTTTGCAGGAACTGATGGAACACTCCATGATCAATATTCATGCAAAAAATCATGGTGATCAATGCAGTAGTTATTCAGATACTTGTGCTTTTGTATCAAATCTTTGATTATTCTTGAGGGTACTTATGAGCTCCATAGCTCGAAGAATATGAAATGCCCTGAAGAAAAAGACTGCTGAGTTCAGGGAGATCGAGAAACTAACTGTGGATACTTGTCAATGTATCATAAAGGCTAAAAGTAAGGAGACACAAACAGGAAGTCCTTCACAAGAACCTCAACCTCTCAGGCGAGTGATATGGATGACTCAAGGAGAATAAAAATATGGTACAGGGTTACAATTTTGTGATTTTCACTATCTAAGTGTCTTGCAAGGGCTCCATTTCACATTAACATCATACTATGTGAATCATTTAAATTTATATATTACCATATTATATGAACTGATCATTAAAAATAATAGGTAATATATGCACAAATTGTAAAAACTGGATGGAGGTCTACAGGGTACACTGAAAAAGTGGAAATTCTTGTTTATTACTGGCAGATTATTTATAAGATTTTATATGATTTATAACAGCAATCTTTGATTTATGGGTAACATACAAAATCTATTTTTTATCTATATATCAAACTTTTTCTCTTCAACATTCTTTTGACAATGGGTTTTATTTTTTTGTGATAATTCCCATTTCACAAATATTGTGAATTTAAAACCCTTACAAATAAAAAGGCATGCACAGTGTGTGTTTATCACTACATATCTAACAAGACTGTACACTCATCAACATACTAAACCTGTTTTTATATATATCCTCATTTGATTGAACCAATGGCTATCTTACTGGTTTCCATACTCTGTATGCTTACACTCTGTATAATAAAAAGATACTGCTTGTAATATGAAGCAAACCCAAACATGTACCTTTATGAAAATGACTGGCAGGGACATTGTGGACTGACTGATATGTCCAGGGCTGGAAGGTCCGTGGCCTGCATGTCCTAGACTCTTCTGACACACAGACATACTGACAAAACATACACTGAGGCATAAAAACAAGAGGAGACACTGCTAAACCCTTTGCACTGTAATATGAGACTGCTTTGAGTAACATTACACCGGGAGAAGAACTTTAGCAGGTCCCACCTGCCTAAGAGAAAACCTAAAGCACCGGGAAACATCAGTCTCATTATGGTAACAGACTTGAGGTAAATGAAATGATCTACTCTGTGCCTTTTTCAAACCAGACTTGATGGTCTCACGCTTTTAACTTAATAAGGAGGGCACAGAGTCCAAGATGGAGTGCCCTATTGTTTGCCAGCATTTATCGGAGATACCACTGGGCTTCCCGGGACTCAGCTGTACTTTTAACTGATCTACTGCACCCATGTTGAACTGTACAAGGACCCTCCTTAATCTCAAAGCTCTGTGGGTCCTGACTTACATATGCTCTGTCTCTGCTTAAATTACTTTGACCGAGCATTTTCCCCGCTTGCGGAAAATTACATACACATGGGCCACTGCTATATATTTAAATTACATCTCCAAAAGCTCTCTGGAGACTTCAATAAGCTGCGAGATAAATCTGATTACAAAGACAGGAAGATGGTCATCAATCTTTTACACTGTAAAAGAATGTCCTAATGTACCATTAGTGAAGTGTGTATATATATCTAAACTTTCAAAACCAAACAGCCCGACCACTCTTGAATTAAGTTAAGGAAGAACACTGGCTACCGTGGTCTAATGCTAGAGCAGAGGGCTCAAAGCCAGGAGATCTTGAGTTTGAATCTCAGAAGAGAAGCAGTGAGATTTTTTCACAGTAGGCCCTCACCCTGGGTGAGTGCTATGCAGGCTTATTAAGAAGACTGTCCCCAGTAGTCATGTTTCACTCTCTAAAACAAGTGCACCTTTCAGGGGTTCCTTGGTGTTTCACATCAAGGTGCAGAACAGTCTGGTTGACACCAGGATCTTCATGTTTCCAACCTGTCATGAGGGCTGATACCAGAAAGGAACTCTACAGATGTACATAGTATTTCTTTAACCAGCATTAAAAATGGAAGCATCTAACTCCATCAGAAAAATATTGAAAAAAGGATTAAGGAAGAACTGATCAGGAAAAGGCCATTTGTGAAAGATGTTTATATTTCCAATTTATAAAATGGTCAACTCTTCAAGACATTTCTTGTCTTAGATAGTCCCAAAGACTTAGTCCCATAGCAAACTGACAATACTGACTTGTGAAGTCTACATTTAGTAAAATTCCCAACCAGTTATGACAGGAATTTTTTTTTAAATTTCTGGCTAGAATAAGCTTTAAAAATAGAACTGATCTTTATTGCTGAGGTTAGATTAAAGTAGATGTAAATTTGCAACAAGTTCTACACCTGGATAACTTTTTTTTATCATTTCTAGGATGACTAACACTTGAATTCCCTCAATGGCTCATAAAGAAGTACTGAATTGACTGTTATTGAAGCAAATGTACACATCTAAATTTGCTAAGGGTCACCCCTGGGTGATAATTTTTTAAAGAAATTTCAAGTATTAGTAAGCCTTAGATTCCCTGCTCTGGTAGATAAACCCTCACTTTCTTGTTTATCTGACAGACGTCAAGCCACATGGATAATCATAGTGCAATTTATGATTTAATCCTTCATATTTGTGTCATAACCGGATCAATACAGGTCATGGACCGGCTGAGCCATTGATCCATTGATATGCATATCCAAACTGTTCTGTTACAAAGGCCTCAGAAATCCCTCAATATACAATGTTCAATCTTAGGATTTCTCAAGGCTGCAGTCTGAAATACCTTGAGAAAAGGGCAACAATCAGGGTAGTAATTTCTTATATTTGGATCACTGGTGGTTGAGTTCTACCAATCAAAATTTTTCCTTAGTAAGATCATAAAAGATGTTCTCATTTTATTAGAATGTCCAATTTGTTATTTGGAAACATTTAAATGAAGCCTGTCTAATACCACTGATTATGTCAGTTTAATGCAATTATCACACAAAAGATGAAGAAAGCCTTCATAAAAATATGAACAGTTTATTCAGACATCAACTTATTTATTTACTTAAATATTCTGAAATCTCTGCCTATCTTTGCTGTAAACTATGTTTTCTCAGTTTTCCACTGCACATATTTAAATTATAGCATCAATATGCCAACTGAAAAAATATCCAGCATTCAAGGTGGACAATGGTTGGTGACAGAAAGAATATTCTCAGAAAACTTAACTGCAGCATTATCAAACTTAACAATGATGATTTATATGAGCCAGGAGGTTTGAATTAAAAACATTACTTAAATTCCATCAGAGGAGCAAGGTTTATGTTGAATAATTCAGCAGAAAAACACTTGTTTACAGTAAATGGGCCAATGACCTACACCTAATAAATGAGAGTGAAGACACTGATGTTATTTTTTTTAACCTTTTGAAATGTAAAATATTTTGCATGCATGGGTATATGAACAATGTAACAGTCAAAATGTATCAACACATAAACGTAATTAACCTCTGACATTCAGCAGTTCTCCATATGTAGCCATTTCAACATTTGTAACTCCACTGGGGACTAAGCCAGCTAGGTTTCTTTACTTTTAAAGTTCAATGCCTGATCCACTCGGCTTCCTCCCATAACCCATGGGGTGGAATCTGCTTAAAGTCAAGGTAGCCTGATAAATAATTAAACTACCCAAACCAAAAATGGATCTATTTTAACAATACATTTTGCAGTATGCACACTGATGGCATTCAGCAATGGCTTGTGTTTGTGGCCAGAGCATAATGGACAGTATTCAGAGTTGCTATGAACCTATGTATGCCACACTTCTGGATGTAAAAAATTTCAAAGCCCTGCTTCAACTGTAACATGCAAAGTGCAAATCAATACCTGCCAACTGGGGCCTGCAGGAAATACTGTGCTGACAGATTATTCACGAGCTGAGAATTTTTTAACCTTATGTGATCTGTCATGGTATGGCTGCGCCAGGGCTTGAAATCAAAGCAACGCCAAACAAATTTAACCCTGTCCCCACTTAAACTGTCAAACTGTTCAGACACACACTGTTTATAGTAAAATATCACTTTCCTTTTTGCTGAAAATTTATATATTACCACTGCAGTTGTTTTATTATCATTCATAGCAGTAGCTGTTGTTTCATAATTATAATTTATCTTTGCACCAGTTCACCCTAAAGTCATAAAATACCTTTTTAAGCTGCCAATATTTTCCCACAGTTAACAGTCTGATCATGGAAAACACGAAACAATAATTATTAAAAAACAGGAATCAATGGATCTGACAAAAGAACTGGAGAGCAACTTATTGTCTGAAGTATATTAAATGATTTTCTGCAATGCTAGAACATATGCTAGAATAAAAGCCACCTTTACAAAATCTGTATCTAAAATATGACTTACATGTGTGGTAAGTTTTACCTGCAGAAGATTAAGTTATTTATGTTGATGCTAGCAGAAAGGCCTTTTGTTCAAAGAATCCTTATAATGCATTTCAATCATACATATTTCTGTATCTCAAATAATATAATAATATAATTGATCTGAGAGCATATGTCTGTGAGAACAGATTATAGATAATATATTTAACAGATTAAGATATACCTGAGAACTGCCAATATGATGAAAGTATGAACAAACTTGGTATCTGTCCAGGAGATGGAACAATCTGATCCATGTACATGTTCAATCAAAGTCATATGAGGCAATAAACACAGTAACAGTAGAAGGTAGGGAATTTATAGTCTGATATCAGTGACATCACTCTCATCTGACATTACACTTTGCCTTCCTGGTCTTTCGGGCCTGTTCATTCTTGTAGCTTTTCTTAACTTCCTGAAGAGCATACAATCAAGCAGCCATTATAGATGATAGGAAGTCTTTTCATTCTTCATTTGCCTGCTGCCCATGCATGACCAGTATCCATTCACTCATGGGTGGAGAGGGTAGAACTTTGGGGTTAAGCCTATGGCCAGAGGTCTTAGGAAGGAAAGCAGTCAGATATGGACATGAACCCAGAACTTGTGGTCATGAGTCCAGCATACTAACCATTATGCCACCACTCTCATGTACATGTAAACCTGTCTAATCTAAGATTTTCAAAGAAGTGAAAAGTTAGACACATATCTGTGTCTCTATCATTAAGTATGATTATAACAAACAGAAAAGGAAAGGAACAGAACTATCTTGTTAAAGAAAAATACATTGTGATTGTTAATACACAGCTGAACTGACAGAGCTTTGGGAGCTGCTTTTAACAATTTAAATTGTTGCACCTGATGGAAAAGCATGAAATTTACACTATTATAAATGTAGGTAATAAATATCAACAAAATATGAAAAGATATACCAGTATTCAAAATAATTGCTTTAAAACTAAAAAAGTTCAGAAATTGAGACTACTGAAGTCAGAACTGAAGTAAGCAGTTTCCCAGACTAATCCTGCAGATACTGCTGAAATAAAAACAAACTTGTGTGACTGAGTTGAATCCTTGAGAGATAAAACCTATGTCTGAGTAAATGTCTCGGGTCAAGATAAAGAACATAAAGGGGAGATAAACCATCATAGTGACGGGACTGTGTCTGGAGTATACAATAGCTGCATCCATCCAGATATCAGTCTGGCTGTAACAGTGATGCTCCAGGCATCAATCCTTAGATGATACATGCACCACAACCTCAAATATTAATTTTTCTCCACTCATATAAATAAATTTATACAAGATCTTGAATAGCTCACTCCAATCCCACTTTGATTATTTTTCTATCCCCCATATGTTTTCTTCCTTTTGCATTCTTGTAAAATTTTTCTGTATTCTACCATTTTATAATGATAACAACATGCAGCATAAGCTCAAATATATATTTTTCCACTCATGTATATATATATATATAATATATATATATATATATATATATATATATATATATATATATATATACAAGGTCTTGATTATCTCACTCCAATTTCTCTTTGACTTTTCCCTATGCCACATACAATTTCTTCCTTTTGCATTATTGTGAAATTTGTCTGCATTCTCCCATTTTACAAAATAATACAAAACATTATAATAGTAGGTTTTGACATTTTACCTCTTTGCTGAAAGAGAATTGTTCAAGGGAAAATCAAATCACAAATAAAATGAGTGAACATGAGAATTAAATGACAAATGATACTCACACATACAATCATTAAAGCAGTCTTTACACCGTATCAGAAATGATAGTATCTCAAAGAAAAACATCAAAAGGCAAGTGAGACAGGAGATAGCTTGATATTGATTTAACAGGGGCAAGTGTCTGCTTATTGGAGCAAGAACTTTAAGGGATAAGCTTTCTTAAATCCCAACAGACCATCAACCAGCAAACATAAGACATCTAATTTAACTCCATCTGAAATCTGCTTATTAGAGCCAGAAGTTTCATGTGACGGGCATTCAGAAATCCCAAAAGACCAACATCGGGGAAAATATAAGATATTTGATTTAACTGAATTTGAAATGAGCCGAACACTGCGTGTCAAGTGTAATTTGGGCTGCCGAGTTGGCCATAAAGCATTATTTCTTCACCGGGTCTCCATTACCCAAAGGGTGGCAAGGAGCACAGAAAAAAAAAAGAAATATTTAAGAGAAACTTTTTTTTCAAAAATAAACTTGGACTTAAGGGGACATTTCACTAATATTATATTGTCTGGCAAACAGGCTTTTAAGAATTAATGGAAAATGAGCACATTGCAAATTCAAAGGTCATGTTTCTATAAAACCTGTATAAAAACATCATTTGAAACCATATTTAAATGGTATAAATTTTCTGATAATTGCTTTTGTGTCCCATTTTCAATCAGTTAATACTTTCAGTTGCTACTTTTTTTTCAGCAGAAAGATTAATACTCCTGCTTTTAGCAAACAGAATGCTAGCTGACACTTGCATGTGTATGCAAATTAATATTTGAATTATGATAATTCTGAGGTATGTCATTTTATGACATAGGAAACCATCTTCTCCAGAGTGACTGTGTTAACTATGAATATTGCATTCTTTGAATTTGTAAAAACATTACAGATACAAACAAGGGACCTATGGGTCACGGTGCTCAGCTGTTATATAAGATTAAAAAATATGATTTTGAAATGAGGCACATGCTGGTTTTGTGTGGAAATAAATATAAGCTGTATTATGAGTTGTTAGTGTTAAGCTTATGTATGATTTTGATAGTTTCTTTGGAGACAGGGAAGAGATTGATTTCATTTATTTTATTAACAAACGGAGTGCCACTGTCATACAGATTTTGACTTGGCCATATAACTGATATGCAGCACATATATGCAGTTTAACTATTTATTAAAATTTAATAACAAATATTGTGCCAAATATAATTTTTATTAAAAATAATAAGAGAATCATATGATTTTTTTAATAAAATATAACTGAAATGATTATTAAAATAATATTATAGAATATATTCATGAATGCATTCATGAATACATTTTGAAAGTATTTGCACTGGTATTAAAATACTTTCATTTTTACCTGAATTCCCATTCTTATGCAAGAAATTTTATAATGGAGTACATATTCATGTTCATATTCATATACATTTGCCAAGTATTCGCACCATGTCTGGTATTTATTCAGTTTTAGCCAAACAATGATGTTGAGAATCCAGAATATAAACAAAGGACCCATGGGTCACGACAACCAGCTTAAGTTTGAAATTTTTGCAAATGCAAAATATGAAAAATATTCTATTGTAATGTTTTTTATTTATATAAGCATATGAGAAGCTAAGAGGAAAGGGCCCTCCTACTTGGTTATAGTAAAGTTCTCAATATATGATTGCAAACTAATACTCTGACAAGACTGTCATGAAGAAAAACAGTAAAAGTTTTGAGATACTGTGATGCATATGAAAAATTTGCAGATGGACAGGCAAGTGGACAGAATGGACTAATACCTTCATTTCACTTTCAAGGGAATAATGCATTTAAGTTTATATATAACAACATGGCATTTACAAAATTATTCCTTAAATCCCTATTAAAACGTTTTGCACATTGGAGTTTTCAGTACATGCTTAATTTTTTTCACCGAAATAAAATAAAAGATTCAGTACATTTGATAAAATAAAAAAAAAATTTTTCAAATAAAGTATACACACTGTTGGTTGAATGAGGGACTAACAATATCATTATGCTAATTACAATCTCAGCTATAATTAATTACTGGAATTAATAGTCAATTTCACACCTGGTGAAGTTTTACTCTTCTGAAGTAAAGCATTACTTATCTGATGAACATCCACACTTTCATAGCAATAAATCACTTTGTGGACACAATTAAATGTGCACTTTAATCATTGTAACCCTGGTGGTACAATACAAAATCTAAAATGTAGCATGTCCAAGAATAAAATAAAATACAGAAAATTATAACATTCATCTAGTTTATGCACCAGCTGGTGGGGGGGGGGGGGGGGGGGGTGCAGGGCAGAGGGGAAGCCTGCTAGTAGTGGCCAAGCTGGGCCAAGGCAAGCTGCCTGGGGTGAGTTACATAATGCAAGTGAAGGCTGTACTACTAGGTGGGCCAGATGTAAACAACACTTGACATGGTGTATGAAAACTTGAATAAAAGCTACTCTTTACAAACAATTTCTTTGGAATTTCAGAATTTAAAAGATTAAATCCTTATGTATATATGCTGTGAAAATAAAATCAACAGTACTTACAGGGAAAAAACGTGCCACTGCCAGATTTGAACAAAATTTAAGGTATTGATTTTTTATTTATGCTAATAACTTGAACAATTTGCAAAATTTAGATCTAATTTTTGGTAAACAATTGAATCTTGATTAAATAAAGTTATATTCCTGAAAAAAAGTCTCCAGCTTCAGCAATTCTCATGTTAAGTGAGCAAATATATTTCCTGATTTTTAAAAAATTGCATTATATTTGGGCCTATAACTTCAAAATAATACCCAATACTGACCTAATTTTTGGTATGTGCACAGAAAATGTATGGAAGAATATGAATACTAAATCTGATCAAAAACAGATCAGTGGTTTTGATATTAGGCAGCCTTGAAGTGTAACAATGGCTTTTTATGGAAAACGGAGGTTTTTCCTTAATATCTCGAAGGAACGAAGTTCTAATGACCCAATTTTTGGTATGGTAGGAGATTTTGGGGACATCTAATGGTATGCAGAATTTTGGATTCGTAGGTCCAACAGTTTTAAAACGTGCCCTGTTAACGTCCGGACGGCCGGACGGACGACGGACAAAGGACCACGACTATAGCTCAGATGACTTATAGTCAGCTGAGCTAAAAACTGGTGATACAAACTGTGTAATGATCAAATTTATAAGTTCTTAATTAAAAACTGAACCATGGCATTCACTACAATTTACAACCTTATTAACAAAAGATAAACTGTTGAGGATTTAAAGAGTTACAACTCCTTCGTCACATTCCTCATTCCTCTTTTAGCCTTTTTATTGGGTTAAATAGAATTCCGATCCCTACAGAAATTTGAAATTGTTTAAATAATTATTTAATTGGTAATACAACAATACAACCTCACTGAGTCATTTACCAAATATTTTCATATTATTTACACCCCTGTAATTTAACAGTAGTTAACGTCAATGAAAGTATTTATAATTGTGAAATAATTTTGAAATTATTTACATAGTTATTTAAGTGATAACAAAACCTTATTGAGTTATTTACCAGAAATGTTCACCTTATTCACAGCTCTCTATAATTAAACGTTTAAGGAAGTATTCATAAATTCTGAAATAATTTCACTACATCATCATGTCTTCTTTAACAATACTGGAGCTCGCCTGATGGATGACAGCCAATAGGATCTGAGAGCAAATTAATGTTTCACATCTCACGGCAGCTGACAGATTAACAATAACCATGAGAACACAGATCCCACTAGACTGTCATCATTTGATTTATCATCATTTTATCATTCAATAATTTTAAGTTAATTTGGCAGAACTGACCCACAACCAGGCAGGACCTGTTGTTCTGCGAATTTGGCCTTCTTATTAATTATTTTGACAAATTTCACAAACACAAACCTGAAGGACCAGTAATTATACTAATGGAGGTTTTGCAGTTTTTGGTTAAAATCTCATTAAATTAACAATTTAACTAGAAAAGTGACTCAGGACAACCATTAAACCATTACAGGCAACAATAGAGGCAGAAAACAAGGAAAGCAACAAATTTACAGGTCTCTATATACCATGTGACTTGATAATACCTTGTCCTGTACCATGACAGAGACTGGCCTCCGCTGTCTCAGTCATGGGCCTTACACAAGGCAAATTATCTGCAGTACGACCCTGGTGAGGGTTGCGTATAATGACAGGAGGAATATTTAATATATGAGCCTTTAGACTATATACCTTACTGCGATGGAAACTTGATATATGACATCATGGCTGCTCACTAATTTCTTTATATGATGCATTATTCATAATGAACAGCTGTAATCGCTGCCAAGTCAAACATATTTACTTTTCCTTTCATGCCAGATTACATGCCTGCCTCTGATTGGTTGATTGGACCAGTTTAAAAACATGGTGGCAACAAGAAGACAAGGCCCTCCGTTCATGTGTATAATGTCGAAGTTTACACGTAAGTTTGAAGTATGCACTCAAGTAGCATGTGTCATGATAACCAATAAAACCAAATTGGAATATTTGTGTGTATTATGTGCATTAAATAAAGTTTATTTTCAGTAGGTTCAGCTTTTTATTGTGTGTCTGCAGATAATCCTTGGTTCCCTCACCAACAACATTGTATGACTGAAAGGAATATCAATTTGTGTCAATGACAAGATAATACCCATACTGAAAGGATATGAAATCTAACACATATTTTAATAAAGATCTTTGTTGTTTAGCCTAAATTTAAAAAAAAAAATGTAAAATATGTCTCTGATTTAGCAATAATTCACAGGCAAGATAATTTCATCCTTTAACTGTTTTTTTTTTGCTTTTGCAAGCAGCAGAAATCATAATGGGTAAATAAAGATTTTCCATGTCTTTTTCATTAAAAAAATTCACATTATAGCAGACATTTTGTTGAACTTATTCAAGTCACTCAAGGAGCAGAGGATTATGGCTCAAACGGGAGAAGCACCAATATAAATCATCACACTTTAACCTTGACATGACCTTGACATCAAATTAACCTTGAGATGACCTTGACATTAATCAGACTGTGGACCTGCCCTTTGCCCGACAGACCTGGTATGAAATGTGCAAGAGCATAGCCTTGGACCATTTTGAATGAATTAAAAACATTCTCCAAGGGGGTTGGAGTATGGATCAAAGCTTAAGGGTACTTTGACAAATGATAGTACTTGTCATATAAGCAAGCCAGCATTTCCCAGGATAAACAATGAAGAATAAAAAATATAAGAATTACTGATGTTACTTTAAACCATAACATCTTTCTTTTATTATTTACTGAAATATGAGCAAAAGGTGGCTATGTGGAAACTGAAATTCATTCAAAATGGTAACAAATGACAAACTGGCTGATTAATTACCCTAATTAGGTCCACAGGCATCCCTCCGTATAAATCTCAAATTTTCTAGCTGATAGGTGACAAGCTATCCATCATCTGTAAAGGCAAACTCAATACCCTGGAAGCCGGGGCCTGCATGCAAGTAGATTATATATAATCATTAACTTCAAAATGCCCATTTCAACTTTACAGCTAAAGGCATATGGAGCTGACCTTAAGAATACTTTCAGAGGAGAGTCAGTTGAAGGTATTGATTGTCATTCAAAACACACACTAAATATAAAAAAGTATACTCTCTTCCCTGGTAGTGAGCCTATTTACTAGCATTTATGTCTACCAAATCACATTAGGGATATGGAATGGTTCCAGTGTGGTGGATTATTCATGCATTTTAAGGTTATAATGTGACAACAGGATTGGCAGAGAAGCACAGAGTGATATACTGAGCAAGGAATTCTGGGAAAGACTTATTTCAATTTACAAATGAGGTGACTTTTACAGCTGCAAAATCATCATTGTCTCAATAATGTGTTTTCGCTGCATGTGTATCCACCAGTACTAACATGCAAGACACAAAGGACATGCCACATAGGTTGATCAATAGGTTTAACAAGCAAATTTGTGGAAATTATGTCCCCTGCTTCCGTCTCTTGTTATTTTAGCTTCCTGTGATCTTCATGCTTGCCTTCTCAATATATGTTTTAGTTTTTATTTTCCCCTGAAGGTGTCAAGGTGCCAGTGTTTTAGTTTTCGTTGTCCCCTGAAGATGTCTCCACATGTCATTATTTTTATTGTGAAATGGGAACAAAAAAGAAAATTTTTGCTTGTTTTTGGAGCTGGTGATAATAAATTTTCAGGCATGAAATTCCAAAACCAATCTCAACCAAGGTATATATAAGAGCAATCACTGACACACATTTGAATGAAATATTTAGGAAAGTTATTGCACAGAAATGAAAACCTGACAGACAGACAGACAAAGGGACAGACAAACCCAAAGAATTGTCCCTCAGCGTGGAAAAAAGTCTATAAGGTAGTGTTGTCAGACAAGTTTCTTAAGTAGGTTAATTGGGTTTGTTTATTATGTACTTTAATCAGATATGTTTTTGAGTAAACTTATCAGGTAAGTTTATTAAGTTGGATTCTCAGTTAAGTTAATCAGCTATGTCTATGGCGTAGGTTTATCAGGTAGGTTTATATTATAGGTAAGTTTATTGTGTAGGCTTATAAGGTAAGTTTATTGGGTAGGTTTATCAGGTAAGTTTATAAGGTAGATTTATAAGGTATGTTTATAAGGTAGGTTTATCAGGTAAATTTATGGAGTAGGTTTATCCGATGAGTTCATTATGTAGGTTTACCAGGTATATTTGTTTGTCCAACGAGGCAAGTGCAGCAGGTAGTGCATCATCTCCGAGTGACTTAATCAACTTGTTCAATGCCTTATCCTTTGCCAGTGATTTTGTTGTTACTGGTTGCTGGTCCTTACTTTCTTCCGGCATGGCAGACTTTGTGCTTAGTTCTTTAATACCAAGTTTAAGGGCAGTACGTTGTCCAATGTTAATATTCAGTTCTAAAATATCTTGGTCTGTTAACGATTACAGAATCCTTTCGTTGCAAATACTATATTTAATTTAATTTAGGGAAAGTTGATGCTTCCAAACCGATAGTTTCTGCCCATTTTTCTAATTCAATTTTTATGTCTGCCATGCCGTGGGCCAAAGAACACCTGTATGAAGGCAATGAACCGTAACAAGACTAAGCCACCCATTGTTAGAGTTCGGCCCTGGAGGTCTCCTGAGTTTGATAAAATTGCAAATAATATCTTCAATTATTTTTCACTTTATCAAGTAAATTTATGGAGTAAGTTTATACGATGAGTTTATTATTAGGTTTATCAGGTATATTTATTTGCTAAGTTTATCAGTCTTGTTAAAACCAGTGAAGTTTAACGTTGACTTACATAGAAGCGCTCATCCATGATCCTCCTTGTTTATCACAATCTTCCTGTACTGGAAAAAGTGCTCCTCCAGTAAAAAATATTGATTTCTTGCCTTAATAAATTAATAAGACCCTTGAAGTAATAAGAACATCATTCATAAGCTCTTATTAATTTCTATATGAAAATCTACATGTGATACCAAAAGAAGCCAATCAAATCATGGCCCTGCCTTCTATGCGGGGCATGATCCAGATTTTTCTAAATACATTTGCTCGACCATCAATCCTGGACCTTTCTGAATTTTAAAGTTTATATATATTTTTTAATTGTCATTATTTCACAGTAAAATTAATTTTAGGCATTCTTGAAAAACAACAGCCAATCCTTTCTCAGTGGAGCAGGGACAACAAACTGGACTTCTTTTAACAGCCTGATCTTTACCCATATTGTTTAAACAACTTCACAGACTGTTTTATTGCAGACTAGATCATTGGGTTGAAGAACAAATAGCAGAGCACAGGGGAGCCATGGAACTCAGCATGCTATTATACGACTAGACTAATGGGGGCCAGCTAATACTGACCACGCCATGAAGGGCCATGAGTTATATACCCATGAGACTGCCAAGTCTGGACCCTCAGTTAACGGGTCAAACGATCCTCTGTCCTCAGTGCACTTGGTTATAACAGAAAATACAGCAGAACCTCTATTTAAGAGAACCCCTCATGTTGTACAGTGGAACCTGTCTGAAGGACCACCTGTTTAATAAGACCACCTGTTTAATAAGATCAGCTGTTTTATAAGACCACCTGTTAAATAAGAATACCTGTTTAATAAGACTACCTGTTTAATACCACCTGTTTAATAAGACTACCTGTTTAATAAGACTACCTGTTTAATAAGACCACCCTTAGGTGAACCAACCACAGGTATTTTATTACACTGGTTTCACTGTTTACCTAAATATATATATATATATATCTATCTAATTAGAACTTCTATGAAAATAGATTTTTTCTCCATGTCTTTTAGTCAAAGAACATTTAGTGCTAAGCAGACCTGTTGAGTACCACTTAATATTACAATACACATTTTAATTAAATTACATAACTAAAAGGTATAAAAATATTTGCTTCTGGATGGCACATTTACTGATATCTTATTAAGATATAAGTAATAATGATAGGCCATGCAAGTCACTGTATTAACTTAGTTTTTGAAAAAAAGAGTGTATACAGTCAACCAAATTAAATGACTTAATGATCTTGAAATAAAGTCATTCTTTAAACATTAAATGGAAACACAAGGTAATTTAGCATGGGTGTTTCATTATCCTCATTCTCACGCTGCTCTTAAAGAATGGCGTTCAATGTCAGAATATGGAAGTTTAAATTATGTTGTTTAAGGCAATGCTGCAAGCTTCAGTTCACAGACACAAACTAGCTAGGCAGCACACTCAAAAAAAACCTCTCCTTGACAAGGGTTTATCCAACAGAAAAAAAAAAGATAATACCCCCCCCCCCCCCCCCCCAAGAATAACAAATGAACCAATAACATTAAATGACGGGAGCTGTAATAATGATATATCACCTACTGAAATATCAGAAAAAAGAGGAGGTTTAAAACAAAAATGTCACATGGTTTACTGGCACAGAAATGATATGCTTGGCAATCAGTGCGGTGGCATGCTTCCCTGTGATGGAGAACTTGATTGGCTGGATTAGAAAGACTTAATGAGGAAGTATTGGTGATTTGTAATATCTCAAATTTACTCGCACTTTTCCACATCAACAAGAATTTTCATGACTTGTTAATGTTTTACTGGAAGAACCTGTTGTTAACTTGTTATTCCAGCACCACATGGGATAACTTGATGAAGAGAAGCTACTTGACAGATGATGAAAACACCATGGGTAATGCGTGCAATTTTGTCTCTGGTATTTATGTTTTTTAAATAATAAAAGTAATTTCTCAAAGAGCTAATAGAGCGATACATCATGATTACCTCTCGAATGAATCTGACAGATTCACTTTTTTTTGTATTTATAACTATAATAAGGGTAATTTTATATAATGGATACGTTAAAGTTAGGCAAATAAATTGATACCCATGAATAAATGCAAAAGGTTTTAATTTACAGCTGTAGTTTTTAGCTAATTCCAAAGTTCTTATAATCTATCAAGATATACCTGCTATATTTTGAATACATTCTTTGCAGATAATATCTCTGGAAGCCTTACCCAACAGATCTGTACAATAGTAAAGTATAAAGGGTATTAGTAATTACTCTCAGTGATGTCTAAAATGTAATATATGTAAATATCAAAATACAAAATACCACAATCACATTTTAAAATTCTTTCCTCTTTACTTTATGGAACAGAAGTAAGTACTACAAGGACTGATATTTCTTCGTCTTTGAAGTAGTACAGATCAACATAACCTGTTTTATTTCTGAGCAGATGTTGGCGTCACAGATATAACAATCTTTAGTATATCTAATATTCCATGGGGCAAAACTCTAGTTTGGAAAACAACCTTTAAATCTGTGCTGAGTAACTTCCCATCACCTTAAAATGGTGTAAAGGAAACTGTGAGGCCCTGTTTTAATGGTATATTGTCTGGGTTTTACGATAACGTACAGTATTCCAGGGTATTTGTTGGATCATGACTTCTGTGTTCAGTATGACCATGTGGACTGTAAATCTCCCAGCATCCAACTGTTATTGCCTTGTTTAATGACTGGGAGGCCATCAGAGACCAGCACATCATGAAACTCAGACTCCTCCAAAATACAGATTGTGCACCACAAAACAAAACACTATGGCTGGCTTCATTTTCGCAATGACAAAAATTTCGCTGTTCTCTCTTTCAGTGTTTCATGATGATATAATTTTTACAGTCTAACAATGAGGTATAGGATACACAGAGCATAAACATTATTATATAGATCATGTAACAGACCAAACATAACATATGATGAATGGAAATTCTTGTTCATTTTTGGTTCTACATGCATAGATAACTTTAAACCTCAGATGCTAGTAAGGCTACTAGTTGACTGTTCAATTGTGTAGATTTGGTACCTTTTTCATGAATGTTTTATTTTTCCCTTTCACTACAGGGACTACCGGTACATGTTTTTTACCTCCAGACAGAGGAGATCTTCACAAATGTTTCTGTTATTTCCCTGTTTGTCTTCCAACCAATTTATGTGTTTGTTTTTCTTTCTGTGTGCAAAATATGTAAAAACAAAATACCTGATGTTTTATTGCAATTATCAATTATGTACTTTGCTTCATACTGTGTGCAAAATATTTCAAACATTAACACACTTGATGTTTTATAGCAATAATCAATAATGTACTTGGCTTCGTACTTGTGAGGGTTTACTTAAACTTTATTTTTTTAACATAGACTGTACAAGCTATTATAGCTCTACTTGAAGCACTTTCCACTGCTTGGGTGGTGGTGTTTGGTAGTGTTGAATGGTGGAGGAAACCAGAGAACCTGGAGAAATCACTAACTTAGCTGTGGGGGGGGGGGGGGAAACTACAACTCAGTAGGGGGTGTAACAATGCATCTAAGAGTTAATGCACTGAACTGCAAGCCCTTGATTAAATTTTAATCAATTATTAACCTCTGTATTTATTCATTTTGATTATTGTATTAATTTATGTATGTACCACCCAGAAGTCCTCTGTGAGCTCTCAAATCTGACATAGCAGTGATGAAGTTTTTTATCCTGCATGTGCCCTTAATCTACTTTAAATGTTCACTGGTGGACCATTCCACTTGCAAAAAAAAATATATGGTGGCCACAGATAGAGGGAGAGCTACATTTACCTTTACTTACTGAAATTTACTAACATCCATTTTGCTAAAACTGCTTTTATTTTTTAAAAAGTCTGAAATTTATTACTTCAGTAAGAATTGATTTGATAATTAAATTGAAGGTATAGATTAAATCATTGAATTGATTCTAGGGGCCCCTCACAATTCACTAGCAGGCCTAAAATTCAGTCTCATATAGCTATGCTGGGGATTGAGCCGGGTCACCAGCGGAGAGAGCCCAGTGTTTTACCTTCAGTTATATTTGGCTGTACACTGATGTACCAGTGGTTATTTTAATATGACACTGAAACTCAGGGATTCATCAGGTTCCATATATATGAAGTAGCAACCTTTATTTAGATTTTAACAGAAAATTACTCCATTTAAGAAATATATTATTATTATTATTATTATAATTATTATAATTATTATTATTATTATTATTATTATTATTATTATTTTAATATTATATATTTTAATAAATATACTGCACATATTATGAACACATTTCATGTGCTTAAGAGATTGTGGAAATAAAACTTTTGCAAAAAAGGGGAATATTTAGCAACATTTCAACCTCGAATATATGAGTTAAACCTAGTACAATATGTCAAAAAAAGAAACTGAGAATATCCACTTTGATAAAGCTAAACATAGCACCATGCATACCCCAAGGTGTTTGGCAGCAAAAGGTCTAATCACATGTTCTATACCACGAGGGGGATCTACTTAACTGATTGACCTTACCTGTAATAACCAGTTCTGCTAGTGGGCAGACCAACAGACACTGCATATTCATTTAAATAGGGAAGGCCCAGGCTAAAACTAAACTTACAAGCACAGCAGATGTAAAAAGCCCCTGAAGCTGCTGTTTGGTAGATGCATGCGTAGGCAATGCTCCACATTAATGGATAACTGCTTGCCCAGGGCAAGTAAAAGTTCTAGAAAATAGAGGAAGTGAGATCATAATTGTTCCTAGTTGTGCAAGTGGATCCAATTAAACCTTTCCATAAAGGCCTGAAACTTAATTAATCTTAAGTTAGCCATTTTCTTACATGGAGAAATGAAATCAGATTGTTATACCTCAATCTTACATTACATATATGTTTATCTGTGAAATTGCTAATGAGAAATATTATTATTATTAACAAACAAACATCCTGACATGTTAATTGTTGCAAAATATTCATGTGAAACACACTTTTTGTGTTTATGACTGAGATCACTGGTATTTGTTGGACAAGTAGAAATTCATGTAGGTCAAGTAAAAGCTAGATGTTACTGGTCCTACCAGGCAAGTACTTTAAAAAGTAATTCAAGGACAGACTGAAATAAATCAAACCATCTGAGCTCTTTGAACATTTCTTGTCTCCCTTTGCATTATGCCCTTTTTTATGTAAAAAGAATTGACAAAATGTTATATATGCTTAGTTCTTTTATTTTTACATACAAAAACCAAAGACTGTAAGCATAAACCTTTGTAAATCCATTCATGACAAATCTGTAAAATGGTAAACTGAATCAAGCCGATTCTCAATATAAACTAATGTACCTTAAAATTAACTGTGAAAATATTGTCAAGTATGAGACAATTATTGCTTTGCTTTTTTGATACATCTCATTCCTCTAATATAGCAGAAATACAATTTTCTACTTATTTTTACATGTTTGATAAATATATGTGACTTTATCTTTCATGAATAACACAGAAAATGGATCGCTCACTTTGGAGTTTCAACCAATCATGAGCAGGCTTTTATGAAAACTTCAAAACACCCTGGTCCCCTCCAGGCAGTAAACCTCATTATAGGGATGACAAATTTAATTATCTGCATACTATCATTATTAACCCTGACAGATGACCAGGAAGAAAGGGGAGGATTTACGGCATAATCTACCAGCATATTTGCGGTAATCTCATTGGATGCCATATGGACACCTCCTCTCTGTTTCAGTATGGACTCTTTACAGTGGAACCATTCATCTTATCACTGAAACAGGTCATCCTGCCATTTTTTTTTATTTCCGCAAAAATAAATTCCTTCTGAGTAATACCCGTTTCTAGTCACAGTCAGCTATGGTTCTTCTCTCGAGGGATGGCTGGCCATAGGGCTGCCATTAGGGCACTGGCAGCTGCAATTTAAACTACTGTGAGCAAATGAACACTGGCAGAATGGCTGTCTTTCCTGGCTTTCCACACTTTCCCGTATCGCTAAAATTCACAATAACTTATATACAAGCCACTCCAAGGGCACATTTTTTTATTTCACAGTAAATCTCATAAGGTTCTCACATAAGCTGAAAAATTGAGCAAAACATGTTGTGAAACTTTATGGTAAAAAATTCTGAGGAAACTTTATGGTAACCAAATGGTTGCGTTAGTGTACAGATCCATCACAATTTGCATCCAAAGGAGTTCTTTTTCTGTGAGGGAAGTTCATACAAATGAAGAACTCCATTTATCTTCTCCTTTGTTTCAGGTTATTTTTTATATTTTCCTTCCATACACACATTCATCTTAACATTTTACTGTAACGGACAATCACATTATATGAGAGCTGCAAACAGGGTATAAGAGATCATTAAACTTCATGTATGTACACACATATACAACAAAGGAAGAGGACCACCATTATATGAATGGCCAGGGACCGATCCAGAATTTTGAAAAGAGGGTGGTCAAATCCAGGAAGACTAATAGAAAACCTTTAAAAAAAAGGTACGGAAAGGATGGGGTCCAGGTCGCTAAATTTGATTTGAAACCCTATAAGAAAGGTTGTTTTGGCTCAAATGAGGGAAGGGTATTAACCCCCCCCCCCCCCACTCTGGATCGGCCACTGTTGGCCTAAACACAAGAAAACAGGGCTCCAATCGTGCTCCTGAAAAAAAAAGAAATTTTATAGGAATATTTGAGACAAAAATACAAGAGCTTATAGGCATTTTAGCCAAAATATATAAGGAAATATGGAAGTTTATTTTGCAAAAACTTAGATTTACATCATTACAGAACAAGAAGAATGCATTTTTTTCCATTTTTGCCAGTAAGAAAAACTTCAGCCTCCAGTTAATCTTTACAATTCAAAGGAGTTGGAATTTGGAACAATATTATTAAAGATATTGATCCTTGTTGTGCAATATCAACATTTAAACATTGCCTGAATATTTTTCCTCCACTTAAGAATCATTTTAATTACATTTAAATTCTTTTTCATAATCAATTGTTTATTAGTTTGTTTTCTCTGTATTGCAAAAGGTTTAATTTTAGTTTTCCTATTGCACAGTGCCTGCACCATATAACCTACTAAATTAAATGTTAATACTGAGAGGACATATTCTCTATGAGTCAGTCCTCTTTGTCACAGGAATATAACTATATATAAATGAACTGTTTCATGTATAATGTATATATTCTTGTGGCAATAAATGAATTTAACTGAACTGATTTTTTTCCTGCACACCCAGGTTTCACTTGGTTACTAATCAAGACCATCAGTTCACTAAGTATCATCTCAAGGTCATTTCAAATTTATTTAGACAGCTTTACTTGAACTAGAATACGGGTAATCGACAAGCGAATACGTGTATCTGCCAAAATCAGAGTGGAACGGGTGAAGTGAGGCAGGGATTGAGTGGCAAGGGGAAACAGAGTGAGACGTGTTGCATATAAGCATGAATGTCTGCAGTCGAAATGTGTATGTAGGTTGTGCCACCTACCACAAAATCCAGAAAGCTGTCCAAGTTATATACATAAGCAAAATTTTAGGCAGATAAGTCAAAACCACTACATGTATATGAGTGATTTTATCCCACAGCAGACAAACAGAAGGACTTGTGCAAAAATGGTGGCAGGTGGCGCCACCAATTTTGTGTAAAATTAAGAGCTATGGGAGATCTATAGACATGCAAAATTTCAGAGGGATATGTCAAACCAGTCCTGAGATATAAGCCTGAATGTCTGCAGTGTTAACATAAATGTAGGTTGCGCAACCTGCAAAAAAATCAAGAAAGCAATCCAAAATTTATAAACACACAAAATTTTAGGCAGATAAGTCAAACCACTGCCGAGATATGAGTGATTTTATCCCAGGGCAGACAAAGAGATTGACGCTGTGCCAAAATGGTTGCAGGTGGCGCCACCAGTTTTGTGTATGATAAAGAGCTATGTGAGTTCTATACACATGCAAAATTTTGGCCCAATCGGTCAAAGGGTTCCAGAGATATGAGCTTGGATGTCTGCAGTGTAAACTAGAATGTAGGTGGCACCACCTCTCATAAAATCAAGAAAGCTGTCCAAGTTGTATAAACCTGCAAAATTTTAGGCAGAAATGTCAAACCACTGCAGAGATATGAGTGATTTTAACCCAAGTCAGATGAACAGATGGACACTGTGCAAACATGGTTGCAGATGGCGCCACTATTATTTTTTGCATGTTATAAAGCTATCCAAGGGCTACATTTGTACAAAAATTTTTTCCTGATCGGTTCCCAAGATATGTGGGTTTATGTGTGGAAACAGATGCACAAATAAACACTGGGCAGAGAGGAAAGGTCAGAGGTCAACGCCAATTGGTTAGGCACCAGTTCACATGTGAGCCGATAATTGGTGCAAGTTTGGAAAAATCAGTCCAGTAGTTCTCCGGAAACAAATGAGGTGGTGGCAGCTGAACCCGGTCAAAAACATAGTATCCAGAAAACTTTGTTTTGGTGGATACAATTATAGGAGACAATTTTTTTCATAGGAAAATATAGGAAATATATAGAATCAGTGGAAGCCCTGTAAACTGGAATACTACACAGTACAACAGCTGTGTTTCTGTCACATACAAGCATGTGGAAAGAATAATATGTATAAATCTAAAACTTTACTCAGATCCCATATGGATGCCATACCAGGATCATAATCAAACTCTTCTAATTAACAAATAATCAAACAGAAGAATATATAAGGTAAAAAAAAAAGATTTTTTTTAAGATTTTTTTTTCTTTTATCTTTTTCCTTCTTTTTTCCATCAGTTTGGACTGGATCTCAAAAACAACACATTTACCAACACTGACCTATGGTCACAGTTACAGTTCTGCAACTGATATCTATTTTTAAAGGGGCCCAATCACCTATCTGACCTTTACAAGCTAAAGGTATTCCCTTGGAGCTTTTATAAAAGTGGGCAAGGAAATGTGGATATCAGTGCACACAGGCAGCTTGTTTTGTTTATATCAATGTGTTTATAATATGTGGGGCCCCACAAAAATAATCAAAACCAATTAAACAAGTGAATCTGGCAGCAAGTCAGATAAGCCAGAGCTTTACAAATGGCGTTTTGCAACAAGTGGCCTTTCTACCACTGCATATATGCAACCTACCACCTTATGTTACATGTTTTTCCCGTTTGTCAACACTGCTGTGTTTAAAAACCAGTTGTTGACAAACAAGTTTACACATCCTTCACAAAGGCCTCATATAAACTTTTCACAATCAGAATTACCCTTAAATCATTTTAATATACACAGAGGAGGCCAGTAATCACATAACATTCTTTTCAAAAGGTAGATGCATGGGCACGTTTAATCTTGTCCTGCACTACACAGCTGATTTACTATAAGGGTAATATTGTTCAGCTGAGGGCCACATGCAGGGGTAGGCTTCCAAGGATTGCTGAGGGACTGCAGACCTCTAGTTCCTCATTATACATTCTACGAGGTGATGATCTATACAATTATATCGAGAAGAAAATATATTCCAGCAAATTCAGATTAATATGCTTTGATCTCCAGGCAATACAGTAACTGACAAGTTCTGAACTTTGGTCATTATCTAATTAAAACAAAGTCACAGCGGATGACTGGTGAATTGGTGTGATTACCATAGGGCACCTACACTACAGTATGATCAAATCCTGTGGAGGCCAGCAATGTGGACATCATGCCACAGTCTGATAATGAATGGCAGGAGAACATTTCAGGCAGTTTACTATTCAGACAGAACAAATTTGGCTAAAAAGGATGAAAAAAATTATGGACCTGGGCCATCAGAGATCATGATGTGAAATGGCCAGGGATCATCCAGGAGGGTTCCAGACTAAATTTCTATATTTATAAATCAATACCTCCACCGAGGGGTATGTTTAAAGCTGAGAAATGTTGAATGGCTGGTTAAGCTTAAGCAGAGGTGCAGACAGCAGATCCCCATTTAAAATGCATAATTTTCACATATTTCTGCAGAACCAGCAGTTTCAGACATGAAAAACAAATTTAAACTACAAATTCCCATCCATAATGAAAAAGATCATGTAATATAGGAAACCATGCAGGTATAAGATCAGTTGCTAACCATAAATTCTTGACTGCCTACGTTAAGTAAGACTTTGCCCTTCATGTGTATTTATGTATGGATGCTACCCATTTTTTACGCTGGGTCAAGGAGTATGATTCAGATTGGTAGGATTCTCTACAACCACACAATAAATGTAACTGCATAATTTTATAAATGATCCAGGCTGTGTCAATAAAGAGCAACATTTCAAAAACATGTAGCACCTGACTGTAGCTGGCTGCTTTGAAAGTTGCTTGCTGCTTGGCAGACTGCCAACACACTGACTGCAAAATTGAGTAATATGCTTTAAGAATTTCAGGTCAAGCGTTATTTAGACATAAACACAAAGCCAGGACAGAGAAGTATATTCAGAGACACCTTCTTCATAAGATAAGGATAACTAAAGGGCCAATGATACAACAAACCAATATTAACACTAAAATATAATATCAACAAAAAAATGTCAAATCATAATGAATATGCATTATAATTTGGAAGTGCTGTCTCAATAACCTCATAAACACACTGACACTTATGAAGAAAGCAGGATTTACACTTGAAACAGGTTCCCTTTTGTAAAGGTCTGATAGTAGGAAAAACAAAGAGATATAATTTACTACTTTCAGGACAGCTGATTTTTACTGTTTTAGAATAGATTATATCATTGTGGCTACTGTTGTGTACAGACTTTTAATATCTGAGAAGAAAAAAAACTCAGGCAACTTTAATTTAAACAATGTATGTATTGTTTTCAGCAGATGAGAATAGCTCCAAAACTAGAGGACCTATATGAGAAAATGAATGATTTAATTCCACATTGATCCTTTATCTAATAAACAAGTGGCTCTGTCTGATTATACTTCACCAAACTGACAAGCAAAATTAAATTCTTTAGCTATCAGGAAAATATGGACTTTTTTAACACATGAAACAAAACGAAACTGGATGCTATATCGTAAGCTTAATTTGCTGATAGGAGAACATAAATGAGTCAATTTCATGGCCAATGTACAGTGTTTGTGTACAACACACTTTCTTTAGTTAAGAAGAGATATGTGTGAAGGAGAGGAATGCAGGGTTCAATATTTACCACTGCCCAACTGCCCAGGGCAAGTAACTGAGGTTTTCTGGCAGTGAAAAACCCATAGTTGCCTGCGTGATAGGGTGGGCAAACATTAAATAAAGGGTAACTGTATATACGCATATGACCAGTACTGATTATGTTAACGTGGGATGAAAATCAATTCTTTGGCCATATACTAAATTTTAGTCTTACTCAAATTTTCAGCATCAGTGGTAATGTTTCTATCCTGTATCTAATTCATTCACTGGAAGCAAATTTTTAATTGATTTGAACTCTGGGAAAAAATCTCTCTAAACATTCATCAACACCGCTTTGTGGAATGGACTATAAATAATAGGGAAACAGAAGCAGATCGAGGGGGTCCAGACCCCCCTTTTTTATCCAAAGCAACCTTTTTATAAGGGTTTCAGACAAAATTTTGCGGCCTGGATCCCCCTTTTCCAGACCTGGGGACCTTTTTTTAGGTGGTTCAATAGTTCTCCTGGGTTGGACCCCCCCCCCCCCTTTTCCTAAATCCTGGATGTGCCCCTGGGAACAAGTTATGATCTAAAAAGTGTTAATGAATTAATACTCTAATGAAAAAAAAAATTGCACAGCTGAGAGATACATTTGGGCAGGTGAATTTTATTGACCAGCTGCCCAACTTGATAGGTGAGAATTAAAGACAGTGTCTAACCCTGCCATGTTTAGGACGGTTGTATTACACTCGTGAAGACGTAATCACCGCCTGGACTGTGGCTGACAGGGGCCTGTCCAGGGTGTGTGACATTTTTCTGAACTAACTAGGTTGTAAATCCATTTGATGTGGCATTACGTTGACTTCCCCAGTGACCGGAGCACAAAGGATTCCTTGAAAATGGATCCTAACATGAATACAAACTGCTACATGAGGACTTAGTGGCCCTGTGTAACCTTAAAGAACAAGTTTGATGACTACAAGTCCATGTTGCTTACACCAAGCCTGCACAAAGGCCTGGCCAGCTTCATGTGCAGAGCCGGGGAACTTTAAACCTTGTGTACAAGCTGTGGACTGCACGCTTATCTCAAATTATACCACTCCTAAGGGATGACACCAAGTCCTGCCAACCCTGGACAACTTTATGCCATTCACTTTGTATAAAATCAGTTGACATCTCACCATGGGACAGTATACTCCTTTCATCTATTTGGCCTGTATACTTTTAATTCTTGTCTTCGTGGCCCAGTCCCCCGCTGGCTAACACTGACACCGGCCTGGTCAGGGAGGAGTCAATTAAAATGCCTCTTCTGTCCTTAGATCAATGGCCAGGGTGTCCTATGAAAGATTTCAATTTCCTCCTTGGCAGAGGTGCGCATCTTATCTTTCTGGCTTACTTCTCCGTGTAATGGAGCTGTCAGATCGACACGGAGCACGGCACATCACCACAGACCGCAGCAATTGCCAGGAAATCACGGCCAAACAAAATACACTACCTGTAGCTCCTGCAGAAGCTATTGAGCTCAGAGTTTATCATACTCTTCTGACAAGCTGGAAATTGGCTCCACCCATCAAGGGGTAAAATATCACACAATCTAATTTGGTGACCGTAGCTCAAATAGCCCCACGGGGGTTCAGGAACTTGTCCTGCAAGGGAGGCGCCACCAAATATCTGATGGGTGATTCTGATCAGTCATAAATAATCTCTAAATAAATAATTTAAAAAGACACTCATAAATATCTCATAGTGAATAATTTCAAAAGATATTATCTTATTATATGATTAACTGATCAAATATGATAAACACTTCATTTTTATCTCCATCAGACTTAATCATAAATATGTTTTTTTAAATTATATAAAAACCTCTAGAACAGTTTCTGGTCATTAATGAAGCACAATTTGGACTACATGATATGTTATGCCTGAGGTTTGTGTTCTCAGCAGCCATTTTTAAATACTTGATAAAAACATATGGTAAAAATACTTTGGTGGATATAACATACCTCCACATTGTCTTTGATTACTGCCTTTGACTGGGCAATGTAAAAACTTATTCTATAGGGTCTGTCAGGACCATATTTTTATATAATATATAGTGACTCCACCCTTTTTTAAAGGGAGCATGTTTATTGTTTAATTCAGTAGGTGAATATATTTGATGTACACAACTCTCTGATTCAATGATACACTTTCTTATTCCAAAGTTATTAAAATGACTGTGGACCAGGAATATTTAGGAGTTAAAATTATATTTCTATTTCATTCATGTGATACAGTGAAACTTGATGCAATAAGACTGATATGATTACTGATGGCTCAGACATGAGTGGAAACAATTATCAATAGCCCTGACAACAACTGATGTTGGGAATGAATATAATCATAATTGTCTGGTGCAGCAAACCACATAGTTTTTCAATTTTAGCTTATCTTTAATCTGTACTGAAGGGACAGATACAACAGTCTTTAAGGCTATCTGAAGGCCAATTAAATGCAGTCTACTTTTTCAAAACACTAACCATTTACAAAACTAATAAGGTGGCATGTTAAAACAGACTTAAAAGGGAAACTACTTTTCTTTCATATAAATTTCAGGTAAAAATGGTCTAAATTCTAATGAAAACACAACCTTGCATGGGGCTCCAAAATGCCATACATTCATGCTGTGCAAAGGTTTACAGTATGCGGCCCTACTCATAACAGCAGATAAATACAATGTTAACCATCTGATCAGAGATTCCTTGTTAAATCTACCTGAACATAAAAATATCTGTTAACTGATACATTCAAAATACTTCAAAATTCTTAATTTTATCATTTTAATCATTCTTTTAATATTTTGAGCCTTTCAGTTATTGATAAATTATAAACCTCTACTGAAAACATTCAAGATTATCTTGAAAGCAAAGACATAATTCTGCTCAGTTAAGTATTGACTAAAAGAAACAAAGATAACAATACATTAAAGTTGGATGAAAGATGGGCTAGTACAACAGGGAAATCAATGAAATTACAGCAAAAGATAACACAGTCACCGTTTTACAAGAAAAGTTGATCTGTTGAACAGATCTGGTTTGTCCTCCACCTATCATGGAATTAGCTGCAGGAAAAGTTTTGAATACCGGTGGATAATCTGAGAGACATTTCTTAAAAGGACTAACAAGTGTAAATCTGTCACACACAGTAATGCCTGTGTGAACTTGAAAACTATTGCAAGTTCATCCATCTTTAAACTTGGCCTAGCCCTTCATGAGGTGCATCAATAGTGGGAGTACAGTGACTGCGCCTCTAATTGTTTTTGAGTTATTGTGCTATCATCATTTTAGCAAGATCACCTCTGTGACCTTGAAAAATGCATCAAGGACATCCATATTTGACCATGATACAGAATTCTATGTGATACATCAATGGCATGAGTGTGGTGACTGTATGTAAATTTGTTTTCAAGTTATTGTGAAAACACCGTAGTTTGGACTGGACAGATGGAGAGACGGATGCTGAGGCAGAAAGACAAATGAACTGCTGTGAAACCTACTGAAGGTGCCTTTGGCAATGGTTGGGGACAAAAATAAACATCTTTATCAGCTGACCAACCAGTCCATCAATATTTCATAAGGTAGCAACAGCTCTGCATGATGTCTGTCTGACTAGCATTCTAACATTTACCGTATTACCTGTCAATCATTTATAAAGCAACCACTTGTGTTTCAATAAATCTGTCTGTCATTTCATCCTCTCAATCACCAATAGGTCCTTATTACAGCTCGCTAAAAACTGATGTATCATTTCTAAATAAACCAAAGAACAGTCAATAAATCAAACTGTCAGCTCAACGCATAAAAAAAACGATCACATTTTTGTCTGATCATCCCTTTAGCTACCAAGGACCTTCAATAAATTTAGCATTACTTAACATGCCTATCTGTCAAATTACAGTGTCAATCATTTTTACATAAATCTCTCACCTCTACAGCAACCTCATTTTCACAGCATTACTTACAAGACACTCATACACACATCACTCCCTCAGTTTCAGTATATTATCTCTGCATTAGGCTGAAGACTGTCAGATATATCAATGGCAGAATATATGGCAATGTACAGGAAAGTGACTCTGCTTATCATCTCTGCCAAGGAAGGTAACAGCGGTTTATGTGATCAGCCGGGTCTGTGTCTGTGCTATTTGGGCTTGTTGAGGCAATATCTTCAAAGGTCTCCATGAATTTCAAAAGCCATGCATGGGCTAAAAAGAAAACTATTATTTTGGGATGCATCGCTTAAATTAAAATATCGATTAACACCCAAAACCAGCCAAATTTGCTGCTGTCCTATTAATTTTTCAGTACAATATTACCAAAATTAAGGCACATATGGGCATGTAGCTCAACTGAATTTTGGAAAATATTAGCAAATGCAAAATATTCTTATTTCTTTTGTTTTTTCCATGTATATTAGCATTTGAAAAGGTAAGAGAAAATGGCTCTGCCCAAATGAAAATATAGAATAATGGACATGAGCTAAAGCATTTGCACTGTGTAATAAATGAAATTTGTGGCCTGAAACCATTTAATGATGCACCAAGGGAAAAAATGGGCCAGCGGTAAGTGTTATATAAAATTACATTTCATAAAAAAAGAATGTGTGAAGGTAATTAAGTTTTCAAAAGTTAAATATATGGGCATATGAGTTAAAAATTATTCCCACAAAGTTTGACCAATATTTCTGATTTTAAAATTAAGTTTAACAGTGTTATTCACACCTAGGCCTGCCTGGCCAACTTTAAGAGATATGAATGAAATGCCACAAAGTATTTATATCTTCTTAAATCTTGTCAAACAGCACTTACATTAGATCCTAATATTTTATCCCATTTGAATGTTAGGATTCAATTCCTGACCATTTTTTTCTTTAAAACAAGGGACCCATGGGTCACATCGCTCAGCTGAATTTTGGAAAATATTAGGAACTGCAAAATATTTTTTATTTCTTTGGGTTTTTCATGTATATTATCATTAGAAAAGCTATGAGAAAATGGCCCTGCTAAAATGAAACTCTGTAAATTACAGAATAATGGACATGAGCAAAACCATTTAGTGATGCACCACGGGAACAAATAGGCCTATGGTAAGTGTTATATAAAAGTAACGTTTCATAAACAAATAATGTGTGAAGGTAATTAAGTTTTCAAAAGTCAAATATATGGCCATATGAGTTAAAAATTAATCCCACAAAGACTGACCAATATTCCTAATTTTAATACTAAGTTAACAGTGTTATTCACACCTAGCCCCGGCCAACTTTAAGAGATATGAATGAAATGCTACAAAGTATTTATATCTTCTTAAATCTTGTCAGTTAGCACTTACATTAGATCCTTATATTTTATCATATTTGAATATTAGGATTAAATTCCTGAAATTTTTTTCTTTAAAAAAATCAAAATTGTCCAAGTCTCAACAAAAAGAATTTATTCAACATTAAAATTATAAGATTCATCTTGTTTATTAGTCCTGTGTATTGAAGGGGTGGGTGGGGGGAGGGGTCTCCATTGTTACTGCGCGTTGCTGAAAAAAAATATTAATTTTAAGATTCATCTAGATCATAGTACAGGTCTGTCAACAGAATGGCGTGGGGTGGGGAGGGGGGAGAGAAAAAGGCTCCCTGTGGTATGGTAATATCTGCAGACAGCCTGATCAAGCTCAACTCAGTGGAGAGAGGGCTTGCCCTAGTGATGGGATTGCATAACATTATGCCAACAGCCTGGGGAGCATAGAGAGCTGCACTGAATGACCTACAGTGACCAAAGTGGACTGCTTGACAATGTAAGGGAATACAACAAGAGCCTCCAAAAAAAATTCAATAACAAGCCTAATTTTGCAGCTTATATTTTCAAATTTCAGATTTTAACAGATTAAATCCTTATGTGCATATGCTGTGAAAATTAAATCCACAGTACTTACAGAGAGTCCTGAAGTGTGAAAATAGGTTTTTTAATAAAAAATTGAGGTTTTTCCTTAATATCTCAAAGGAAAGAAGTCGCAAAGACCCAGTTTTTGGCTTGGTAGGAGATCTTGGGGACATCTAACATTATGCCGAATTTTGGATTCCTAGGTCTTATGGTTTCAAAATGTGCCACATCTACAGACGGACGGACGATGGACAATGGACCATGACTATAGCTCATATGACTTATAAGTCAGCTGAGCTAAAAATTAAAATTGTCCAAGTCTCAACTAAAAGAATTAATTTAACATTTTGCGTGGACATTTTGCATGAACATTTTGATATTGAAAAAAAAATTGTCCAAGTCTCAACAAAAATAATTAATTTAACATTAAAATTATAAGATTCATCTTGTTGATTAGTCCTGTGTATTGAAGGGGTGGGGAGGGGGAAGGGAGGAGTCTTTGTTGTTACTGCTGGTTGCTGAAAAAAATGTGAAACTAGAATACGGGTAGTCAACAAGCGACTACGTGTATCCGCCTAAATCAGAGTGGAACGGGTGAAGTGAGGCATGGATTGAGTGGCAAGGGGAAATAGAGTGAAGTTTTGCATATTAGCATGGATGTCTGCAGCCAAATTGTGTATGTAGGTTGCGCCACCTATCACAAAGCCGTCCAAGTTGTATACATATGCAAAATTTAAGCAGATAAGTCAAACCACTACATGTATACGAGTGATTTTTGCCCTTGGCAGACAAACAGATGGACGCTGTGCTAAAATGGTTGCAGGTGGCGCCACCAGTTTTGTGTATGATAAAGAGCTATGTGAGAACTATTCACATGCAAAACTTTGGCCCAATGAGTCAAACGGTTCCCAAGATATGAGCTTGGATATCTGCTGCATAAACTAGAATGTAGGTGTCGCCAACTGTCATAAAATCAAGAGAGCTGTCGGGGATGTATAAACCTGCAAAATTTTAGGCAGATATGTCAAACCACTGCCGAGATATGAGTGATTTTATCCCATGGCAGACAAATAGACGGGAGCTGTGCAAAAATGGCTGCAGGTGGCACCACCTATCATTGCGTATGATAAAGAGCTATGTGAGATCTATACACATGCAAAATTTTGGCCCAATCGGTCAAACGGTTCCCGAGATATGAGCTTGGATGTCTGCAGTGTAAAAGTGAATGTAGGTGGCGCCACCTGTCATAAAATCAGAATAGCTTTCCAGGATGTATATGCATGCCGAATTTCAGGTGAATTAGTCAAACCACTGCAGAGATATGAGTGATTTTAACCCAAGGCAGACGAACAGATGGACACTGCAAACATGGTTGCAGGTGGCGCCACCATTTTTTGTGTATGTTATAAAGCTCTCCAAGGGCTACATTTGTGCAAAAAAAATTTCCTGATCGGTCAAACGGTTCCCGAGATATGTGGGTTTATGTGTGGAAACAGATGCACAAACGGAAGAAGAGCGCAGAGGAAAGGTCAGAGGTCAAAACAAAATTGGGGTGCAGCAGTTCACATGTGATCCGAACATAATCCTGGGTTTTGTAAAATTCCGCCCAGCGGTTACGGAGGAGTTCTCCGGACACCTACGCCGCCGCCGCCGCGGCGGTGGGCTGAAAACATAGTATCCGCAAAACTCTGTTTTGGCGGATACAATTATAAGATTCATCTTGTTTATAGGACAGGTCTGTCAACAGAATAGGGGGGTGGGGGGGAGAGAGAGAGAGAGAGAGAGAGAGAAAAGCTCGCTGTGATATTAACTGCAGACAGCCTGATCAAGCTCAACAAAAGAGAGGGCTGGCTAGAAGTGATGGGATAACATAACAAAAGTCTGTGAAGCATAGTGACCTGCACAGAATGACCTACAGTAACCAAAGTGGGCTGCTTGCCAATGTAAGGGATTACAACAAGAACCTCCAAAAACAATTCATTAACTAGCTTAATTTTGGAGCTTTAATTTTCAAAGTTTACATGTTGACAGATTAAATCCTTATGTGTACATGCTATGAATAATAAATCCACAGTACTTACAGGAAAAAAACATCCTGTGGCCAAAGTGGGCAAAATTTAAGGTACTGTGTTTATATTTATGCTAATAACTCAAAAAAATTTGCAAAATTCAGATCTAATTTTGGGTATACAATTGAATCTTGATTATATGAAGTTATATCCCAGAAAAAATGTCTCTAGCTTCAGCAATTATTATGTTAAGTGAGTAAATATATTTCCTGATTTTTTACAAGATGCATTATAATTGGGCCCATAACTTCAACAAATTACGCAATACTGACCTAATTTTTGGAATGTACATAGGAAATGTATGGAAGAATATGCATATTTACTATGATCAAATTCTGATCAGTGGTTTTGATATTAAGCAGTCTTTAACTGTAACAATGGTTTTTTAATGGAAAAAGGAGGTTTCCCTTAATATCTCAATGGAACAAAGTCTTAGTTACCCAATTTTCAGTAAGGTAGGAGATTTACAGGACATCTAACTGTATGCAAAATTTTGGATTCGCAGGTCCAACAGTTTCAAAACACGCCCTGTAAACAGACAGGCGGCCGGACGATGGACAATGGACCACGACTATAGCTCAGATGACTTATAGCCAGCTGAGCTAACAAATTGATCCACCGTGAAATTTTATATTTTCTTCTTGGGTTTTACTAAACTTCTAGCTTTTTCAAAATTTAAATGTGTCTGCTTCCCCATAAAAAAATGTGACTGATTCCTGTGACTTTTTTCCTATACGCACCTGTAACTTTATTTCCTCCTCACATTCATGACTTTTTCTTTGCCTTTATTTCCGACCAAAAATTGTGATTTTCTTTCCTGTGACATTTTTTCCTAGAATCACCATACCAAACCCAGACTCAAAAACTCTTTGAGATTGGGTGCTCAGACCTTTCTGCACTTTGTATATGTTGATAAATGATACACCATCAGACGCTGCTACATGCCTTTTGTTTTCTACTGCCCTCTAATGACATAAACCGATCCTCAGGGGAGCCTAGTGAACAAACGAGGAAACTAATATCAGAGCCACAGTCCACTGATACTATCCGTCCTGTCTGAATCAATACCACTTTAAAGAGGACTGGGGCAAATAAGATAGATAATCGCTCAGGTACCCAGACGTGATCATAAACAAGGAGCCAGGCCTAATCTGATGCCAGCATATTATACCTGTAAGGCAGAAGATTAGTGAAGTGCACGGAGATGAACATAAACTACATGCCATGCTAGCCCAGATACAGGTATATTATATCTGTAGCCATTATAGTTGGGTTAACAGGAAATCCAAAGCGGAAGAGATTGAAAAAAGGATGATCCATACAACCCTGAGGACTATATATATTAGTCAGCTGATAACAAAAATTCATCCCTTATTAGATTTTATCATTTATTTTTTTATTGTTATACAAAACATGTAAATTTATGTTAAACAAACCCCTGAGCTTAAGTTTGATGATCAGTTTTTAATATATTAAATGTTAGCTTTCATTTTTTTTATTTACACAATCTGAACTACATTTCTGGAGTTTCATTTTTATACAAAACATAAATTAAAAAGCAAATAACACCGACAAAGAGTGTTGACACTCATACAAATGAGCTATTTCACAACAGAATAAAAATTGATATTAATTCCACTAATTTCTGATTATGTTTGAAAGTTCAATTTTCCTGATGCCAAATTTTTTGATAGTTGATGTCTGATAAAGCAAAAGTTTGTGATAATGTTAAATGGCCACATCCCCTCTGATTAAGATATTCTTTGATGTTATTAGGCAATCCAATATGTATTGGCTGAAAATCAATCCAACACAAATGATTTTAGGATTTGATGGGTAAGATTACTCAGGTTTATTGGTACCAAATTTAGCGTCCAGATTGCTTATGCTTTTCCCATTTTCCAAATGTATCCAATGATACATTGTATAACTTTTAATAAAAAATATAAACATATAGATTTTTTTTTATGAAGCTGGTAGAATACACTGAACATAAAACATTCATTAAAAATATTTAATAGTATTCTGTGTGTCAACTAGAACTGATAGGTCTGTAATGTTGCCAACATTTTTTTTATCAAGAAGCTGTCACAGAAGCAAGCCTGTTTCTTCATTGCACATCAGGGAATCCCTACAGTTTTACAAAAACCAATTTGAAAAATGGACACCAACATTTTACTGTTTTTTCACCAGTCCACCACTGGCACAAAATCCTGGCTGCCCCTTTAAATTCACACATGAATCTTGAATGCCAACAGAGTTAAAAGATGAACAACAACATGAGTAACATCCCCTCACAACAATGGCAATATTAAAATGGATGTAATAAACTGTATGCCGGGTAAGTGTGAAAATCCACAGCACACTACAAATATCAACTGTATATTTAATTAAGCAAGGAGAAGGAGCAAGGAGTTTGAATATCTGATAAGGAGTTCTGCTCTCTTCAGCATAAAAATCATTAGGTCACTTAAATGAGTTATTGGTAATGCTTAGCAAATTGAACTTAAAAACAGTAGGATTCTTCCGGTTGGTAGGTAAGCCAAAGGTAAATGGTGGAAGGCTTGGGATGCAAACTTTGGCTTAAATTTAAAATGTATCCACAAGCATTATCAAAGAGCATGTTATGTGACCTTGACCTTAGACCTCAAAATCAATATAGGGTTCTTTCCCTGTTATTGAGTGAGCCTTATAAAAGATGAAAGATATGGAATAAAGTTTGGCTTAAAATGCATCCCATTAAGAAGTAGATCTTGTTACCTTGACCACTGAACTCAAAATTGGTAGGCGTCTTTCTCTACAGCTAGGTGAAGTATATGTAAGGTTTGGGATTAAAAGTTTTAATGGCATTAAAGACAACTTACATACAAACAGAAACAGACACCCACACATATATATACCCCCCTGTGCAACTGTTGGGCAGGGAAACTGACTTGTCAAAAGTTGCTACTTATTTCAATGGTTCTGGGCATGAGTATGCCTGTGACCCAGTTTCCATGCTTTTGTATTGTTTGAGCTGCACTGAATAGTTAAATAAGAAGATATACTTTTGCTGAGGAAAAATGAGATTTCTGTCACCCAGGCAAATAGTCTGTTTTTTTTCTAGTTGTGCTAAATGTTTTCGTCTATATATGTGGTAATCACATATCAGGCATGATGATGTGAATTACACACAAGGCATAGACCTTTAGAATTAAGTAATACTGGCACCTACCTGTGGGCACTGTCTTAACAGCTTCTTCATATAATGAGTGACATCTGACCTCTGCTTCCTGCAGTCTTTCTTCTAAAATAGCAGTATATTCAGTTTGAATGACAGATATATATATATAGGTGCATAATTTTAACATCATCTTCTTGGGACAATTTGATAACAGATGCAATGATTTAAATTATTATTTATAAATAAGCATCTCAAGAGAAATGATAATCAAAATAATAACAGACCTATGTAAATACATGAACCTTATAAGAACACATGATCATTACTTATTCATAATTTTCAGTCATACCCCTATGGTTCAAAATGGCAGAAAGAGAAAATGCCATGAGAGTTGAGTAATAAAATGTATAGTTGACACCTGTTATTTAGATTCGCTTAATGGTGTCCCTAGGTGTCAATCATTTATTGCTCGGTTCTCTACTAAAAGATAAGCACAGGAATTTAAACCTTTGTATAACAGTGTCAACCAACTACATCGGATTTAATCATTTTAGTTGAAAGAATGCTCAGGATGAAAAATCATCCCATTTCACTGCCTTTACACTAACACCCACCCACAATAACCACTTAATAAATATATGACATCAGATATAAATGTCTAATATGCCTAATCCACTAATATATTTACTTTTTGTTAACCCTGGAGATCAGATGTATTTTAATGTGAATACCCCTTGCTTATGAATGTAGGATGGAAGAAGTTTCATCATTTACAGGACTGGAATGTAATATTTAACTTATGCATCATTTATTAATAATTCAATGATACTGAACTTCATCCCGCTGATGAT
Source organism: Sipunculus nudus (assembly GCA_026874595.1). Classification (NCBI taxonomy): domain Eukaryota; kingdom Metazoa; phylum Annelida; class Sipuncula; order Golfingiida; family Sipunculidae; genus Sipunculus; species Sipunculus nudus. The sequence goes on along the minus strand of CM049307.1, from coordinate 40,892,538 downwards.
TTATTTCACTCTTTGAAAATTAGCAGCAAGGAGACATTACACACCTAGTTCTGCCTCACTGAGCTTTTCCCCTGGTTTAGTTTTCAAAGCAGCCTGTAGAGGGCGTCTTGCTTTGGCATCCAGCACTTCTTCATTCTGAGGAAAGTGTGTGTCAGCACTGAAACATACAACCAAAATAAATGTGAAAGATGAAATTATGTTGTACATATCTGTCTTCACATGTTTTTTTTCAGCCAAAATGTTTTTTTGACAAACTAAAAAAAAATATTAAATATGCTGCATATTTGAGATAGATGGGTTTTTTTCTGTTATTCTTAATATTTAAAGACAGACAAAGAATCTGTAGACAATTATAATCTTTGAGTAATCAACTAAATAAAGCAAATAGTTTCTCAGCTTATGGCCCTTATGTTACATCTACAGAAAGGTATTTTCTTTAGAGGTCCTCTATATGAACCATGAAGATGACTGTGAAATATTATACCTAAATTGTATAACAGGAAACCAAGATTTTATCTTTGTTTGGCTAAATATAATATAAAACATGTATACATTTCTTGAACCATACCATATGAACACATATATATATAGGTATATGACAAAGTTATGTATTGTGACTGAGATGAAATACACATGATATGACCTGGAATAAGCAGAGCAGTGAGAAGGAAAAATTTAGGTATTTAAAAGTGACCCAGGGAAAAATTAGTCTGGTAAAACCCAATTATTATGACAACCCAAACATTTTCTCCTGTAGTTGTGGTCCAGAGCCTACATTTTCAACATGGCAAAAGCATAAGACATGACCACACAACTATTTTTACAGGTGTCATGCTATTTTGATTGGTCTCAGGTTTTTACTGAACTTACTGATTGTACACGCCTTCTTCTATGTTCTCAGCAAAATCAAACAACTGAACAATAGGCAGGAATGACAAACAGAATGTTGGATCATCTGAAAGGAAACAGAATGACTAATACAGTGCATCAGAAGAGTAACAATAAACAGAATAAGGTGGAACCTGTCTGAAAGACAACCTATCTAATAAAACCACCTGACTATTAAGACCACCACTGAGTGAACTGATAGCATTCACTTTGGTATAACTGATCTGTCTAATTAGACCACCTGTGAGTTATAAACACTTCTGAGTCCCAAAGGTGGTCTTATTTCACATGTTTAAAGGTGGTCTTCTTTCACATGTTTAAAGGTGGTCTTATTTCACATGTTTAAAGGTGGTCTTATTTCACATGTTTGAAGGTGGTCTTATTTCACATGTTTAAAGGTGACTTATTTCACATGTTTAAAGGTGGTCTTATTTCACATGTTTAAAGGTGGTCTTATTTCACATGTTTAAAGGTGGTCTTACTTCACATGTTTCACTGTACTACCAACTGCATACCTCATGGTAAATTTATGCCAACAAACAAAATCAGCATATATGTAGTTAAATGTATCCAAAATACTCTTCATTTACCACTCTGTATACATAAAATTATACATAAAAGTTATTTATAATTTAAGTTATCAAAACAAAAGTAACGAGTGAAGTGGTTATTTAGTTTAAACCTGCTCCCCTTACAATAATTGTAATTACATGGCTATTTCAAAGCTTCATCATTGTGTGCTCTTTTATTGACAGAGGTTTGTGAACAATGAGGCTTTTCTATCAATACATCAATCACTATAAATGGAGACTATCACTAGTATTTAAACTTTGTTCAATGATCAAATAAATGTATCACAATGGCAAAAAAAAAAAATTAAATCCTGACACTACAAAACATGGATCTGCAGAGGTAAGAAGACTATACACAATCAACGCAGTACTATGCAGCATCCTCAAGACCTATTGAGCCAGTTATGCATTAATGACCCCCTCAGGTTTTGAAGGTAACTTACCTGGGAAATTTTCCATTGCTTTCCTGAACACAACAAGAGCTACTAAGCCATTTAAAGCTGCATCAGTCATGTCTTCATCTACCTAAAAATAAAATAAACACAAACCCCATAACACATCAGTACATATGTAACTATTTACTATTAACTGAGCTGATTGGTCACTGCTCATCAAGAGTTTTTGTCTACCTTTTAGCTTTCTCTTTAGATTCTGGCCCTTAATTAAATAATAATATCAGAAATTATAATGGAAAGTTAAAAAGATATTTTTTTTCAATTCTGAAAACTTGAGAAACACAACATATGTGAAGCCATTTTGAGAGTTTATCTGAGTTATGTACAATTCATTAGATCTCCAATGATATTTAAAGAATATGAAATATAGTGTTCAAATCAAAGAATATTGATTACATCAACCAAACATGACCTTCAGCACAACATATTGACCCCGTCCCTGAAAAAAATTTCATTCTCGCCTTATACTGGCCATGAAGATAATGGATCAAAATCAAACACTGGTAAGATGAAAGGAAAATATAACAGCTCCTTACCTCCATTTTTGCGATGCCCAAGATCTCTCTTCTCTTGCGCAACTATGCAAACGAAGAAAGTGCATCTGATAATAGCATTTAATGGATTAACTGATGATGTCACAAGTTTAAGGAGCATCTTCTGAACTTGTACAGTATCTAATACAATATTTTGAAACAGGTCTTTATTTATAATCATTTACTGTAACCTTATCTCAAAATATTACTTAAGGATGATACCTAAGAGACTGCCACAAGTTAATAAATATTTATACTGTGTAGAGCCAATGCTCTTGTTTTATACTAGGGGGTAAAAATAAATCATCTCATGATACACCACATATCACAATACTTTGCTCACAATACAATTCACAATATAATACATGATACACAATATTATACATTTACATGATGTATTATAATTAAGATTCCATGCCAAATTTTCACTTGTATGTAGCAAAGTAAACTAGCTTACCCTATGAACTTTAAACCATCCATCAAATTTATTTCCAAATGGTTAACCAATCAGATGTCATTCAGCTGGTTTCTTTAGCATGACATTTTACCTTAGATGCCTTACATGAGAAAGACTAAATGGCAGATATTATCTTTCATCACATAATCAAATTTCGTCAATGTATCAATACTGGGATATCTCATGATACTGATATGATATTTGAATTTGAATTGTAATATACTGCTGCATTGATGAATCGTTACAGCTGTATTTACACTGTCTCACTACTGTAAGGGTAAAACAGTCCCTGTTATTAAAAATAAAAATACTCTCTTGGTTTAAATATACACTCACTTCTTAATGGAAGTAGGAAACAATGTGCTTTACTATAAAAATGTGCTAAATGATGCTGTTTAGTGAATCAAAAATTTGTTTACAAACACTCAACATGAGCAGTAAAGGGTCTCACAAGACAAATTATTCCCTTCATTCCACAGACCATAATAATGTATCAGGAATTTCAGGGGATGCAACACTAATGTAGCAAGATTTGAAGCTAAAAATATTAATTTAAAATAATAAAGATGGATTTCAAGAATAGTTAAAGATGATCAGATGTTCCCCTCAGTTCAACTGTCAAGGACCTGCAAAGCTAACATTCCATCTGCAAAATTGCAAATGCATTCAAGCTTGTGTCATGTGGATAAAATTGATATTGACTGAATAAGTAAATGACTGAATAATGAGATTCCATACGCACAGATCTGGTTTGCAGAATGAATTTTCAGCAAAACGAAGCATTACATGTTGCTATTTTTCCTGTTCCACATGGTAGCCCATAGTGACACACAGTAAATATGCATGCTGCCGTGCTAGTACATATGAACTCTCTATACACATTTGCAATGCTGCATTAAGTGCATACAGAATCTTAGCTATAGCTGATTAAATTTACTCACATTCTTCTTTATAATCCAAGTCTGTATTTATAGTATTTTTTTATAATTTTATATTCTTATAATTATTTCCCTTTGACTTATACATCTGAGTTAAACCTGAAAGAAAATTGTGCAATAATTTCCGTACCTTTTCAGCACCAAGAAGCTCCATCCTGAAGTACTGAAATATAAATAAATATTGACAAATAGTCATTTAATCTAAGTAACTTTTTAATAAACCACCTCACATTGTTTGAAACAGACTTGTCCACATCAGAAAATATGGTGTTAAACATAATGAACCATGAGAAGGCGCTTTATGATTCAATCTGTGTAAACAGTGTAAGTAGATGTTGTAAAATGCTCTTCAACTAAAAAGGCCAACTTTTAGCACACTTGCAATGACTAACCATATACCTGCTCCAAGGTAAGTATAACTAGAGGCAGATAAAACTCTCTCATTGCTGAAGGAGCACCCTGATGTAAACAACTGAAGTGTTCAAAATTTGTTCAACACCTATTAGCATTGGGACTCCTTAAATAGAGCTGATGAATGAGAACAAAAAAACAAGCAATGTCCTTACCTCCTGCCACAGTTTCTTTGATGTTGGGTTGAAGCGAAGTGCTCTCTGCAGTAAAAGGCGGGAATTCTCCATGGCATTGTTGGACTCCATTTCAAACTTGGCAGCTAATATCCATAAATCTGGAAAAACAAACATTTTTATTTCATGTAGATCATAAAGATGGCTGCACACAATATGCAAATGGGGTTTCATAATTTCCGAAAAGAAAAATCAATGTTATCAAAACCTGCAAAGTTAAGACCATATTCATTTGACTTTGAAACAAGTCATGTTGGTCTAGTTGGGATTACTGATCATTCCTGGGTTTTGAAACAAGTCATGTTGGTCTAGTTGGGATTACTGATCATTCCTGGGTTTGCAAAGTTACACAAAGGGTGACACCTGGTGGTATGTTCCTGAACTATCAACACAATAACTACCATAACAAATTTCTACTGAAGTAAAATCAAATGTGTGCCAGGGAAATATGACTTCATGAGAGAACTGAATTACAAATTTAAAAACTGTTACTGTTAGTTAAAGTCAAATATTATACAGACAACTTTAAATGGCATAATGGTTATGAAGACACTGCATTTTATTTATGATTTTTTGGGGGGCTTGCGTCTGTGTGAAATTATAACTTACCTGGTTTTCTGTTGTGGACCTGCAGTAATCTTGTGAACAGCTTACCAACTGTTGCTTTCTCCCCCTGTGTGAAAAAAATTATAAAGTAATAGATATGAGACTGTCACAAGCTGTGAAATGAATTGGTTTGTCTCATGCCATTCAAAACTTAACATTCAGTAGCAACACCAATCATAACTTTAGCACTAATGATGCTATTCCTACCCCATGTTACAGATAAAAACTTTTGATGCATTCATCATATCAGATTTTTCCTTATGGTTGACAGTTACCTGGTTACAAAAAATATTTATACATAATTTATAACAATATTTTCATGTGAAATATGTTACCGTAAATTTCTGCTTGTACGTCAACTCCACATATAAGCGAGGCAGATTTTTCAAGTGGGAAATCCAGGGAGAATTTTTTTTAGCCCACTGAATCTGAACAGGCCCCAGCTCACATCAGATGAGCAAAAGATAACCGATGTAAAGAGTCAGTTAAAAGTTGCATCCAAAAATAAACTTCATAGTTGTCATAGTTGTCAAATACACAGGCGTCGAAGCCACTGATAAAATCCAAATTTATTACCCAATACTCGTGCTTAATCAGCAGTGAATGAAGCTCATTACAACTAGGCACGGTAGCTTGTGCTAGTTGTAAGCAACCAGGTTGATTGCATAAAATTTAATATACTACAGTACCCAAATAAAAGGACAGCATTGATGACCAAACTATGACAAAAAAATAGTTTGGAAACCTGATTCCACAGTATTTACTGATTGAAAGGGCCACATCTGTACCTGACTTTTCCGGAAACTGACATTTGATGAGCAATCTGGCAAGTTGGCAGGACATTCAGGTCAGCAGTTTGACTAAGTCTGGGCAAAATATTGACTGTCAGAATTAGACCCAAACATAAGTCGACCCCCCCCCCCCCCCCCCTCCCTTTCCTAGATTACTTTTAAGGAACAAATTTCTTAACATATAAGCAGAAATTTATATTAATTATATGTATAAACAAAATCTTACCTTTTTCTGGCAAAAGTCTATATGTGACAACCACAAGTCCACATCATTCTAAAATAAACAAAGACATTTAGAGTAGTCAGAAAATTGTTATCATCCAATATCTATAATCACTAATCTCACACAGTCACACTTCACAAGTTGCTCAATTATTGCATGCTTACTGTTAGAAGTCCTTCACCTCAAATTTAATTCACGTAATTCATTATTTGATTTTTGTAAAAATTTATTTATTTATTTCCCACACTTTCCACAAAGAGAGTATTTCTACAGAATCAGTAATTACTGCATTTTTATCAGGCATAATAACTGTGCATGTTATACCAGGAAACATATCATATTTCACATTTATGAACGATTATCAGAAATTGCAATGAATGTACAGATATCATGTATTTGGTAGTACTGCAGTCTGTGAGAAAATACCAACCATGCTGCAAAGAGACAACATGACAGCAAGTGCACTCACCTGAAAACGATATGTTACTATGCGAAACAATTTTTGAATCCTCTGACCAATAGCTCCATCAATCTCCATTTTCTTGAAGGAATATCCAATTCTCTGAAAAAAAAAATAAAAAAGTATGTAAAGTGATCATTTTTTATTTGTTTCTTGTTTGTCACACAATCAAAAGAAGAGCTCCTTATTTTATGTAAAATGTTCAACTTATTTTATAACATTTCATAAACTGACAATTATTTTTCTGGCTTTTGCATAACATTTATTGTTACCTAATTTTACACACTGCACATATGGTAAACTTTAAGTGGTTTAGACTTCCTACAAGAAATGTAATTGACTTACCTGTCTCCGTTTCTTCACTAATGCAAGTAAATTCATTTCATACTGAAAAAGATCACATGAATAGATTAATTATATTCTTCTTCTGCTGTGTTTACATTAATACAAACATGTTGTTGATAAACTAGTTCAAGCATCCTTCAAGAAGGCGTTATAAGATAAGAACTTTTCACAACCAAAATGACCCTTAGATCATTAATATATACACAGACGAAGCCAGAAATCACAATTTCTTTTTCAAAAGGTAGGTGAATGGGCACCTTTTAATGGCAGCTAACATATATCTCAATATTATCTAATACTTATAAAAGGAATTTGGTTCACGTCTGTTTGCAATGTTCTCTAAAACCGCGTTGTGTACAAGAATGTGCCTTACATGATTTGAAAGGTTATTATGCCCGCAGTGACATAGGTGATGTGAGAATAAACAATTTTTAATGTACATATAATTTTGAGTGATTTTTCCGCCTTGCACGGAGGTAAGACGGAGCACAGCCGAACTGCCTTCGGCAATGACCGGAACGCATGCATCTTGGTCTTTCAACCTCAAACACTACTTTTCTTCAAATGAATAACGCTTGCTTTCAGTGAGGGATTTGAGCCTGCATGTCGGGCCTTTCATTTGAATGAGGCTCTCACTCACTTGCGTGTTCGGTAAAAGAGAAAAACATGTTTCTTGCTTTATGAAATGGAGGAATAATGACAAAACCTAATTCAAGGTCCCAATTTCAAAGAACAGGCGTGGGGTTGGGTGGGATAGGATGGTGTCTGGGGTTTCAGGCCTCAAAATTTGTCTGATACCATGATAAAAAAGGTTGCAAAGAAATGAATACGGACCCTCTGCATGGAGTCCCATTGGGCCCGCTTCTGCTACTTACAAGGTGTGCATATTTTTGTTTCTTTCTTCAGGAACAGTTTCCTTGTAACGTACATTTAATAAATCTTTCATGTGTTCCTCACATCAACCTAATCTAGTCAAATATCATCAAAAACCTGAATGCCCCCGCGTCTCATTCCGGTTGGCAATGTAAACACAATCACTGACCAGGTCTTCAAGGTAAACATACCGGGGTTTAAATTTCTTGCCACGAAGACAGCTTCACAAAATAAATGTTAAAAATATTGGAGCGACTGCAGGATCACTCATGCACTGTCTCCACCAGGTTACGAGTTTATACGGAGGGATGGTATGTTTAGGATTCATGTATTTTAAAAGTAAGTGGCAAAATTAAGATACAAGAAGCTGGACATAGAAACATTTTCTGTTCACAGAAGTGTTGTGCCTCAGAGAGGTGTGCGAGTTATTCTGCCGTCATGCCAAAATGTTTATACATATCTTATGGAGACAGTTTCCCACTGAAAACCTATATTTTCTGTTAACTTTTAGAATAAAAAAAAATAATAAACATTTCACATCTCAGTTAATAAATCTCCCCAACCCCAGTAATAAGCCTGGTATACCGGGTCTATCAGCTAGTACTTTATATTTCTAGTTATACTGTTATACTTAAATTTCACCAAATCTATAACTCTCCACAATCACAACTTCTGGGTTTAGATCTTGTTCCCTCAAGGTATATTTATCCTTATTCATAACAACTGTACCAATAAAAGCAGATCTTAAAGAAATTATTCATGGTCAGCTGCTGTATATAAGCACAGGCGCTTGAATCGCAATTTGTGTTGATATTGGCTTAAATCATGTTCAATTTACCTTAACAACAATCCCCTACCGTTCAATGAGCTGTAAACCATGTTATATCGCTTGCCGGTACTTGTTTATATAATAGATACAAAAGGCCGGCATCCAAGTCTGTGGACGAGTCTGTATCCATTAAGCGACGAGCAGACAGATTTAACCCAGATTACTATTTCCATCGTTATCAACCAATCAGGTGTTAGGTTCCAGGGGGGAATCCTTACTGCTGACCAAGATAAATGGGGGACTGCCTAAAACGCGTGCACGCCTGCGTGCACGCCTACGTGCACGCCTACGTGCACGCAGTTTCGACCGCCTTAGCAAGTGCCTAAATCGCGTGCGGCCGGATTTTGCGGACAACAACGTCTGACCAGAAAAAAGTTATTGTGGGGTGTGTTTTGTTAATTTGTATGATGGAACTTATTATTATTTATTATATATATATATATATGATTTATGTTTATATTATATTTATATAATTTATGTAGGTATTAACATAAACAGTATTCATCATGAATGTTTTTTTCACTGTTCATATGTGAGAAATTATAAAAGAATTAATTATTATTAGTCATTTGATTTAAATAATCATAAAAGACCGAATTTGATTATTAAATTCATATTGAGAATACAATTATCACTAATAATATTTCTTGGGTGTCTTTATTCTGAGGAAGTGAACTGAAGCCACATACTGGTTACAACAAAATTATTTACAACAAACACAACATATACAGAAATATGCGATACAATAAATATGTACAGAATATCATTACTGTTATAACTGGCAAAAAAAAAGGACAAAGTGAAATATATTATGAAAAACAAGTTACTGAGACATATACCACGTATACCAATCCAACTAAAACACGTACTAGCCATTCTAGAATAATTAATATGGCTTTAAAAATAAAAAATGAACATGTAACAACCAAGAACTTGAATGTGAAATATATATTTTTATTACATTTTACCCTATTTACATATGTGACAAATCCATTTTTTTCTACCAATTTTTAGATTTCCAAGATTACATGAAAAAAAACCCATTTATCACAACTGTCACATTGAACCATTTCAGATATACCGTCAGTTAGTTGTATTCAAATGGACACAATAACTAAAACTTTTTATAAGTGTAAAATCTAAGATCACTATCCCAGATTAAGCTAATTTTATACATAATTTTTTACATTTTAATTAAGCAATATATTACAGTTCAGTTATTTTGCAGGTCACTTTAGCGATATGACTAATCCTTATATTTTAAATACATACAGCAAAAATGAATTGATGATTAGATGCTTTGATGTTTTGATTGCCTGTGACTGGTTGAGTAAATCATAGCTTTTGTATTACATTGGCCATTACATTGAATGTTTGGCAAAATTGGCATCCACATTTAACATTTAATGGCGCCAAACTTAAAAATTTAGACAATTAAGAATTCATGTAAACTGGTACCTGTCCTATTGTACCAGTACATAACTGATGTAATTATTCCATTATTAATATATATATATATATATATATATATATATATATAGCGAAAGTTAAGATAAACAGTGACGCCTTTTAGATAGACTAACTACTTTATTAACACACGAGCTTTCGAAGCTATATATACATATATATATATATATATATATATATATATATATATATATATTCCTGTCAAAATCGGTAGGCTATTATTTAAAGATGTATAAATTGGGCCATTGCTTTGAATTATAAACAGGTACTTTCAAAATGGTAATGTTTGTCTTTTAGTTTTTAATTCTTTTATTCTGCAAGTATTGAATGCATGACGTTGAAGTAGTAAAAAGCCATGGAAATTTGTAAGTAAGAAAGAAGACAGAAGGTGTCATAATAAATTTAATTGGGTAAATAATACGTAGCATGTTACAAAACGATAGTTGCAACGCGTATACTTACTGGATCATTTTTACATATTAATCTTTCCGTCCGCCCTCTTTGCCATTCAATTAAAAAATGGACTCCTCAACTGCTTTTTACCAAGTAAACCTGTTGCAGCATGCAGTGTTACTCGCCGTTACTCGCCGCGTCGTGGCTATCCTTCATGTTGTGATGTACAGCTGTAATCTTCATATTAATAGTAAAAAAATATTCATGTTATTCCCGGCATAAATTATATAAAGTTCCCTCAGACAAATTAACAAAACACCCCCAAAAATAACTATTTTTCTGGCCAGAAGTTGTTGTCCGCAAATCGGGCCGCACGCGGTTTAGGCACTTGCTCAAGCAGTCGAAACTGCGTGCACGTAGGCGTGCACGCGGTTTAGGCAGTCCCGATAAATGGGGATTTCCTCGTTTGGGGTAACACCTGCTTAATGGATGCAGACTAGTTACAAATAAGAGCTCATTACAAGTGGTACACTGTGTGTATTGGAATTGTTAATGCTTTTATAGAAAGAAGAACTGGCCATTTAACGACTGTAAGTTTCTTCCCTCCAAAATCTTTGAAATATTCGGGAATTTGAATTGATTTCTTGTATTATCGCCAACCCACCGCAGACTTGGATGCCGGCCTTGTGTATCTATTATATAAACAAACTTGTACCGGCAAGCGATATAACATGGTTTATAGCTCATTAAACGGTAGGGGACTGTTGTTAAGGTAAATTGAACACGATTTAAGCCAATATCAACACAAATAGCGATTCAAGCGCCTGTGATATAAGTAACAAATATACCTGAATATACTGTAAGTAGTCTTCCTTAAACTTGGTGCGACGCTGCAGCTTGTATTCAAAAGCCTTCCTCTTCTTGAGGATAGATCTAGGTAAACCAATAAAAACATTCATGCAATGACTACAGCAAAGGGTTGGACATTTTTTATTAAATAGTTAATAGTGGTAACAGTGCTTGATTTATACTATGAATGAGAGTTGTAAAAACTTTTGGAAACCAATGCAGAGTTTTCTGTTGTCCATCCCTTGAATGGGCTTCTATTTTATTACAAAGTCAGTTTAAATATATTGAAAATTTACTGGTCCGTTCATCAAAAAGGTACTCCAGCAATTATTTATTAGGAATAATCACCTTGCCAGGCAATATAAAAAAAAGTAATTAATTCAATATCTAAGAAATCAAATTTATTTTTGCCACAACGTGACTGAAGTGACAGAGTCAAGGACATTTTTTTACATACTTTGTTATGATTATAATAGAACAATTCAATTAATTAAACTGTAATTCTTAACAGAAATTTTCTTCTCCATGACAGGGTCCATTAATCAGTCACATGCATAAATAAAAAGAAATTTAACAGCAAGTCCCTGACTGGATGATGGGAACATATCTGGACTAAAAAAATATATAAAACTTAATGTTAAAAAATAAGAACTCCTTGAGTAATGTCACCTATTTTTAACATTATATATATAATAACAATTGCACAGAAGAAGCTATTGCTAAATATAAAATTGAAATTCTTGGGCAGGCATTTCTTGGTGATATTTTTGGCATTCTGGTATGATAACCTGTCATAATCATAATAGTGATAATACATGTTTAAATCATTCAAAAATGGGGGGGGGGGGGGGTAAATATGTCTTAGGCCTTACTTTAATAATATGTTACTGTTATAATTACAATTATAATTCACTCTTCGTCTACTAGTGACATCTAGGTTCAATGGGCTGACAAGTTGGCCCCTGCTGACATTCTGACAGCTTCCTCTCCTGTCAGTCTGATTTGGTTTCACATCTCACCTGGTCTCCACTCCCGTAAACAAACCCACTCTCTCCATCTGTTCCAGCTCGGGAAGCATCTCCTCGATGCTCTGCTGCACAAACTCCGCCATCTTGTTGTCCCTTTTCTTGCCAAATTAACCACTGTCGATCTTAATAAGTTGTTTTCCCCTCAATGAACTTTCAAACCATACAAACCCACCCAGTGTACAGTTCTGAAGTGACAACACGTGCGATATAAAAACAGGATGTACATGGGCACTCGGTAAAACCCGGAATATCCGCGGAATTTCCGAGGATATTCCGAGATTCCTCAGAATAAAAGTTAGAGCAATTTCCCTCGGCTGAGGACCAATGACAGTGGGAAAAAATATCTAAACCTAAAGATTGAATAATAATCTTTATATTTTTATCAGGGTTCAGTTCTAATCTTCTACTATTCAACGTTTTTCCGAGCCAGATCTGACCGGCCCGGGACGAAGGCAATGTTGTTGGGGCATCATACCTAAATCCGGCGACTTTAGGACAATTCTGGGAGAGTATAAACAGCAGACAGGCCTGGATAAAAAGGATACGACCAAATCGCCGGTAAAGCGAGCGAATTTGAGATGTATCAGATATACTCTTCTTACTGATAATAAGATTATGGATTATTGTGGAAGGCCATAACTAAAGAAAGGGACGTGACATGGAGGCTTCAACAGTATCTGTGTCTACATTTACCATTGGCATTATTAAAATTCCATTTTGTTATTAGTTAAATGAACAAAGAAGACAACTTCCTTAGAAAAAAAATAATTTATTAACAACTGAACCATAGTAATCAAATGAAATATTTAATAATTGAAAGTAAATTCAGCCTCATGAAATACATCAGATACCAGTTATCAATGTATGAAATATTTACAAATGACAAGTAAAAAGATGAAACACAAGTGATACCAGGTTTCAATTTATGCATTATGTACAAAAGAAAAGTAAAATGATCATGTAATATACTCCCTATACCAGATGTTAATGTATGTATTATATTTACAAATGAAAGGTGAAATCATCATCTTGAAATACATTATGTACGTTACCGGGTGACAATGTATATGAATGAGAGGAGAGGAATTAATATAGGGCTGTGCCCTGTTTTCCAATCCTCGTTGATGAATTTGAGATTCTAAACCATTGAATGCATGAAATATTTGCATATGAAAAGCAAATCGATAATGAAGTACATGTTACACAAGGTGTAAATTAAGACATGAAATATTTACATAATGAAAAGCGAAATGGTCCTCATGTCAAATACATGTTATACCAAGTGACAATTATTGAAATATTTACAAATGAAAAGCGAAATGATCATAAAATACACGTTTTGCCTGGTGTCTATGTATGAACAATTTACAATGTAACATTGAGTAACATTTAATGAATACTATAGTACATTTATAATTTTGGTTCTAACAGAGAAATAGTAAAAATAACACAAATACAGAAAATTAATATGGATATAAATTAACACACACCCTGACGTATATCAACATATGATTACGTATGTAATTAGCCGTGACAATCCGACTCAGTAGGCAATCAGATAATTGGGCTGGTAAGCCTATTCGAGTCGTGATATAAGTTATATCTATAGGAATGTATCGCAGTGGCCTTGCATCAGTGGTCTTGATCGGCCCATATTCTCAATATTATGCTAAAAATAATGAATTTACACAATAGTATACATGTGAGCTCACAACCCAAACTGAAACACCGTCTCCATGGACACGGGTCATTTCCTGTATCGCTTGCAAGCTGCCTGCGTCCTGTAACCCGTGCCAGCCATGCACGTGTTCATGCGGACATACTGAATTCAACAAACACGCTAACGGGTTTACCAATGGGCTGGTTTAAAACGGAAATTTTCTCGCTCATGTTTGGTATTATTAGAAAGAACACAACAAATGCTAACGATTGGTCTGGTTTATGTTGATTGACAGTTTACCTGTTGGCCATGAAGCTTTGTCAGAAATGACGAAAATATTTGCATCTTCATTAATGCGTTCCTCAGACATAGATGTAATGACACGCGGGCGCTAGTAATCTGGTCGTAATGCCAGAGGGTCGATATGACGCTAGTATTTAATCAATATATGTATGTATATATATAAGTGTATATAATTATATATATATATTACTATTTGATACAATTTTGAATATTAGTTCATGTTTTAAATATTCATATATATACATATATATATATATATATATATATATATTATTCAATTATATATACTTGAACATTTTATAAAACAATTATACATCATAATCTATAGACATAATATATGAAATAATAATGAAATTTATGTGCTGTGAAAGAATTAAACGATGTTTTTAATTGATTTGTCAACAGAAATGGAGAAACAGTTTTTCATTTAGGTGGTTTTAAGTGGGCCGGCCAAGTTGCCGTGGGCTGGAATCTCCGAGAATTCTCCTGACGCTTCCGAAATATGAGAAAACATGGCGGTCGTCCAGGGCCTTTTGAAAAGATGTTTATAAAATCGTCCGCTGTACCTTAATAATTGAAGATTAGAACTAAACCCAAAGAAATGGGAAGATTATTATTCATTCCTTTGGTATTGGTTCTTTTTTCCGACTTTCTTGAGTCGTCCGACGAGGGAAATCGCTTAATCTTTTATTCCGAGATATCTCGGAATTTCCGAGGATATTCCGGATTTTACCGAGTGCCATGTACATGGCGCCCTCTATCGGAGGGATTCACTTAGACTGGTTTCCTCACTATTTATCGTCTGCGCAAATAAGAAGAGGACACGTCTGAATAGATTTTTACTATATCCAAAGTTAATGTAAAAGTTAGCTCATCTAAACGTGAATCATTGTATTTTAAACAAAGCATATAAAAAAAGAATCTTTGGAACCATACATATTTAATATTTGGTCTTATTTAAATTCTCTCTGAAAATGTAAGATTTTAAATTCATCATAAATAACAGATGAATATTAAACTTTAATAACAAAGTGTCTAAATCATGGTTTCGTTGAATGATTGTATTATAAGACCGTATACGTGATATGAAGCCTATTCACTTTTGATAGGCCTGTTCACTACAGTTTGGTACCAGGATTACTCAAACTATTTTAAAATTAAAATCATTTTTGAATTAAAAGCAGTAATAAAAATATTTGGGCTTAATCATTGTTTTAAGAAAAGCCTGCCTGAAAAATGGTTCGATAAGAATAAGTCACTTCTTTAAATCAGTGTATATTAAATTGTCTATTTATCCTTTCTTTTAACTTTTCATATAGTGTCACTTTGGAAGTGGTTAATATTGTAATATGGTTAAAAAATGTGTTAATTTTGCCAAAGGACAATTATTGAACAATGATCCAGCATTCTGGATGTCAAATGTCTTTTTTTTTTTACATTTTTTTTATAATTTTCTAAAAGATTTTTTTGTGTGGAGATAACCACTTCTTAGTATGTACATATGCAAAGTATCAATTCTGGTTTGGGACTACTTGACAGGGCGGTAGCACTCGCTTCCTATCATTTTATTTTATATCCTGGTGTCACCCAGGCCCAGGGTCAACAGCACCTGTGGGTCCTGGGTGTGTAATCATCCCCATTGCTCGGTCATAACACTGAGGAACCCCCAAAGACACCCTCGTGAGTGATACACAGCTGTGGGGCACAGTCTTCCCATTAATTAAGCCTGCAGAGTGGTCACCCCGTGTTGGGGGAGACCGTGAAAAATCTCACCGCCTCAGCTAAGACTTGATCCCAGTCTCCCAGCTTTGAGTCCTGCGCTGTACCCCCCCCCCCCTTCCCTGCAGATGAACAGAATCCAGTTATAAAAGTCAAATGTCTTCATATATTCTATCCTAGATTAGAGTGTGAAAACTGCAAATGATGGAATAAATATGTAAGCTTTGCTGAATTTATTGATGGATCATATTATAACTTTGGGACACCTAACTGTATGTCAAATTTTGGATTCGTAGGTTAAACAGTTTCAAAATGTGCCTTGTCAATGGATGTCCAGCCTGCTGGACAACAGACAAAGGACTGTACCTATGGCTCAGATGAGTTATAGTCACCTGAGCTTAAAACCACTTTTTTGAAAATACTCAGATGAACCACACCCACTGTTAAATGTTTGTGTGAACTGTTTTTTTTTTTTTCCTTTCTAATGTGTGTAAAGATTCATAAACACAGTTTATAGGTAAACCTTACCTGTTTTATGACTGACAGCTTTGTTGTACAGGCTGTAGGAAATGGTGATATAATTTATGCACAAGTTCAAGTTGAATGCCTTATAAAATGTGTGTTCCTGGCTATCATTGCATGGGGAATAAAAATTCAACTGGTGTCATCCGATGTTCCCATTTATGCACACAATATCCAGTGTATATTTTCATGAAATTGGCAAAAACACTGAACACAGCAAACCGAACAGGATAAATTTGACTGTGTGTCACATAGCCTTGCTCAGGGAGTTTTTTTTTCAGAGTTTAATCCGAAGGATCGAATATAAAGCACTGGATTTCCTCTTGTTTAAACCTGTAAATAAATAAAATTCTTTACTTTAGTATATACATTTTTTTCGACCAGCTGATTTAAATACTGAAACCCACCAGGCATGTTACAGTCTGACCTCTATCCAAGAGATGTAAAAATGGTTGGTTATTTCATGCACTTAAAAGAGGATGAGCGAATTGAAAAGAATTATTTCTAAATACAGTGCAATAATGTTCATGATGCAAAACAAGGCCTACAGGCCTAATGCGAACCTGTGCAAAGTTTGGGAGTATGAATGGAGGTTTATTTTTAAATTTTAATATTGATCCTCTTAAGTCCTGCATATCTACCTTAGTCATTATTATTATAGCAAAATGGACATTTCAGACCTGCAAGTTTCAGACTAGGACATTTTAAAACTAGAATATGGGTAGTTGACAAGCGACTATGTGTATCCGCAGAAATCAGAGTGGGACGGGTGAAGTGAGGCATGGATTAAGTGGCAAGGGGAATAGAGTGAGGTGTGTTGCATATAAGCATGGATGTCTGCAGTGTAAACGTGAATGTAGGTGGTGCCAACTGTCATAAAATTGAGGAAATAGTCCAATATATATAAACCTGCAAAATTTCAGGTGGATAAGTCAAACCACTGCTGAGATAGGAGTGATTTTATCCCAAGGCAGATGAACAGATGGACGCTGTGCATAAGTGGTTGCAGGTGGCGCCACCAGTTTTGCCTATGATGAAGAGCTATGTGAGATCTATACACAAGCAAAATTTTGGCTCAATCCGTCAAACCGTTCCCGAGATATGAGCTTGGATGTCTGCAGAGTAAACCTGAATGTAGGTGGTGCCACCTGTCATAAAATCAAGAGAGCTGTCCAGGATGTATAAACCTGCAAAATTTCAGGTGGAAAAGTCAAACCACTGCTGCGATATGAGTGATTTTACCCAAGGCAGATGAACAGATGGATGCTGTGCATAAATGGTTGCAGGTGGCGCCACCACTTTTGCCTATGATGAAGTCAGAAGAGCAATGTGAGATCAATACACATGCAAAATTTTGGCCCAATCGGTCAAACGTTTCCCCAGATATGAGCTTGGATGTCTCCAGAGTAAATGTGAATGCAGGTGGCGCCACCTGTCATAAAATCGAAATAGCTGTCCAGGATGTATAAACCTGCAAAATTTCAGGTGGATAAGTCAAACCACTTCTGAGATATGAGTGATATGATCCCAAGGCAGATGAACAGATGGACCCTGTGCATAAGTGGTTGCAGGTGGCGCCACCACTTTTGCCTATGATGAAGAGCCATGTGAGATCTATATACATGCAAAATTTTGGCCCAACGGGTCAAACGGTTCCCGAGATATGAGCTTGGATGTCTGCAGAGTAAACATGAATGTAGGTGGCGCCACCTGTCATAAAATCAAGAGAGCTGTCCAGAATATATAAACCTGCAAAATTTCAGGTGAATAAGTCAAACCACTGCTGAGATAGGAGTGATTTTATCCATAGGCAGATGATCAGATGGACGCTGTGCATAAATGGTTGCAGGTGGCGCCACCACTTTTGCCTATGATGAAGAGCTATGTGAGATCAATACACATGCACAATTTTGGCCCTATCGGTCAAACGGTTCCCGAGATATGAGCTTGGATGTCTGCAGAGTAAACGTAAATGTAGGTGGCGCCACCTGTCATAAAATCGAGAAAGCTGTCCAGGTTGTATAAACCTGCAAAATTTCAGGTGGAAAAGTCAACTGCTGAGATATGAGTGATTTTATCCCAAGGCAGATGAACAGGTGGACGCTGTGCAAAAATGGTTGCAGGCGGAGCCACCATTTTTAGTGCATGTTATAAAGCTATCAAAGGGCTACATTTGTGCAAAATTTTTAGCCTGTTCGGTCTAACGGTTCCCGAGATATGTGGGTTTATGTGTGGAAACAGATGCACAAATGGACGCTGGGCAGAGAGGAAAGGTCAGAGGTCAACCAAAAATGAGGGGGCAGCAGTTCACATGTGATCATAATTCTGAATTATAAAAAATTGTGCCCAGTGGTTATGGAGGAATTCTCCGGAAACCTATGCTGCAATGGCTGCAGCGTTGGCGTCCGACTGAAAACATAGTATCCGTAAAAGTCTGTTTTGGCGGATACAATGATTGTAGCTGGCACCACCAGACTTATATACAACGAAGAGATATATAAATATGCCCATTGTCGGTCTGATATGTCAAACCCCTCCTGTGAAATAAGTAGGGACATACACTGTGCAAAAATTATTGTAGGTTGTGCCACCAGTCTTGTACACTATAAAGCTACCCGATATGTATAAACATGCCCAATTTTAGGCTGATGTATCAAATTCCTCTGTAGAAATAAGCAGGCGCATACACTGCAAAAGTCAATGTTGGTGGCACCATCTGTCTTGTAAATGAGAATACCATCAAAGACGCATAGACAGGTCAAACTTCGCCCGAGTTTGATGCACTGGGCTGACAAGGCTTAGGTGAGTAAGGCAGTTGCCCCCGAGTGACCTGTGACAAATTGCAGCCTCAAGCTACTGCACTGAGTGAACTCTTGACCTGTACCTGGCTAGACTGATTTAACTTTTGACCTGTACCTGGCTGCACTGAGTGACATAATCTGACACAGTTGGCAGTCTGCCAAAGCTATAAATAGATTCAGGCTGAACTTGGGTGCCAAATATGATGCAGTAAGCAGTCTGCCAAAGCTATAAATAGAATGCAGCTACTGCACTGAGTGAACTCTTGATCTATACCTGGCTGCACTTCTTCCAATCCTGGCACTGTGCCAAAACTATTTATAGAGCTGACATCATCTTGGCTAATGGCCAACATCAAGGCACTGGCAATCTGCCAATTGTAAACCAAGTGCTGCCATCTGTACACAAAAGTGGTCCCTACTTGAAATAACTTTGAAATTAATTTTCCCAATACAAAATGCTTTTCAGCTGACTTTTTATAAAAAAAAAGAAATCAGGGATATATGTATAATTATTATGGATGCATACTGAATGCAAAATTAAAATACAGATATATCTCACTGATGGCAAATTCTTGAATTAAGTTGAGTAGGGATACCAATAATTTATATTCCACATACAGTTGTCTTTATATAGCCACAGAGAGCTGAACATTCATGATTGTAACATTGCCTGGTATGATGAATAATTAAAATCATAAATCTAAATTTTTTAAAAGTTTTTCAATATTAACCAAAGATAACCTGAATTTTAAATTCTAGTGGCATGATGTAATAGATGATGATAAACTGGTGCCAGGCCAGATGTAACAGCATAACACAGCTAACATATATGGTAAAATGAATCAATTCAATCTCCATAATTCAGTCAAAAATCATTCATATGGAACCATTAATGACAATTATTATAAGAGGGATTATTCTCGTAAAATATTTAACAAACTGGCTTCAGTGGCATCAGTTGAAAATGTTTCGCAGGTTAATAACTCATATAAGAAGATACAGCAAACTGGTTAAGTTCAGCTTCCCGTAACTCAGCCCAAAAGCAATGACCCAAAACCATTTGAACAAACGAATTATAAACATCTGAGGATAATTAATGTGTGAGATTTAAGAATTTGGCACAGTGGTTTTTGAGAAGAAAACCTTTGTAGCCACTGAGCTAAAATGGGCTGTTATGGCATATGACTAAATTCAGCTTCCAATAACTTAGCCAAAACTCACTGAAAAGAGACCATTTGAACAAATTTCAGAAAGCACTACCCTAGGATTATTTCTGTGTGATATTAAACATTTTTGCCATATGGTTTCAGAGAAGAAGTTTTTTTGTAGCCCTCAGTGTGATACAGGCAATGATGACCCCGTACAACAAAGGCCGATGCAGGTGGCGCCACCAATACCTCAATTTCAGATATGACCTATGTGACCAACATTGGCATAAAATTTGGTGATGATAGCTCCAGCCATTTCTGAGATTTAAATTTTAATATGCTTTTTTGCACAGTTAACAAAGTTCAACCTCCTGTATCTCGGCCAAAAATCTTCAAATTGAAACCATTCGAACAAACTTGAGAAAGATTGTTCCAGGGATCATTTCTGTGAAATATTGGACAATTTGGCTGGACAGTTTCGGAGAAGAAGATTTTTAAAGCTTTTTTAGCTTTTTCCCTACAGAATCTAAGAAAATGCAGTTAGAAAAAAAATAAACAAAATCCGATATAGTTTTTTGGATGACTGATTATTTGCAAAAAATTTGGTGATGCTAGCTCCTGCCGTTTTTGAGATAAGTATGGTTAACATACAGACGACGCACGACGCACACTGCACGACACACAACGGACGCCGCCGCACCATCGCATTAGCTCACAGGTTCGCTAAAAATGTTCCCCCTGAAGGTCATATAAAATAGGTTGGCATGGTGAGCCAGTAGTTTTTGTGGGTCACATTTAATTTTATGATTATCAAAGTATCAACAAAATGGAAGTATTAGGCAGCAAGGACTGGTATTTTGGGCATGACTGTGAAATTCTCACAGCTAAGCAGTCCTCAAGTTTGAGAACACGGCAACTGCTCTTTTTTGCACTGTTAAAGGGTACCTGTAGTGAATTTCAATAATTAGCTATTTAAACAATCACATATGATCAACACCACAAAACAAACTTTGGCCAATTTACAAACATGCAGAGACATACTGAAAATTTTAGAATAAAAAGAAACCAAAGAACCAGAGTCGTTCTTTTTTAATCATAATATTTGTGGTGTTCATATTCATGTACCCACATTTACATGGAATCTCTATGAAATTCAATGTAACAAAATATTTTCATGCTCAAGTTGATACGATCTGAGATTATACTTCACTGGTGCAATTATTAAAAAAGTATTTTATTACATACAGACCAGATATTTAAGAACTCCGATAAAACCATAAGCTTACTGGTAAAAATGCTGTTTGTAAATGTGTATTGTTAGTTACTCTAACATAAAACCAGTGTACAATGTTAAATGTTACATACTGATGACAACTATGAAAATTGCAACATACATCTGATAGGAGGTACATTCAAATTTACTGGTAAGTGCAATTCTGCAGTTCAAAACTGATACTGAGTTGAATAGGTAAATATATACTATGATAACTAATTAATAAATTTAACTTGAATTAAGAATCTTGCATTCCAAGAACCATGACCGGAATTATTCAAATAATGCAGTGGTTTTTCACAGATGTCAGAATCTGGAGTTAAACATTCACCTTCTTCCATGACATTCAAAGTATTATTTTTTTGGAATTCTTTATATAAGTCTGATATGAAAATCAGTGACATAGGTACTAGGCTTTGTTATCAACTATATGTTGGGTGTGATTTCAACTTCTCCTGAAAACTGACACAGGGAATTCACTTTTGGTTCAAACATGGCTCTCATTTACAGATTAAAAGTCACACTGACTTGGGTTTTGCATGCATGGGGGCTGATTACTGCTTTGAGTGTCTAACTGATGGTTGATCCCTTGTGGTTTATGGTAATGAATGAGTGAAGGCTCGGAACAGATTGATATACAAAAGCAGGCACAGGGGTCTATGACTGGTCAACAGGAAAAAGGTAAAGCAAATGAAACTAAACCAGATATGTGGAGAATTTACTTTTTCTGAAAAGATTTTTTTTTCAGAACAAAAGTACGAGTTCATGGAGAGGACAATACAGGAAAATTACCAGTTTTTCCTGTAGGATACCATAAGATAATTCAAATGAATAGGTGCAGTATTTGTTACTAAAAGATGGTGTTTGCACCACTATTGGGCAATAACATCATGACCATGCATTGTATATCCATGCAGCCTCAGCATACCCTTTTCTCACAAACATACAACTCATATCAATTTATTGATACAAAAAATGTGTGGAATAATAGACCTGTTACCCTGATGTACCTAGCCTCAAATACCTGTAAATATGGTATACAAATATGGTATGGATTTCTTGTATGCAATGCAGGTAACATACTTTTGAAATTTAGCACTTCCAGCTAAACGATGGCATACTGTAACAATTTTTCTTTCTTTCAGGATTATCATGAAAATGATATCATCTAATGAAAGTAAAAAAAAAAAATTAAAGTTGTCATTCAGAATCTGGTATCTGAAATACAAAAATTTATTAGATTTGTACAGGAAAGCCCTAAAGTACTTAATTATTTAAGAATTCTTGCTTCCTTTAGCACTGTATCTCCTCCTTTTAACAGGAGGGGTGGTAGGCACCGATGTCTCATCATCATTAGAGTCCTCATCCATGACCTCTGTATTAGAGTTTACATTAGCTTTCTTGGACTGCTTGAGGGCTCGCTTTTCCTTGCGATATTCTTGCCGGCGTTTCACAAGTGTGTGCAGTGTTCCTCCCCGCCGCTTCTTCCTTTCTGGTTTTTGCGGGGTTTGTGACTCGTCCTCTAAGATAATGTTGATGTTTCCTGAAGGTAGGACTTGAACTCTGCCCTCCTCCACCGTAGTGACATCTTCCGGCTCATCCAGTTCCACCATCTTTCTCTTCTGGTCCAGGTGTACCAGGTGTTCTACTCCTGAAACAGAATTTATGAAAATGTATTTAATCTGGAAATTTCTTGGCATTGCAAATGCCACAGTATCCCAAGACAATTAACCTCCCCCCCCCCCCCCCTTAATGGTCAGTAGAAGTTATACACACATTGTGAATATTAGTAGTAAGCTAAGTGGCTCTGACCTCATCATCCTTATCTACAGTAAGCCATCTAACCACTCACATTTTAACTCATGTTTGGCTGTGTATAGCACATTACTCTTACAAACAAGAATAAGGGATAAAATTAGGGGTAATATCTAGGTGAAACTTTATTACCCAGCCTGGGTTTCAATCAAATCTGAATTGAAAATGGTTTGAAACTTGCTTTGTATTTGCCCTCTGGAAGGTATTTGTTTCTACCTCGCACTATTTCATAATAACTTGAGTTTGTAATAAAGAAAGTGTTGCACCACAGAGTTCATTTACACATTGTCAATATTTTGTAAATGTATTGTATGCTGGAATTCCATTATTTTTCGGGTAAAATATTATTTTCTTAATACTGAATGGAGTTCAATGATTAAAGTTAACTTTTCAAAGCCAAATTCTTACCAAAAGCACTGAAATTATATCTGAAATACCACTTTTTTGTATTGGCTAGAAAAGATACACAGTAAGCAACGACTTTAATGTTATTTACATGATTTTTTACAAACAAGTTCCATGACACTGTTATATGACTTTGAAACGTTAAAATATTAATTCACCACTTTCATATTACAGGATTATTTATGTTTGTTTTATTTACCTAATGATGCATAAATAGGCAGTGATGGTGAGTTTCCTGCTTTCAGGTGGAGTGTCTTTACATTACTGCTGCCCCCTGGTATTGACTCAGAGAGTCGCTCTGCAGCAGTCATGACATTCTCCTGGACTTGGATTTCAGTTTGAGCAGAGTGAGCCACTTTTGTAGCACTGAAAAAGAGGTTATGATGAGACTTACATTTAGAAGAGCAAGAAGTAGGAGCAAATATATCAAAGAAAATGGGTCATTTTGAATGCATAAAATTTTGAGAAAAAAAGACATCATATATTTTCACAGATTTGACCTAGAAGCTCAAGTCATCAGTTTTGGAACTCCTTTGAGAACTGCTCTGACAAATTTTGTTTAAATTTATAATTTTCAAATGAACTGTTAACCAAAAGTAAAGGTATTTAAAGGACTCTTATATAAGGTTTGTGCTTCATTACTTGCAGAATGTATGTCACTGTGACCCTAGTTAGCCGATCAAAAACACAAAAGTTTTAATAAATAATAAAAGGTTCTGATAAACAAGACCAACAAAGACTCGTCACTAAAGCTCAGCATGATGGAAAGTCAGCTGAGCTGAAAACACGGAAGTTCATAAAATTTCTTTGCAATTCTGCAAAAATGGTTCATGGTCAACACAAAGTAAACTAGCAACAAATGAAGTGAAGAGACTGGGTGATATTGGCTAAAAAACAAGTGACCCATGGGTCATGACGCTCAGCTGACTAGGAAGAGATTTGCAAAAGGAAATTTTATCATCTGAATGGTAGTATATACCCATTCAACTGAAGCATCATACAGATTAACGAACAGGCTGAGATTGTGTCTGTATTAATATATCTAAAAAATAGAGAAAAAAATTTGAAAAAAAATACAGGTGGCTCCACCAGTCTGCAGAAACTAATAAAAACACTAAATGGTCAATATCCATGCAAAGAAGCATGGTGGTCTCTGGATTAGTTGTTCAGATACTTCAGCTTTTGTTTCAAATTTTCCATTATTCCGAGGGATACTTTGGAGTCCTATAGCTTGGAGGATATGGGTAACAGAGACCTTATTTCAGGTTTCCACAGACACTTTTCATGGGCCTCCTTCCATGACAAGAATGAAGATTCTAGGTCCAGTTGTTACAATTTGTACCCTGTTGACAGATAACCACATCTTTAAAGGTCTCAAAAATAGAGAAAAAAATTTGTAAAAATTTGAAAAAAATAGAGGTGGCGCACCCAGTCCCCTGAAACTGATGGAACACGTCATGATCAATATGTATGCCAAAAACCATGAGCATCAGTGTTGTAGTTATTGAGATACTGGAGTTTTTGTATCAAATTTTTCATTATTCTGGGGGGCATTTTGGAGTCATACAACTTAATGGATATGGGTAACAGTGACCTAATTTCAGGTTTCCATGGAGACTTTTCATAGGTCTCTCAGAATGTCAAGAATGAAGATTCTAGGTCAATTTGTACCCTGTTGACAGATAACCACATCTTTAAAGGTCTCAAAAATAGAGAAAAAAATTCGTAAAAAAATAGAAAAATACAGGTGGTGCCACCAGTCTGCAGAAACTGATGAAACATCTCATGATCAATATGTATGCCAAAAATCATGACCATCAGTGATGTAGTTAATGAGATATTGAAGCTTTTGTATGAAATTTTTCACTATTCTGGGGGGTACTTTGGGGCCCCACAGCTCAAAGGATATGGGTAACAGTGACCTAATTTCTGGTTTCCATGGAGACTTTTCATAGGTCTCTCAGAATGTCAAGAATGAAGATTCTAGGTCCAGTCTTTACGATTTGTGGCCTGTTAACAGATGTCCACATTTTTAAAAGTCTCAAAAATAGAGAAAAAAAATCATAAAAAATTCGAAAAATACAGGTGGCACCACCAGTCTGTAGGAACTGATGGAACATCTCATGATCAATATGTATGCCAAAATCATGACCATCAGTGATGTAGTTAATGAGATATTGAAGTTTTTGTATGAAATTTTTGACTATTCTGGGGGGTACTTTGGGGCCCCATAGCTCAAAGGATATGGGTAACAGAGACCTAATTTCTGGTTTCCAAGGAGATTTTTCATGGACCTCTCAGAATGTCAAGTTACAAGATTCTAGGTCCAGCGGTTATGATTTGTGCCTGGTTAACGGACAGACAGACGGACAGACAGATGGACAGACTGACAGACAGACGCACGACAGACAAAGAGTGATTGCTATAGCTCAGCATGACTGAAAGTCAGCTGAGCTAACAAGTGATGCCCATAGTTACTGTCACTGGACCCGGACAACAAAGGTGAAGGTCATGACTCATACAGTGATTTTTTAACACAGATGTCAAGACTTCACAAATTAATAAAATTCTGGTTGTTCCTAGCCAAGCAAATAGACCTCGTAAAGATATGCTGTTTGACCTAGTTTAGTTGCTAAACAGAGTCACAGTGACCTAATCTAATTTCAGTAAAATAGGTATAGTACAATATTTTTCAATGAGAACAATAAACTTGCTTGCCTAAACATGCCAAAGATGGCATCTAAGTGAAAATAAGTGAGTGGGCAAAAAGATAAAAGCTTACTACCAGTAATTCTGTTAATAAAGGTCAATATCACTCCAAAGTTTATCAATTTGAGCAGATCATGTTGGCAGACACCCACCCGATAAAACAACTATCTTACCAGCTTGATCCCCGACCACCAATTATACATCTGGTAACATCCAAGGCTTTCTGTAGTTCTCCCTTTAAGTCTGTGGCTTTCATATTTACTGCTACTGGAAATCTGCAACATTAATATCATCAATGAGCCACTGGCACAACAATTTATAATTGTTCTTCTGGAGATGTCAATATTTATATCAAGTGCTCCTTTTTACACAAAACAGATATCCACATCCTAATTTGCAACAACAATGAAAGGATGCTTATAGTACACCAATGTGCAAAAGCCTTTCCATATGATTGGTAAACACTTTATACCACTAGCAGTATCCATTGAGAATACCCTGCCTTCCTGCTAAACACATATTTTAATCAAATGAAATAATACTTCCGACAAAATAAGACTCGTGTTTATAACACAGTTTGAGTTTGACATAAACCAACTATATCTGATCAAATCAAAACACAGGTGCTAGAAGATGTATTAAAATCATAAGAGATAGTTTCATCATATCAGTTCCAAATGACAAACTCAAGTAATTTCAACATTATCATCTTAATAAAAATCTGTCTGTCTAGAGCTACAACCACAGTGAAGTGATATCAGGCTCGTCAGACTTCTGATGAATTCATGACAAACCATTCATTATGGGGTTAGTGTAATGTTCTGTATGAAGCACAAGTAAAGACTTGACTTGGCTGATACATGGCTTTATTGTTTCAGCTCCGTTGTATTGGCTCCAGAATATACAGGGACTATTTTTTGTATGCATACCTGTGCTACCATCTAATTGCTAATTTGGTACTAATTCAAAAATGGGTTATTCAAGTAAGGATATTACAGTCAGTGTTGGTCTTCAAAAGATGTTCTGTATTAAATAAAAATACTTGAGCAGAGCACTTATCTTTTCCATAAACTTACTTTTTCCTTCCATAGAAAGCTTTCCCTAGCTGTTCTGGCAGTAATTCCATTATGCTCTTATCAGCCAGGAACACATCATACATATTGGACAGATTCCGTTTGGCCTCAAACGGCTTGTACTCAGTCTTCAGCATTTTGACAGGTATGATCTGTATGTGAATGAGGTAAGTAGAATCACTTTAAAACAATAAAATTATGCAATTTTAAATGTATACACATAATTTGTTATCAAGAGGTCTAACTGTGAGATAAAGGGGTAGTGCCCTGATCCTGGTGGTCACCTACAATGAATATTATAATTATTTAACTAATTTTATAATTATATAACTATAACCAGTTTAAAGGTGCCTGATTTGTCTTTTCAGGCACTGCTGTTTTTAAGCTGAAAACGAACACTTTTTCCAAATACTGATCATTTTACAGAAGGTGTAACAGTGTGGCACAACAAGGCTTATAATCTCGCAACATATGAACAGTCAGGGTGTACAGCTGGATGAAGACTGCAGAAACAAAACTATGAACCACATAACCCTTGTTCCTTTGGGTTTATTTGGTAATCTGCTTCCAGTGAAAAAGACTGCCAGAAAATCCTGATACGACACAATGA
The DNA here is from genome assembly GCA_026874595.1 of Sipunculus nudus. Classification (NCBI taxonomy): domain Eukaryota; kingdom Metazoa; phylum Annelida; class Sipuncula; order Golfingiida; family Sipunculidae; genus Sipunculus; species Sipunculus nudus. The sequence goes on along the minus strand of CM049307.1, from coordinate 40,864,209 downwards.
TTGGCCTCTGCATGAAAAGCACCTTGGTTAGACCACTAAAGTTTTCCAATAAATTAACAGACTGGTATGCAATATGTTGGTAGGGTTTTGTGGTTATTTACTACTTTGTATAACAGTCATGTTTCAGTAAGATATGTCAACAATACTGTATACATACATCAGACAAACAACAATGCATGATTGTTTTTCAAAACGTACAAATGACTGTGATTTTTACGTGAAAAAATGACTGACATTTTAACAATGTATACATTTTTTTAGATGATCTATAAGGTTCATATACTCATTTCTAATAAAAATATTTATAAATACAAAATAACACAACTAACAAAAATAAAAATATTCAAATAAGATATTTATCAATTATAAATATGTAAAAATAGCAAGCTGCTTGTGTAACTCCTGCATGGTTTGTAGGTTTTGTCCACTTAGACATTCTGTAAAAAACACTAAATTACTTTGGGGATTTTAATTAGCTTCAGCAATATCTGGTGCTGACACTCTAGGTAGAATATGCCTATACTATACCTCAGAGATTGCGGTGATTCCAGCCTTATCCAGGACCTCTCTGTAATGTCTGATGGTGGGCTCTGGGTCTCGCTCCTTCTTGTTAACATCTTTAACAAACAGACACACCGCTTCATTGTCTCGATGAAGGGAATGAGTGACAGGTCTGGAAAAGTATTAGAATAAACTTACAGCATACGTATGTCATAAAGAATTAAGATAGCAATAGAACGTGTACAGCACAAAGAATCTACACATTCTATGGTTTAGCCATTTGATAATTCAAAATTACTTAAATTTCATACCCCAAGATGATATACCAAATTTTTCAATAATATTGCATTTCCAATTTTACTTACAATAAAATGAAACTGTCAAAATTGCAAAATTAATCTGCCTCGTCTGTGCTACATATTAGAACAACCCATTAAATAAACTATGAGACCATATCTCTAGAAATTAAATGTTTGGTTCTGAATAATTTAGCCATATATTACCAACAAGTTTAATTAGTACCAAAGCCCTACAAAAGAGCTGTTCATATTGCATTAATGTCACCTACATTTTAATGATCTTGTTTTTCACCTTTGGGACCTTATTAAAACCAAGCTGCAGAAATATTGGCTCAGGCTCATCAAGGAAATTATCTGTGTTTTTCTTCTTCAAATACTGGAACAGGGCAGAAACTGCCTTGGAGACCTGTAAAATAACCGTAACAACACTAGAGTAATGGGAACCACCAACAAGGGAGCCATGGGTCACAATGCTCAGCTGAATTGGGTAATGTCAACCATTCAGCAATCTTGTCAAAAAATAAAATTTTCTTTCATGTCAGAATTTATAAATATTATGAAATCATGGTGAAACTCATTTATCACATTAATAACATAATTCATTTAGCAACAGCAAACTTATTAAGTCTAATGACAAGTTCTTTATTTCAATCATTTATTTTCAATAAATAAAAGTTGGTTATAATTCTTTGCAAGGAAAATATCACATAGCAAGAGAAAAAGATGCTTTTATTTTTGTTCTGCAAAATAAAGGTAAACAAGCACAGTTAATAAGTTCCAAATTCAATGGGACTTTTTTTTCTTTTAGAAAAATCCTGTTAATTCCATTACTACTACAGCAGAGCAGCGTTTATCTGAAAGCCTCAGGGGACAAGCTTTTTGTTTGGATGAATGATTGTACTGATGAACAATTTCGCACGAAATTGCTCTGGGAATCATCATGATTACCGCTGAGTTCGGGACGTTATCAGTTAATGACTGACCCAAACTGATTAAGCTAGCCAGCCCATGATAAACGTGTGACAATATATTGTAACATTTTCGATCGATTTAATAAATTATGATGATAACTTGAATGACATGCCATGACCTTGAAAGTGCTGCCATCTCTCGGCAGATAGGTTAGCTACGGGAACTTTTAAAAAATTTACTGAATTTTATTGAAATTACAAGCGAGAGGATCGGTTGAATGCACAGGTAAACAAGTTTATGTACACAGTTTTACTTCCAATAAATGAAACAAAACGCAAATGTCGCTGATCATAGATCTGGCGACGTTGAATTCTCTGGCCAGGTCAGCTGGCTTTGTACCCGTATCAAGTCTTGCAAGGATCCACAGCTTGTCATCAACTGACAGGACATGGCGCTTGCACTTACGTGACTCCATTGATGAGTAAGAGTTAACAGCATGTTAAATTCTCGTGGAGATAATCAGCATGAGCAGTAGATCCTGTTGACATTAAAATGTCACAGTGGTTTAATCAGCTTTGTAGCAAGGTTTCTATGAAGCTCATATATCCTCAACTGCAGTCGTAATAAGCAATTCTAGCCAATAGACTTAAATAACAGAGGCGCACATTTACTCAACTAATGCTCACCGTAGTACTCAAGGCCTGAGCGACTAGCGGAACGAAGATCAAAGCTATCCTTTAAAGCCACCCTGAACAAAGCTGAGCCGAGGACTACACGGATCAGCAAGGCTGAGTGTATCACACCTACAACCTGCGGTCCGCTACTCAGTTATGGTCTGTTGTAACATTTTCTTTGTACAGGTTAATTACCCCAGCCTTGGTATTCTGATTAAAGCAAGCTGAGGACAACCCCAGCTAGTGGGGCGGTGTTTTCACACCTTCTGCCTATGCACAGGTGCACTAATCAGTCGGCAATATTTCACCGCTGATATGGCTACTTTATTTTTGAATCAGACAATCTTTATACAATTTTTTATTCTTGATATTTGTCATTGTTAAGATTACAGATAAATGGTCAAAATTTCAGTTCTCCATTTTTCATTTCAGATGAACAATTTTTCGGATAAACAGTCTTTGGATATTCGACGTTCTACTGTATTTGGTTTAATTGTCTTGTAGAAAATGTGATTGGTACAGAAGTCTTTGTGCGTACTCATGATTTCTTCAGTCAAGCATGCCATGATGACAGTCATGACACTCCTCAAGCTCCAGGCATGCATTCATCAAACAAGGGATGTTTTGATAACAATTAAGGCAAGGCAGAGTTAAATGACTGATCATTAATGACCATTAACAGGACAGCCCACTATGATCCTTACATCAAACATGTACCAAAATTTCAGAAAAAAAAAAACAAAAATCAGGCCTGGAATGGTGGGGGAGGGGGGGAACAAGCACTTGCCTTAGTACCTTACATTAATTTCCTGGTCATTAAATAATTTTCCAAGCAAAAAGCAGGTACTGTACGTAGAAATGAAATGTTTACTTTGAAAGATGAGAATCTTGATAATACTATAGAAAATTTCAGTCTGGTAATATACTTCCAAAAAGAGGTATTATGTTTTCCTCTTGGTTAGTTAATTTGCCTGTAAGCAAATTTATGGAAAAAAGAATATGAACCAGAATTTTACAAAATTTATGAAGGATAAGGCTTACTCCCTTGGAACAATCCATTATATTTTGGAGGTAATCTGATTATCTGGATTACCCTAATATATTTTTAATTCTAAGGATTATATACCATTGCCACACAGGGCAATTCCTTTGTCCATACTGAGATCACTCCATTCAAAGATATTAGGGTCAGAATTTGTAAACACCAGGTAATTCTGGTCAGTTGAACCTGTGTTTCTGAAGCCTGACAACATGCAGGAACAAAGAAAAGCTTGAAAAATAGGTTCTGACAAATGTAGCATACAGTAAAACTACACATACATATAGTTTCATTAAATTACAATGATGTCATGTTTTTCATTTAGTGAGATAACACTTGTTCTTCTTGACCTTTCTCTCTGAGGAGACTGGGTAGTATTTCACTGATTTGCGTGACTAAACTTATTTCAACTTAATCACATTTAAAATGTTACAGGCACAGCATATTCAATGACTTCAAATTAGTTAAAATATTAAATTTTAGGATAACATTTATAAACAATGAATTCACAAATATAAATTTACAGTTTGATTTCAATTTTAATATGAATTATGACTATAATAATATATATATATGTATATGAGACTTCAAACATGTTCAGTGTTTGCAATAAATACTACACAATAATAAATCAGACATTTTACTCTAATGGAAGTTATAGCAGGTAATGTGATGAAATTTTCATCAATTTTATTTCATCAACATTAACATGTTACAGGAGACTGGAGCTCGGGAGCTGCCAGCCCCAGCTGTCAACAAAATGTGTAACTTCTTTTATTATCGCCCAGCTAACATGCGTGTTTGATTAGAAAGCGTTACCTGTTCCTTGTCGAGGGCGAATCCCGCCATGATTTGTATTTTCTGACACACGTTAAAATGACCACCGACTAAAATTACTGTAAATGTCCCCTACAAATTACAAATATCCCTAAGTTGAACATCAGCTCTTTCGACTCACGTGTATTTGTTGATTAATAAGCTTATTTCTCACTAGGTGGCGCTTGCAGCAAGAACTGCGCACAGCTCTTGATGAGCGTCAACGGGAGCTGGTCAAGTGGAAAAGACAAACTTATAAGTTCACTCGCAAAAAAAAAAAAAAAAATAAATAAATAAAATAAATCTTCTAAGTTTACTCTTCTTTTTTCCCTTTGATTTTTCTAATTAAGTAATTTTATATGAACTGAGACGGTCGAATGTATTACAAGACAACTGTCTGTGATATATTACCGAGACACTAAAGGGTCTGATGTATTACCAGATATACAATTTAATGTAAGGGGGACGGTGAGAATGGACCCTCCATGTTATCAACCATATGTTTTATCTTTCACATTTTTTCAATAAATCAAAGTCATTTACCATGATAATAGCTTCTTATTTCAATTTGCAATAATGACAGTCATTAACAATAATAAGTCACAGTTTTGAAAAGCAATTCAACAATCAATGAATTGCAGATTTCCAGAAAGTACTAGAATATCAAAATGACATGATTTGTATGCCTATATCCAAGACATTGTGGAACCCAACTATTAAAAGAACAAAATAAATTATTCGTGCAGGTTTTACTTATTAAAAACATAATTTAAGATGGTTTTCCTTAAATTCATAGTCAGTAACTCCGTAAAGGCATAGTCCCTATAAGCAAATTTCGTTTCCACATGCCCGTATGAGTAGTCCCGTACTCTCTATTGATTGGTGCTCGATCACTAATGATTTTCTTTTTTAAGCTATTTCATATGTAATATTTACATTTATACATATTAGCAACAAAAGCTGAATTGAATCAGTCATAATAATATTAATAATAGACTGGCCCAGTCGATGCAATGGTTAAAAATACTTAAAACGTTATCCCCCCCCCCCCCCCCCCCCCACTTACAGCCAGAGCCATTAAACTTGTTTTTGCTGTGTCGCAACGCTTAGAACAAGTACGGCCACCTCACGGCAAATTATATAACTAAATTATGGCTCTATGGCCGATTATTTCATCGACTGGTAAGGTCCACCGGTTGTGGGATGGTCAGCGCCACACATCCCCGTCCCGCCGAACTAAGCTCTTTTCCAGTGACGTCAGCAATGATTTTTTAGTCTTTCCCAGATTTATTCGGCCCTTGCTTATGTTGAGTTTAGTGAGAGTTTCAGCAATAACATTCATCCTCAGTAGTAGCAGATGTAGCCTTGCCTGGGCTTTAGTATTAACGATTACTACCCAAAATGCGTAAAATAAAACGTGATTTCATGTACAAATAACGCAACTCACTAAAGCCCTGTAAAGTCCGTTTTGTGAATCCCTGATATTTGCATACAAGGGCGTCACAAGATTCTTTAAGGACCTGGCGATTCACTCTCATTTGCATATCAGAAGGTCACGCCTTATGCGAGGAACATAGCGTCATATCGACCCTTTGGCATTACGACCAGATTACTGGCGCCAGAGTGTCATTACGTCTAAGTCTGAGGAAAGCATTATAAGGCCTCATGAAGATGCAAATATATTCGTCATTTCTGACAACGCTTCATGGCCTACAGGTACACTGTCAATCAACATAAACCACATCAATCGTTAACAATTTTTTTGGTACTTTCTAATAATACCAAATATGAGCGAGAAAAGTTCCGTTTTAACCCAGCACATTGGTAAACCCGTCGTCATGTTTGTTGAATTTATGACCGCATGAACACAAGCATGGCTCGCACGGTTTACAGGACGCAGGCAGCTTGCAGGTGATACAGGAAATGACCCGTGTCCATGGAGACGGTGTTTCACTTTGGGTTGTGAGCTCACATGTATACTATTGTGTTTATTGTATCCGCCAAAACAGAGTTTTGCGGATACTATGTTTTATGTCGGACGCCCCCGCCGCCCCCGCCGCCGCCAGTGCCGCCGCCAGCGCATAGGTTTCCGGAGAACTCCTCCGTAACCACTGGGCGGAATATTTTTAAATTCGGGATTATGGTCGGGTCACATGTGAACTGCTGCGCCCTCATTTTTGGTTGACCTCTGACCTTTACTCTCTGCCCAGCGTCCATTTGTGCGTCTGTTTCCACACATAAACCCACATATCTCGGGAACTGTTTGACCGATCAGGCTAAAAATTTTGCACAATATACCCCTTTGATAGCTTTATAACATTCACTAAAAATGGTGGCGCCACCTGCAACCATTTTTGCACAGGGTCCATCTGTTCATCTGCCTTGGGATAAATCACTCATATCTCTGCATTGGTTGGACTTATCCACCTGAAATTTTGCATGTGTATACAAACTGGACAGCTTTCTTGATTTTATGACAGGTGGCGCCACCTACATTCACGTTTACGCTGCAGACATCCAAGCTCATATCTCGGGAACCGCCTGGCCAATTGGGCCAAAAATTTGCATGTGTATAAATCTCACAAAGCTCTTTATCATACGCAAAACTGGTGGCGCCTCCTGCAACCATTTTTGCACAGTGTCTGTCTGTTTTTCTGCCGTGGGATAAAATCACCCATATCAGGGCAGTGGTTTGACATATGCCTAAAATTTTGCATGTTTATACATTTTGGATGGCTTTCTTGATTTTGTGGCAGGTGGCGCCACCAACATTTATGTTTACGCTGCAGACATCCAGGCTTATCTGAGGACTGGTTTGCTGTATCCTACTGAAATTTTGCATGTGTATAGATCTCACATAGATCTTAATCATACACAAAACTGGAGGCGCCGCCTGCAACCATTTTTGCACAGCGCCCGTCTGTTTGTCTGTCGTGGGCTAAAATCACTCATATCTCAATAGTGGTTTGACTGATTTGCCTAAAATTTTGCATTTTTATACATCTTGGATAGCTTTCTAGATTTTGTGGCAGGTGGCGCCACCTACATTTATGTTTACGCTGCAGACATTCAGGCTTATATCCCAGGACTGGTTTGACATATCCCCCTGAAATTTTGCATGTGTATAGATCTCACATAGCTCTTAATCATACACAAGATTGGTGGCGCCATCTGCTACCATTTTTGCATCCTTCTGTTTGTCTGCTGTCGGATAAAATCACTCATATACAAGTAGTGGTTTGACTTATCTGCCTAAAATTTTGCATATGTATACAACTTGGACAGCTTTCTGGATTTGGTGGTAGGTGGTGCCACCTAGATACACATTTTGGCTGCAGACATCCATGCTAATATCCAACACACCTCACTCTATTTCCCCTTGCCACTCAATCCATGCCTCACTTCACCCGTCCCACTCTGATTTCGGTGGATGCACGTAGTCGCATGTCGACTACCCGTATTCTAGTTCATCATTATTAGCATAATATTGAGATTATGGGCCTTTTACAAAATATGAATGCACCTTGATGCAAGACCACTGCGATACATTCCTCCAGTGGCGTCAATTTTTCTTTCAGGGTGTGGGATGAGTCGCCGACACTCCAAAACACACACACACACACATACACACACATATATATATATATATCTTTTTTGGTGCCTGTATGACACATTTCAAATATATATATACTTCATACAAATTTCAAATATATTTTATATAATTTTTCACAGTAAACTCATAAATGGAGCCTGTCTATATTCTATTCAAATCTATATTTCATTTAAATATATATATATATATATATATATATATATATATATAATTCTCTGAAAAGTGGGGGGGATGATAACATTGACCATCCCCCCTTGCCAAAAAGGGGGGGGGGGTTATATACATTTGGCCACGAGATACTACCGCATGGGAACGAGATAATTATCGCGTGGCCACGAGATACTAACGCGTGGGAACAAGATACTATCTCGTGGGAACGAGATAAAAATAATTTTGTGCATGTCCTATACGAGCCACCGTAGAAATGGAATGGATGGCAAATTTTGTGCGGTAATAGTATTCCGTGTACATAACTGGCGTCAGAGAGTAAACTCAGTCCCTTCTATATAAATGTCTACTGAGCCGCCTTATTACGGCTAGCATTCTACATGTACGGAGATCTGTAGCCAAATCCACACGGACTCCGGAAGCAATTTAAAGCATATATCTACTACGTATGATTCAAATGTGCAAAGTCCAAAATCTTGTGATGAACAAACTAAAATAATAAAAATGGGATTTATTCTGAACGAGAATATTTGCTTTAAACAAATGCTCTCCCAGACGTTGTTAAAAGATAAAAAGAATGCGTCTTTTTCATGTCTTTAAATTAAATGTGTTGGGGTCCTGGGATACTGACGCTGACCCTGCCGCTCTACGTTTCTGTTCAGAAGCATTTTTCTTGATGTGGATTCTTTGTATATCGATCAACTATTCATACAATGGTTAGTTCAAATGAAACAACATTCAGAATTGGCACATCTGCTCTCCCATTATATTTGCAGGCATTTGCTTCAAAGATTTTTCACTTTAAGAAAATGTTTCCTTTCCTAAGTATATTTCACACGGTTTTTTTAGTCTCTGGATATAAGTAATAGCTTTATCTTTAGATGGAACCACACTAGGTTGAATGACAGTCCTCAAATTTCGACATATATTTTACACATCGACATGACTGAATTTTACATTTTGCAGTTTTAAAAATGAGGGGTTGCCACGAAGAAAAGATAAAAAAAAAATTAGTTATAACATCTACCGAAAGAGGACGCTTTAAGCTTCGGGCTCTTCTGGGCGCCTCACGAACGGGTGTGCCTTCCTGGCATTGAAGGAATCCGAGAAAAATGAATGCAAACCACTGTGCCACCTGAACGTGTTCGTGAATCTATTATATTTTACATTCAAATTTTAGTGCAATTAAAAAGCACAGCTGCTCTTTCACAAGGTTAAAAAAAATGCCCTATAAGGATTTATGGTTTATAAAATATGAATAGGCTACTTGTTTTATGTAAATTGTAATAACACAAACACAAATATATTATGAGACATATATATATTTATATATATATATATATATATATATATAAAATATAGATACAATAACAAGTTTTTTATATGTATATAAATACGGAGCCAGTGGATGCGATATATTATATATGAATAAGATTCCCTTTTTGTATTTTTTTATTGTTTGATTCCACTACGTGCATGGTTATTATCTAATAAGCAAATTCGTGTTATAATTAATTGACACATATATTTTTTACATATATAAAACAAATGAAAAAAAAATAAATAAAAAAGTTTTTTTTCTCTCTTTTTTTGTATTTGGAACAATTTATATATTAAAAATGATATTATTTAAAATTCTTCATCATGAAGTTAAACCCCTCATAGTTAAAAGGAGGGAATGTAATACATTTATTTTCTGTGTTGGATTTGCCGGTTTAAACCTGTATCAATTTTAAACAAACCCTACCAGCGAACATGTCGTCAAGGGTGGCGATGAAGGACCACCCGATGTAATATGACTACTAGGCATGTGTGCTCCAGGCATGTGTGCCAACATAATTAGACGTTGGATGATATCTTATTAATAATATATCTCTTAATTTGACGTTCTTGTTTTATATTTAGGTGGATATCATAGGTTCCCCTTGCTGGTCATCATTTCCTGTTTTTTCAAAACGTCGCACTTCAACGGGTTTTATTATTATTTTTTTTTTGGGGGGGGGAATTATGCCTGGTGGTCATGTAACAACGGTCATGCTACCATCCTCCCAGGACCGTTTACTTTACAGGTTCCTTATGGCAGTTCCACCTTGAAGGTCAAGGTAACTGTAAAGCCACACATCAACAGGCTGGTGCCCAAGACCGCCAGGCCCTGAAACAGCCTATTTATCCACCAGTATGCCGCATGGTTAGGCAATCCTTTGTATCTGTATAATAACCTGTCTGCCACTTGCTTGTAAATGTCGTCTGTAACACTGAACATTGACCGGGCATACGATCGCTCCAGTAAAATGGGCAGTATAAAAGCCCATGACTGGATGAAGGCGATACGCAGACCCACTCCGTACAGGGTCACGATGGGAAGTGCCTTCAACTTCAACTCGCGGGTCTGCACAAAAATTCTCATGGGCGTAGTGATTATATTATTGTTAATGGTGTTAGTGATCCCAGCTTCTGACTATCACAGTAAGCTCACAGAGAGGTGGAAGGCCCACCCAAAATATAATAACACTTACCCATTGACTGCTCCAGAAAGCACTCCTGCAGGACTGCGATTTAAAATTGGTGTGATAGCAGATTTAGATACAGACTCAAAAAGTACTACAGAAAAAAATACATGGATAAGTTATTTTAAAACGGGTTATTTAACACTGAGCGGGTCTCACGATAAAGTTACTGTAGAATGGGATGAAAAGATTACAACACTGAAGGGAGGGCTGAGCCTTGGTGGTCGAGGTATGGAGTTATCAGAATTGGTTGTATTTAATGGTAAATTATACACAGTTGATGATCGGACTGGTGCAATATATGAGATCACTCCAGACAGGAAAATACTACCATGGGTTATACTGTCCGATGGTGACGGACGAGCCACTAAAGGTGAGTTTAAGAACATTCTCTGATTTTAAAGCTGTTGACTTCATGTGTGACTTGTGTATAATGTGAATTCTCTGCTATCTGGATCTCTATTACAGACACATCTGTCATATGGACATGATGCGATTCAATGAATGGTACACTAAGAGGTCTTCACCATTTCTGATTTAAGCACCTCTCCATTGAAGGCAAAACTTCAGGTCTGCCAGTGTTCACAACTGAGCGGTCCCACTTTAAATATGTATACCAGAATCACCTGAATAGACTGATTCAGTAAATTCAGGTAAGCTTTCAGGTGTGAATGATTTTTAGCTCAGCTGACTATAAGTCATCTGAGCTATAGTCGTGGTCCATTGTCCGTCGTCCGTCTGTCTGTCCATCTGTCTGTCCGGATGTCCGTCCGTAAGACTGGCACGTTTCGACACCATTGGACCTATGAATCTGAAATGGTTCTACAGCATGTTTTATATGGGCCTTTCTTAACTGTAAACATTTATCAGCTGATCATAAATGTTCATAAAACGTGCTGTTATTGATTGGATGTATAGCCTGTGACCTTTAATACTTATGTGAATTTTGAATTTCATTAAGCACTGATCCAGCATCTAGCTGCTGCTGTGTAAACTGATAAAGAATACTTGATGCATCCATTACCCATCAAATGTTTATTCATGTATGATAATATGTTACTTGATCTTAGTGACTTTTGATGATTCAAAATTTAATATTTTCAGAAATTTAAAAAGTTTTGACTCTTTATACATTATTTTGTTTGTAACTTAGAGAATTAGAAGGGAGAGTGTTACAGCTCCAAGTGTTTTGCTATTTCCTGTTTATGATGCTGATGGTCAGTATTGTTGTAAATACAAGTATTAGTGTTATTGGCTTCAAAGGAATGAAAAGTTAATGACATCTGGTGGTGGAAATGAATACTGTACTCTGCTCCACCAAAATGTGTTCACCTGTTCTTTTTTCTTGAAAGGGTATTTTTTGGTATTAATTTATTTTCTCATAATTTCACAGATGCAACAAATAGAATAGACTATTTAATATAGCATTCCACATTTTTAAATTAAATCCCCAGTATATATTTGTCTACTTCTTAGACTCTTCCCAATTATCTGACGTAACACTTGAGTCCCAGTCTTCTTTTTATGGCTGGTAATCATATTTTTACTGTTTAAATGTCATCATTAAATACACAGCTGTCAATTTATTATGCATGTGACAAATGGCCTAAGCTGTCATAATTGACAAATTACCTCAAAATAGGTGGACATAGTCAGAATATATCAGGGTTAAGGCTTGTAAATTTTGTGGTAATTAAATTTAAATTTATATAAATATCCTGCAGGGACATAGGTATGCCTTATCATGAATTCTTTCATGTTAATACAGGTAGAGCTGAGTTCTCCCATTATTTCACCGACTGTAGTTGAATGATCAGTGTGATTTAATGATGGATGATGAACTGGCAGAACTTCCTGCGTCCCACAGTTTTCTATTTACTGGATCATTTCAGCATCAGTTTAATGTAATGCCCTCTCCCCAGTGGATGGTAAAAATAAACCTCCATACGTCATGGTAAAGGTAGATCACAGCAGGGCACTCTGCTCAGTATCCAGTTTTCCTCTCTGTGACTTTTCCGTATCAGTTAATGACATATTGCATGAATAATACAGCCATCGGACATGTGGTAAAGTGTTACTGTTGGCTACAGGTACTACTGTACCATGTATTTAAAGTATTGTAAACTGAGGATAGGTTTTCATCTGTAATAGGCTGGTCCTGATTTTTCACTGATATTTATTTTTATATAAAGACAGAATTAAGAGACAGAATTAAAATACTCATGTCCTAATGAAAAAGACTTGGAATGGGTCAATTTCTATTTTTAATCAAAGGAAAAATGTTTGGTCAAAGTCTACATATCTATAACAGAGAAATGATGCAGGGCTCAGCTGTGTCATATTTGGTTGACCATTATGGCTTATTATTCACCTTTTATAGTCGGTCAGTGACTCATCTTGTATATGTTTTCTTTTTTATTGTGGTACTACTGATGAATCTGTGACCAGAGGTATTTTTTAGGCTAAAATTAAAAAAAAAATCAGTTTAAATGCTGTGACCCTGTGGGTCCCTAGTTTTTGGCCTGTTGTGCTGGTTTCAGAATCATTTGTTTGTATGTGTATTATCTCACCTGAATAGTACAGCTGTCTGATGAGGGCTGTCCCAGGCTGTGGGCGATGTGCACCTGGCATCACATATATTGTCCACTGGTTGAATACACTAGGTATAACAGCTGTCTGTTCAATAGCAGTACAATAATTGTTTTTAAAATGTATATGTTGAGGCCCAGATTAGAATCTGTCCCAATTTAAAACTGGTCCAGCCCAGATCAAAATTTTGATTTGGACCGGCCCAGATCAAAATTCTAATCTGGGCCAGACCAGTTTTAAACTGGGCCAGCCCAGATTAAAATTTTGATCTGGGCTAGTCCAGATTACAATCCTGTGGTGATGACTTCAGGATTTAAATCTGGTCTAGACTGATTTTAAACTGGGCTGGCCCAGATGAGAATTTTGATCTGGGCCAGTTAAGTTTACAATCCTGTGATGGACTGATTTAATTATTTCACTGGAAATATGAGTTATCTGTTTGCCTACACATATGCCTTCATGCATTTTAATCCTGATTAAAAAATGAAAGTATTTGAATACTAGTGCAGATATTTTCAAAATGTATTCATGAATGCATTCATGAATATATTCTATAATATTATTTCAATAATCATTTCAGTTATATTTTATTTTAAAAAATCATATGATTTTCTTCTTATTTTTTTTAAATAAAAATTATATTGGCACAATATTTGTTATTAAATTTTAATAAATAGTTAAACTCTTTTATAATATGTGCTGCTGATAAGTTATATGGCCAAGTCAAAATCTGTGTGACAGTAGCACTCCATTTGTTAATAAAATAAATGAAATCAGTCCTCTTCCCTGTCTCCAAAGATACTATCAAAATCATACACAAGCTAAACACCAACAACTCATAATATTAATAAAGCTTGTATTTATTACCACACAAAACAAGCATGTGCCTCTTTCCCAAATCATATTTTTTATCATATATAACAGCTGAGCGCCGTGACCCATGGGTCCCTTGTTTTATAATAAAGACCACCTCTTGTCTGTACATTCTGTCATTTGTGTGACAGAGCATCCTTCTCCTGATAATTATATCACTGGAAATATGAGTTATCTGTTTGCCTACACATATGCCTTCATGCATTTTAATCCTCCCATGTGTCTGAGGTCTGTAACTAAATCCCAATGATCCCGCATGGCCTCCTTAACCATAAAACTAAACAATAGTTCTACAGCATGTTTTATAATGGGCCTTTCTTAACTGTAAACATTTATCAGCTGATCCTAAATGTTCATAAAACGTGCTGTTTTTGATTGGATGTATAGCCTGTGACCTTTAATACTTATGTGAATTTTGAATTTCATTAAGCACTGATCCAGCATCTAGCTGCTGCTGTGTAAACTGATAAAGAATACTTGATGCAGCCATAACCCATCAAATGTTTATTCATGTATGATAATATATTACTTGATCTTAGTGACTTTTGATGATTCAAAATTTAATATTATCAGAAATTTGAAAAGTTTTGACTCTTTAAACATTATTTTGTTTGTAACTTAGAGAATTAGAAGGGAGAGTGTTACAGCTCCAAGTGTTTTGCTATTTCCTGTTTATGATGCTGATGATCAGTATTGTTGTAAATACAAGTATTAGTGTTATTGGCTTCAAAGGAATGAAAAGTTAATGACATCTGGTGGGGGAAATTTTTTATTTGGACCGGCCCAGATCAAAATTCTAATCTTGGCCAGACCAGTTTTAAACTGGGCCAGCCCAGATTAAAATTTTGATCTGGGCTAGTCCAGATTACAATCTTGTGGTGATGACTTCAGGATTTAAATCTGGTCTAGACTGATTTTAAACTGGGCTGGCCCAGATTAGAATTTTGATCTGGGCCAGTTAAGTTTACAATCCTGTGATGGACTGATTTAAAACTGGGCTGGCCCAGATTAGAATTTTGATCATGGCCAGTCAAGATTTCAAACCTGTAGTGGACTGATTTTAAACTGGGCCTAACCAGATCAGAATCCTAATCTAATCTTAGGCTAGCTTGATTTTTATCATCTTAAATCAGATAATACAGTTAACATTTATTCAAGATACACCATTTTGAAGGGCACAAAACTCATAATGAACAAGATCATTTAAAATATTTTAGTGAGGAAAAAGCTAACAAACAAATGTAATGTGCTTCTTTGGTTTCATCTGTTCTTCAAGCATGCAAGTTCACATCAACTACACCTAAACAAACTACCATCATTAACCATAGTTTAGAATATGTGTCAGTTCTGAGACATCTACTTGACTTACTTGATCAAAATTTTCAACTTAACTGAGATAATTATATGTTCTGAATATCAAAATCACATGTGTAATATTTAATATATACATGCATAATTAAATATCAGCTTTACTCATTTATAAGTGAACAAAAGTAATTTTTCAGTCTTGATGCTCATTTGGGTGACCTAACATGGGGCTAGGGAGAGGTTTTTGATACCATTACTGTAATTTTCAATAGCCAAAAATCCACAGCTGAGAAAATGATATGATTACTGACATTTGGCAGTCTAAAAAAAAGAGGTGAACGTGTGTTAAAAATGAATTTAGAATTTTATTTCAGAGGGTGACAAACATGGTGGAGGTTTCACTTTAGAGTTAATAACGTAAACAAAGCTAATCTTTTAACTGATAACTAATCTAAATTGAAGATAGTTAAATGCTGCAATACAAATATTCTCTACCTTCAGTAGTTAAAATGCTGAGTTGGTGAATATTTTTCCCACTGTTCTATCTTAATCCATTATGATCTTGTTAATAATTCACACAAATTAGCCAATGTCAACCTAATTTATGTACACTAGATACACATTTTTCTATTTGCTAAATTTCAGTCACCTAATTGCAATGACTTAAGTTCAGGTATCTTAACAGATGTTTCAGGGCCTTCTTTCCTTAATAATAATATGAAGTATGTTATAAGTTCTAAATCCAATGTTACAATATGTGCACATTTTTTAAGGGGTGACTGGGGGGGGGGGGGGGATCACTGACCAAAAACCCCAACTTATGATAAATAACCTTAAATAACAAATAAAATTTTGAATTTACAGGTCTTGGATCACAAGTCAACACTGAGTAACATGTATATTAATAATTATTTATTAATTTTTGTTAATGTACATGTTCAGCAAGCTATATTGGTAGTTTTTAGCAGTAAAATACCAATGTTCAACATGAATATTTTATTATTATATTTTAACATTCACATAAGATGTAAAATTACAAAATTAATATGACAGGAGTCCAACCAATGATATTTTTATAGAATATGAAATAAATTAATTAAATATTAATTATTATGGACTTACAATGTTTAACAAATTCATTGAATTGATTAAAGGCCAGCTAGGTAAATAAAGTGTAACTGAAGCTAGCCTAGGAGTAGATAAGGATTCTGATCTGGGCTGGTCTAGTTTAAAATCAGTCCACCACAGGATTGTAAACTTGACCGGCCCAGATCAAAATTCTAATCTGGGATGGCCCAGTTTAAAATCAGGCCAGACCAGATTTAAGCCCTGAACCTCAATTTTTTATTAAAAAACCTATTTTCACACTTCAGGACCGCCTAATATCAAAACCACTCATCTGTTTTTCCTCATACTTGCCATAAATATTTAGTTATAATATAGTAATAATATATAGTTCCTATGTACATGCCAGAAATTAGGTCTGTATTATATAATTTTAAAAAGTTATGGGCTCAAACATAATGCATTTTGTAAAAAATCAGGAAAGATATTTGATCACTTAACACAAAACATGTTAAAACTAAGGACTTTTTTTTTCCAGTAATATAACTTTAATTAATCAAAATTAAATTGTATACCCACGATTAGATCAAAATCTTTTAAATTTTTTTAAATATTAGCAAAAATAAAAAATTGGTACCTTAAATTTTGCCCAACTTTGACCACGGCACGTTTTTTACCTGTAAGTACTGTGGATTTGATTTTTACAGCATGTACACATAAGGATTTAAATCTGTTAAAATCTCAAATTTGAAAATAAAAGCTGCAAAATTAGGCTAATTATTGAATTTTTGGAGGCTCTTGTTGTATTCCCTTAGATTGTCAAGCAGTCCACTTTGGTCACTGTAGGTCATTCAGTGCAGCTCTCTATGCTCCCCAGGCTGTTGGCATAATGTTAGATGTCCCCAAGATCTCCTACCAAGCTGAAAACTGGGTCTTTGCGATGTTCCTTTGAGAAATTAAGGAAAAACCTCAATTTTTTTAATAAAAAACCTATTTTCACACTTCAGGACTGCCTAATATCAAAACCACTCATCTGTTTTTCCTCATATTTACCATAAATATTCCTCTATATAGTTTCTATATACATGCCAGAAATAAGGTCTGTATTATATAATTTAAAAAAGTTATGGGCTCAAACATAATGCATTTTGTAAAAAAATCAGGAAAGATATTTGATCACTTAACACAAAACATATTATAGCTGAGGACTTTTTTCCAGTAATATGACTTTAATTAATCAAAATTAAATTGTATACCCAAAATTAGATCAAAATCTTTTAAATTCTTTAAAATATTAACAAAAATAAAAAATTGGTACCTTAAATTTTGTAAGTTTTTTTCCTTTAAGTACTGTGGATTCAATTTTAACAGCATGTGCACATAAGGATTTAATCTGTTAAAATCTGAAATTTGAAAATAAAAGCTACAAAATTAGGCTAGTTATTGAATTTTTTTGGAGGCTCTTGTTGTATTCCCTTAGATTGTCGAGCAGTCCACTTTGGTCACTGTAGGTCATTCAGTGCAGCTCTCTATGCTCCCCAGGCTGTTGGGATAATGTTATGCAATCCCATCACTAGGGCAAGCCCTCTCTCCACTGAGTTGAGCTTGATCAGGCTGTCTGCAGTGAATACCATACCACAGGGAGCCTTTTTCTCCCCCCCCCCCCCCCCACACACACACCCCATTCTGTTGACAGACCTGTACTATGAACTAGTTGAATCTTAAAATTAACATTTTTTTCAGCAACGAGCAGTAACAACGGACACTCCTTCCCCCACCCACCCCTTCAATACACAGGACTAATAAACAAGATGAATCTTATAATTTTAATGTTAAATAAATTCTTTTTGATGGGACTTGGAACATTTTGATTTTTGTATAGAAAAAAATTTCAGGAATTTAATCCTAATATTCAAATGTGATAAAATATTAGGATCTAATGTAAATGCTAACTGACAAGATTTAAGAAGATATAAATACTTTGAAGTATTTCATTCATATCTCTTAAAGTTGGCGGGGCCTAGGTGTGAATAACACTGTTAACTTAGTATTAAAATTAGGAATATTGGTCAAACTTTGTGGGATTAATTTTTAACTCATATAACGTATATAACACTTACCGTAGGCCTGTTTCTTCCCTTGGTGCATCACTTAATGGTTTAGCTCATGTCCATTATTCTATAATTTACAGAGTTTCATTTTAGCAGGGCCATTTTCTCATAGGTTTTCTAATGATAATATACATGAAAAACCAAAAGAAAAAAAAATATTTTGCAGTTACTAATATTTTCCAAAATTCAGCTGAGCGATGTGACCCATGAGTCCCTTGTTCTTCTTGAGCTGAAGCCAAGCATCATAAGATGAACAAGGAAGGAAAAAAGGGTGAAAAGTAAACTCTGGCATGAAGTGACACTTTGATAACTTTAGCTGGTGACTCACGCTATCAGAGAGATAGAATACACAGTAGATGCAGCATTTGAATAAATAAATGTTTTTTATAACAAGGAAATGAAGAATAACTTGGGTGAGATATAAATTAAATTTCTTCTTATAGATATAAATATATATATATATATATATATATATATATATATATATATAAATATATATATATATATATATATATATATATATATATATATATATATATATATATATTGTATATATATATATATATAATATAGAAGGTAGTGTTACCCTCCAATGTAAAGTGCTCTATGGCCTACAGACTAGGCCAGAGCGGTATAACTCTGAAGAAAAATAACACTGTAAATTCACAACAGTCTGTTTCATGGGATGCGACCCGATCATCAGGTGAATGTGGTTAGAATGAAGAGTTAGTGTTATTTTTCTTCAGATATATATATATATATATATATATATATATATATATATATATATATATATATATATATATATATATATATATATATATATATATATATATATATATGTTGTTGGCTAAAATTACAAATCACATTTCCCCTAACATTTCCCTCCTGGCAGTTATCAGGTCATACTACACAACCAAAGTACCCCAAAAACACTACAAATTACCTAGGTATTGTTGTTGTGGTAAAACCTTGTGAACTTTACTTCTGTCACAATGTGGTTTGTCATGTAACTAGTATATGTTTGCAGGTTCTGTGACATTCACCACAAATAGTACTGCATGAACACACACATATATGTTGAGGGAAGAATGAGAATCTGGGAGGTTTCAGAATCTTCCTGGGAAGAATGAGAATTCCCATTCTTCAGGGGGGAAAGGAGAACCAAAAGATGGCCTAAATTAAAGGACTCCTGTGCACTTTCAGTGCACTTTTTCTGATTTTAACATTGTAATTTATGCCAGTCATGCTTGTTACATGTTGATACATATATGATGATTTTAACAAAATCTTGACATCATTTATTGTATGATGATTACAGGTCATCACATACAGGTGACTTTTTCATAAGCATTAGATGCTTCAAATTTCTATCCCAGTGAAATTATGACATGTTTTAGTGCTAAAGAATTTTTGCCTCGTACTCTTAAAAAAAAGATGGATGCCACATTTTGGTGCATATGAATTGTAATTATCAAATCACCATCTTTTTTAGACTTAAATGAAAAAAATAAAAAATACATAAAACTTGCATTTTTAGCTCAGCTGACTGTAAGTCATCTGAGCTTTAGCGATCAATCTTTGTCCGTCGTCCGTCCGGCCATCCGGCCGTCTGTCTGTTAACAAGGCACAAATCGTAACCGCTGGACCTGGAATCTTCTTACTTAACATCCAGAGAGGTCCATGAAAAATCTCCTTGGAAACCTGAAATTAAGTCTCTGTTACACATATCCTTCGTGCTATGGGGCCCCAAAGTACCTCCCAGAATAGTCAAAAATTTTCATACAAAAACTTCAATATCTCATTAACTACATCACTGATGGTCATGATTTTTGGCATACATATTGATCATGAGATGTTTCATCAGTTTCTGCAGACTGGTGGTGCCAACTGTATTTTTTAATTTTTTTAAGAATTGTTTTCTCTATTTTTGAGACCTTTAAAAATGTGGACATCTGTTAACAGGGCACAATAGGACTCCAAAGTATCCCTCAGAATAATGGAAAATTTGATACAAAAGCTGAAGTATCTGAACAACTAATCCAGAGACCACCATGCTTCTTTGCATGGATATTGACCATTAAGTGTTTTTATTAGTTTCTGCAGACTGGTGGAGCCAGCTATATTTTTTTTAATGTTTACGCATTTTTTCTCTATTTTTGAGATATATTCATACAGACACAATCTCAGCCTGTTGGTTAATCTATTTGATGCTTCAGTTCAATGGTTATATACTACCATTCAGATATTAAAATTTCCTTTTCCAAATCTCTTCCCAGTCAGCTGAGCGTCATGACCCATGGGTCACTTGTTTCAATGTATGACATTTATGTCTGTGAAAATAATAATTCTTTTTTTTTTCATATATATATATATATATATATATATATATATATATATATATATATATATATACAGTGGAGCCCCGCCTTGCGACCACCCCACAATTGCGACCACCCCACAATTACGACCACTTTGCTTGGTCCCGAATTTTTATTAGTTTAATTATGTTTATAACTGACTCAAAATTACGACCACCCCTGAATTCAGAATTATGACCAGATTTCCAGGCCCCAGCGGTAATGCGACCCCGCTAATGCGACCACGGCCTAGAAGTACTGAAACAACATTTGTCACGAGTCAATAGCTGCGCCATGACACAGGCGCCTTAACGAAAGATAAAAGAGGGTGAAAAAGTTTCCCAACCCGAGTGTTAATCTGGTCCCACATATATTCCTGACTCGGTGTCCTTGCTTGGACCCGTTTAGGCATAAATTATAGATCAAAGAGGGTAACCATCGGCCTGATTACTTAATGAGCTGTTCTGCCTGGCTAACTGCCCTGGGGTCTTGGGCTAGCGATGCTAATTGCCCCTCAGTGATAATCTGAGTTACAGCTACCCTAAGTGCGGGGGGTGAGAGCTTAATATTTCTACACGTCACAAATTGTTCCATCCGCATTTGTCAAATAAACGACCTAGTTAATCCTAAATGTGCTCATACCTTACTCACACTGAGTATTGAGCAGTCAGTAAAACGTATAAATAAAGCTAAATCAAGGCGGCATCACAGAACGCAGTCAGCGCCAACTGGCTCAACAATTTAGCGTCTGTAAAACTCAAGTGCACGCATTATATACTCAAGCGGAAGGCTAAATAGATAACAGCCACGTATTATGTTCAATATGTATTCAGTAGGTTGTCTTCGTATTTTCTCTAGTGTAATTAGGTGTTAATCATCAGTCACTACATTTTTGAACATATATATATATATATATATATATATATGTATATATATATATATATATATATATATATATATAAATTTTTATCATGAATAAATACATAAAACAATTTTATTTTCTTTTTAGCTACACACAAAAACATTCAAATTTAGGGTCCTCCGCTAGGTAAAATACTTTCGTATAATTCACAGTAAAGATATGCAATATATACACACTGATACACATTAAACGTCGGCGTGTTATATGCGACCAAGGTAAGAGTTTTACAAATACGACCACATCCAAATTACGACCACTTTGCTAAGTCCCCAGGGTGGTCGTAATTGTGGGGTTCCACTCTATATGGAAGCTATTGTGGGGATGTCATTAACAAGTTACCATGATCTTTTTAAGTGCACATAGCAGTCCATTATCCTCTATTCAATTTGCAAGTATTTTACAGGATATAATACAAAAATACTATTTTTCTTAATTAGCTAGGAAACATTAATAATAACAAAAGAATAATTTAATTAATTAATTAGTTAATCAATAAAATAGGGTAAGGCAACACTTAGAATTGTAGTATTCCTTTTTGTGAGCACCACAATGCTACGTGCCTTGTATAGATGTGGATCCCAGGCAAAATTTGAGAAATGGCTGAGGCTTCAAGGTTCATATTTGTTACCTCATTTATCATCATAAAAGTAAAATAGTCACAAATCCAGAAATCAGAGATAGCAGAGAAACCTCTAGTTTTAACTTGTATTACGTAGATTAACTGGGATTTGGATTCATCACCCTTGAAATATCTGAACTAGTGGACCTTACTCACAAAGCATATGCGTCATACATGACTGTCAGGTAAGCATACAAACTGTTTAAAAATGCAGGACCTGTGTATGGCCAAGTCAGTCAGTAAGCTTTTGTTTAGTACACAAATAGGGAGCCATAGGGAGACAGTGGTCTGATTAGGCAGAATTTTACCTGCTGACACCTTTTGTCTCTTGTAGTCCTTCCATTTTGACCTGTAATGACTGTTCTGCTACGAATCCCCCCCTAGTACCTCTCAACCCCCCCCCCCCCCCCCTTATGTCATTAATGACTTCTTATCAGTCACTGAGCTAAGGAGACTTGAATCCATGAAAAATGACTGTGTGTAGAGCCCATGAAAGCAAGCAGGCACTGACAATAATGGGGGAGGAAAAAAACAATCAGGGTTCAATCAGGGGACACAGGGTATGACATGAGAGTTGTCTGAGGACATGTTCAAGGCACAAATCCATCTGCTGGTAGAGTTTTATAGAGTTTAGGGTCTATGTGACTATCTCCTGGTAGAGTTTTATAGCGTTTGGGGCTATGTGACTATCTGCTGGTAGAGTTTTATAGAGTTTGGGGACTATGTGACTATCTGCTAGTAGAGTTTTATAGAGTATATGGACTATGTGACCATCTGCTGGTAGAGTTTTATACAGTTTGGGGACTATGTGACTATCTGCTGGTAGAGTTTTATAGAGTTTGGGGACTATGTGACTATCTGCTGGTAGAGTTTTATAGAGTTTGGGGACTATGTGACTATCTGCTGGTAGAGTTTTATAGAGTTTGGGGACTATGTGACTATCTGCTGGTAGAGTTTTATAGAGTTTGGGGACTATGTGACTATCTGCTGGTAGAGTTTTTAGAGTATAGGGACTATGTGACTATCTGCTGGTAGAGTTTTATAGAGTTTGGGGACTATGTGACTATCTGCTGGTAGAGTTTAATAGAGTTTGGGGACTATGTGACTATCTGCTGGTAGAGTTTTATAGAGTTTGGGGACTATGTGACTATCTGCTAGTAGAGTTTTATAGAGTATATGGACTATGTGACCATCTGCTGGTAGAGTTTTATAGAGTTTGGGGACTATGTGACTATCTGCTTATAGAGTTTTATAGAGTTTGGGACTATGCGACTATCTGCTGGTAGAGTTTTATAGAGTTTGGGGACTATGTGACTATCTGCTGGTAGAGTTTTATAGAGTTCGGGGACTATGCGACTATCTGCTGGTAGAGTTTTTAGAGTATAGGGACTATGCGACTATCTGCTGGTAGAGTTTTATAGAGTTTGGGGACTATGCGACTATCTGCTGGTAGAGTTTTGGGACTTCTTGACTGTTCATTAAGAAGCAGTACCTGGGGTAACAACACATTATGGGGACACACCCAAAATGATGAATTATAGTAGGATAACAGTCAAGATGGTGTATCATTGTCACAGACATTGCCTTATATTGCAGGTTTCAAGAGTGAATGGGCCACAGTGAAGGATGATGTGTTGTGGGTCGGAGGACTGGGTAAGGAATGGACGACTGTGACAGGGGTAGTCCAGAACCTGAACCCACAGTGGGTGAAGAGTATCAGTCATGTTGGGGACGTGCTGCACCATGACTGGCATCGTAATTATAATGCCATGCGTGAACATGCTGGATACATGCCTCCAGGTAAGCCGAGAAGTGTGGTCTGTAATGCCTATTTTGCCAGCGACCTGCTTGTGTATGTATAGATCAGTCAGACCTTGTGAACACCAGCAGGACCACAGGTTTGGGACTCTAATGGGTCTCAGTAGCAGGGTGGTTGTGTTAGCAAGCTGGTCAATGTCATCAGTCAAAACTTTGCTCTACTTCGTTTTCTTGTTTTCTTTAGAACTGTTCTCTTTGTTTGTATATTTCATTTCAGATGTTGTACATTTTGTTTTTTTATTTCATTGCTTATTCTAGTCTGTCTAAGTTTGTAACACCTCTGTAACAGTCAGTTTAGATACATCCTGACTTTTGGGTATCAGATCAGTGATGGATAATTAGAAATGATTTTTTTTTAGTTTTTGACTTTATATGGTTGACAGTTTCTGCTAACATTATCAAATCTCCACTCTCCTTGGACAGGATCCAACATACGTAATTTTTACTCCTGACATTTTGGGTTCTTGCCTTAGTTGTTAGATATTGCAGGTTAAAAATTCTCCATCTGTTAAGATATTACTCATTAGGGAGTCCATGGTCGAAGGTCAAGGTCAGAAAAGATTGTTTTGTTTCCTGCATTAGAAAAATTATGGTGCAGAGACTAGAAAGGGTGGTAGCTCATCAGAAAACAGCTGACTAGGACTTTCTGTCATGTACACCAGTAACTAACTTAAACCTTATTTACCACACAACATGATCCGATATTGATCATTGTTTTAGTTCTTTTTTCAGAGCTTTCAGATATGCAGGGATATCATAAGCATCTGTGATGCTCAAAATCTCTTTTAGATGCTTGGTTATTGGTGTCTGGGGGTCCTATCAGACATGCATATTTCTGGCTGTGTGATTGAGATGATCAAAGCTGAATATTGCAAGGCCAAAAAAATAAAAGTTTGGTTATTAGGCACTTTTTTCAGATGTCAGAGTGGGCAGGCAATTTTTTTAACCTTTTTTGTGTATGTTTTGATAAAAATGTTATGATTAGGGAAAAGCATGATAATTACATATTTTTTTTGCTAAACAAGTAAAAGCACTACTAACAATGGAAGTTTATTAAAATTGTATTATTTTATCTTCTTGAAAGAAATGTTCAAGTAGCTGGAGCTTGAAATTGGTAAGTTTAATGGAAAATTTTATTTAATGCGGGGGTTTAAAATTGATGGGGGTTTTATTTTTTTTTTTTGGCCTAACACTAACAGTCACTAGCTGTTTCAGACTACTTCGGTTACAAACCAGTCTAAATATGCATATATTAACTGACCCTTACATTCACTATAATAAGAGAATCATGTAAGATATAATATGTAAACACCCACTTGAAGAATAATGACATACATTAAAAAAATATTTGATAAAATTTTACATAACCTTTCTCATTTTGACACATCCCCTTTGCATGGGACGCTCCAAAATCCCATGTGGCTCTTAAAAATTTCGGCCTGAGCATCCGTGACTCTAAATGAAAGCCCTGTTAATGTACATTTTACCGAGGATTTTGAAAAAAAAATTAGTGCACCGTGCTTTTGGTTCATATTCTGGATCATAATTTGGCAGACAAAGGTGGTTTAACAGGGCAGAAGGTCTCATGTCTATGTTCAGCTGAATAACATCTACGGTCATCTGATACTTCCTCCTTTGCTGAAGTCTGTTGCCTTCACCATGGTAGTCAATGTTTTGTTTCAATATTTCAAGACACATGAGTGTGAGAATTAAGCTGTCAAGCAGATATATAATACCAAAGACTGTGGCAAAAATTATAAATATGATGTTAAATGACACAGTTCATTGGCAGGCAGCTACACTTTTACAGCAGGCACTGATGTATTTTCCAGGCCTGTATTAGCATTTCTGTCCTTTCATCAGTTTTTTTTTTGATCAGACATATGTTACTTGAGCAGTATATCTGTGTTACTTGTTTTGTCATTATGCTGGTGCATGCACAGTCCAAGCACATTTAAAGTTATGCTAAACTGGTAGTTCAATTTGTGTAAAACTAAGTCCAAATATTGCATTGAACTGTTGGTAAGTGTTGTTTACATATGCAATCCTGGGGTTTGAAATTTTAAATGGCCACAAATCAAAGAAATGACTAATCAAAGGATTGCACTATGTAGATACTTAAATGGTTAGTTTAGATCATATGAAATAACTGTCAATATATATTCAAGCACTAATCTTCAGATCAGAAATCTTCAGAATAAAATAAGGTTCTTTGCTGAGATACAGTTTAGTGTTCAGTGACAATACAGTCAACTGTTTGTTAATAAATACAGTGAATTACAGTGAAAAATAAAATTTGTAGTTAAACTACAGTTATGTGTTAAGTTAGAATACAGTAGTGTGCCATATAAAATGCATTTAAATGCTCTGTTAAATTAGTTTCAGGCATCCTGTGAAAATGCAGTTAAATTGAACTTTTCAAATACAGTCGAATGTTCTCTTTAAGTTAATTTAAGTGCTCTGTATAATTACTGTTGAGTTTAGTTTTTATAGTTTATATATATTAATTAAATATAGTTTATTTTTTAAATAAAATAAAAAAAATAAGTTAGGCTTAAGTTTCTTGTAAAAAAAATTTTTAGAGCCCTTATAAATTACAGTTAAGTGTGCCTTAAAAAGAGTGGAAGGTTTAAATACTGTTAAGTAACCTGTACTAATTCAGTTAAGTGCATCCTTATGTCTTGTTAACTAGCAGTCAAGTGCTGTGTTAGAAATTGTTATGTTTACTGTGAGGGTATATAGTTAAATGCCTTTTATTACTTTTTATTGTAAAATTAAAGTTAAATACACCGTAAAATACAGTTAAACCCTGAAAAAATACAGTTAAAGACTCTGTAAAAATATAGTTATTTGCCCTGAAAAAATGCAGTAATATTCCATGTGAAAATACAGTTTAAACTCCTGTGAAAGTAAAAGTTAAAACCCTTGTGAGAGAACAGTTAAAACCCCTTTGAAAATACAGTTAAAACCCCAGTAAAAATACAGTTAAACACTGTGAAAATACAATTAAAACCCCTGTGAAAATACAGTTAAATGCTCTGTGAAAATACAGTTAAAGTCCCTGAGAAAATACAGTTAAATGCTCTGTGAAAATACAGTTAAATGACCTGAGAAAATACAGTTAAAACCCCTTTGAAAATACAGTTAAAAACCCAGTAAAAATACAGTTAAATGCTCTGTGAAATTACAGTTAAACCCCTGTGGAAATACAGTTAAATGCTCTCTGAAAATAGAGTTAAACCCCTGTGAAAATACAGTTAAACCCCTGTGAAAATACAGTTAAATGCTCTGTGAAATACAGTTAAACCCCTGTGAAAATACAGTTAAATGTTCTGTGAAAATACAGTTAAACACTCTTTGAAATGACAGTGAAATGTTCTGAGAAAATACAGTTAAACCCCTGTGAAAATACAGTTAAAACCCCTGTGAAAATACAGTTAAACCCCTGTGAAAATACAGTTAAATGCTCTGTGAAAATACAGTTTAACCCATGTGAAAATACAGGTAAAATCCCTGTGAAAATACAGATAAAACCTGTGTGAAAATACAGTTAAATGCTCTGTGAAAATACAGTTAAACCCCTGTGAAAATACAGTTAAATGTTCTGAGAAAATACAGTTAAACCCCTGTGAAAATAAAGTTAAAACCCCTGTGAAAATACAGTTAAAATCCCTGTGAAAATACAGTTAACCCCTGTGAAAATACAGTTAAATACTCTGTGAAAATACAGTTAAACCCCTGTGAAATTACAGTTAAGACCCCTGTGAAAATACAGTTAAACCCCTGTGAAAATACAGGTAAAACCCCTGTGAACATACAGTTAAAATCCCTGTGAAAATACAGATAAAACCCCTGTGAAAAACAGTTAAAACCCTGTGAAAATACAGTTAAAATCCCTGTGAAAATACAGGTAAAACCCCTGTGAAAATACAGTTAAACCCCTGTGAAAATACAGTGAAATGCCCTGTGGAATTCAGTTAAACCCCTGTGAAAATACAGTTAAATGTTCTGAGAAAATACAGTTAAACCCCTGTGAAAATAAAGTTAAAACCCCTGTGAAAATACAGTTAAAATCCCTGTGAAAATACAGTTAACCCCTGTGAAAATACAGTTAAATACTCTGTGAAAATACAGTTAAACCCCTGTGAAATTACAGTTAAGACCCCTGTGAAAATACAGTTAAACCCCTGTGAAAATACAGGTAAAACCCCTGTGAACATACAGTTAAAATCCCTGTGAAAATACAGATAAAACCCCTGTGAAAAACAGTTAAAACCCTGTGAAAATACAGTTAAAATCCCTGTGAAAATACAGGTAAAACCCCTGTGAAAATACAGTTAAACCCCTGTGAAAATACAGTGAAATGCCCTGTGGAATTCAGTTAAACCCCTGTGAAAATACAGTTAAATTTCCTGTCAAAATAAAGTAAAATGCTCTGTACAAATACAGTCATATGTCCTGTAAAAATATAGTTAAAAAAACTTAAATGCTCTGTAAAAAATATGGTTAAATGCACTATAAATACAAATATATGCGTAGTAAAATTACAGCTGATGACATTTCAAATGTCCTGATAAGTTATGTCATGTGTTCTGTTAAAGTACAGGTAATGGTCCTATAAAAATGCAGTTTAATGAACTGTTGAAATACAGATAAGTGCTCTGTTATAAATGACAAAGTAAAAGTGTTCTATGAGATATAAGTATGCTTTAAAACTTACAATTAAGTGATATGGGAATATAAAGTTGGAGATTCCTATGGAAAGGTAGTGTTTTGTGAAACTACAGTGCAGTAAAGTGTCCAGTACATCTATTGATTAAGGCCAAGTGTCCTGTAAAAAACAGTGGAATATGCAACTGAAATACAATACATTCTATTTAGAATATATTGCATTTTAATGTTCTGGTAAAAGTTATTGGGATCATTGAGATAAAGTTTAAGGTATTCAGTTTAAATGTTCTGCACTGAACCTTTAAAATACAGTTCTTAGTTACTTTTCATTGTATTAAAAAAGATACCAATGTGTAAATTTGTTACTTATTAAAAAAACTTTTAGTCCTATTTGAGAAAAGGCAGTCATTTGTCTTCGAGACAATATAATAAACTTTAGGATAAGACCACCCATTTGAAAGACCACCCATCTTATAAATATAAGACCACCTGTCTATTAAGACCACCCTTTTGGTAAATTGAAAGCAACCATATTTGTTATTACTGGCTTGTCTTATAAGACCACCTGTGAATAAAGACCACTTTTGGTCAGTCCCATGGGTGGTCTCATAACACAGGTTTCACTGTATTAGATGTATATCAGCCTGGCAATATGGATCAGCTTCTCCAGGTTAAGCATGGTGATCAATTTCAGGACAGGTGAGAAAGGTGTGTGCCTGACCAGAGCCATGGACACACTATAGAACTCTGAATGTAAGCAGTGCCCCAGTCCAGTATAGTCACTGGGATAACACTACACCTGATAGCTATGTTTTATTCAAAGTAATTTATACAATATTTTCTCAGCTGATTCAGTATTCATACCAGGATTGTTGTGTTGGTTATTTGACAGTCCATTAAACTGGAGCTGTATGGATGGCTGGTTAGTGTCCTTCTTACAAATAACTAATAATGACATATGCTCCATTATAACGTTCCAGATACGATCAGGTCATGATGGTCATGACTGCTACATCAATTTTCATATGTCCAGTATATGAGGTTCACTATTGGTCATGCAGGTACAGCTGTATTCTACTGGACAAATGTGGCTAGACATTTTCAACCTATATCCAGAGTTGGTTGAGTATCAGACATTACAACTCAGAGAATGTTGATCCAGTCGTTAGATATTACATAAAACAAAATATAAATATCTAAATCAGGAAAACCTTGCAATTATGACCACCAATGGGACATTGAAAAGGGGTCACATTTTTAAGCTGATCATCTAAGCAAGGACTCCGATTAAAGGCAAAAAAAAAAAGAATTGGGACCATGAACAAATGGCTGCTATTTTGAGGTGGTCACTTACAGAGGTGGTTGATGGGTGAGATTTTAATTTACCTGGATGTCCCTTGTACTGTATATTGAATATACAGGTACATCTATATCTCCAGGTTAATGGTTTTCAGTTCTGCACCAGGGCATATCGGGATCCATGGCATAATAACTCTGATCCAGGTTGCCTCTTTAATATGTTTTATGAATTTCAAAATGTGCAGAATGTAAATTATTTCAAAAGATGAAGTAATGTATGTAATCTTAATGATCATTATTAACTAGAGTGCTCCAGTAGAGCGCAGTATACATCTGCCAAGGCTCAGGTACAAAATAATTTCAAATTCAATTGTGGCAACAGTATGAGAGGAGATTCATTTATTCAAATTTTTTTATGCACCCCTGCAACTGAATAAGAATCAACTCAAAGAGTTCATGACGTAACTGTTCATCCTGCCAAGTTTGAAGGAATTATGTTAGCAGCTTTTGAATAGTGATAGACACACAAATGAGTTGTGTATACAATGAGGTCACGCTTAACGGACCACAGCTCTGCATCACCAACCAAAATGGTATTGTTAGCAGGGATGGTCATGTTAGCGGCAGGTTTTTATGATGACTTACATTGGTTAGGAGCTAAAATAGGTGGTTGTCTTAATGGGGTGGCCGTGATAGCAGGTTGGTTGTCAGGCAAGGTTTCACTGTATTATCTTTCTTTCTTTGAATTCAGGCCAGATCATACAAGAAACCTGTAGGGGTTGAGGGTAGAACATTGGTAAAACAGTCTCCACTCTCAGTACTGAACATGTTGTCCAGAGATGTCATTGTACACACACTGCTTATGCTCAGGTTCATATCCTCTTGCTGTTCTGCATACTAAAACACTAAATCATTTCAAACATTTGTAGAAATTCTTGTTTGATATCATTCCTAAGCAATCACTGACAGTAACTGTGAAAAATTAAAGATTTCTTTGTTTTTTCCATTATTTTTCTTTGTCAGATTCATGTTCTTGAGACTTGAGATTTACCAAAAATATTTTCTCATATATGCACTTTTCAGATAAAGTTATTCAAAGAAATAAATACTTGATTTTATTGTTTGTGTCTGTAACAATACCATCTTATTGCTTATTATTTTTTATCTTTGAATGAAACACTTCAGCACAGCTTGAAAGGTCACAGGCTTTGGCAGCTTTTTTGGTGTGACATGTATTCAGCATATTATGTCTCTTGCTGCACAAGAAAGGATAATTTCACATGTTAATAATTTTCAAGTGCTATTTTGAAATTCTTTTGCAGTCCTTTGTTTGATACAGTGAAATATAGGCACAGAGGGATCATACTTGCAATGATATTGCAGTATACAGGGATCTTTCTTGATTCTTTATGTGGATTCTCTCATGTCTGACCTTTGACATCACATTTCAGCATACTGTTTTACACCAGAAGGTTGCTCAGAGGACCAAGGTAATGAACTCAAGTCCTCTTGATCCCTGCATGTTATTCATGTATGGCAGGATTCCACCCATGCATGGCTAGTATATCCAAATCTGCAGGCTGGTCAGTGGAGATTTGATGTTATTTAATTAATCTAACAGTTTGTACATAGACTTAACACTGGCACAAACTTGTGTGTTAGTAATGTGTGTGCTGTTCATTCTCATTAAACTCCTGGCTTTCTTGTCAGACCAGACCATGATTCTTTTTACCTGTGATCCGTATTATGCATGGGCTTCCATTTGAACCTGTTCAGTTAAAAAAACTTCAGGCAAATGACAGGATTAACAGGTTTTGCCGGAAAACGTGGGAAAGTGAGTTAAATTAGTTTCACTCTTTTTCCAAATCAGTGGAATGTCATGGAATTTAAGATTAAAAATTCTCAAATCAAATTAAAATTCTCAAAAAAGTCAGGGGAATTTGAAAGGCCCAAAAGAGACATTGGTCAGTGTGTGATATAATGTGTCATGTCCCTACAGCCTAGATCTACTGTAAAATTATCATATATTAATAGTTTATGATATATTGGAAGAAATCCAAAAAGCATCTTAGAATTATAAAACATCATCAGGGGAAAATCAGGGAGGTTTGTACTTATATTTATAGTGCCTGGAACCCCATATGAATCAAACTGTTATGCTAATACATGAAAAACCAAAGAAAAATAAAATTTTTGCAGTTACTAATATTTTCCAAAATTCAGCTGAGCAATGTGACTGATGGGTCCCTTGTTTATTATTTATTGTTATTATTGTTTATTAATAAATCAATTTATTATAAAATTTGTGTTGTTCTTTACGCAAAGATTTGTGAGAACTATATAATATAGCCCCCCCTACACATGCAGTATTTATCAATAATAATTAAGGCTGGAGAAGGTTGAATATACTGAATATCGGTTGTCTCAAACTCTGGTTGTGTTGAGGTAAATTCACCAGTCCCTTTGACTTCGACTCAACGAGGTTTTACTGTAATCGTTCATCAGCTGGCCTTGTGCATAATTTATCATTTACAGACCAGATTGGCTGAATCAGGGGACTTTATTAGCACTGGCCCTTATGTTAAGGGCACTGTTACTGTTGTTATGAACAGCAAGGGCTATATGTGGTAAAGTCAACATTACTGAGTAACTCTTTTCAGTCTTTTGGTACATATAAATTATAATAAAAAAAAACAACAAATTCTTACAAGTGAAGGTAACTTTGAGTACAGGGTCTAGCTTGGAGCTCTCTCTTGTGCCTTTGAGGAAAGTTGAATGATATTTAAAAAAGATCATATTATGTAAAAATGATAAGAATTCTCTCTTGTCTGTTGAGGATCTTTTTGTGAAAATATGTTTTGCAGATAGGTACATCTATATACAATAAAATTTGATTTTTAAATACTGTGTGTAAATACACCTATTGTCAAAGTTTATGGAAATAGTGTTATCTCCTGTTCAGGATGCAGAATAAATTTTCTGGTTATCCTTTCTTTTGTCATACTTATTTCTGTTAGAAAAAAAGTTGGTTATCTTGCCCCAATGACCCCGCAAGTTATACCATACATTATTTGTTAGATCCTTAATAATTCAGATACATGCCAGTTGGTTGAACCTTGTGCACTGAGGTAGATCACAACTTTGCATGACTTAGCAAAATGTTTGAGTTTGCCAGATACACGTTTATCTCATCCCTATGTTAGAAACACGAGCACACAAGAACAAACTTAACTGATATAAAAACACATTCATTTTGTTCATTTCCATTTTATAACTAAAATACTTGCCTCAGGTTTCTACGAAAAAAAATATTTTTATGAGCTAGGAGTTTTCATGGAGATCGAAACTACCATTTTGCTAAGCTTGATGTGAACTAAATCACTTATACACATGTATCAATTTCAAAATCTGTGATGTCTTAATATAGCCATTATTTGAAGGAACTGAATGGGACATGAACTTTATCATCCTCATCGATTGAGAAAAGAGCTTTTATTAAATTTTTAAGGAGGTCTACAAAATTCCTGTTCCTTACAGAAAAAAGACAACTCCAGTGCCTTTATTTTGTTAAGGAAAGGCAAATAGAACTGTTTAAAGATTTTGACTTGACTCATGTATATTTGACACCTTATGTGGCTATCATGCCTTCATTGAGTATCAAGCCCTCCAATATTAAAATATATTGTCCAAAATTCTGTCTTTTTGAGATACTGCCATCACACTGTCTTTCAGTTCCATACTTAGTCCTTTGTTACAAAGTTATTGTCTTTATTTCTGGGTTTACAGTCTTCAGACATGGATTTCTTCAAGTCAGTAGGATGCAGACATTTATCCTAACTATCACTTGCTGTGCAATAAAAAAAAATTCTTAACATAAAAAGGAGGACATTATACAAGAATTATTAAAAATAATTTTTTTCTTTCTTTGATAGATAATGTCACATGCAGGCTACTGCTGCCAGAGATAAAAATCACTTTCTCTTTTTGATCGATAATGTCACATGCAGGTTAGTACTTCTAGGGATAAAAATCACTATTTTCATTCACAGAAAAAAAATAAAAGATGGAAGGAGGGTGATTTAGAAGCCTAATTCTGGATTTTTGGGGGGGGGGGGGGGAGGGGGGAGGGGCAGAGTTTAGGGTGGAGTAGTTTCCAGAAACTGCTTATCTGCATGTGCTGCATGCTTCGTTCAGTTATAGAGAGTTTATAGACTTGAATTTTGACATGTTAATTGTGGTTGTTTTGTGTTTTGGCACAAACATTCATTAGTTACGAGATGTAAACATGCCTGGTTTGTCAAGTTTATCAAATTGATTGTATTTTAAAAATACAGAGAACCAGAGGTTGTTTGTGCTAATAGCACAAACAGTTATGTGCATATGTGAGAAGGAAAGTCTAGAAAATCTTCCTAGTATTGGTCTAACTGAAATTACTTTTGTATTAACAAAATGAGGTCACACAGGTAAATTAATTGAATTTCTGCGTGAAGGTTCTGCTGTGATCAGAATGAATGTGATTGGTTAATTATACACAAAGCTCACAACAGTTGACATACCTGAACCATAATAATACAGAGTGCAGACTGATTTGCCAAATGCATGCAAGTACAGGAACCAAGCATGTGTTTCACAGATAAATAAAAAATACAAAAGTTACACTAATTTGCACTGTCAGGTAATTTTATGTATGCACACATTATACTAGAGCTGGGTTAGTATCATGAGGCGGCACAGATGTTCAAATTTAATTACATATCAGATAACTTGTAATACATCATACAGTCCCCAGTTTTGTTATTATTGTATTAACAAACATACAAACACAAAACACACAAACAGGGATGAACGCATACCCTCCTGGCACAGATGATTATCCTTGAAATTTCTTAATAGACTCTCACAATCTTTGTCGAGTATCTTTGTGTGATCCGGTACAGAATAATTCAAATTTTTTTCCATTGCACTGTATTAGTTTATAGAAACTTCATTAAATTTTATATTTTTTTTCAGAGCCATATTAACTTAATATATTTTTTTTTTCATTGATAATATCATGTGCCAACCCTCATTTAACTTAAAATTTTTTGGGCAGATAACATCCAGGAGTTTTACTCTTTGAGTCACCATATGACATGCCCCTTATGGAAATCCACAGAAAAAAAATAAGAAAAATAATAACAAGCAGCTAGCTGTGATGCAGAATGGGTGCATGCAAAATAAAGGGAATTTTAATGGTTTCCTCTGGCATAATGATACCTGGCATACTGTGAAAATACCATAATATAAAACCCTTATTGACAGACCTGCTGTGTAAAGAAAATCCAGGAAAATATATCCAGTGTGTTTAACAATGAGCTATCACTCGGATCATATACAACAAAATGCAAAGTTGTTCATGCCCCTTTTGCTCACTTAGTGTACACAGACTGGAAGCCTGTGTTGCACATATCCCAGAGAATGTACATTTACCAGCTTATACCTGTGTATTTTAGTATATGTATAGTTGAACAAGTAGATTAGTGACTATTTCATTGTCAGTTCTGGTTAGGGATATAGGAGTTGCTGAATTTATTACACCTTAATGCCTCACATGTTCAGATGGTTGTTCAGATGGTATCTTGGTTGAACAGGTTGAGAGCAAGAATTGACACTAATCTTGGATGTTCACACAGTAAACATTATACAGCACAGGAATCCTGTCCTAAACACCACTTGTGAATTAAGACCACTTTTGGCCAGGCCCATGCATGGTCTCTTAACACAGGTTTCACTGTATTTGTAGTTGCCTGTAAAGGAATCTTTGCATGATTTTTTGGCTTGTTAGCGAGGAATATTATTTATTTAATGTTCATTCCATTATCTTAATCAAGCTACCTGCAAGCAACTTCCATGCTGAACCAAAATTTGTCATTTTGTACATGCAACATATCCATTTGGACCAGGTTAGAAATGTTTATTCAGGTAGTTGATCATTGTGGCTTCCAACACTGTGAGCTACAGCCAAAATTGAATGAACATAGAGGACTTTTTTTGTAAATGTAATCTGGAGTTAAGTATCAGACACATAGGTCAGTCCAGTGGTATAAGGCTCAGGATCATTAAGAGTCATTATTATGACCAGTAACACATATAAACCCTACATTACTAGTATAATTAAATAAATAATAAAAGTTGATTTATCAAGAATATGTGGCAGCAAAATGGAACTTTTATAATGTGTAAGTGACCTTCGGTGTTGTAAACTTGAAATGACAAACATGAGTTATGAATATCTGTAGCCAAAGACTTGCCTGACATTAAACTGTGGAACTGAGGTTTCTGGACATTAGTGGTCAAACTGTATATATTTCCATGACAGATATCCAGATCATTTAAAGAAAGTTTGATTTGAAAAGAAATGTGAACAAACTGTTCATCCTGTGTTATAAGGATGGAACAAAAGCTCTTCTGCTCTGGATCAAGCTTTTTCTAAATTTCCAGTAAAATGAAACAGTTGTTAACAAAATGTGTTCCCGTTGGAAGTTCTGGAAATCTATGCTAATATTGATTGACAGCCTTGTGTGGGCTAGCTCTGACTTTAACATACATTCTCTGTTGTGTACATTTTGACAGGTGGGAAATACTAATTGAACAGGTGTATAGTTGTGACCTGTGGTGTAATCATACAAAAACAGGACTAAATGCATTAACTGTTAGCAATAGCAGTTCTTCTGTCATTTCAGCTGGTACTCAGTAAATACTCATGTCACACAGTGTTCCTTGTAAGTGAAGGCTTCATTGACTAATAGCTGACTGGTTATTGGCAACATTCCTGTCTTCTGTGCTTTCAAAATAAGAAAGAAAATTAAGTAACCCACTGGGAGAACCTGGAGAAGGAGGGGAGGGGAGCTTAATGTTTTACCAAGTGAGCATCCTGCATCCGCATCAACATCTGCATTTTTGAAAAGCTTATATCTCAGACACACGGCCAACTATCAACATTATATCATGTTCCTATATTCCTAATTTTAAAGAAAAATCTTCCTGGAGCTGTGACCTTGACTTAGATCTTAAGGTCATGTCACTATGGACTTTGGGAGTATCTTAGCTTGCAGGTCAGTTGTTCTTATATTTCTTCATTGCATTATGGCTAGTTTACACCCATTTTCTTATATTATTTCAATGTGACCCAGTTCAGATTTGATATTTGGTCAGTCTGTGTGGATCATTCTAATTGTCCTTATTCATATAGATCAGAATTATACAAAATCATGCAATCTTCATTGTTACTTATGTCAGTTACCTTTTTACCACTTTAAATGGCCCCTTCACGTTTGGTCTTATTGTCATGTTACAGTGAACGTTAGTTATTATTTTTAGATGTTTCCTAGTTTTCCTCAGATTTGCTTCCAATGGAGGGCTTCATGTTTTGCGGATACAATTCTTCATCATTTGGGATGACAAATGAAATAGTTCATTTAATTGTGCAAGTAAATGTCCCTAAAATAATTAAGTGAGACATCTCTTGTTTGCTGTAATTATGAATCATGTTGAATAATTTTATTTATTATTTCTGAATCCAGTTGTTCTGTGGTAGAAAAGAAATCTGGTTGCCATATGTTCCCCTCAAGCTACCCAACTGCTTACCAGTTGCGAAGTGATTTACACATCACCAGAATGATCATATAGACTTTGTATCTCTTGCTTGACACTTTTTTTACACAGATGTCACAGTTTTGATAAATCACGATCCTGATTCCTTGGGCTAATGTGATTCAGAATAATCTTAAGGCTGCTGTCATCTTCTGTTTAGAGGACCATTAACTCCATTTTGTCTCCCTTCAGTGCTTTTTTTGTGTCACAGTACAGTAATTCCTGTTTACTCGTTGGCTTGTTCCACTTGACTTACCATCCAGGTTAAAAGTTAGTGTGTTATATGGTGTGGTTAGTTTTTCTTCCATTGATTTACCTGAATTTGGTGCAACCTAGCTGTATCCATTTGTTTTTTTAGGATCATTTTTTTTCTACTGAAACTTTCTTCTTTCAACTAAGGAGCAAATACCACCTCCCAGAAAATTAGAGAAATCAAAATAATTACAAATCTTAAAAAACAGATTTTGTGCCACTTATGACAGTCAGATTTACTGTTCACATGCTAAAACAGCCATACCTAACAGCTTGTTATTCCATGATGTCCTGTATAAACACTCCATATATAATATATTTAGCCAAAACAAAGATGGCTGCACATGAAGAGACATCTTTCAGATCACATGCAAGAGTCCAAAATGTAGTAAAATGTACACTTGGATTCATTTAAATATTCTTTTATCCCATATTTGGCAGTCACTCCTGTGTATAGTTCTGTATGAAATTATCAAAAATAAATAAACCTGGTGGACACAGTTTGGTGGAAAGAGTATTTAAAAGAGCCTGACATTAATGCGCAGTTTGTACAGGATAGCCGAAAGAAGTGCAGATTCATTGAACCATGATTCAGCATGAAGTTTTGCAGCATCTACTCACAACCTTTGTCCATACCTGGCGAGTTACTGCCCCAGGCAGGTACAGGTGAACTGAGTGCACTGCTGATTTGTTAGTGTGAATGTGTAGGGATCAGTCGGGGTAGATGGTTTATATCAATCAAGATAACATCCATGATTGGCAGCAACACTCCCCCCCCCACCACCACCCCCTCCATGCTCCCCCCCCCCCCCCACTTCTCTCATTAGGATAAAGCAGGACATCATCTATAAGATCCTTTTATTAAAAAGCACCTGACGATATACAGTAGATGTGACCCTGTGTGGTGAGATGAGTATTTAAAGTATCACTTAAAATGTAACTTTATTACACTTGGCCATACATTATATAAATAAGGAAAAAAATGATGATGCAAGGCAGAAATGCTGATAATCTGTCTGCTGCTTCCCCCGAACTATCCCTATCACCAGGAAGCTCACCTGGGAGGTGTGTTCTTCCCATTCTTACTACTAGTAAAATCAGCAGTGTTACCATTTCTGAGTCCCTGACCCAAAATTTCCTTTCATGTTTATGCACCAAAGATATCAAGGAGATAAGGGTACTGGTTGTATGAGTGTAATGATTAAGGTTTCTGGGGCACCTTTATGCAAACCAGTTCTTCCGGAGGCCTGTGTTATCTTCCAGTCCTGGTATCTTATTGCTCTCCTGACCGCAGGGTGAACTATATGACCAGTTCTTATCTCAGTTTCTGCTGAGAGAGATAAATTTTCTTGATTTGTAATCTTTAAGTACTCATATGTTTCTGTTCATTATCATTTAATATTAATTTTCTTTTAATAAATTCCACTTTTTATACCAGGGTTTTGGCAGTTTTGAATTCAGCTTGATTAGGAAGTTTCTGACAAAAACTCAGATTATTTTAATTTTAGAATCATCAATATTGATTACTGAAAAATTATCCTTTAATTTGTCATCATTGCTGCCTGGTTATTTTGCTGAGTTCTTTGCCACTAAGGGTCCAATCACAGTGAAACATTTTCTACTGAAAGATTCTCACCTTTAGTATTGCCCTCAAAGTATCTTTGTTCTCTGTCTGGTCAGATGTTGAATGATAGTTTTCCATGCAAGCATTTCAAAAGCTTTCCCATTGTTTCTGTCTGGCTAAAACCTAAATGTCACAAGGGTATACTAATATGAATTGTAATGTTAAAAAAAAGGTCAAGGGTTCTAGAGAGCGTAATATCTGGCAAGTGTTCTATGTAGAATTTTATGTTTAACAGAATGTTGTTGCCTCTTAAGGCATTTAAATAGCAGAGCTATAATTTATTCTCTAAGTTCACATTTTTCTCCACAATCACTGAAGATTCTGGCATCAAGAGAGAAGAAATTGCCCATGCAGGCATGTCATTGCAAATTAATACACATCTAAATACTTCATGTATACTACACTCCATACACTGCAGTCACTCTGTATCTCCTTTGAACCACTGCTTTATATAGCAAGTTTCTCCAGGTTTCACCACCAGGGCTGGCAAAGAATTGTAATATGACCAATGAGATCATGATTTTGGTTTATGCATCCAGCACCCAAGTTTAAAACCCATGTCAGCCTGCGCTTATTGGTCTGATGCACAAAGTGAAGTGTATAGCTGCTGTAAAGTACAGGAGTGTAACTGTATACATGTATAGTAGTCCCAGCTTTACCCCAACAGCACCTTGACTGGCCCTGTCCTGAATACAGCACACCTGTCTGTGATGATTGATCAGCCAGCAGCCTGTAGACAGACCTGTCATTATTAGCCTGACTGGTACAGCTTGTTACTGTCAGCACCTGTACTGCCAGGGCTGTGTATGATACTCAAGTACAGCAGTGCTATTTTCAATACATACACATATATAAATATGCTCATAAGGCAAGCCTTGCTACAGTTATCAGGGCTACATCACTGCCATCAATATATCTTCATACACATGCATAGAAACATGAACAAAGAGGCAGGAAATTGCTGAGTTAAAACATAATTTTTTTTAATTAAGTACATGAATCATTACATTTTAAAGCCTTGAGCTTCATATTGTAATTCCAGAGATCAGAGCAGATAGGTCAGGTTCCAGCAACAAGGTCTCTTGTAAGTGAGGGCAGGGTTTCATAGGTTACCAAACACTTTGTTGTAGTAAAGTGCATCAGATCAGTATTAATAACATGAGTATATATTTACTGCAACTAGACAAGAGGAAAGTGGTCAAGTAAAGATGTGGCATATTTACTATATTCTTGCAACACATTATATGGAAATGATTAATTTTAGCTTATGCAGGAGAGGATCATACTGATGCTAGAGCAATATATGATATCTAGTAAACAGCAAGTTATTTCTGATATATGAACATTATTGGTTAAAAAATAGAGCAGAAACAGGTACCATATGGTAAATTAATTAATTAGAGCATGATGGAATCATATGGTCAGAGTGAAACATGATACCCAAGTTATTTCTTTTCTTAAGGTATAATCTAGAGCAGGTTCAGATATCATGTAATCAGAGTAAGATAGAATCATATTGTCAGAGCAAGACATAATGTACTATATTCATAAAGTCATTTCTGATCCTAAGGTCATGATTTGATAATTAAACTAAAACAGGATCTGATCTCTTGTAATTAGAGCAAGATGAGAAAGTAGAGCAGTAGATTATGCTAATAGATTTTCAGGTTGTCATCGTAAAGATTTTAGAAAAAAATAGATAGGAATAAAAATTGATCAACATAGAATATCAGCCATCATGTGATTAGTCATTTTGAAAGATATCCAAATTAGGATCATGCAACCTTCTGGTAGGGCCAGCCTGTGCAGTGACTGATGTTTGAAACTCATCAGTGTGAAGCAAGCCACTTTATTTACAAAATAAATTAACGTGAAATGTTAAGTGTTTCCTCTTTATCTTTTCAGGCTACATGATACATGAGTCCGGTTGCTGGAGCCCTGTTCATAAAAAATGGTTCTTCCTGCCCCGAAGAGCGAGCCATGAAACATACGAAGAAACAGCAGACGAGCGAAGAGCAACAAACATCTTGATCAGCACTGATGAAACATTCAGCAGAATAGAGTCTCGAAGAGTGGGGCCATTTAACCCTACCCATGGGTTCTCTTCATTTAAATTTATTCCTGGCACAAATGACAATATAATTGTAGCTTTAAAATCGGAGGAAGACCAAGGGTCCATAGCCTCATACATAATGGCATTCACGCTAGAAGGTGATATATTGCTCAGTGAAACAAAGATTGGTGATAAAAAATTTGAAGGGATAGAGTTTATATAATA
Organism: Sipunculus nudus; assembly: GCA_026874595.1. Classification (NCBI taxonomy): domain Eukaryota; kingdom Metazoa; phylum Annelida; class Sipuncula; order Golfingiida; family Sipunculidae; genus Sipunculus; species Sipunculus nudus. The sequence continues at coordinate 40,822,259 of CM049307.1, read as the reverse complement.
TTGGTTATTACTGTAGATGCCGTGTGATCTTTTGTAACATCTTATCATTTAAAACTGCCTTATATATATGTCTACTCACACTAACTTGCTTGATCTGAATGTTTTTATTTTGTTTGTAGTTTCTCTTGTTCTGCTCCTGTTTCATCTTTAATATATAATTTGACTGAACCCTCTGTTGCCCTTCTTTGATTAAATTTTTAAAAAATTTGATACCAAGCCCTAAATCAGGTCCATGTCCTTGCAGAAGTAGTGCAAGGGGATGAAGTCACAGCAGTCCAGCTTACAATACATACAACCTGCATGCAGTGGTTATATAAATACCCTGCAGTTGTCCAAGGTCTCCTTTTGTTAACTGCTGTTTTGTAAAGCAAGGTTCTCCGGGCTTCACCACCAGGGCTGGCACAGAGCAAAAGCTTGTAATCAGACCAATCAGAGTTGGGAATCACATTGTGCATCCAGCTTCAAATTTGAAACATGCAACACTAAATTTCACCAGTTTTGTAAAATCAGAGAGATACCTAAATCTCATGCCTGTTCTGGTCTCATATTGTCCGGCTGTGAACACATGACTCAGTAAGCCTGTACTCCATTTGTGACACAAGTCTAGTCAGTGGGAATGCACTAGAGTGGCCATCCATCCTTATGCATCAGTGCTGTGGTAAACAGCCAGTAATCTTGTGATGAACTAACACAAAAGAATACATGTGAGCTTACAATCCGAAGTGTAAGTCCATATGATCTCTATGGCAACAGGTCATTGCTCTGTCATGTACAAATTGGCTGTCATCCAATAACCTGTGCTTGTATTCATGTAGTCCGAAATTCAACAAACATGCATGGGGATTCACCAATATGCTGAGTTGAAACACAATTTTTTTCATGCACATGGTAAGTGTTGTTAGAAAGTATACAAACATATCTATTAATTTGTCTAGTTGGAGACTTTATTGTCAAAGGGCTGAAATAGCACTACATCTTGCCTTGAACAGTGTTTTAAGTTACATGTACATTATAACTATGAGATGGCTTTGAGTTGGTTTTTTCAGCATAGATAGAAAAAAATTAATATGTGTAGAGTGTGAACATATGTGCATGTGAAGATAATAATAAATGGTATCTAATATAATGCTTATTCCTTATAGATATCTCTTAAAACCTTGTAATAAGGGATAACATGATATGCTGCAGTATGTGACATGGTGCAGTCACATATGTTACATGCATGTCATCAAATAATAAATAAACCTAAGTTTAATTGTTATTGGTATTTTTGAAAATGTGAATAAATACGGGTGCAGTGCATGTGAACATAGTATAAATATGGATGCAACAGATCAGTATCTGGTACTCTCCTAGAAAAAAACCCCAGCTCATAATGATAGACTTTTATGTATGCATATATGCATGTTTCTGATACATACAATCATGATATTCATGATGTGTAATTTGAGGGTACATACTTGTTTAGATATACTGTATATAAATGTTACATGTGCCAAGTAGCTGTGATGTTCTTGAAACCTATGCAACTTCATGTTCCTCGGTTGCACATTATGAGGTGTAGTGTGCAAGTCATAATGAACATAGAGTGTGCAAGTCATTGTGAACATAGTGTGCAAGTCATTGTGAACAGAGTGTTCAAGTCATTGTGAACATAGTGTGCAAGTCATTGTGAACACAGAGTGTGCAAGTCATTATGAACATAGAGTGTGTTAGTCATTGTGAACATAGAGTGTGCAAGTCAAATATGAACATAGAGTGAGTTAGTCATTTTGAACATGAAAGTGTGAAAGTTATGGTGAATGTGTATGTGATGTTGCATTTTAGGAGAGTTGTCATATATGGGCTTTGTTTGGATTACATTGCAGTCACTCTTATTTTGCAGCCACATATTTTATAATTTACAGTGGTCACAAGTGACGTAATGTTGCATTATTATATGCAAGTGACATTTGTCACGGAACTCCTCCATGGCCACACCTTTGACATGTGCGTTTTTTTTCTTGAACTGTCAAGAATGATACAAAGTATGTCCTAAGGGGGGTAATTTTCCTTATTTTTACCAAAATCCAGAGTTATTTCTAATTATTTTTTAAGGGCCTATCACAGCATTATCTGTGGTCAGCTACAGTTGTGTTTTAAGGCAGAAAGCAGTTTGTTACTCTGAATTAACCCTTGAGACCATGAGTCATATTTTGTGTGAAACTGAATGGGTATTCAGGTGCAAAAAAATGAATAAGCTGGTACAGATATAAAGGTTGAAATGTTGCTTTCCCCATAGGAAAGTTATTGTGAGCACGGGCAAGCTATGTCAAATCTTACCTTCCTAGATCCAGCTCACTCAAGTATAGAAATTAAATGTTTGATGTGTTTTAACAGAGTAGACTGTAAAAATAAGTAATACAGCACAATCAACAAACAGTGTAGATAAGTTTTATGATTTAAATTACAAAGAACAGACTATAAAGGTAAGATTGAAGTTTCATATTAAACTCATATACATATATTAGTTATAAGATAGACATTACTTATAGCAGGTACCTTTACATGTAGGGATTAACATTACATGATGGAGATCGATGAACCTGGAATTATTTTTACTCATAACAGTTAATGAAAATATAGAAACCTGACCATATTTTGTGTTCTGTATCACTAGGTAGTGGGTGAATCTTGGTTTTTGTTTTTTTTTTTTTTTTAAAGTCAAGGAAAATAAAAAGCAGGTATATCTCATTGTTCACCTTTAATAATCCTGCAGCTCATCTGTAGACAAAGGTCCATTTTGTTAGAAGTCTTATTGGTTGTGTCAAAAACATCTCAAGACCTTATTAACAGTTGATTTCTTGTTACTTGTGACTCCATGTGATTAGTAAAATGATGGAATATGCTGTTGAATAATCACTTATGAGTGAGCTTTGTCAAATAGAACTATTTGTTGAATCCTCATGTCACAAAACAGATTTGATGAAGCCATTGAGTGCACAATTTAAACTAAGCTGTTAGTGTAATACAGTCTTTGATCATGATCTACAAATATGTCTCTTAAATATCTTTCATTTTCTGATATTCTCAGGTTAACTTCTTTGCCTTCATCCATTATCATTTGTTTATGTTCATCTTCTCTTAATAAATAAGTCATGTCACATACAGCCTGTTGTCCAAAGATATGAAAATAAAGCAGGGGTGGAAATTACAATAGCTCAGAGGTTACTGTTTGTATATTCAAATTTAGTCTTTTTAGTTCTTGAATCCTAAGGCCAGGTAGCCCTGAAGAAAATATGGTCCATATAGATCTATCAAATACTGTGGTTGACTTAATATTTGCAAGGCTACTTTTTGGCAGTTTACCCCTTTTCATTATTTGACGAGGGTACCATTTTCTTAATCTCACCATGCAGTAACACACACAAAGTACATTGTATATCATTTATCATATTGATTATTTAAAATGAATGCTAAATGTTAACAATTAAACAAGGACCCACAACACAGTAGGCACCATTTTCCTTTATTGGCATATATTATGAAAGATATGATATTTTTATAATGTCCACCTCTGTTTTACAGGTAACATAAAATATATGTTATTATTTCTAATATCAACCTTTTGCCTTTCAGATTTTAAACCAACAGTGTAGTTACATTGATAATATATATGCCAATTGGACTTTATTATATATTATAAAAGACCATTCACTGGTGTAGTTGAGGCGTCAAATTTTAAACCCTGGCAAACAGTAAGCCAACCACAGTATTATGTACAATTATGTACAAAAGCCTTGCTGGCAGGTAAAAGTTCTACAGATCCTGTATGAAAACAGTGTGGGAGTTGTAGCATAGTTATTAATATAATACTGCATGTGTCAAGTAGACGCCTTTGATGTTGGTTGGAACGTATGTCAGGCGGCATCTGGCTCACTGAAGCTTGGTAATTATAGCCTGGCTTTACAGGAGTCACCAATAGTAACACACACTCACACACATATATATATACAGTGGAACCTCTTCATATGGGCACCTCTGTACTAAGGGGACCTCATTTTTATGGCCACTTAGGGGCAGATCCTTGAATGTAGGTCCAGAAAACTTTAACCTCCCTACTAAGCGCACCTCTCTATTGAGGGCAAAAGGTCCAATTCTGTCAGTGTCCGTTATTCAGAGATTTTACTGTGTGTATATATATATATATATATATATATATATATATATATATATATATTAATATTTATATATGTACATATACTGTATATATAACTAGATATATATTGTTCACTGCTTGATGGAATACATGTATACATTGAACATTTTGTCCAGGTAGATGCCACCACAGTTTGTCAGTTTCTATATTAAGAACAAGTATAACCTGGGATTCTTTTGTTTGCTAACACACATGCATATTACACAATCAGTGAAGTTAGACACTCCCAAGTAGTAGCCTTTTGTGTGTGTTTATGCATATGTGAAAAGAGGGTACAAACTTTTTTTATGATAAAGTGTTTCATGAAGTTGAAATTATTCTGAATTGACAGTGCGAAAAAAAACCCAGGAAAACGCAGACATTTACCAAGAAACAGGGTCAGTATATTTGTGTGTGACAGCCAGACAGAAATGGACATTTTTCAGGTTGTATATGATCTTTTGCAAGGAAGAAATAACTGGTTTGTCCTCAATCTATAGTAAATGCATAAAGAATCACTTCAGTATTGTGCACATTTATAGTTTGTACTGTGGTGTAAACTGAGGCGCAGAATAAACATCTCTCTGTGAATAGCTGGTACATGGTAACACCATGTTTGTCCTTAAAAATCAAAGTTTGTAACAATATGATCTGCCACTTCAAGGGAAGTGTGTTAAGTGTGTAACTCTTACATGTATACAGACGTGCTCATAGTCGGACATTGCTGTGTATATGAAGTTGGTTTATTCTGCTGGTTCACATTTTGTTATTTGTTTATGAAATTTAGAAAAATAAAACTCTTAATAATGTGATATGAACAGATGTGGCCAACTACACATACAGACTTAAAAACAAGTAGCAGCTTTTTTGTGATGTTATGATTGTTTCACTTTTCTGGACCTGAGGAGTTTTTCAGTCTTCCCCATCCATCTTTTCCAAAATTCTTGATCCGCCTCTGGCAAGGGTGGTTTTTAGAATTGTGCATGTCACAGCACCATATGTTTAAATTAACCTATATGTAAACATGAGTGATACAGATCTTGCCGTAAGTGTCTTCTTTAGAGGATGACTGGTCAGCTGTGTTATGCACTCTGTCAGTATTCTTTTTTGTATTAAGCCACATGTTTTGCTTCTTTCTTATTTTAAAAGTGAAACCGCAAAGAAACATGGTTTCATGCAGTCTAAAGGTCAGTTTTAATTAGACATGGTGCAAGATTTTCATGTATGTGCATTATCTAGGATAGCCTTTGGGTTGTTCCTATAGACACTGAGCTATTGCAAGGCCATATTTCTATGGTTACAGAGAATTTAATACTTTCACTTGAAATAAATCATGTCTTTTAGGCCAAAAAAAAAGGTTTGGTTCTCAGGCAACTTTAAAAAAAAAACAGTGCGGGCGGGTGATATTTTATTTTTGACCTTTTTTGTATGTTTTGATAAAAATGTCATATGGTCAGGGAAAAGCATGAAAATAACAGATTATTTTGCTAAACAGGTAAAAGCAGTTCATAACAAAGGAAATCTTATCAAAATTGTATTATTTTATCAATTTGAAAGATGAAAATCTAAATAAAAATTTTTGATGCGGGGTAGTTTAATTTATGCGGTTGGTGCCTGAGAACCATACCTTTTATTATTTTTTTGGCCTTAATGTTCATATATAATGACTAGCTGCAAAGAACACTAAGGGGAGGTCACACCAAATATTGTTTCATTGACTCTGGGTATGAACAAGATATTGTAAACAGGCAAATTATCTTTATTATTTTCTTTCCCAAGACAGTATGTGTAATTTTGCAAGCTAGCCAGTAAATAAAAAAAAATGCTTAAATTCTTGAAATGACGTTTATAATTAACATTTTGACCATCTCTGAGAATTCTTTAATTATTCAAGGCAGTGAAGGAGCAAAGATTACCACCTGGGCCTGGTTTGAAATTTAAAAAAAAGAATCACAAAAAAATGGAGCGGTACGTCAGCAGAACCATATATATTATTTTGTGTGACCTAAAGGTTTGTAATTGTTTCTGGTTCATGCTTTATTCTCAGTGAGACATGCATGTGAACAGCAGATCTAGCATTTTCACTCAGCATTAGCAGTTGTTTCGTATTTTCTTGCCAGCTCTATCATATATCGCATATATTTTCGTGGATTTGTTCAGATTACTCTTTTGTATTATGTCTTACTGTAGAGTTGACAGTTTGTGCATTAATGTTTGACACATGTTCCACACCTGTAGATTACAAACAGTGTTGCAAGGTATAAAAGTTGGATAGTTCTGTTTTTTAGCTCAGCTGACTATAAGTCATCTGAGCTTTAGTCGTGGTCCTTTGGCCGTCGTCCGTCCGGCCGTCTGGCCGTCCGTCCGTTAACAGGGCACATTTTAAAACCATTGGACCTACGAATCCAAAACTTTGCATACCATTAGATGTCCCCCAAATCTCCTACCATACCAAAAATTGGGTCATTAGGACTTCGTTCCTTCTAGATATTAAGGAAAAACCTCCGTTTTCCAATAAAAAGCCATTGTTACACTTCAAGGCTAGCTGCCTAATATCAAAACCACGGATCTGTTTTTGATCATATTTAGTATTCATTTTCTTCCCTACATTTTCTATGAACATAGCAAAAATTAGGTCAGTATTGGGTATTATTTTGAAGTTATGGGCCCAAAAATATAATGCAATTTTTAAAAAATCAGGAAATATATTTACTCACCTAACATGAGAATTGCTGAAGCTGGAGATTTTTTTTCAGGAATATAACTTTATTTAATCAAGATTCAGTTGTTTACCCAAAATTAGATCTGAATTTTGCAAATTTGTCAAGTTATTAGCATAAATATAAAATCAATACCTTAAATTTTGTCCAACTTTGGCAATGGCACGTTTTTTTGTAACTGTTTTTTGCATTATGTAACTGACCTTAGGCAGCTTGCCTTTGCTCAGCTTGGCCACTACTAGCAGGCTTCCCCTCTGCCCTGCATCCCCCCCCCCCCCCCCCCCCCCGATGGTGCATCAACTAGATGAATGTTATAATTTTCTGTATTTTATTTTATTCTTGGCTATGCTACATTTTAGATTTTGTATTGTACCACCAGGATTACAATGATTAAAGAGCACATTGAATGGTGTCCACAAAGTGGTGTATTGGTATGAAAGTGTGGATGTTCATCAGATAAGTAATTCCTTACTTTAGAAGAGTAAAAACTTCACCAAGTGTGAAATTGACTATTAATTCCAGTAATAAATTATAGCTGAGATAGTAATTAGCACAATGATATTGTTTGTCCCTCATTCAACTAACAGTGTGTATACTTTATTTGAAAAGATGTTTTTATTTTATCAAATTTACTGAATCTTTTATTTTATATTGGTGAATAAAATTAAGCATGTACTGAAAACTCCAATGTGCAAAACTTTTTAATAGGGATTCAAGGAATAATCTTGTAGCTGCCATGTTGTGGCATTATTTTCTTTTTAATTCAGTTTAAACATTTGTGATTTAAAAATAATAAAATACATGTGTATGCATAATATGACCTAATATGAGCTACACTCTGGATATATAATGATTGCAACTTAGAATTCTAATATTTTAACTTGTATTTTCAGTTTTTTATTACAAATTTATAAAACTTGTATATAAAAAAAATGAATCGGATAAAAACTATTAATGGAAAAAGTGGATATGCTAAAAAAATAGGCTTATATATAAACTTAAATGCATTATACTCTTGAAAGTGAAATAAAGGTATTAGTCCATTCTGTCCACTTGCCTGTCCATCTGTAAATTTTTCATATGCATCACAGTATCACAAAACTGTTACTGCATGCATGCTGTTTTTCTTTATGACAGTCTTGTCAGAGTATTAGTTTGCAATCATATATTTAGAACTTTACTATAACCAAGTAGGAGGGCCCCTCTCCTCTTAGCTTCTCATATGCTTATATAAATGAAAAACATTACAATAGAATATTTTGCATATTTTGCATTTGAAAAAATTTCAAACTTCAGCTGAGCGCCGAGAAATACAAAGAAGAGGACAATGACAAAACCTAAGAAAAGGGTCCGAAGGTCCGGCAAATAGGGGTCCAGGCCGCCAAAATTGGTCTGAAACCCTTAAAAAAGGTTACAGTGGCTGAAAAAAAAGGGGGGGGGGGGAAGGGGTTGCACCGCCTGGACCCTTCTCCAGGATCCGCTTCTATATATATATATATATATATATATATATATATATATATACACCTGGATGTAACAAGCAGTGTATTCTACTGTGAACATTTGCAGAAACTGTCTTTAAAAGAGAAGTACCGCGTTTTAACCTTTTGGTCACATGTATACCTGTCCAGACGCTGTGAATTGTTCAGAGTGGTAAGATATAGGTGAGAATGTGATGTGTGAATTGTGTTAGTATAGTACCAGCGATTATCAGATACGGTTTGGAAACATTAAGGAAAAACCCAAGTGCATCTAGTCGAGGTACAGTTCAGTTGCTGTTTAAAAACATATGTAGAAGATGTCGGTATTTGTGATAGGTAGTCACAGGATGTAAAGATACTACACTGAAGCAATAATCATGCGTGTGCAATATAGTTTGTGAAGGTAAAATGTATGTCTAGTGATACAAATCAAGCGTATACTGCGTGCATGGTGAAAGTCCCTCAGGTCTCTGTTTTGGAGGAGGTCGGATAGGTTGGATATCAGTCGGTTAAATAGCGGTAAAGTAAAGAATACCTAGAAGAACATACAGTGGTATAAGTAAAACATATGTAATTTAGGGAATAGTTTCTCGTGGGACATGTTATGTTTGATAGCAGATTGTATTTATATATAGAAAAGAAGGTTGTATGTGGAATATTTTGTATATAACTTTGTGTGCGTTTATCGAGGGCCAGAGATGCTCTCATGCAATGTCCATGGTATGTGACTGAAATAAAACAATGCAAAAATCGAAACCGATGTGTTACGTCATTTTTTAAACTTCAGGTATAGTTGTGCTGATGCTATAAGACTAAACCTATATAAAACCTTCGTCAAACCTTGTAAGTTATGCCAAGCGTATAAGCAGTGTTTACCAGTAATGTATACTCTGCTTAGCTGTGAATTTATTATTGGTCTTTTGCATCCGACCGTCATAAATTATAACCGTTAGACCCAAAACCCGAGATTTTTGTCGAACATTCATTACCGATACATTCGATTTGCACAAAACTTAGAAATCTATACGTGACATCAAGATAGTTTTAAACAAAAAAAAAAATAATAGGACCTATATCCTGCAAACTACGGGGCGTAAACCAATTCTGAGAGGTTTTTTTTTTGTTATGCTGAGCTCCAGTCTTCCAATATTTTGCATCATACAATCAGAAATATAATGCAACTCCTGTATACATATAACGGGCAAATATACCATGGCTGTACTTCGACTACTGTGGTAATGTGACTGCATGGGGGAACAAGGCCACACGATATATGTTCCTGCATGTGATTATGCAAACTTCAACAAGATTATTCCAACCAGTTATCCAAAATATCATATACAATTGTTAAATTGTGTTGCAATCGCACTAATACTGGTGGTGCCACCTACTTTTTCCTTCAGTTTTACGCAAGTCCAGTTGTATTTTTGAGACTGTCCATTTCAGAGGTTTTGCTGAACAATTACTATGTAGGTTACTTTTGTCTTGCGTATACACACCTGTAGTTAGGCGCAGTCTGAGTAAAATCTGAACAACAAATCCCTAAAAGCATGAATGTAAAGTTGTGGAATTGGTTTGAGTACAAATATATACAAGCGATTTCTCTTTAATAATAATTGCAGATAAGTTTACTGTCTTTAGGGTATATCATTATTCATGTTCCAAAACAGGTGGCGCCATCCATAGTTGTTCCCGTGTCAAAGATGCAGGTGTCGTGTGTAGACAATTATTTAAACACCTTTATTGTCTCACAATTATTTGTAATTATAATATTTAGGGCAGGGAGTATAAATCTCTGCTCAGCAAGTAGGAGCGACATTATTTAGACGTTTTAAAACCCGCTTAGCTTCTCCTACAAAGAGGTCGAGCATGTAGCGTGTTTTTTTTTTTTTTTTTGTAATATCCAAGGAAGAATAATGCAGGGACGGTCTTGTTTATTTGAACATGCGCAGTCTGAACACAGGCCCACCTTGTTCATCTGAAGGTCATATTCCCACATCCGTGAATAAATCGGACAATAGATTTTAAATCACCTCTTTGAGGAAGATTCGGTCAGGGAAAAATTTGTCAGAATGTGATGTAGGCTCGCGCTTGAGTTAATTTACACAGAAATATAAATGGCCGGTGATGGTCAGGCGGGTTATGAATAATTATGAGCACGCATGCTTAGTTACCTTCATTTATTACCTGAGAGCTTAATATCAAGACACCCTGATATCCTCGAGTGTAGTCCGGTCAACCTTTTTATCATTTTTGTAGCTATTGTCGCCTTTGGGAGCAGAACACGCGTGCATGTTTACAGGCCAAATAAGATGACTGTGTGTACAAGAACTATTTGGCCTAATAATTTTTTTTTATATATTCCATGATCTATATACAGGGCCATACCGCACCATGACACATGAGACGTAGATGTCCACTTCTGATATATATATTATTATATTATATATATTTATTATTAGTCTTTCTGAAGTTATAACTTTAAAGATTTCTCCATCAACTATGTGCACTCAAAGCAGCGGTTATAACATTTTGCAAAGAAAAATAGCAAATGCAGAGTTTCTATAATAAAATATTTTATCCAGCGTTTAACGTTGTAAAGCGCCAAATGTCGTAACAGTAGGAATTTTATATTTAAAATAAGTTCTATGAATGTTAGTCTCTTATCGCACGGATTAGTTCAGACATTTCCCACCTTTGTAAGGAATATATGGCCACACTTTTCATAATTAGTCACGAGAATTGATATAACTGAGGGTAAAATCACTGGAGCAGATTTACAATGTATATCATAAATAATTTCAAATAAGTAGTAATAAATAATCATAAGCCCAACTCATTTTGCAACAGATAACATCTTTCGTTTCCTATTCAATACGCACCTGTACCGCAAGATAACTCATGAGGAAAAAAAAACCTTAAATGCAGTTTGTTAAAGATGGTAAACTCATTAATAAATGCCCCCGACATGACATGGTACATGGTAGACAGACTGAAAAGCAAGCAGGGCAGTTGATACACAGATTTACTGACAGGAAGGCATGCAGGGAGACAGATTAAAAAGCAAGCAGGGCTATGAGTATACACAGACTTAATAAAGCTGTGTTTCAATGTGCGCGTATATGTGCGTGAAAAATTAAGTATGTTTCTGTGTGCGAGTATGTATTATGCGTGAACTGGCAGATGTATATAGATCTGTCTGTACAGTGGATCTCTCAGGTTTCCCACAAAAAGAGGGTGAAGTGACGTCATTTTACCCCAAATCCCTGAGTTCACGAATTAAGACTATCCGTGAAAATCGCTCCTCTTGCAAATACGCTAATATGCGCATGGAAACACAGCTTACTGACGGGCATGCAGGGGGACAAATTAAAAAGCAAACCTACAGGTCAAAGGATGTACAGACTAACTGACGGGGCAAGCAGGGAGACAGACTGAAAATGAGCACCTCATTTCAACTCTGTCGTCGGAGATCACATTTTTTTGGGAGAAATTAAAAATATTATAATTAAATAATGAAATAACGTTCTGTTTCAGGCTGCCACCATTATCAACATGTTTTTATCCCAGGACCGATGTCTCAATTTTAATCATGCACCATATGTCTATGGGAGTTTATTAATTCGCTATCAGTATAAACAGATCAGCCCTGTAGACCCCAGCCAAATTTAATTAACAAAAACTCCATGCATGTATGGTGTATCCAGACCAGCCGTCGAGTATGTTTTAAACAAGATATTTCAGTTGTAGCTATATAGGGCACGTTTTAATTATCATCCGTCCAAAATCCAGTGATATGTTACTATAGGCCCCTACACGTTTATACAAATACGTAAAGTAACCAGAGCCATTAGTAGGTCTAATATTTTAATAATATATTTTAAACAAATGATAAAATTATACAATGGAAAAAAAATAAAAGTGCGATCATTCCCCGTTTTGATTTAGTATTGTTATGTTATTCATATCTCAACAATGAATGTATGGAGCGTGTGAAGCAATGGTTGAGAGCTAGACTTGAGTTTGGGGTCCACGGGTTCCATTCAAGATTGCCGATCTCCGCTCTGACCTCTGGTCGAGGTCTTCACCAAATGATTATTTCTCTTTACCTCACTTTGTAAGAGCGGAAGAGTACTGGTTATTTGCGGGCAGGTAAAATCAAAACGGGAAACCTCCGGCATGGTGCCTGCGATGCTTTCTTTCTTTGCATTCTTTTCGGACCGCCGGGAAAAGTTACTAGTTTATTTTTGCACACCAAGGGTTAGAAAGGAAAGATGTGAGTTGTCGGAGGGTATTTGTCTACATTCCTTATGTAATACATATGATATGATATGATATGATAGAGTTCATTTATAAAGCGCAAATATAATATACATTTCTATGCGCTGATACAAAGGGTTAAGAAAATAAGTATGTCTTGAGAGCACGCTTAAATGATTCAATATGTGTACACGCTCTATCAGAGTCTGGTAAAGAATTCCATGCGGTGGCAGCGTACTTGGAAAATTGTCTGTCACCATATACATTATGGGAGCGAGGTACACAGACTATCCTGTGAGCATCAGAAGAAGGAAGAGACCTGCGGGGAGAATATTCCACAAACAGTTGGCGCAAATACAGTGGATACAGGCTATCATTCAGCGCTTTATACACCTGTGTGAGGACTTTAAATGTGATTCTCCTTTCGACAGGCAGCCAGTGAAGCTGTCTTAGAACAGGTCCGATGCTGTCGTACTTCCTGGACCTTGTAAGTAATCGGGCTGATGCGTTTTGTGCAAGTTGGAGGCGATGGATGTTAGCATTGGAAGTTCCAGTTAGCAGGCTGTTGTTGTTGTCCAATCTTGATGTAATCAGTGCGTTAATGGTCTTTGCAGCTGTCTGGTCATCAAGATGGTTCCGGATCTTACCAATTCTGCGAAGATGGTAAAAAATGTTCTTCACGACTGATCTTGTCTGACACTCCATACTCATATTGGCATCGAAATTGGCCCCAAGATTTCTGACAGTGTGTACTGGTCTTATTTCTGCACTACCAATACAGATCTTAGGTTCAGCGCTAAGGATCTTATTAAGATGGTACCTGGGTGATATGATAAGGAGTTCGGTTTTGGAATAATTCAACTTTAGTTTGTTCTTAATCATCCACGCTCTAACACCAGCTGCACATTGTTCAATCTTCCTCAGGGATTGAGCAAGGCCGTGCTGGTCACTGAGTTTGAAGAATTCATAAAGTTGGGTGTCATCAGCGTATCCGTGTCTATGTACACCGAAGGCCTCGACAACTCTACGCAGAGGAAGGATGTAGATAAGAAATAACAAAGGACCTAATACTGATCCTTGCGGCACTCCCACAGTGAGCATGGCTGGATCAGATAGTACACCACTGAGGTTAACACGGTGAGTGCGAGTTGTGAGGTATGACTTGCACCAATCCAGTGCTGAACCTTGAATGCCAACTTCCTCAACTAGTCTCTCAATTAGGATGCCATGGTCTAACGCATCGAAGGCTGCAGAGAGGTCAAGCAGAAGGAGTACTACTCCCTGGCCTGTATCCAGTGCATGGTCAATATCATTCTTTATCCTTATCAGTGCTGTTTCTGTACTGTGCCTTGGTTTGTAGGCAGATTGGAGAGGATCGTGGAGTTGATTCTGTTAATACATACGTCCTATATAATTTTTACCCAGCGTAGACTTGATGGTGGTTCCTAAACTCATCTACCATTGTTTTTGTAATTTGTTAGAAAAAGAAATAATTTGAGCTGGAAACAGTGTAGAATAGAGAACATATCTGGTCCTCATTTTGGATGACAGGGATATATGAAATTTCACTGTGTGCATGATAGGAACCTAATGACAAGGAGGGAAAGGGATGATTCATATTATCATTAGTGGAAGAAATTTTTTTATCAATCGATACTTAAATACATACAGAAAAGAGAAGAAAAGGATGACATATACGTCTCGACGATATGTATGCCGTCACGATTCCGTGTTTATGAACTATAGGCCAATCAGGTTTATTTTGAAGCGAACACTGAGTCGTGATATATGCAGTTTGCGCAAACTGCCTCCTCAAATCAACGGCTTTAACAGGATTCCGCCAGCCTCAGGGCACAAACAAAAACTTACCGAGTGAATATCTGGTAAAAAAGGCCATGAGCATGCGATGGTTCTCTTGTACGCAAGAAATAGTTTCTCTTGCGCATATAATAAACATCAAGTATAAACCCGAAAATATGTCATGCTGTCTGAAACCGACATCTGCTGGTGAGCGAGAGTGCTTGCTGGTAATGAAGAGATTTTTTAAAAAATAATATGCTTAGGAAAATTAGGTTTTTAATCCACATTTCTTATGGGGAAAAAATCGTGCTTTTGGTTCAATTTTCGCTTACGCAAATGGAAGTGCAATTTTCCTCTGAGGAGATGTCACAGCCAGCATTCTTATGACGACTGTTTATGAAAGATCAATAAATTAAAAAGGAACTCTTGCGCGTTGTCAGTCTACGTCACCCCCTCTTCTGTTACACCTTTGTATTTTAAGGGTACCCAGGACGACGGGCTCGAAGTACGATTAGGAAATTGTGTTCAACACGGCTGCATCTGGCGCCATGTGTGAGGCTGCATCTGGCGCCATCTGTGAGGCTACATCAAACTAGGGTGACAACTTGAACCACTTAGATGCCGCATTCAGATGACATTTACACTAAGGACACAGTCTTTACTTAAAGCGAACTTTCTGTTGTATTGAAAATTCTACATCTCAGGGGCGGATCCAGGATTTGGGAAAGGAGGGGTCCAACCCTGGAGGACTTTTGGAAAAACCTAAAATAAGTGTCCCCAGGTCCGGAAGGGGGGGGGGGGTCCAGGCGGGGAGAATAGAAATAATACAGTCTGTTTTATTTTCTATAACTCTGCATGAGTTACATATTGGTCAACCAGCACCCTCCCCCCCCCCCGACTCGCTTGTTTACCCGTGTCAGTGGCTGACCCCCCCCCCCCCTCTTCTTTTTCTAAGATTCTGTATCCGCCCCTGGCTACCAATTCAAAAATTACAGCTATGAGGCCAAATACAGATGACCCTTTTCATGGAGACTTTTAAGCCCAATGGATGGGCCAGATAAGTTCGGAAGGGTGCAACAAGTTTGAATTTTATTTTTCAACGAAAGTAAAGTTTACTCATTGCCATTTTATTGTATATTCCACATTTTACAATGTTGACATTTTTTTTAAGCATGTACCATCCAGCAGTAATTCTTGCAGTTATTTAAGTATCATGGCACCTATCCACATGCTATAAAAAATTAAATGTACAGGAATTATAATCTCTTCTTGGAAGAAAGCAACACGAGGATGATGGTACAAATACACCTTTAAATTTCCATTTGTGATACTGTTTTCTTTTGGAGCATTCTTTTAGATTTTCATAAAGGCCTAGAGTAAGAATGTGTTGGGCAACTT
Source organism: Sipunculus nudus (assembly GCA_026874595.1). Classification (NCBI taxonomy): domain Eukaryota; kingdom Metazoa; phylum Annelida; class Sipuncula; order Golfingiida; family Sipunculidae; genus Sipunculus; species Sipunculus nudus. The sequence continues at coordinate 40,806,423 of CM049307.1, read as the reverse complement.
CCCTACAGAGAGCATAAAAAATCCTTGTTTTATAAGCTATTAGGAGATCAGGCCAGAACAAGAATTTGAGATTTAAACAGAAACAATTTAAAAAACTAGATATTTCTTGGCACAGCAGGTGCCCTAGTATCGCCAGAGAATTAATCCCCCCCACCCCTTTAAGAATAGTCCCCCGAACTTCAGCAGCATATACTGACCTCTGTACTAAGGGGACCTCCTTTTTATGGCCACTTAGGGGCAGATCCTTGAATGTAGGTCCAGAAAACTTTAACCTCCCTACTAAGCGCACCTCTCTATTGAGGGCAAAAGGTCCAATTCTGTCAGTGTCCGTTATTCAGAGATTCTACTGTGTGTATATATACATATACATATATATATATATATATATATATATATATATATATATATATTAATATTTATATATGTACATATACTGTATATATAACTAGATATATATTGTTCAATGCTTGATGGAATACATGTATACATTGAACATTTTGTCCAGGTAGATGCCACCACAGTTTGTCAGTTTCTATAATAAGAACAAGTATAACCTGGGATTCTTTTGTTTGCTAACACACACATGCATATACACAATCAGTGATGTTAGACATTCCCAAGTAGTAGCCTTTTGTGTGTGTTTATGCATATGTGAAAAGAGGGTACAAACTTTTTTTATGATAAAGTGTTTCATGAAGTTGAAATTATTCTGAATTGACAGTGCGAAAAAAAAAACAGGAAAACGCAGACATTTACCAAGAAACAGGGTCAGTATATTTGTGTGTGACAGCCAGACAGAAATGGACATTTTTCAGGTTGTATATGATCTTTTGTAAGGAAGAAATAACTGGTTTGTCCTCAATCTATAGTAAATGCATAAAGGATCACTTCAGTATTGTGCACTTATATAGTTTGTACTGTAGTGTAAACAGAGGCGCTGAATAAACATCTCTCTGTGAATAGCTGGTACATGGTAACACCATGTTTGTCCTTAAAAATCAAAGTTTGTAACAATATGATCTGCCACTTCAAGGGAAGTGTGTTAAGTGTGTAACTCTAACATGTATACAGACCTGCTCATCGTCGGATATTGCTGTGTATATGAAGTTGGTTTATTTTGCTGGTTCACATTTTGTTATTTGTTAATGAAATTTAGAAAAATAAAACTCTTAATAATGTAATATGAACAGATGTGGCCAACTACACATACAGACTTAAAAACAAGTAGCAGCTTTTTCGTGATGTTATGTTTGTTTCACTTTTTTCGACCTGAGGAGTTTTTCAGTCTTCCCCATCCATCTTTTCCAAAATTCTTGATCCGCCTCTGGCAAGGGTGGTTTTTAGAATTGTGCATGTCACAGCACCATATGTTTAAATTAACCTATATGTAAACATGAGTGATACAGATCTTACCGTAAGTGTCTTCTTTAGAGGATGACTGGTCAGCTGTGTTATGCACTCTGTCAGTATTCTTTTTTGTATTAAGCCACATGTTTTGCTTCTTTCTTATTTTAAAAGTGAAACCGCAAAGAAACATGGTTTCATGCAGTCTAAAGGTCAGTTTTAATTAGACATGGTGCAAGATTTTCATGTATGTGCATTGTCTAAGGTAGCCTTTGGGTTGTTACCAGACACTGAGCTATTGCAAGATCATATTTCCAAGATAATGGAGAATTTGTTACTTTTACTTGAAATAAATCATGTCTTTTAGGCAAAAAAAAAAAAGGTTTGGTTCTCAGGCAACTTTAAAAAAAAAACAGTGCGGGCGGGCGATATTTTATTTTTGACCTTTTTTGTATGTTTTGATAAAAATGTCATATGGTCAGGGAAAAGCATGAAAATAACAGATTATTTTGCTAAACAGGTAAAAGCAGTTTATAACAAAGGAAATCTTATCAAAATTGTATTATTTTATCAATTTGAAAGATGAAAATCTAAATAAAAATTTTTGATGCAGGGTAGTTTAATTTATGCGGTTGGTGCCTGAGAACCATACCTTTTATTATTTTTTTGGCCTTAATGTTCATATATAATGACTAGCTGCAAAGAACACTAAGGGGAGGTCACACCAAATATTGTTTCATTGACTCTGGGTATGAACAAGATATTGTAAACAGGTAAATTATCTTTATTATTTTCTTTCCCAAGACAGTATGTGTAATTTTGCAAGCTAGCCAGTAAATAAAAAAATTGCTTAAATTCTTGAAATGACGTTTATAATTAACATTTTGACCATCTCTGAGAATTCTTTAATTATTCAAGGCAGTGAAGGAGCAAAGATTACCACCTGGGCCTGGTTTGAAATTAAAAAAAAAGAATCACAAAAAATGGAGCGGTACGTCAGCAGAACCATATATATTATTTTTTGTGACCTAAAGGTTTGTAATTGTTTCTGGTTCATGCTTTATTCTCAGTGAGACATGCATGTGAACAGCAGATTTAGCATTTCCACTCAGCATTAGCAGTTGTTTCGTATTTTCTTGCCAGCTCTATCATATATCGCATATATTTTAGTGGATTTGTTCAGATTACTCTTTTGTATTATGTCTTACTGTAGAGTTGACAGTTTGTGCATAAATGTTTGACACATGTTCCAAACCTGTAGATTACAAACAGTGTTGCAAGGTATAAAAGTTGGATAGTTCTGTTTTTTAGCTCAGCTGACTATAAGTCATCTGAGCTATAGTCGTGGTCCTTTGTCCGTCGTCCATCCGGCCGTCCGTCCGTTAACAGGGCACGTTTTAAAACCGTTGGACCTACGAATCCAAAACTTTGCATACCATTAGATGTTCCCCAAATCTCCTACCATACCAAAAATTGGGTCATTAGGACTTCGTTCCTTCGAGATATTAAGGAAAAACCTCCGTTTTCCAATAAAAAGCCATTGTTACACTTCAAGGCTGCCTAATATCAAAACCACGGATCTGTTTTTGATCATATTTAGTATTCATTTTCTTCCCTACATTTTCTATGAACATAGCAAAAATTAGGTCAGTATTGGGTATTATTTTGAAGTTATGGGCCCAAATATAATGCAATTTTTAAAAAATCAGGAAATATATTTACTCACCTAACATGAGAATTGCTGAAGCTGGAGACATTTTTTTCAGGAATATAACTTTATTTTATCAAGATTCAGTTGTTTACCCAAAATTAGATCTGAATTTTGCAAATTTGTCAAGTTATTAGCATAAATATAAAATCAATACCTTACATTTTGTCCAACTTTGGCAATAGCACATTTTTTTAAACTGTTTTTTGCATTATGTAACTGACCCTAGGCAGCTTGCCTTTGCTCAGCTTGGCCACTACTAGCAGGCTTCCCCTCTGCCCTGCATCCCCCCCCCCGATGGTGCATCAACTAGATGAATGTTATAATTTTCTGTATTTTATTTTATTCTTGGCTATGCTACATTTTAGATTTTGTATTGTACCACCAGGGTTACAATGATTAAAGAGCACATTGAATTGTGTCCACAAAGTGGTGTATTGGTATGAAAGTGTGGATGTTCATCAGATAAGTAATTCCTTACTTTAGAAAAGTAAAAACTTCACCAAGTGTGAAATTGACTATTAATTCCAGTAATAAATTATAGCTGAGATAGTAATTAGCACAATGATATTGTTTGTCCCTCATTCAACTAACAGTGTGTATACTTTATTTGAACAGATGTTTTTATTTTATCAAATTTACTGAATCTTTTATTTTATTTTGGTGAATAAAATTAAGCATGTACTGAAAACTCCAATGTGCAAAACTTTTTAATAGGGATTCAAGGAATAATCTTGTAGCTGCCATGTTGTGGCATTATTTTCTTTTTAATTCAGTTTAAACATTTGTGATTTAAAAATAATAAAATACATGTGTATGCATAATATGACCCAATATGAGCTACACTCTGGATATATAATGATTGCAACTTAGAATTCTAATATTTTAACTTGTATTTTCAGTTTTTTTATTACAAATTTATAAAACTTGTAAATAAAAAAAATGAATCGGATAAAAACTATTAATGGAAAAAGTGGATATGCTAAAAAAATAGGCTTATATATAAACTTAAATGCATTTTACTCTTGAAAGTGAAATAAAGGTATTAGTCCATTCTGTCCACTTGCCTGTCCATCTGTAAATTTTTCATATGCATCACAGTATCTCAAAACTGTTACTGCATGCTGTTTTTCTTCATGACAGTCTTGTCAGAGTATTAGTTTGCAATCATATATTTAGAACTTTACTATAACCAAGTAGGAGGGCCCCTTTCCTCTTAGCTTCTCATATGCTTATATAAATGAAAAACATTGCAATAGAATGTTTTGCATATTTTGCATTTGCAAAATTTCAAACTTCAGCTGAGCGCCGTGACCCATGGATCCCTTGTTTATGATATATTTAATTTTCCAATGTCCATGGAATTGGTTATATGTGTATTCATTACAAGTCTCATTGTTTCATGAATTAATGTATTTATAAACTGTTAACATATTTTAATAACCAGATAATTAAACACAAATTGCATTAATTTAGGTCATCTGTCCTTGTCTTAGTTTTGCTGTTTATTGAATGTTATGGGTGTCAAGGTTCGATGCTTGCAGTGGAAATATTTTAACCTGTAAACCTGGTTACTTTTAGAAACATTGACTATTGGGAGAGTATGAGAGATGGGAATCCGCATTGTAATGCAGGAGGTAACCAAAGAAATACAAACAGGAGGACAATGACAAAACCTAAAAAAAGGGTCCGAAGGTCCGGCAAATAGGGGTCCAGGCCGCCAAAATTGGTCTGAAACCCTTAAAAAAAGTTACAGTGGCTGAAAAAAGGGGGGGGGGGGGAGGGGTTGCACCGCCTGGACCCTTCTCCAGGATCCGCTTCTATATATATATATATATATATATATATATATATTCACCTGGATGTAACAAGCAGTGTATTCTACTGTGAACATTTGCAGAAACTGTCTTTAAAAGAGAAGAACCGCGTTTTAACCTTTTGGTCACATGTATACCTGTCCAGACGCTGTGAATTGTTCAGAGTGGTAAGATATAGGTGAGAATGTGATGTGTGAATTGTGTTAGTAGTACCAGCGATTATCAGTTATGGTTTGGAAACATTAAGGAAAAACCAAGTGCATCTAGTCGAGGTACAGTTCAGTTGCTGTTTAAAAACATATGTAGAAGATGTCGGTATTTGTGATAGGTAGTCACAGGATGTAAAGATACTACACTGAAGCAATAATCATGCGTGTGCAATATAGTTTGTGAAGGTAAAATGTATGTCTAGTGATACAAATCAAGCGTATACTGCGTGCATGGTGAAAGTCCCTCAGGTCTCTGTTTTGGAGGAGGTCGGATAGGTTGGATATCAGTCGGTTAAATAGCGGTAAAGTAAAGAATACCTAAAAGAACATATAGTGGTATAAGTAAAACATGTAATTTAGGGAATAGTTTCTCGTGGGACATGTTATGTTTGATAGCAGATTGTATTTATATATAGAAAAGAAGGTTGTATGTGGAATATTTTGTATATAACTTTGTGTGCGTTTATCGAGGGCCAGAGATGCTCTCATGCAATGTCCATGGTATGTGACTGAAATAAAACAATGCAAAAATCGAAACCGATGTGTTACGTCATTTTTTAAACCTCAGGTATAGTTGTGCTGATGCTATAAGACTAAACCTATATAAAACCTTCGTCAAACCTTGTAAGTTATGCCAAGCGTAAGCAGTGTTTACCAGTAATGTATACTCTGCTTAGCTGTGAATTTATTATTGGTCTTTTGCATCCGACCGTCATAAATTATAACCGTTAGACCCAAAACCCGAGATTTTTGTCGAACATTCATTACCGATACATTCGATTTGCACAAAACTTAGAAATCTATACGTGACATCAAGATAGTTTTAAACAAAAAAAATAATAGGACCTATATCCTGCAAACTACGGGGCGTAAACCAATTCTGAGAGTTTTTTTTTTTTTTTTTTTTTGTTATTCTGAGCTCCAGTCTTCCAATATTTTGCATCATACAATCAGAAATATAATGCAACTCCTGTATACATATAACGGGCAAATATACCATGGCTGTACTTCGACTACTGTGGTAATGTGACTGCATGGGGGAACAAGGCCACACGATATATGTTCCTGCATGTGATTATGCAAACTTCAACAAGATTATTCCAACCAGTTATCCAAAATATCATAAACAATTGTTAAATTGTGTTGCAATCGCACTAATACTGGTGGTGCCACCTACTTTTTCCTTCAGTTTTACGCAAGTCCAGTTGTATTTTTGAGACTGTCCATTTCAGAGGTTTTGCTCAACAATTACTATGTAGGTTACTTTTGTCTTGCGTATACACACCTGTAGTTAGGCGCAGTCTGAGTAAAATCTGAACAACAAATCCCTAAAAGCATGAATGAAAAGTTGTGGAATTGGTTTGAGTACAAATATATACAAGCGATTTCTCTTTAATAATAATTGCAGATAAGTTTACTGTCTATAGGGTATATCATTATTCATGTTCCAAAACAGGTGGCGCCATCCATAGTTGTTCCCGTGTCAAAGATGCAGGTGTCGTGTGTAGACAATTATTTAAACACCTTTATTGTCTCACAATTATTTGTAATTATAATATTTAGGGCAGGGAGTATAAATCTCTGCTCAGCAAGTAGGAGCGACATTATTTAGACGTTTTAAAACCCGCTTAGCTTCTCCTGCAAAGAGGTCGAGCATGTAGCGTGTTTTTTTTTTGTAATATCCATGGAAGAATAATGCAGGGACGGTCTTGTTTATTTGAACATGCGCAGTCTGAACACAGGCGATACCTTGTTCATCTGAAGGTCATATTCCCACATCCGTGAATAAATCGGACAATAGATTTTAAATCACCTCTTTGAGGAAGATTCGGTCAGGGAAAAATTTGTCAGAATGTAATGTAAGCTCGCGCTTGAGTTAATTTACACAGAAATATATATGGCCGGTGATGGTCAGGCGGGTTATGAATAATTATGAGCACGCATGCTTAGTTACCTTCATTTATTACCTGAGAGCTTAATATCAAGACACCCTGATATCCTCGAGTGTAGTCCGGGCAACCTTTTTATCATTTTTGTAGCTAATGTCGCCTTTGGGAGCAGAACACGCGTGCATGTTTACAGGCCAAATAAGATGACTATGTGTACAAGAACTATTTGGCTTAATAATTTTTTTTATATATTCCATGAACTATATACAGGGCCATACCGCACCATGACACATGAGACGTAGATGTCCACTTCTGAGTTTTGGCTGTGTTTTATACACAGACACACACCCTCACACACACACAAACGTATATATATATATATATATATATATATATATATATATATATATATATATATATATATGAACATTATTAGTCTTTCTGAAGTTATAACTTTAAAGATTTCTCCATCAACTATGTGCACTCAAAGCAGAGGTTATAACATTTTGCAAAGAAAAATAGCAAATGCAGAGTTTCTATAATAAAATATTTTATCCAGCGTTTAACGTTGTAAAGCGCCAAATGTCGTAACAGTAGGAATTTTATATTTAAAATAAGTTCTATGAATGTTAGTCTCTGATCGCTCGGATTAGTTCAGACATTTCCCACCTTTGTAAGGAATATATGGCCACACTTTTCATAATTAGTCACGGGAATTGATATAACTGAGGGTAAAATCACTGGAGCAGATATACAATGTATATCATAAATAATTTCAAATAAGTAGTAATAAATAATCATAAGCACAACTCATTTTGCAACAGATAAAATCTTTCGTTTCCTATTCAATACGCACCTGTACCGCAAGATAACTCATGAGGAAAAAAAAACCTTAAATGCAGTTTGTTAAAGATGGTAAACTCATTAATAAATGCCCCCGACATGACATGGTACATGGTAGACAGACTGAAAAGCAAGCAGGGCAGTTGATACACAGACTTACTGACAGGAAGGCAAGCAGGGCTATGAGTATACACAGACTTAATTAAGCTGTGTTTCAATGTGCGCGTATATGTGCGTGAAAAATTAGGTATGTTTCTGTGTGCGAGTATAATATTATGCGTGAACTGGCAGATGTATATAGATCTGTCTGTACAGTGGATCTCGCAGGTTTCCCACAAAAAGAGGGTGAAGTGACGTCATTTTACCCCGAATCCCTGAGTTCACGAATTAAGACTATCCGTGAAAATCGCTCCTCTTGCAAATACGTTAATATGCGCATGGAAACACAGCTTACTGACGGGCATGCAGGGGGACATATTAAAAAGCAAACCTACAGGTCAAAGGATGTACAGACTAACTGACGGGGCAAGCAGGGAGACAGACTGAAAATGAGCACCTCATTTCAACTCTGTCGTCGGAGATCACATATTTTTTTGGGAGAAATTAAAAATATTATAATTAAATAATGAAATAACGTTCTGTTTCAGGCTGTCACCATTATCAACATGTTTTTATCCCAGGACCGATGTCTCAATTTTAATCATGCACCATATGTCTGTGGGAGTTTATTAATTCGCTATCAGTATAAACAGATCAGCCCTGTAGACCCCAGCCAAATTTAATTAACAAAAACTCCATGCATGTATGGTGTATCCAGACCAGCTGTCGAGTATGTTTAAACAAGATATTTCAGTTGTAGCTATATAGGGCACGTTTTAATTATCATCCGTCCAAAATCCAGTGATATGTTACTATAGGCCCCTACACGTTTATACAAATACGTAAAGTAACCAGAGCCATTAGTAGGTCTAATATTTTAATAAAATATTTTAAACAAATGATAAAATTATACAATGGAAAAAAAATAAAAGTGCGATCATTCCCCGTTTTGATTTAGTATTGTTATGTTATTCATATCTCAACAATGAATGTATGGAGCGTGTGAAGCAATGGTTGAGAGCTAGACCTTAGTTTGGGGTCCACGGGTTCCATTCAAGATTGCCGTTTTCCGCTCTGACCTCTGGTCGAGGTCTTCACTAAATGATTATTTCTCTTTACCTCACTTTGTAAGAGCGGAAGAGTACTGGTTATTTGCGGGCAGGTAAAATCAAAACGGGAAACCTCCGGCATGGTGCCTGCGATGCTTTCTTTCTTTGCATTCTCTTCGGACCGCCGGGAAAAGTTACTAGTTTATTTTTGCACACCAAGGGTTAGAAAGGAAAGATGTGAGTTGTCGGAGGGTATTTGTCTACATTCCTTATGTAATACATACGTCCTATATAATTTTTACCCAGCGTAGACTTGATGGTGGTTCCACAACTCATCTACCATTGTTTTTGTAATTTGTTAGAAAAAGAAATAATTTGAGCTGGAAAAAAGTGTAGAATAGAGAACATATCTGGTCCTCATTTTGGATGACAGGGATATATGAAATTTCACTGTGTGCATGATAGGAACCTAATGACAAGGAGGGAAAGGGATGATTCATATTATCATTAGTGGAAGAAATTTTTTTATCAATCGATACTTAAATACATACAGAAAAGAGAAGAAAATGATGGCATATACGTCTCGACGATATGTATGCCGTCACGATTCCGTGTTAATGAACTATAGGCCAATCAGGTTTATTTTGAAGCGAACACCGAGTCGTGATATATGCAGTTTGCGCAAACTGCCTCCTCAAATCAACGGCTTTAACAGGATTCCGCCAGCCTCAGGGCACAAACAAAAACTTACGGAGTGAATATCTGGTAGAAAAGGCCATGAGCATACGATGGTTCTCTTGTACGCAAGAAATAGTATCTCTTGCGCATATAATAAACATCAAGTATAAACCCGAAAATATGTCATGCTGTCTGAAACCGACATCTGTTGTGTGAGCGAGAGTGCTTGCTGGTAATGAAGAGATTTTTTAAAAAATAATATGCTTAGGAAAATTAGGTTTTTAATCCACATTTCTTATGGGGAAAAATCGTGGTTTTGGTTCAATTTTCGCTTACGCAAATGGAAGTGCAGTTTTCCTCTGAGGAGATGTCACAGCCAGCATTCTTATGACGACTGTTTATGAAAGATCAATAAATTAAAAAGGAACTCTTGCGCGTTGTCAGTCTACGTCACCCCCTCTTCTGTTACACCTTTGTATTTTAAGGGTACCCCGGACGTCGGGCTCGAAGCACGATTAGGAAATTGTGTTCAACACGGCTGCATCTGGCGCCATCTGTGAGGCTGCATCAAACTAGGGTGACAACTTGAACCACTAAGATGCCGCATTCAGATGACATTTACACTAAGGACACAGTCTTTACTTAAAGCGAACTTTCTGTTGTATTTAAATTCTACATCTCAGGGGCGGATCCAGGATTTGGGAAAGGAGGGGTCAAACCCTGGAGGACTTTTGGAAAAACCTAAAATAAGTGTCCCGAGGTCCGGAAGGGGGGGGGGGTCCAGGCGGGAAAAATTTGTCTCATACACTGAAAACCCTTAAAAAAAGTTTCCACGGCTGGAAACAAAGAATGGGTGCATCCCCTCTTTTTCGAAAATTTGGGGGGGGGGGGAAGAATAGAAATAATACAGTCTGTTTTATTTTCTATAACTCTGCATGAGTTACATATTGGTCAACCAGCACCCTCCCCCCCCCCCCGACTCGCTTGTTTACCCGTGTCAGTGGCTGACCCCCCCCCCCCCTCCTCTTTTTCTAAGATTCTGTATCCGCCCCTGGCTACCAATTCAAAAATTACAGCTATGAGGCCAAATACAGATGACCCTTTTCATGGAGACTTTTAAGCCCAATGGATGGGCCAGATAAGTTCGGAAGGGTGCAACAAGTTTGAATTTTATTTTTCAACGAAAGTAAAGTTTACTCATTGCCATTTTATTGTATATTCCACATTTTACAATGTTGACATTTTTTTTAAGCATGTACCATTCAGCAGTAATTCTTGCAGTTATTTAAGTATCATGGCACCTATCCACATGCTATAAAAAATTAAATGTACAGGAATTATAATCTCTTCTTGGAAGAAAGCAACACGAGGATGATGGTACAAATACACCTTTAAATTTCCATTTGTGATACTGTTTTCTTTTGGAGCATTCTTTTAGATTTTCATAAAGGCCTAGAGTAAGAATGTGTTGGGCAACTTCCCCACAGAGAGCATAAAAAATCCTTGTTTTATAAGCTATTAGGAGATCAGGCCAGAACAAGAATTTGAGATTTAAACAGAAACAATTTAAAAAACTAGATATTTCTTGGCACCGCAGGTGCCATAGTATCGCCAGAGAATTAATCCCCCCCCCCCCCCCTCCCCTTTAAGAATAGTCCCCCAAACTTCAGCAGCATATACTGACACCTGGCAAGCTACTTTTGTTTCTTTCATCTATCAACTTGAGAAACAATATTTCTCAACCAAATATGAGGGCCAATAAAGAGAACCACTCTAATAAAAAGGGGATGAATTTATACTATAAAAATGGTAAGGTAGGTGGCACCACCTGTCTGGTTAACAAGAAAAACTCTCAAAGATGGATGTATATGCCAAATTGGACACCAACACATTGAAGGACATCTCAGATATGAGCAAAATACAGGTAGACATCATGGCAAAACGATTGCAGATGGTGCCACCAGTCTTGCGTACAAGATGGAGGAGTCCAAGATCTATAGATATGCACGATTTCAGGCCTATAGGCCAAATCACTCCTGAGAAAAGGGCATTAATTCGTTCTACGAAAACGGGAGGGTAGGTGGCGCCACCTGTCTGGTTTACCAAAAAAATTTCCGAGATGGATGGACATGTCAAATTTCAGACCCAAACCTTAAACCACTCCAGATTTATGAGCCATTTCCACTGAAAACACATGTACAGATTGACGCCACAGCAAAACTTTTGCAGATGGCACTACCAGTCTTAGGTACAAGATGGAGGAGTCCAAGATCTATGGATATGCACAATTTCAGACCAATAGGGCAAACCACTCCTCAGAAAAGGGCATTAATTTGTTCTACGAAAACGGGAAGGTAGGTGGCGCCACCTGTCTGGTTTACGAGAAATATTTCCGAGATGGATGGACATGTCAAATTTCAGCCCCATACCTTAAACCACTCAGGAGATATGAGCAATTTTCACCCAAAACACATGTACAGATGGACGCCACGGCACCAATTGCAGATGGTGCCACCAGTCTTGAATACAAGAGGAAGGTATCCAAGGTCAATATACATGCACAATTTCAGCCCAATCTGTCAATAAGTTTAAGACTTATAATGCTCACAGTCCGGTCTATGTATAGGCATAATATCATAGAAATCTGTCCATTAGTTTTTTACTTTTAATGCTCACAGTACTGTTAAATGGCAATGATGGGGGTATTAAATGGCATGAAATCAAGAAAAGGATAACAGGTGGTGCCACCAGTTTCTGATACATGACAACACTATCTAATATCTTCGGTCAAGTTGATTTTTGGATCAATCGATGCAAGATTTCTCGAGATATTTAAGAATGTGTGATTTTCCCCCCAAAATGGACCTATTCAAGGTCAAGGTCACTTTCCTAGTAAAGGTCATGACCCCATATTAAATAGGCTTTGTCCTCTCACCCATATCTATGAACATCTCAAGTTTGGTAAAGATCTGTAAAATATTTTTTGAGTTATCGCGTCCAAACAATATCTCTGCGGCAGCAGCGCAACTGTGCCTAAACCATAGTAAATTCAGACTTTGTCTGGCGATACAATAAAGGCCAGGCTACCCTTTCTGCTTACTTATGCATATAGCTTTGGTTGATTAAAACTTCCTGGTAAATAATATTACATGGGGAGGATTTGACAGTTTTGCAAAGAGCAAAAGTCTCTTCATGAAAGAAATAAAATAACACCAGTGGCTTGGCTAGGTCATTTTTATTATCATAAAAATGTACACTGCTGGAACAAGATTTGTTTTCGTGACGACTGCATGCATCTTGAACTGATGCAGACGTTGCGTTTTTAACACTGGCTATCACAGTAGCCATCTCTTTATGGCATTCTGTATGTTACAGGTACATTCAACACTTGAGACATACAATGACACATCTGAACTTGCGATATAGCATACACAAGGCTTTGTAGCTCTCACTTTTTTTTGCATATACCTTCCACAGTGACCCACGTCACGTAAGATAGTGGTCATTTGCCTAAAGGTAAAACAAAAGCAAATAATTGTCAAAGGAGTCCGCATGCTTCACAATGCCAGCATTTCAAGTACATAAAAATTTATTCATTGTATCTTTGGGTTCTTTTATATTGGTCATTAAGCTGTAAGAATTCTGAATACATCTGCAACGTATTTACACACATACGGCCCTATTTGCAGGCCCGCTTAAAACCTTAAAGAATGGCTGTCATCTCACTTTATTACCATCAAGACCTTTACAGCCATTAAAATGTATACTTCCGCCACAATACTGCTTACTTCATGTTCCACAGAAAGTTACCCCTCACATACCCAGTGTATTGGTGAATCAATATCCATGCATTATTATTATTTCATAGAAACAATACCTCACCATGCAGGGACCAGACCCACCATTTTTAAGAATCACGTACCCCCCATGTTTTAACAATTTGTCTCATGACACATGCTTCTGGTGACATGACTACAGGTGAATAAACAATATAACAAAAATATTTTTTATTTATAAAGAAATATTTTTATACCTGTCGCTTAAAGTGCAAGTATTTCAGACATTTTTCACTGAGTTAACTGAACGGGTATGCATAGACAGATCTACAAAAATGTCCTAAATAAAATCTGCCCCTTCATAATGTGACATCATGAAAATAGTCAAATTATTCCTCCAGATCAGCTCTTCCAGCTGGTCTTATTACCTGGACTGGTAATTTCTCAAACATTGACACAAGCCATAAAATCAATATCGTCATGAGTGAACCTATCCTAGTCATCTGCAGAAAATTCTTCTTACATGTGGGCATGAGCCCAAAATGGGTTTCAGACAGAAAACCCTGTCATAATCAGACAAACCCTTTACTGATCACCTGAGCAAATGCAAACTTATCTTTCTGTATCTAAGAAATACTTTGCAACCTGTTTTATCTTCATTAGAAATATAAATTTTACATATTTCTGGTAACACAGCTATACATGAACTATTCCTGAAGATGTCATTGGTCTGGTTTTAGTTAGTGTACATTAAGCCCTTTAACTTTTTTTCAGATAAATCTTCAAGAAGAATACCAACATGTGTACACTTCACCATGTATCTCATTCATTCCAAGAAATGACATTGTGTTTATTTTTTTATAAATGTCACCAACATGTCCTTAAATCCATGCACCATATAATCAATTCACTATACTGGAATCTTTCTTAATGCCATTCTCCAGATATTTAATAAAGTGGGGTTGAAAATGTTTTGTGCTTGTTTCTGCAACATGTACAACACACAGAGGCCAAATGCTGCAAGAACACGCCCAAACCCATTAGAACTTATTGCAATCCAGGTTTGAACAGCGATACTTTGTGACCTAGACTTGAGGACAGTGATTTTCTCAATATTCCTAAGAGAAAAGCACACAATCTGTATCATTTTCAGTAATGTCTGCATGAATGCGTTAGCTTGTGCCCATTCAACTTGTATCAAGCATGCTTGCAGCGACCCCATGATTAGAGCAACTCCTTTCCTGGTCTGTTAAATACTGAACAGATTGTCAGCAGTTGGGTATAAATTAACCCTTTAGTGATACAAGCTAAGGCTTGCTGGTGATGGTAAGATGAGGAAGATAGAAGGAAAGGAAGATAGAAGGAAGGAAGCGAGGAGAGTGAGGATGAGCGCAAGCAGTTCAAAGGAGGAGTTTCCCCCTGCCCCTCTTTTTCTTTCAGAGACATTACACACCAAAAGAACAGGAAAAATGTGTCATGACATCTTACAAGTTTCATACATCAGTTCAACAGGGGTATAGGTGGTTTTGTTTCCAACATGACCATCAGGTGGCACTGTAGCACAGAGCATGCTCACCATTAACAAACAGTACGTTCAGTTCTTTACATGTGAAAGAAAAATGCACAGACGAGGTGGGAAATTCTGAGGGACAATTATGTCATCTTCATATGGTGTTGACCCTAATTCCATACATGACAAGAAATGGCAGTCATAAACCATGAAACAGAGTGAGATAGGGTGTTCCTTTGAATGCCTCAGAGGCAAATCTTTCTTGTGATGGCTGTTATGTTGTAAGCATTAATTTACGGGTATTTGTGTGTATATGTGTGTGTGTATGAGAGGATAGTGTTCATTTCTGTGCACAGTCTTTTTGGCCTGCTTGCTTTGATACGGCTGGGTCTGAGCGGAGTCTGCTTGGCGAGAAGGAGGGTGGAGGAGTGTGGAAGATCTGTCAGATTAGAGTCGTGTCGTGCATTTGGGTCGTCCTTTACTGCTGCACCTTAAGCACCTTACCAATGGCAATCGTTCGACCTGAAACAGAATATGACACCAATTAGTTCATCTCACCTGATCACTCATGCTAACACCTGTATTTATATAGCACCTATTCTCAGATAGTCAGACTCACAGCACAATTCACACACACACACACACACACACAAATTTCATGGAAACCTACCAGTACTCCATTTGCCTCTCCCTAAGCCCACATTCTGTCTCACCTTCTCCTACTTGTTTATCAATTGTAACAGACTTAAGAAAAACAAATGATACATATTAATGACCAAAGGCTCGCCAAAAGGAATAAGTTTTGAAATAGATTTTAAATGATGAAATAGAAAGGAGTTTTTTTAAAGTGCAGTAGGTAAGCGAATTCCAATCTTTTGCGGCTAAGAAATAGAAGGAACATTCACCGACTTTCATATTCCACACTGCATATGCAAAGGCTGATAGGTTATTAATTATTCAGACACGTAAAAACAAGTCAGTGGAATTTAATTTACATGAAAATCCATCAGTATAACCTACCTTAAATATTGTAATGACAGTGTTAGACACACAACTGGAGACAATTGCTCAGTGGGGGGTTAGGAAGGGGACTAAACCACTAAATCTGTAAAATGACAATTTTATGAGCCTATAGGTGGTCACATGTGGAGGGGGAGGGGGTGTGTGTGTTTGCACCTGTTCTGGTTGCCTTTTAGTCAGCAAGGCTGATCAAGGACAGTATAGGATTAGCAGAAGCAGATGACAGATCATAATGATGCTGTGCCCAGGCAAAACAGTAAAACCTGTCCATTAAGACCTTCACAGGTGGTCTTACTAGACAGGCAAGTTATCTCCAATGTGAATGCTTTTGGTTCAATCAATGGGTCTTAATAAGATAGGTGGTCTTATTAGACAGGTGGTCTTTCAGACAGGTTTAACTGTTCTTAAAAGTTGAGCAGACTTCTGGTTGAAAAGATAATCTTGTTAATGGATACAGACAAAAGGGACATCAAAACAGCCAAGCAGACTGAGAAAGTTGGAAATAATGTGAATCAGGACTTACCTTCATCTCGGAGTGTGAATCTGCCCATTTGTGGGAATTCTTTAAATGGCTCAAGGCATATGATTCCACCCATCACCTCGAATCTGACGATGGCTATTTGGTCCTGTTTGATGAATCGTGGCCTGAGTTGACTCTTGTCACCGGTTTTCTTATCTATCAAACAGATCAAGGCCTGAAAACAAAACACACATATATTAACCTTAATCAGTGCATTCCCAGAGTGAAAGACATCAAAACCATACGTCACAGGAAATGGGATGTTTTATTGAACTGGTAATGACTCTTGCCTTGTAAACCAAACATCACAGAATCTGACTAACCAGTACATAATGATTATAATTGTTGAAAATATTTACTTTAGTGCAACTGGAACCAAATATATTGGTTATTTCAATGAGTAGAAACCATAAAATCTGGAAGTGTGACCAAAAAATTATAAAAACAGTGACTGTAACATGGAGATATTTGGCCTATCACATTTGTAATGTGAAGCTACTTCAGTGGTTTTAAATCACTTAGGGTGCAACTTGTGTTAAAATTGACAACTGCAACTTCCACAAATGAGGTCTTTTACCATGACATACAGGGCCACATAATGCAAGCATGTGTATTCACAGAGACCATATAGCTACCAAACACTTGCAAAACCAACCACATACATAGCAATTATTACCCCAAAACATCCAGAGCATTTGATGGTAAATCAGTTTTAACAGAAGAAAAATCGGAACCTTAATAGTGACTTCCTCAGCACATGTGTGGATATGCATCACCGCACTGTATCCCGCACAGATAATGGACTTGTGCTCCAATATCACAATCTGAAATAAAAAAACCCAACATGTTAACATCACCATTCACAGACCAACATTTTTATGTAATCATTAACCAGAAGGTATAAGGATCTTAAAATCGCTGAAACCCAGATTTTTTTTTCAAAATACATCCTGCAACATCCAGGTTCCAGTGTGTATGCCAAATGGCAGCCCCCATGAGCTGTTTTGAGAAAATAGGAGAAATAAACCTGTCACGGTTTAACAAGGGTGTGGGGATGCTACACATGATTTAGGTAAAGGACAGGCTCCAGACATGAATCTGTTGAGTGTTTGGTGGCAAGGGGACTTTTTTTGGACCATGCTCATATCCTCAAATTATAGTTTGATACCTGTACAACTGCTTCCCACTGTATGTTGGATATATTTTAAGTCAATTTAGGAAAGAGAGCCTTCAATGCCAGAAGTATTACTACTGTGCCAGGGGGGGGGGGCAATATTTTCATCCACTTAAATATTGATTTGTACAGAGACATTCTTTAAATTAATAACATGTAGTGTTGAAATTCAGAATTTAACAGATTGAAACCTTGTGTTCCTGCTGTGAAATTTAAATCAAATGTATTTACAGGAAAAAAAAAATGTGCCATGGTCAAAGATGGGCAAAATTTAAGATACTGATTTTATATTTATGCTTATGATTAAATTTTTTTTTACAAAATTCATCTGATTTTGGGTTAAGAATTGAATCTAGATTAAATGAATTTATATCCCTGAAAAAAAGTCTCTTGCTTCATCAATTATCATGTTAAATGAGGTAATATTTTTCCCGATTTTTCACATAGGGCATTCTGTTTAGGCCCATAACTTCATAAATTACTTAATACTGACCTAATTTCTGTCCTGTACATAGGAACCATACATGGGAATATTTTCAGTAAATATGGTGAAAAACAGATGAAAGGTTTTGATATTAGGCAGTCCTCAGGTGTGTTAATAGGTTTTTAATGGAAAATTGAGGTTTTTCCTTAATTTCTTGAATCAACAAAGTCACAGTGACCCAGTTTTTGGTTTGGTTGGAGATCTTGGGGGACATCTAACAGTATGACAAATTTTGGATTTGTAGGTCTAACTGTTTCAAATGGTGCCAGTCTAAGGAACGGACAATGGACCATAACTATAGCTCACATGAAATAGTCAGCTGAGCTAACAATAACCTGTACCCTAAGATGATGATAAGATGGAATATAAGGCAATTGTTACATACCAATATATAGGCAGCAAAGAATAATATCCCTTGCAAGTACTAACAAGAACTGGAATATGGACAACTTGGGCCCTCATACATACTTCAGTAAAATAAGGCTTAACAAAACCATGCGACACAGCCTGCCTCAGTCTGACGTGCTTTCTCAGCATCACTAGCTAAGCCAGGGATAACTTTTGTCATCATTGGCAGGATATGGTTGCCTTAAATTTTTCTGCCTTTATCACAAACCAAGCAGGGTAAGGTGGGTACTGTATGTACAACGGCTTGCCATTGCATTTTGGAAATATTTCAAGTCAAGCAAGGATCCTGAAATGACAGAAGTAATACTAATGACAGGAGGAGGGTAACTACCGATAATGCTGTGGAGGTGGAGTATTTGGTCCAGGTACTGGGGCAATTTAAAGGCTAGAAATTGTGTTTTCACACTTTCGGAAAGGAATAAGGAACATATGAAACTAGAATACTTATATTGAGTAGCTAAATATTATAATCTCAAGGCAAAAGTTTCAGACACTTATTACTGGTTTGTACATCAGAGACAATCTATACAAAAGTAATGAATTAAATGTGATGTTGAACAGTACTGTTTAATTTTAATCCCTAGTAATAACACTACAAGTATAAAGCTATAAAATGTAATATGATTTGAATCAGTCACAGTTACCTGTGCATCAAAGATTTTGCCTGTCTGACATAAACTTTCTGATGGGCACAACACGAAGCCAGACATCACATCCTGAAAAACAAACACATGATCAGTTATAACGAGGTTTGTCCATGTGGCTGTGTATGCTTTAACAGTGTTAACATTGAATATTTCTATTAGTAAATATACTGTTAGGGCACACTAGCCCTAAAAAACATACATGTGATTAGTCATAAGATGTGTTTTTCCCACCTGTCTACAATAAAACTGTGCATGCTTAAAAAATGTTAAAATTACATGCTAATGGTTACTAAACTGTTATGGCCTATTTCTAGATAGAACTTAAAATGCCAGAGATGTTTCTCATAATTGTTGCTGTAACCCATTTTACTTATGCAGTTTATATGGTTATATTAAAAGAGAGGTAAATAAGACGAGACTGATCTGTTAAACCCCGCAACTGGATAGCGTTGGGAATGCCAGAGATGTTTATTATAATAGCTGCAATTTTACTTTGGCAGTACACATGCTTAAATAAAAGAAAGGTACATTAAATGCGATTTCAATACAATCTGAGTGTTCCTACCTCTTCTTCCACATTTTTTAATTTGACTTTGATATTTTCTCCCGGATGTGCAGTTTCTGTCTCCTCCTCATCTGACCACAACTGCATTACTTCCACTTGAACCTGTTAGTAAAAGGTACAATAATTTAACCATTCTGACATGGGCCACTGGAGAATTAGTTAACCTGCAAGTAAAAGGTACATTTATTAACTGTTCGACAGGAGACACTGGAGTGTTACTGAAGAACAGGTTATTTTCACAAAAATCAAATATGGACCGATCTTTCACGTTATTTTTGCAAATCACCTGGGACTTTTTTTTACTATATTTGAAATTTTAAAGAAAATTATTGCTCTTGTGAACACAAAGTCTGAGTAGGGATGAATTGTTAAGTAAGCAGAGCCCAGCACTGTTAGCAGGAACTGCCCTTGCATGGAGGTCCCTGCATAATTTGAGTACAAATTATGCTCTCCCGGTTAACTACTTAAAAGAGTGAATCTAATTATTGGCTTGAATCAACGGGCAATGAAAATATATTAAAGGATGTGGTGTCCTCAACATGGACTGTTACCTGCTTCAGTCTGACGTGCTGTTTCAGCAGAATATATCAGCCAGGGATAACTTTGTCATCATCAGCAGGAAATAATTTAGAAATACTGAGAGATAAGAGACTTGAGAGATTGTACACAACAGTGAGGAAATGCCTCAATATTTCATTAACCTGATAAGGTTCATAAGTTTTCATACTGAGTCACAGAATGAAGCTAGTAAAACTATGCCAGCATAGAATCATATATAATAATTACATCTTAAAATTTCATTAAAATGGAAAGCAATGATACACAACCCCACACAGCCTTCCCTAAGACCTTTGGAAGTGCGAGATGTGTTTACATTAGTTCCCTGGTCATTTCTCCGTGCACTGAATAGATAGGAACAGCTTGTGAACTGCATCTACCCATTCTGAATCATAAACACCTGACATTTCTTTTTGATATTTCTATCTTAATTTTACATTCTGTGGTTACTGGGAAAATATAAATCAATGTGACCACAAATCTACAGCAGTTCTGTTTCAATGTATCTAGTGCTGAATGTAGAGCTAGGAATCTGATCCATAATTTGTAATTAATTAATTGGAGCTTTTGGACACCCATTTTTGATTAATAATCAATCATTTTACATGACAGTTGGACAGTATGGGGGACTGCTTACATTCACGCTGCTTCCAACTTGGAAGCGAGGAAAGAACTACAATTTAATTTTTTTAACTTGTGAATTCTAGAATCTGCATTCTAGATCATCTTACAGGAACCCTTAGATACAGAGAGACCGACCTTGAATATTATTTTCATGTGGAAATGGGCAATATTCCAGCACAAATCTATGAAATTTGGTGGACCAATTCTCGAGGATAAAAACTGATTTTCAAAACATCGATTCGATTAATTGATAATCGGTGATAATCGCGGAGCTCTAGCTGAATGCTTACCTTATTTGGCATTAGCATAAGAGTTGACCCTTTAAGCACCATACCAGATTCTACCTTTCCCAAAACTATGGTACCCATGTCCTGAAAAATATAAAAAGTTCAATTATGACAGAAATAGTGCCAAAATCCATTAATATTCTTGCTCCTAATTACATCTGACAACATTCTGCATTGTCAGTCTGTATTTTAAAACAATAACCAGATTCTAAGATGATCAGATGGAACATAAGATAATGGTTACACGACCTGTGCAACATATGCCCAGCAATACATGTCTCCCTGTACGATCTAACATAATTGTGCTCTAATACATACTTCAGTAAAATAAGGCTTTAAGCAACCATGTGACACAGCCTGCCTCAGTCTGACGTGCTTTCTCAGCATCACTAGCTAAGCCAGGGATAACTTTTGTCATCATTGGCAGGATATGGTTGTCTTTAATTTCACTATTTCTCACAAACTCACTGGGGTACGATGCTGAGCTCAGGTTTCTGCCACTGAGTGCCGATTATAAGAAAAGGTGTTTATTTCAGAGCTAAAATCCCAAGTTCTGTAAACTAAACATGGGCTAACAGTGCCTTCAACACATATGATGACATTTCCACATAGGCCATTGATTTCTGTTATTTACCTACAGGTTAAATTGCAGCCAGTGTAAATATCATGTAATCTACACTGAAAGCATTCAACTGAAGTTTGTGCCACACCATGAAGAGAACTAAAACCTACTGATCTTTAGGCAAAATTTTAGGTCTAAAACCTACTGATCTTTAGGCAAAATTTTAGGTCTGTAGCTTTAATATTTATGAAACTTTCCAATAATGGATAGTCTGGATGGGAGTACAGACTAAGGGTCCTTGTAACAGCTCAGGCACTGAACTTTTTACTGAACTGGGAAACTTTATATAAAGTAAGTCTAGTCAAGACATTAATACTTCACATGTCTGTGTCAATTTTCAAGCAACAGCTACCGAGCAATAATTGCCAAGTTTCCTGCTCTGTACTGAAATTTCTTAACTCTTTTCTGTCTGCCACTTGGCTACAAATGCAGTTTTTTAACTGTTTTTTTTTATACCAGGAAAGTCAATTTTTATGTTTATAATACTCACCTTGTATTTGTCTACAATTGGTACTCGGACTGGGCCTTCTGCCATTCTGGTAATGGGTGGTAGAGCGTCTAAATAATTTATCAATGATGGACCCCTAAAATAAAACACACATTTTCTCAAAATTAGGTGCCAGTATTTTTTCTTCACATCAAAACTAATAATTATGAATTAGCGATCCGAACTATATATTTACAGTTAATAAGTTGCCACAGTCTCACAGTCTGAATAATCAGATTACAAAACATGTTTCAGCATGTGAGGTGTTTCAGGACAATGTGGAGACTGCTTCAGTCTGACGTGCTGTATCAGCAGCTTGTACAAAGCCAGGGATAACTTCAGTCAACATTAGCAGTGGTTAAAGTCCAAACGTCCAATGGTCAAAAAGAACACACTGATTCAGTGGTACTTCTATGACCTTATGCTTTAATGAGCTTCTATAAATATCAACTTGGCTTTGCCATTTAATGAGGTAATTTAAAATTTAGAAATGTAAATACTGATGTAGCATCATATTGACCCTCTGGCATTACGACCAGATTACTGGCGCCAGAGTGTCATGACATCTACGTCTGAGGAATGCATTATTAGGCCTTATGAAGATGCAAATATTTCCGTCATTTCTGACAACGCTTCATGGGCTAAAGGTACACTGTCAATCAACATAAACCAGACCATTCGTTAGCATTTTTTGTGTACTTTCTAATAATACCAAATATGAGCGAGAAAAGTTCTTGTTCAACCCAGCACATTGGTAAACCCCTTGGCATGTTTGTTGAATTTATGACCGCATGAACACAAGCATGGCTTGCACAGGTTACAGGATGCAGGCAACTTGCAGGCGACACAGGAAATGACCCGTGTCCATGGAGACTGTTTCAGTTTGGGTTGCGAGCTCACATATAGAATATTGTGTTTATTCATCATTCTAAGCATAACATTGAAATTATGGGCCATTTACCACGATATGAATGCAACCAGATGCAAGACCACTGCGATACATTCCTCCATATTACTAGTATCACGACTCGAGTAGGCTTACCAGCCCAATTATCTGATTGCCTACTGAGTCAGGTTGTCACGGCTAATATTGATGAACACTGATTTATTAAAACTGAGAAATTAATACTTTATGGTAATTCTGCTTTGAAATGGGACACCCTAGGGAAAGGCTGTGATCAAGAGAGCTATTTTACATGATAATTAATTCCAATTCAAAACAGAAGAGACACTGGAAGTCATATTCTCTTAATGTCACAATAACTACCACAGAACCAAATTCATTTACTATCTAGTAATAAATTAATAACATCACTTGCAAGTGACCTTTGCTGATCATTTAACTCCTTCACTACTTTAAGCTTTGATGAAAAATTGTTTAGTTGCCTTTTTCTAAATCCAGAGTCGGGTAAATAATGATACAGTGAAACCTGTGTTGTGAGATCACTTATAAGACTGGCCAAAAGTGGTCTTAATTCACAAGTGGTGGTATTAGACAGGTCAGTTATAACCAATGTGAATGCCTTTAGTTCACCTTTGGGTGTTCTTAATACACAGGGGGTCTTTGAGAGAGGTTTCACTGCACAAAGCACCATGTCAGCACAGCATCACATGAACAAGGAAGTGTTTGATACTTACGAGTACCACTGACACAAGTCTGGTCGAGGGTCTTTGAGGAAAGCTCCTGTTAATCCAGATACTGGGATCCAGAATATGTCGTTCTTGGGGTTGAAGCCAACTTTCTTTAGATAAGGTGTGAGTTTGTCTCTGATTTCTGAAAATCTGAAATGTCATAAACTATGAATATTAACCAGTAAAACTTTGTAGCAATGAATCTTGGCTGCTAGCTAATTTAAATGTCTACTACCATGGAATTAATTCAATGGTCTTGATTACTGATCTATGGTACAGACATCTGGGTATCGGGTGAAAATCCCCTTGTTTCTACTGCCAAATTTAGTCACTGTTTGACCTTTATATAAATGCAGCTAGTATTTATAGCTATAGATTTTGGCATGGCCTTTTTCACCATCTGGATAATTCACACAGACTTCAGCTGTTCAAATGTAACAAAAGAAACAACATTCAAATGGACTGCCTATTATAAACTGATAGCCAGAAACTGTAATTGATCATAGTTTGTACTTATTTTGGCTCTTGTATCTGATGCTCTGAATTTGAACTTGTATTTGAAAATAGAAGAATTTATGTATATTTACTGCATACTATATTGCCTATTTGACTTCAACCTGTTAAAGGTTTCAATCTTACAAGTAAATTTGCCTTGAAATGTTGGCAAATTTTACATTATCATCTCAGGTGTTAAATTCAGATTTCATGAAGCAGTATTGCATCTAATATTGGAATTCATCCCAATTTAAAGTTGAGAAGATGGCTTATATCTTCTTATATTAGAATTACATAACCCATCTTAATTTACACTTGGGTAAATATATTCTTATATTACATGCCAGAATTACCACCTAATCATCTTAATGCACTGAAATATCTGTAGGTAAGATGATTTCATGAGTCACCCATCAAAACCCATTTCTGTTCAGATCAATATATAATTGTGGAGAATTAATTCTGAAACATATATTTGAACATGAGTTTAAATCCATTAGTTTTCAATGTATCTTTACAAAATTTTTAACATTTTCTAAAGATGCATTTTGCTTAAGATAATGGAATTCCTTGAAATTAAAATAAATATGAAAAACATGTTTGACCCAACACATCCAAGAATATCTAGCCAAATCAGCAGATGAATTTGTTGACTTAAAGTTGCCCTGATTAGCCCTCTGTGGGCCAAAGAGTAAAACTGATCTTATCTAGCTTCAAATACCTTAGTTGAATAGAAGTTATAAATTTATACAACATAATTACCTGCCCTCGTCCCAGTTTACTGTGGGGTCATCCATTTTGTTTACTGCTACAACCAGCTGTTTTACTCCTGCAGTTTTCACTAACATAGCATGTTCCCTTGTTTGGCCTCCTCGCTCAAAGCCTGTCTCAAATTCTCCTCGCCGTGCGGAAATCACCTGTAAAGACAGACCATGAAATATAAAATGGCTCAAATAAAGGTTTATAGCAAATTTTAATTTTTGACAGTTATTATGCAGCTTTGGCTTGAAAGGTGACATCAAAGATTTTACAAGCTTATGGTTTTGGGATTAATCATGCTCAATATCTTATTTTGAACACTAATGGAATATTTTCACATGTGTGTACCTGACAATGATCTTTCCTCTTAGGTTATATATTCATTGCAGCATGGACAAAAACATGGCTGGTCAGAACTTACAATATATGGGCAAACTGTTTACACATTTCATCAAGTACTGTTTTCAGGTTTATATATTTCATTCTAATACTTTACTCTGAATTTTTCCCCCACTATTTATACAAATGTGGACTGCCTAAATTTACTCTGATAATCAATTTATTAACATTCTACTTTAATTTCCATTTAATTTTTATCTTCAATGTTGCATTAATAAGGAAAAAAAATCAAGAACCTTCATAAATAATACGTGCAATTGTGAATTAACATCAGCTAATCACCTGTTGAAGAAATTTAAATTAAAAAAAGGTTTTAGTGTTTTTTTTCAAGTAATGTTTCTTATGGAATAATAATAAAATTAAAATACACACCAGTACTGCAATGTCTGCTTGAGATGCTCCTCCAATCATGTTTGGTACGAAGCTTCGATGCCCCGGTGCGTCCAGGATCGCAAAATGTTTGCTCTCTGTTTCAAAGTATGCCCGCCCAACCTCCACTGTTTTACCTTTGTCACGCTCCTCTAAGTTTGTGTCAAGTGCCCAAGATAAATACCTGAGAAAATAAAACAACATAAACATCAGTTTAAAATTATTTCTGGTTTTATATTACATTTTATTCCAACTAACAATTTATTCCAGCTAACATAGGCAAGATATTATTTCATTCAAATATTCATTAGTAAGAGTTAAAATCGAATTCACCTGACCTAGGATTTTCATCTTTGGATAATTTAAGGGACTGTCTTGTATCCATTTACTTATAGAATTCTGATGCCAACAATATTACAGAACACACAACACTGGTCCACTTTGGTGTTATCCATTTCTACTAAAGTTCAAAACAGATGAACCAAATTACTGTAAATTGTTAGTAGGTGAAGGAACTTCTCATTCAAATTAGTTCATTTTCTGTGTCACTTAATTTGAAGAGAGGTCATTTACCAGCTCTCTCTGTTTTTTTCTTTTGCTTCTCTTTCATATTTTTCCAGCGTCCTCTTGTCAACCATACCTGTTAGATACCTAGGGGAAAAAAAGGGAAACTTTCATTGTAAATAATCATATAATCATCTCCCCTCCAAACAGACAATAACAGCTTTGATTGCAAAAATCACTTTATTCCTGTCTTTCCTTATACAGTAACTGATGCCTCACTTAAAATATGAATATTATAGTTTTATGATTACTGGATCATGTGGCCCACCAACACCTGATAGACATGGTAGCAGAAAACAAAAATAATGCCTTAATGGCTTGATAAGGCAGCCAAGGCTTCTAAGATATATGTGTACAACACACTGGCTACCAAGAATCATACAATAATTTGACGATTTGGGCGGGGTCCAAAAAGCGTTATTGTGCTTTAAACTTTGCCAAAATAAGTCCGCTTTCCACCAAACACTCTGCTGATAGATTCTTGCCTGAAGTTTTATTTCTCCCAGTTCAGCAAAACTGCTCATGGGAGTTGCCATTTTGCATACACACTAAAACCCTGATTTCACAGGTGGCATGTCCAAATTATGAGGATACTGCAAGTCAATTTTATTCGTAAATTTTGGCACAAGTACAAGTAGAGAAGAACTAAGGACATGCAACTTTAGATACAACAGGAATGTCATACTTACATAATGTGTCCTCCAATGGTGGATTTCCCTGCATCTGTAATTAGAGGAGACAATTACATTAACTGCTGTAAATGATTAGAAATGTAGAATCCAGGTCTTTCCAATTACTTTTAAATTTTAATTGCCCACTGAAAGGCACTTATTTTTGTGGCCACTTACATTTCTTCAATGAGAGTGCAGTGATTTTATACTAATTTGTATATACACAAGTTTCAAACAAGGCTGATAATGAGGCCAACATTTCATTGTGCTTGAAGCCTACTAAACAGTTTTTTAGCCATCAGCAAATCTACAAGCATTACTTTATGCTATTACATAAATCAAATATGGTTCAAAGAAATTAATATTTTTAACATTCCAAGCTCTGATAGCTACTCAAGTTTAATGGTAACCTTGGCAGATATGTTCATGTGAAAAAAGCATGTTTTTCACCTCTTATGGCAGGGCTCAACATTAACAGTTAACTGCATGCCCCGAGCACATAAATGGTGCTGCTGCAACCATAACTGGGCTCCCACTTGGTTCAACATAAACCTTAATTAAAAGGCCTGAATCTTGACAAATCTTCAGTTAGCCATTTTCTTCATCAGAGAAATGAAATTATTGCAAAACCTCTATCCTAAACTAGACATTTCTTGGCACCGCAGGTGCCAGAGTATCCCCAGACATAGTAGCCCCCCCCCCACTTTAAGAATAGACCCCCATTTTTAGCAGCATATACTGACACTTGGCATATTTATTGTTTCTTCCATCTAACAATCCACAATCTTGTTGAAGATGTTGGTCCTGTGACCTTGATCTTTTTAAAGATGTGTCCTGTGACCTTGACCTTTGACCCCAAAATCAATTTTGGTCTTGCTTTTCCAATGGGACATATGCAAGTCAAGTTTGAAATCTATACATCCATAAAAGCAGGAATTATCATCCAGAAACTAATTTTTGGACAGATGGCTCCTGTGACCTTCACCTTTGACCTTGTGACCTCAAAATTGATAGTGTTCTTCCTCTCTTGGCAGGAGAACTATATGTGCAAGATGAAAGATCTGAGATGAAATGTTTGGCTGAAAATGCATCCTCATCTTTTAAAAGATGTGTCCAGTGACCTTGACCTTTGACCTCATGACCCCAAAATCAATTTTGGTCTTGCTCTTCCAATGGGACATATACAAGTCAAGTTTGAAATCCATACATCAATAAAAGCAGGAATTATCATCCAGAAACTAATTTTTGGACAGATGGCTCCTGTGATCTTCACCTTTGACCTTGTGACCTCAAAATTGATAGGGGTCTTCCACTCTTGGCAGGTGAACTATATGTCCAAGATGAAAGATCTGAGATGAATTGTTTGGCTGAAAATGCATCCACAATCTTTTTTAAGAGGTTTCCTGTGACCTTGACCTTTGACCTCATGACCCCAAAATCAATTCGGGTCTTACTTTTCCAATGGGTCAAATACAAGTCAAGTTTGAAATCCATACATCAATAAAAGAAGGAATTATCATCCAGAAACTAATTTTTGGACAGATGGCTCCTGTGACCCTTCACCTTTGACCTTGTGACCTCAAAATTGATAGGGTTCTTCCACTCTTGGCAGGTAAACTATATGTGCAAGATGAAAGATCTGAGATGAATTGTTTGGCTGAAAATGCATCCACAATCTTTTTAAAGATGTGTCCTGTGACCTTGACCTTTGACCTCATGACCCCAAAATCAATTTGGGTCTTGCTTTTCCAATGGGACATATACAAGTCAAGTTTGAAATCCATACATCAATAAAAGCAGGAATTATCATCCAGAAACTAATTTTTGGACAGATGGCTCCTGTGATCTTCACCTTTGACCTTGTGACCTCAAAATTGATAGGGTTCTTCCTCTGTTGGCAGGTGAACTATATGTGCAAGATGAAAGATCTGAGATGAAATGTTTTGCTGAAAATGCATCCACAATCTTTTTAAAGATGTGTCCTGTGACCTTGACCTTTAACCTCATGACCCCAAAATCAATTTGGGTCTTGCTTTTCCAATGGGACATATACAAGTCAAGTTTGAAATCCATACATCAATAAAAGCAGGAATTATCATCCAGAAACTAATTTTTGGACAGATGGCTCCTGTGATCTTCACCTTTGACCTTGTGACCTCAAAACTGATAGGGGTCTTCCTCTTTTGGCAGATGACTTATATGTGCAAGATGAAAGGTCTGAGATGAAATGTTTGGCTGAAAATGCATCCACAATCTTTATAAAGATGTGTCCTGTGACCTTGACCTTTGACCTCATGACCCCAAAATCAATTGGAGTCTTGCTTTTTCAATGGGACATATATAAGTTAAGTTTGAAATCAATACATCGATAAAAGCAGGAATTATCATCCAGAAACTAATTTTTGGACAGATAGCTCCTGTGGCCTTGACCTTTGACCTTGTGACCCCAAATGGATCATCCACAATTAGCAAGTGAGCTATATATTCAAGATGGAAGACCTAGGATGAAAGTTTGGCTAAAAATGCATCCACAGTATCTTTTAAAATGCCAGTCCAGTGACCTTGACCTTTGACCTCATGACACTAGAACCTATAGGGTTCTTACTTTAGTGGTGGGCCATACATAAGTCATGTTTGAAACCCATATGGCTATCAACACTGGAGATATCATAAGAGGTGTGTGATTTTCACCATATATGGCAATATTCAAGGTCAAGGCCACTATCATAGGAAAGGTCATGACCCCAATTTAAATAAACATCATCCCATAACCCATACCTATGTATATGCATTATATAAAAGGAATCTGTCCATTAGTTTTTGACTTATAATGCTCACAGTACTGTAAGGTGGCAATTTTGGGGGTATTAAACGACACGATAACAAGTAAAGAATAATAGGTGGCGCCACCAGTTTCTGGAACATGACAACCCTATCCATTATCTTCCATCAACTTGATTTTGGGATAAATCCATGCAAGATTTCTTGAGATATTAAAGAATTTGTGTGATTTTCCCCAAAATTGGACCTATTCAAGGTCAAGGACACTCTCCTAGTAAAGGTCATGACCTCATTTTAAATAGGCGTTGTCCTCTTACCCATATCTATACATATACCAAGTTTGGTAAAGTTCCGTGAAATATTTTTTGGGTTATCGCGCCAACAAGATTTACATGCGGCGGCGGAGGCGGGACCGGTATGAAAACATAGTATCCCCTGACTTTGTCTGGGGATACAATTACTTGCATGTTTATCTGTACAAAAACTTAGAGAAATATTATTGACAAACATTTGAACATGTTTATAGCTACAAAATATTCATATGGAATATAGTGTGCACTTTTGATCACTGATTTTTGTGGAAGCAGAAATTCATTAAGGGAATGTAAAATCTGTATGTTACTTGTAGGGCAAGTACTTTCAAAAGTTAATGCCAAGCCCTGAATGGACACAGAACAACAATGATACTATACTAACCGACATGACCAATGAACACAATGTTGAGGTGAGCTTTCTTGATGGCCAGCTCATCCGGGGGCCTTCGCTTGGTGGTAGTAGTAGCGACCTCAGCCGCTGCCCCTCCCCCACCATCATCGTCTGCTTCAGGGGATTCTGTTTCGTCATCTTTGTCTGCCCAATCATCTGTAAAAAAAAAAATAAAATGGGTTAAAGCATTTACTTCACAATGACCTCTACTTCAGACAGCCGACACTGCAAATGCAAGGAAACAATTTCAGTTACTAGTAAATTGAATAATGATCAGTTTCTTTCATCAAATATCAAAATCTAATAAATTTTTAAGTCATAGAATATAAGAAATTAAATTAACATCATTCAGTTGTTTTTTTAGTAATGAGATGTCAAAATATTTTGATACGGGCAAGTGAATGTTCCAAAAGTGTGTCATTTAATGAACAGTTTCACAAACGGTACACTTTTTGGGAGCAATGGAACACTGAATGGGGTATACAACATCATAATGTCTCCATAAGGTTCATCCTTTCTGTGGACACTAGTCTCACTGGCTTATTTAAAGTTGATTTTCCAAAGTAGAAGAAAACAAAGAAAGTTGTGCTTACCTGGAGCATCATCACCGTCCATTCTGCTGTCATTAACTGTAACAGAAACAAACAAGAAGGGTAAACTGCTCATATCATAATGGTTTATTAACTTCATCGGCGTCTAGGGCTAAAAAAGTTTGTTAGAATGGACACTTATTTGGTCTTTTTTATTTGAATTTAAAAATACAAAGTATAATGAAATCATGTTTTTATATTAGCATAATAAAATGTGGGAACCCCACTGAATTACAAATTTAAATACAGCAACATTTATCGGTACAAAATATCATGTCAACATGATAGCTCCGTTCAAGTTTGTATTCCCAAACATGAAGGGAAAGAAGGGGTACCTTAACAAGTAATGGGCACTTCTCTTAATCAATGATTATACTGGACAGGATAAAACTTCTTGTGTGTGAAATATATACAGTATGTTTCATCTGAAAGTTATATTTCTATCAGCAGCATCATATATGCAGACTTGAATCCTGTACCTGCTATGTTCCTGTAGCAATGCATATAAAATTCTTTTGAACATCCACAGATGCAGGTTATTTCTACTGAATGAATATCATTTGTTGCCATGCTGAGTCACCAAAAAATATTCCCAGTGTTATCATAAATGCAAGAAAATTTTTCATGGAACATGGTTTGTAATTACAGAGAATCATAACTGCCATCCACCCCCCCCCCCCCCCCCAAGTATGGGAAGGCAGACTTTAACAACACTTTTTGGGGAACTTCCAAGGTTGGTTCCATTAAATCAGTGATTAAACATTAGTATTTACAGCTTTAAATGAGGTAAGTATTCTGTAACAGTTAGCTCTAAGTATACAAGTTTAATACTTCTAAATACAACAACAGGCATGAAGAAAATAACAGCACTAGATCGCACAGAAGGTTTCCTGTTATGTTTACACCATTTTTAGCACAAATTAAACAGGAAATCCTGGTTACCTTACACAGGAATTTATATTACAAGCCTTAACATTCCTGGGAGAGTTTCAACACCATCAGCATAAAAGAGTTTTAAAAATTCCTCTTTTAACATGCAAACATAGGTGACCAATACTGTATCTTAAAAGCTTTCTGATTAAAGTCAACAAAAAATAGACACAAAATTCAAGACCTCATTGGTGGCTAAAAGTGACTGGGGTCATGAAGGTCATCAATTATGGGCCAAGGTTTTCAAAACTGTTTCCTTGTAGCCTTATTGGATTCCTAATGGTTCCTAAATTGGATTGCACATCTCCCATAGAGACCAATTTTCAATAACACTTTAACAGCAATCACTTAACCAGTACTTGAGAAAAAGGAATGATTATTTCTTAAACCTGATCACAATGGAGCATCGACCTCAGCAGGGCCCAAATAAAACAAAATGGACTCCGCTGGCGTATTTTTCCAATCTATGGAATGTGACACTGGTCCTATTTACTTGCTTATGTGCAAGGTTATGCCATTCTTCTTCAACAACTTAAAATATTTATGTTATATCCCAAACAGCATGTGAAGTCTGTATTCATGCACTGAGCAAATAAAAAATTTAAATTCTGTTTCTTTTCCAGATATCTGCAAATCTCCAATCATGCATTTTAATTATTAATCAAGTTCTGTTCTTTTGTAGTTTCCATCATCTCATCTTTCAAGTTCTTGTGACTTGATCAGCCATTAATAAATATCATGTTCATAAATCTTTTCATGAATTATCGTAAGAATTAACATCTTTTCCTGGCACACTGTAAAACAACCTCTCTCTCACTACCCTCACTATCACATACCTAATACCTGTACTATATGAGCTGAACTATTTTCACAGTGTCCATGGTGTACAAAACTACTCAATATGTTTTTTTTTATCTTCATGCAGTAACTAGCATGCTGAGAAAGACTATACGGATCAGACAATAGAATCTAGAAAAAAATATCAGCAAACATATCTGAGCTAATTATTTAGTAAATAATTTACATAAATGTTGCCAATAATTAACATAAATATTGCAGAAAGTATCTGGGCCACTTCATGTACACATACCTTGAGCTGCAGGTTGACTATTGTCTGTGTCCATGTCTTCTTGCTGGCTGTCACCACCTGTGGAGAAATAACAAATACAAGCCCCTCAGTAAAAAGTGGACTCTTCCAAGCCTGAGTGAAATTAGGCCAACTACTCATTAGGCTTGAAAAAAGAAACAGAGGTCAGGTCAAACCATTTTGTTTAAAAAGGGGTGCTAAGCAAACAATAGGCTCATGGGACATGCCCATATTGGTGGGGTTGGGTGAACCTGTTGGGCCAACTGTAACTGGTGTTCAGAGTGAGTCACAGGACTTCACATTCAAGCTTCAGTTTAGCTTTTAAAAATCCTGGAATCCAGTTTATTAATTTCACAATACAGTCTTGAAATAAACATCTCCAGTTTCAGTGTATACTTCCTGAAATTTGTAAATAATGTATTACTGGAGAGGCAAGCCAACTTTGGCTCTGATAACTATTATCATAACATTGTTGTCTACTTTAATACATCAGCAGGTATATGGAGTTTCATTTCCTTAAAGCAAACAATAACCAATAACAAATGGTCATTTGAGCATTAGGGGCAGCTTTGAATACCCAAAGGACTGCTTATTTCACAAGTGCTAGTTTTTAAGGCCTGTGTTTTTATGATTGTGTGTGTTGGTTTCAAAACTATGTGTGGGTGTTGGTTTCATTATTGTGTTGATCTATTTATTAATCAAGGACTTGTGTGGCTGTTTCAGAAAGGTGTAAAGGTGCTAATTTCATGAATGTGAGTGGCTGCTTGTTTCCATATTGTGGGTGGGTGTTGGTTTCTTGATGGTGCATTGAAGTTGATTTCATAACTGTTTGTGGGTGTTGGTTCCATAATTGCTTGTGGGTGCTGGTTTCAAGGTTGTGTGTGGGTGTTGATTTCCAGATTGTGTGTGGGTGCTGATTTCCAGATGTGTGTGTGGGTGTTGGTTCAAGGATTGTGTATGTGTTTGTTTATGAATTGTATGAAAGTGTTGGTTCCAGGACTGATTGTCGACCAATGTGGTTTTTTGTCATTGCATTTTGGGTGTTGATTTTCACGCTTAAAGTTTCTTTCCTGAGTTTCCATTTTTCAAGTTATCCAAGTGGTGGTGTGAAATCCATGGAATAGTCCATGTGACAATACTGCTTGCTCAGGTGTTTTTCCTCTTCATACTACCAGTTTTGTGGCTATACTTCCAAGAGACCTTGATGCAATGACCCTCTCTGTTGCCTTTTTCATGAATAATGTCAGAACAAGGTAACTGAACCAACTAAATGACTCAAGTAGAGTTGTTTTATGTAGACTTTTGGTGCGATGTTTTTTTCAAACACTTAGCATTACTATGAAGGCATTGAGAATCTGACCAATCAAATAAGCCTGTCCCGTTTCCAGTATGTTATTGTTCACACACCGTGTGACTGTGAAGAGTGAATTGTTTGCATTATATTAATAAAATTTTAATGGCAGTTGAGACTTCAGCACAAACACTTTCAGGCTTGTTCATTAATCATGAAACAGACAACAGAGAGGGTCACGGGAACAAGGTCTGTGAAAACATAGCCACAAACTTGGTAGTATGAAGATGGGTGTTATAATCCCAATCTGACTTTTCACTGCCTGTTTCTCTCTTTTTCATTTTCAGTGTAAGCAAATTCAAAAAAGACGAGATGTTTTGTGATAGAAACTCATGTTCATCAGCTGAACTAGGCTTCAGTGAGCTAAGCTATAAAGTGATTATTAAATGTAACACTGAAAAATCAGAAATCAACAGCTATCTTGACTCCAATTTCCACACATCTACTGACAAATGTATACATGCCCCTTTCTTCAAGTTTGGCATCTTCTGCAGAAATAACCGTATGAAAAACCTGAAAAACCATTTACTTTTACTTTGCGACATTCTTATGTAGTAATTTACGGATATGGGTCATTTGTATCAACCCTGTCAGAAGCAATATTTAAGACAAGATAAACATACAACTCTTTCAATGTAAAATGTAGAAAAGAATGTTTTCTTTGTTAGTTCACACAACAGCCAAAAACATTTTCAATGCGAATCAAGGGGAGAAATTCTTGGCTCTTTCTTTCTATGCTAGCCCTTTACATGCTTTATTTCAGTAGAGGTTTTCTTAAGAATATAGATGGTGATGCTGGACTGTCCTGAAAAGATGGCCCTGGAAATGATAATGAACATTATAATGTAGATTCTGATAATATGGTTGGCTTAAAATTTTGTGTTTTTTTGTGAAAAACGCATATCATAGGGTATATGAATTCATGGAAAGAGAATGCAAATGTTACCAATTTGTTGTTTATTAATATCCCCATCAATGCAATAAAGACGAGCTAGAACATTCACATGTAATACACCAGTGGCTTGACTGAGATGCTTATGATATGGTGCGCCTGCACCACAGTCAATCAGTCAGTGCTGAACAAACAAGCCTCACCTGACCCCAGCATAACAAATGAATTAATCATTTGTGACCGTCACGTGCCTCCTGATTTTCACACAGCGGCCAAAGAAAACAAATCCTCACTTGATCAGAAGGAAAATGAAATGAGGCCGTCCACACAAAAGTTTGAACTTTTAAGTCAAGTACATGGCAGTAGTCACATGTGGCGCCTGAGTATCTAGGAAGGGGCTGTGAGACCAGGTTCGTTTGGCATTCAACTACCAACTATTTGGATTGGTAAAAATCAGAAATTGACTTAAAGGTCAACATGACATCAATTTTACTCATCTGAAAATTTGCAGAGCATGATTGGTATACTAGTATTCTGTGTCACTAACAACTCACATTAAAATACGACAATCAGCAATAAAAGGAGGACGTATTGTGTGACTTATCACTGGCTCAATTTCATGCACTCATCCGTAGTTGGCAATATTCAGAATAAGTGTACTTTACAACCAGGGCAATGCAAATGAGTTTACATGGTTTTAGTCTTTAAAGCCAATGAAAGCCAGGCCGTGTTACGGACATTGGAACATGTGCTCGACGTGTCAAAAGTACTGCTTTGAATGAAATGTGTTATTTTTTTTAAATATTCCACCCTAAATGTTTTCATTTTGATATTTTTTATTGTAAACAATCTTCATTTCAGGGGGCTGTTTGTGCAATATTATGGGAAATGGAATGGACAAAATAATATTTATATAAACCATGTTGTAGTATTACATGTACTTGTAATTTACAGGAAAAGTAATTCAGCATATTTATTATTTTTACCAGTGGCATTCATAAAATAGTTATACACAATTTTATATACCTTTATTGAAAACTCATAAACCAATGATAATAACTATAGATGAAGTTGACCACCAGCTGCTGTCAAGATATTCTCTGACAGTGTGATTTTTTTATTGTTGTAACCACAAAAAATAAAACCCAACTGTTATTTCTGAATCAACAGTATATAATATCCATACATTAAAGGAACAATGACCCATGGGTAACTGTGCTCAGCTGAAGTTGACCTTCTAGGTAAAAAAATCTAAAATAATATCAAATGGAGATAAAGTCTAAGAACTAGAAGAAATCTAGGCCATTATTGGACCAAATGATATATCCTAATATTGAAACTGAAGCATAATTCATTTAGTGAAAATATGATCTATACTTAGGCCAAAATAAAAAAAGGTATGGTTCTCGGGCCCTTTTTTTCAGAAATCAATGCGGGCAGTCGTTTTTTTATTTTTAATTTTTTGGTATGTTTCGTTAAAAATGTCACATGATAAGGAATAAGTATGATAATAACAGATTTATTTTGCAAAACAAGTAAAAGCACTACATAACAGGAAATTGTATGATTTTACCTTCTTGAAAGAAATGTCCGGATGGCTGCAGCTCAAAATTGGCAAGTTTCTATTGAAAATAAAAATAAAAATTTTTGATGCGGGGGTTTAAGATTGATGCAGGCGGTGCCTGAAAACCATACCTTTTATTTTTTTTGGCCTTATATTAAAGCATTATCATTTGTTGGCTTTATGATAAGTTGTTGACAGTTCAGCAGTTTATAAATTTTTCAAATCCAACCAATTTATTATTATAATTAAACAAAAACTGTGAAATTTTTCAAATATATATAATGGTTACAGTTGCCATAATGTTTCCACTCCATAGGTGGGAGGACTTCATGGTGGGAGGGGTGGGGGATAATGATGGCCAATATATATATATAGTATAACTTGTATTATGCGTATGTAAGTTGAATGACTATTATAAAATGCATCAACAATTTTAGCTTATTTGTTAATAAAACACCACATTTAGACGCAGATGTAACATATCATGTAAATATATTCTTTAATAAACTATATTATTTATATTTGTAAAACAATAAATATCTGAAAGGAAATTTAAATCAAAATTCACTTTTTTAAATTGGACTTTTTTTAATTAATTACCCAAAAACTGGCTTATATTTGATTAAAATATGCCTATGGATGGGTTAAATTATATAAAATAGCATGAATGAATTGAAAGGAAAATAAAATCTTTAATTATAGGCCATAGTTGGTTTAAGTTGTTTTTCGCTTTGTCAAGCAGCTACTTTGTCAAGACCCCAGCCCTGTGTGCTCCTTAAGCATAGTTCTGAGAGCCAAAAGATGTGATGCCACCAAGCCCAGCAGAAAGCCGCGAGAGACCGCCACCGTTTTACCCGCAGCGGTGACTTCAAAGGAAAACTATAGCACCCACAGCCACAAAGGCAGAAGCAGCATACATTCCCTTCACCGATCCCAGCAGCGGAGACCCAACCATGCCAATGGAGAGCCGAACTGTATCTGTGAAATGAAAGAGCTTCGAGACGAGAGCAATTTTATTCTTGCAGTTGGTTGATCTGATTGGTTTTTTAATAATTGAGTGAAATATGTATTACGGAGTGACATAAAAGTGGACTGAATTGTCTCACTAGTGAACCTTCTTTTATCTGGTGAAGCAGTTTGAGCGCTGGACATAGGTGCCAATCCCAGATCTGTCCAATATTTTCCCCTGAGCCATTTGTCTTCATAATAAACAAATGCATTATTCAAAGTTGGACAAAAATGGAGGTACTGATTTTATATTAATGCTAATAACTAAAAATTACAAGATTCAGGTCTAACTCTGGGTATATAATGGATTTTTAATTTAAATAAACAAATGTATTTGGACAAGTCTCGAGATTTACATTATGAATTTCATAATACAATAGAGCCTCTGAAAGAAACTTCAACTAGCCTAATTTTTTAACTTTTATTTTCAAATTTCAGAATTTAACAGATTAATTACTTATGGGTACCTGCTGTGAAATTAAATCAAACGTACTTACAGGAATAAAACTTGCCATTAAAAATTGGGAAAATTTAAGGTACTGATTTTATATTAATGCTGATAACTTATGAAATTTTCTAAATTCAGATCTGTTTTTTGGGGTATACAATTGAATCTTGATTAAATAAATTTATATACCTGAAAAAAAGTCTCTTAACTTCAACACATATCATGATAACCGAGTAAATATATTTCCTGTTTTTTTTTTACAAAGTGCATTTTATTTTGGCCCATAACCTTTATAAATTAAGTCATACTGACTTAATTTCTGGCATGTACATGGAAACTACATAGGAGAATATTTATGGTCAATATGAAGAAAGTCAGATGAGCTGTTTTGATATTAGGCAGTCCTTAAGTGTGATAATAGGTTTTTAATGAAAAATTAAGGTAATTCCTATATTTTTCAAAGTCCCAGTGACCCAGTTTTCAGTTTGGTAGGAGATCTTAGGGATATCTAACAGTATGACAAATTTTGGATTCACAGGTCTAACAGTTTCAAAAGGTGCGAGTCTAATGGACAGATGGATGACAGACAATGGACCACAACAAAAGCTTAGTTAACTTATAGTCAGCTAAGCTATATCAGGGTCCAATGGAATCAAAACATATATTTATAGTTTTTTTCTATAATATAAATTTCCCAAGCAAATAAAAACTATTATTTTGAATAATGTTTTGGACAGTAACATTTT
Source organism: Sipunculus nudus (assembly GCA_026874595.1). Classification (NCBI taxonomy): domain Eukaryota; kingdom Metazoa; phylum Annelida; class Sipuncula; order Golfingiida; family Sipunculidae; genus Sipunculus; species Sipunculus nudus. The sequence continues at coordinate 40,767,114 of CM049307.1, read as the reverse complement.
TTATAAGATGTTGACTGGCCCATTATTCTTGATCTCTCCTGGGTAATGAAAAAGTCACATAAATCTGTCCAAACACAATATTTTCCTTTTTGCCATGTTCAGTTGTCAAGTCATTCCTATCTTGTGTAGGGAAAAAACTGAGTAAATGTTACAACTGTGATTACAACTTCTAAAAGAAATGGTTCAGAAAAAAATTATACTTAGAGAAAATTCCTGTTAATGGTCAGGGTGCCATTAGATTTGTTCAACTAGCACAATGTCCCATTCTGAAATATACTGATGTTTGTAAACAATGAGAAACCATGTCAGTTTACATTTGGCAGATAAGGAAATTCATGCATAATTTAATTATTCATTGACATTATACTTGTAATATATAAATACAGAACATATTTCATGTAACTGTCTTACTCGTACACTGATTTAACATCTAATGAGTCATTCATTAATCTATCAAAGTGACAGCACGAACAACTCTGTCAACAGATAAATAGGAAACCTTACCACTTGGTTCTGGGCCTGTCTTTACAGCATTAAAACTGAACTGATCAAATTTGACCATTTTGATACAAACAAGAAATCTGCCACAATTCGTCAATGGTGTGTGGTGTTCTAAGAGAGTAGGATTTCAACTTTTTATATTGTGAATTTGGTATTGCACCTCCAGTCGCAATCCCGTGTTGCGCCGGTCCATCCTGTGTAAACTCGTCACATGCTTCGTGGGGTTCGTGTGGCACAGTTTCTGGTTACAACAAGCTGTGGAAGCCATAATGAAGTTCACAGATGGTCCACCGGTTTTTCTTAATAGGACCGCGATCTGTAATCTGATGTAAAGACCGATCTATATTTATTTCTTGGATATAATAAAGAAATTCCTTACCTTTGTTCGACTGTAAGAAGGAAGGCACAAATTCACGGGCAAACACGTTTTGGCCAGGAATGAACTCTGGGGCATTCACGTTGAGCGCTGATAAAGGTTTGGTCACTTGAGATACCGGATCTTTGTCCCCAGCGCCGCCGGTATCATTTTGTTCCCATGAATCGGGTGTACCGTTCTGCGCGGACATTTTTTTACTTTACACAATAAACATCTGATTTCACAAACTGTACCGTCTGTAGGCTTATGGTGTGTCAGACAACCGCATGTGCGCAGCAGGTGTGACGTCACGAGCTTACCATGCGCTTGCGTTACAGCGCCGCTTCCGTTCTTCTTTACCCTCAAACCAAAGGATTTCAATCAGATCTGTCAAAAACAAACAAACACCATTCAGCGACTATCAATTTTATTTTATGAGGTCTTCCCCATCCCTCTTTACTCAGCGCAATAAAAGGAAAATGTGCATCTTTACGAGATTTAAGGAGCAGCAAAGCAAAAATACTCAACTTTAATTGAAAACGAAAATTATAACATCACAACGCCTTACAACATTGCAAGAAAGATTGACTGATAATATAAATCATGTTGTAAACAATCATATAAAATATCACCGTGATCTAAATGCAACATATATTATATTATATTATATTATATTATATTATATTATATTATATTATATTATATTATATTATATTATATTATATTATATGATTAATAACAATAGACTAATAGCCGTATACCATATAATAATAATTATAATATTAGTTATATAAATATATTATCAGGAAAGTAATAATTATAATAATAATAATTAAAGTAATATAAAAATAATATAATAATAATTATTATTACTTTTATTATTATTATTACATTTGTATGTATGTATAATGCATGCGCATATAAATGTCTGATATTGGCTCAATGTTAGTCAGCCTATAAGATCAAAGAGGACCTTCTCTTTGCACAACGTACGTCTTCCGTTGCTGCCCAAAGAGCATTTTGTGTGGCAGTTCGTGGACCCAGCCTCGTGGAATTCATTACCTTTGGAACTAAGACGAGCTGAGAGCCCAGCCACATAAAAAAATCAAGACACGTTTGTGCAATATTTTGATACTTTAAGTAACATCTAAATTTTATTTTGCATCTTTTTTAACGAATATATTTTTCATAGGCATACATTTTCAGTGCAATTTCTTGCTTGTAATAACGTTTTAGAGCGCATCATCGTGAATTTACGCTTTACCAAATGAATTATTTTATTATTATTATTATTATTATTATTATTATTATTATTATTATTATTATTATTATTATTTATAATTAATTTGTGAGACATATGTTGAACATAGAAATAGACATCCTAGCCTACATATAATCGTTTGTTTTTCTTAATTTAGTACATCGGGATATACCCTAATTGGCTCTGTAGCTAAACGGACTCCATAGTAATTAAAGGTTATAATGAACGGGCAATTTATTATTTTAACCTGCAGTTGTTCATATTTAATCATAAAAATCTTTGAGAGCACATCTTGACCTTTGATATATTTATAAATCATCTAAAATTCTGTAGCTCTATAGCTACGGAGAAATGCAATGTTTAATTGTACTAAGCAAAATTTGAAAAAAAAAATTAGCAATATTGTAAAGGGGTTTAAAAGTCCTCTTTCTGATACAGACCATCTGGGTAACAACATTATAGAGCAGCTGCTTATATAATATAACTAAAATACGGGTTGTCGACAAGCGACTACGTGTAACCGTCCGAATCTGAGTAGGACGGGTGAAGAGAGGCATTGATTGAGTGGCAAGGGGAAATGGAGTGAGATGTGTTGCATATTAGCATGGATGTTTGCAGCGTAAACATAAATGTATGTGGCTCCACCTGCCACAAAATCGAGAAAGCTATCCAAGATGTATATACATGAAAAATTTTAGGCAGATAAGTCAAACCACTGCTGAGGTATGAGCGATTTTATCCCACGGCAGACAAACAGACGGGCGCTGTGCAAAAATGGTTGCATTTGGCGCCGTCAATTTTGTGTATGATAAAGAGCTATGGAAGATTTATACACGTGCAAATTTTCAGGAGGTACGTCAAACAAGTCCTGACATATTAGCCTTTAAGTCTGCAGCCTGAACATGGATAGAGGTAGCGCCCCCTGAGACAAAATCAAGAAAGCTATCAAAGATGTATATATACATGCATAATTTTAGGCAGATAAGTCAAACCACTGCCGAGATATGAGTGATTTTATCCCACGGCAGACAAACAGACGGGTGCTGTGCAAAAATGGTTGCATTTGGCGCCGTCAGTTTTGTGTATGATAAAGAGCTATGGAAGATTTATACACGTGCAAATTTTCAGGAGGTACGTCAAACCAGTCCTGGGATATTAGCTTTTAAGTCTGCAGACTGAATATGAACGTAAGTGGCGCCACCTGTAACAAAATCGAGAAATTTTCCTTTTGCACATGCAAAATTTCAGGTGGATAAGTCCAACCACTACAGAGATATGAGTGATTTTAACCCAAGGCAGATGAACAGATGGACACTGTGCAAAAAAAGTTGCAGATGGCGCAACCATTTTTGTGTATATTATAAAGCTATCCAAGAGCTACATTCGTGTAAAATTTCAGTCTGATTGGTCAAACGAGTCCGAAGATATGTGGGTTAATGTGTCAAAACAGAAGAACAGATGAACGCACAGCAAGCGGAAAGGAAAGGTCAGAGGTCAACGCAAAATGTGTTGGCACCAGTTCACATTTGACCCGAAAATGGTGCCAAGTTTCGGAAAAATTGTCTTGTGGTCTCAGAGTTCTATTCCCGAAACGAACGCGGCGGCGGCGGAACCCGTTCAAAAACATAGTATTCGCTAAACTTTGTTTTGGCGGATACAATAATTGCAGATGTAATTTAGTGAACCAACTTCTATATTTCAAAATGATCGTCCATTATTATATCAACATAGGAATATAGTACATATGTGCTATGCTTGCTAAAAAAACAACATTGCATTTTTTTTGTGTGTGTGTGTGGGGGGGGGGGTGTATTTTATACACAAAGACAAATTTTTTTTAAGTCGATTCAAAAGTTGCTTTAATTTATATATTAGACCCCTTTAAGTTTATATATATATATATATATATATATATATATATATATATATATATATTATTTTAACCCTGCACATAATGCAGAGTTTTCTATAATTATACGTGTATTGATAAAAAATTTCATTATTTTTCGTATGATTTTACCCATGCAACTCAAGTTTTGGTGGGCTAAATGAAATTGCAATGAGTATAAACGATTTATTTGTTTAAGGATAAACGATTTTATCCTGTCTAAATTAGATGATAAAATTTGATTTTTGCATGCAAGGTAAAAGAATGTAGGCCTAATGGAAGTTAATCCAAAGATACACTTCAGGAAATAGTCATATACAATGTATATATAGATGTATATATTAAAAGTTTCCTGTTAGGCCAACAAAAAGTTCAGTTCTCGGGGACTTTTTTTCAGAAATCAATGCGGGCGGGCGTTTCTTTTTATTTTTATTCTTTTTTGTATGTTTCAATAAAAATGTTGAATGATAAGGGAAAAGCATGATAATAACAGATTTATTTTGCTACACAATTAAAACACTACATAACAAAGGAAATTTGATCAGAATTGAATGATTTATCTTCATGAAAGAAATGTCCGAGCAGCTGGAATTCAAAATTGGTAAGTTTTTATTAAAATCAAAATGAAAATTTGTGGTATGGGGGTTTAAATTTGACGCGGGTGGTGTCTTAGAACTATACCTTTTATTTTTTATTTTTTGCCTGAGTGCATTAAAAAGTGACTTATCTTCTCACTACTTAAAAATGCGTTTTGACTTTGATTATGCATGCCCGAAGTGCAAATATTGTTTGGTCATCTAGTTTCTCTAGCGTTTTTACTGTATTGTGGAATATTTTATCCAAGTTTTAAAAACATTGAAATGCAAAAAAAATTAAGTTAGCATTACATGTCGCCAAACAAAGATACATTTTATTTTGAGAGGGAAAAATATAGCTTTTCTTCGCAAAAAGATAAGGCGACTTTAAAATATTCTAATATGCGAAAAGGAGGGCAAAAATGTAGTTTTTTTTCGAACGTTTCAAATGCATACTTTGATTATGGGTTTTCATTTCCGTTTCAGAGACGATTTGTATTTTCTGTTTATGTCAGTCATTCCCTAAGCGGCAAAATGGCGAACTTCATGGCAGCAATGCTCGACGAGCTTATGGGGAAAGATCGAGATCTTGCTCCCACAGAAAAGCGACGCGAGATTTATTGGGATGACCCAGAGGTATATTTGGTTAAGTACAAATATTGGGAAAGTTGTTTTGAGGTGGCAATTTCAAGGGTAACAGATATGGCTCAAAACGTGGGCCGTCAGTCAGGCCTGTACTTGGCGACCTCTTGTGTCTGACCGGGTTTCCGTTGTCCACCCCATCTGCTAACACGACGGGTGGAGGCATTATTTTTTTTTTCGTCTCATTTACTAAATGTATTTTTATTTTTGCAACTCTGGAATTGTATGGCATGGTTTAGGAATAACATGGATGTATTTATATTATAACCCCCCCCCCCCCATTTTCTTTTTTCACTGGCTTCATCATGTGACATGTTTCACTTTGTCTTTGCCTTTGGCTTTGGTAATTGTGCACTTGGGTCTTAAGAGGGTTTATTTTTAAGGCTTCAGAAGTTCAGTAACCATTTTTAAGACATTATTATAAAAATTATTTTCCTTTGTGGCATCATGGATGTCATGCATAAAGTTATGGGGGAAGACAACAATGTGAGCCAATAATGGCAATATTCAATAAATCCAACTTAGGAGACACAATGACTCTCAAACAACACCTCTTTTCATGATGTAACCTTTTTTTTGTAAATGTATACATCTCTATTTTGCAGAATATTACTTTTGTTTATAATTTACATTAAAGATTGTACAATAGGCTATTTAAAAATACCCTCTGAAATACACATATATACCTGGTACATGGTGGTGGACACTGCATTTGTTTTCATGATTGGTCAAACACTTCAGCTGCAAGATTTGGTAAAATTAACAGTTTTTCATGATATAGCCCTAGCTACTGTGTTCTCTCCTTAGACTTAACTGTGAGAGAGCCCTTTGAGAAAACTAAGAGGTACACTACCTAGCAATAGAATCATTGTGGCCAAAAACTACTGTCCTTTACATGATAAAGATTTTTTTTATTGGATGTGTATAACATACCAGAACTTTCAAAAATGTTTTTCCTCTTTAAATATTGATTGGAAGGAATTGTTTGAAGCGTTGATAGGGGGTCAGACTAATCACCCAAACAGACCCAATAGGACCTTCTTATATACAGATAACCCTTTATGAATCATTTTCTCTTCAGATATTGGCAAGAAAGGTTTAATGTTGTTTTTTTTTTTACAAAATAAAAATTCAGTAACTTATATTTTATATTGTGATAAGGTAGCCCCTAATATTTCTTTAAAAGTGAAATTGGAAAATAATATAAATTCTTAGCTATTTCCATACATGCACTAATACCCATCAAAAGAGAATGAAAACTGAACTAATCAGATGGGTATCAAAATTATATCTGCACCAGGTTTTGACTAAGCCGATAATCATGTTAGCACCCATCAGTTTGGCAATTATATGGGAGCAAATCTAGAATTCAGGCTGCTGTTGTAGTAAATGAAACTACTATGTCCAGTCATGTCTATGTAGCTGTCTTGCCCTTGTGTCTTGTTCATATGACTCTCATATTGCATATGTGTCTCTGTCTGGTGGTGAACCTGTAATGAGAGAGAAATTCAAGTATTAGTACACATAACATGCATTTGTGAGGCTCTTCACTGGGAACCAGCAACCATGTTATTACAAGTCCTATGGGCTACTATCTGCACCATGAAAGACGAGTCGCGAGTGAGTGGTCAAGTGGGGATATTTAAACCTACTTAATGTCTGGAAGTTCAGTGGGAACTATTAAAATAACCTGACATGACAAATGTTTGTGGATGTGAGAATTGGTCATTGTTGTTAAGATGAAGGTTAATTTTTGTTGCGCGTATGCTTATTGTATAGCATATTTTGTTTCACTCTTCCTGCAGACAAGGTTGATTCACAGGTTTATTTGTAAACCTAACCCTTGAAATATACCAAATATATGTGAACAATGCATGATCTGTGTGAACACAAATGCCTATAGGGCCAGACCTGGGAGCCGCCGCCGAATTGCGCCAGCCGCCGCCGTGTATTTTATAAGCAAGCCCCTGCCGATTGTTTTCTTGAGCCGCCGAATTGCACCAGCAGCTGTCGATTATTAAACACCGGCTCAGCCGCCGGTGAAATACAGATATTCGGATATTTGCTTGCATACTTCAGCTTGTAAATAGTTACTACAGTAACATGTTAACGCCAACCCGTTTCCAGTAGATTTCACCGAGCTGCATGGCTTCGCAATGGTTATGCATGATTAATTTATTAGGAAGTTGTAAGTCAGTTCATGTTAGACAGTTAACCAGGTTCCCGCAAGCCATTTTTTATCAGACCGGATAACTGGCATATTCCCTGTTTGATCGAAGGCGTTTCTCTAACCCCTGTTGCTCAAGTTTATTCAGTCAGATACTGATGCTTGGTCATTTAAAGTTACTGAGGTTGATGTACAATATTTAAAAAAAAAAATGATATACTGCTTGGTTAACACTCAGGATTAAATGAACGAAAACCATAGGGAAAAGCTATTATATGTATAGAAAAAATATGCATGCATTATTGTTATCATAGTTTCCAGGCAATATAAGCTATTTCAGTTGACGTATAACCATGAAACGATGTCGGCAGCCAGCGACCGCTCATAACTACCTCATATTATAATCATGCTACAAATGTCATTCGCATAAACCCTATATTGATGATAAATGGTATAAAATCCTTGAGCGGAAACTTAACTTTTAAGCGAGTCTGATTGGTTTACAGTTTGAAGTTAAAAGGCATGGCCAAATTAGTGTCAAACAGCTGCAGACACCGGCTGCTTCAACCACTTACAAACATGTTGCTGCATGAACATATCAAGGGTCACAGAGGTCATGCAGAAAATTCATGCAGAATTCCTATTTCAATTAAGACACGTGACAAATTACGCACATAATTGCGTCCGGGAAAGTTCAGCCCAGGAAAAAAAACAGGTCGATCTCAGTCTAGGCAAAACGGAATCAGGGATTTTGTGGTTGTTCCTTTTACATCAAGATGAATTCACAATGTGTTTTAAGTAATAATATTTTTATGATTATTATAAAAACTCTTTGGCAGGGGTTCGATTTTGTACGATTATGTCACCTCTCCACCTCTCTCCCTCCTCAAATAACAGATTATTACCAAATGTTTTGATTTATTTAGAGACACTCCCTGGAGAAGCATGACTTTCTGTACACTATATATATATATATATATATATATATATATATATATATATATATATATATATATATATATATATATATAGATAGATAGATAAAGCGGGCCCTAGGCCATTGACACCTGGAGGGGTGTTGTGAATAAATGTCCAATTCACCGCGGGGAAAGTTGGTCAATATTGCCAGCTGCACATTCAAGAAACGGTCAATGGCACGGTCGTTTTAGTCTTAACTTATGACGCCAGGTGCCACTATCGCTGCACCAGGCTGTCGCTTAACGGAGGTAAAGACCAGCGACTGGCCACATCTGAGCCGTCGGTGGTCGCGTACCACAAACGGGCGCTCAACACAGGGGCATTAAAGAGTGATTAAGCTCGGTGCATTCGTTTTTCGGTCGTAAGTCACAGACGGTCGCTGGCGGCAGTGGTAGCTTGGTTCAGGTTTTACTGTATATGTATATCCAAAGGGTAATCAACTTGTTAAAATATTTGCTAAGTTTGTTTCATATTATTGTACATGTAAATATAACTGCATTAGACTGAGACAACATTTTGTACATTAAATATTTGCCTCATCTTTACGGCTCAGCCGGCTAGCCAGCCACAACGTTGTCCATTCAGCCATCATCATTGTTCTTAGACCTGAGCCGGCTCAGCCGGCTAGATAGCCATTTTTTCCTCTAGCCAGCCGATTTACTGGTCAACGGCTGGCTCCCAGGTCTGTATAGGGCTCAACGGTTGTGAATGTCAGAGACAGGACGTGCACATGAGCAAGTGGTGTAAACAAGCACAGAGAGGACTCATGATGGAATACATCATACTGGCATGTTGAATCCCATGATGAAACAAAATTGTATAATATTGCAGGCTAATACTAATAGATACTTGAGAAGGATGTAGGATACCAATAACATGCAAAAGAGTCATTTTGGTCTGTTATCATAACATTTAACTTGTATCCGTTGTGTCTCAATGCGTCCTGAACAACAACTTGAATTCTAGACTCGGACCATTATATGATACTTAAATTTTACTTTCATGAGTTATGTTGCATAATAATATGTGAATAGGTATACATATACCCCTTTAATGAATGGAATCTTAACTTCGATCATAAGCAAAAATGAAACAGAATCAGGAGATCACAGGCCTAAAACTTGACTGTTTAAATAACGGTAAACTACACATAATTGGTATCAGCAAAGTTGAAGATAGAAAGGTGCATATTTTTAAGATTTAAAGTGAAAGATAATTTCTGTTAATGCAGTGCTGGTGTCTACATACGTAGTAGTGTAAGCAGATATCACTAAATACACCAGTGATAGCACAAATGATGATGGTTCACATATTGTAAATGATATTGCCCCTTAATAAGTAATTTATATGTGGTTAATTTTTCAGGTATGCAAGTTCATGTTATGTGGGTTTTGTCCACATGAACTCTTTGTGAACACAAGGGCAGATCTTGGTAAGTCTCAAATATATGATGCAAGATCTTCTGGTTAGTAAAATATAATTGGTTGTCTTATTTGATCTTTTGATATATAATGTTGATGCCTGTCATTTAATACTAAATTGGAAGAATCAGAATTAAAAGTTTATTTTGGCATTTTGAAATTTTAGATATGTTATGGAAGTTATGCTCAGGTTACTACTAGAGGTGCATATAATTTAATAAAAACAACAACATGAAAGTCATGTGACTCATGTTTAAGACATGGCTAGTCTATGTAAGCACTCGTGGAAGCAGGGTCATACATCCAGGAAAACTTCTTTATGAGTAAACATGAAAATGTTTCACAGTATTATGGGATTTGTGTAACAGATATATTAAGGCACAGATATGATAAGCAGTACACCTAGTAAGTAAATTAACATTTGATAACTTTGTAAGATCATAGAACCAATAAGTCGGCTATCAACAATTTAATTTTATAGTGGTAGTATTTCCAAAACCATAGTAAGTGAACATGTTAAAATTATTTCATTCTTTGTCACATTGATATTATGCACCCTTGCAGGGCCTTGTGAAAAGATTCATGACGAAGAACTGAAGAAATCTTATGAGAAGAGCTCCAGACATCAAAGGATGGGGTACGAGGAAGATTTCCTCCGTTATCTCCAGGGTCTGTTGTCTGATGTGGAACGTCGGATCCGTAGGGGGCATCAGCGCCTTCAGTTAAATAGTCAGCAAGGAGGAGTAAGTACTAATGAACATGTTTCTGACTTCTGTCCTCTTTATCATTTATTGATATTTGATATGGAATATGACAGTTAACATCAGGGGATGTGGGCATGGGGTTGAATTCCATGAAACCATTTTTCTTCCAGCTTAGTATGAGCTGGAACTATTGACTTTGCAAGAAAAGACTTAATGCAGACTTTACCATAGGAATTCTCAGAATTTATGTATAAAGAAGCATGGATAAGCAATTTATTCTCACAACAGCCATATGTGAACTTCAGTTGTGTCTTAGAGCAATGTAAATTTTTGGCTGCCATTCCAAGGTAATTTCAGGTATCTGTTAAAGTTGGAAAGAGTTATATTTGACATAATTTGCAGTGTTGCTTCTAATTGCTAATGAGTTTGAATATGTCCCACAGACAATCAATGAAAAGAGTTTGAAACTTAATCCAGTGTAGGTAAAAAGGTAGATCCACTTTAGTCAAGGTTACACCAGCTTTTAAGTGCAAGGTTGTCATTTAGTTTCCTTTTTTGTTTCAGATGAATAATATCACGAACACCAAGGAAGAAAAAATAGACATGCTTACATCCAGGATCAGTGAACTGGTAGAACAGGTAAGCTACAGATCAGCTTATACTTGGCATGGTCACCATATTACTCTTGTTCCAAAAATACAGACATAAAGCAAAAGTTGATAACTGGCTTAAGATGTAATAAATATTCTTACTTTAAATAGAGCATGTGACCCCTCCATGCTGAGAAAGTTAACTTCACACTGTCAAGAGCTACTGTTAATTGTCCCTGGCTTTCTCAGAATGGGACACAATGATTTTGGTTTGTCTGTCCGTCCGTCAGGTTTTAGTTTCCATGCGATAACTTTCCTAAATATTATCTGATTTCATTCAAGTTTGGGTCAGTGATTGCTCTCATTTATACCTTGGTTGGGATTGGTCTTGGAGTGTCTGTCTGAAAATTTATTATCACCAGCTCCAAGACAAACAAAAGTTTTCCCTTCTGTTCCCAATTCACAACTAAAATTATGACGTGGAGACATCTTCAGGAGACATGAAAACTAATATACAGGCACTTTTATGTGGAGACATCTTCAGGGGAAAATAAAAATTAAACATTAGATCACAAGAAGCTAAAATAACAAGAGGCGGATGTGTTGGGCATGAAATCCACAAATTTGCTCATTTTTATTAATGAAAGTTGCCAAGTATCGTAAAACCTCTAATTATGTCCATCATCAGAACCTGTATAAAGTGGTCACATTTGCGAGGTGGTCATCTAAGTGAGGTTCTTACTTAAAGAGGGAAGAAGAATTAGTACCTATAAAAAGTGGTTGTTATTTTGAGATGGTCCCTAACTGAGATTGTCATTAGGTAAGGTTTTACTGTATTAACAAGTATACAGAAATAAGTTGTAATTTTTATGAGAAGAGGAACAATGAACTTAAAAAGAATAGTATAATTCTCCTTGATTTAATGCATTTTGTATCTTTATAGGCGGAGCAGCTGGGCTGTGAAGGAAAAGTTGAGGAAGCCCAGGGTGTGATGAAGTTATGTGAACAGCTCCGTGATGAGAAGGCTCAGTTAGAATCAGTAAGTAGCAGGATAACAGACACTTGTTGCATGAATTAATGTGTACACATCAAAAGAAATGATATTATCCAGATAAAATATTCTAATTCTGTCAGAGACCGGGCACAATAAAGCGCACAGCATTATAACTGAACCTTGTAGAATGAATAAGTGTCAACAATCCGGATATTGCCTTGATTTTTCAGCATGATATAGAAGTCAAACCTGATTAACTTGTTAAATATTTTAGATATAAATCTACTGCAGATTTCACAGTTATGTAGAAGGTACATTAAATCATCAGTTAATAATTGATCATAGGTCATTTTTATCTTTCAGTCATCAAGTATGAATTTACAACCAATTCCCACCACTATCAACAAAACTATTTTTCAAACTGAATAAGTGTGAAGATTGGATCTTGGTGGTCTTTAATTAAGTCTTTGTATACGTTTCAGACCAAAGGGAACAATGTGCCAAGTTTGAAGGAGATGGAAGTATGTGATATATGTGGGGCTTTCCTGGTCGTGGGTGATGCCCAGCAACGTCTCGAGGAACATCTGATGGGCAAACAGCACATGGGCTATGCCAAAGTACGCTCTACCATTGAAGATCTTAAGGTAAGTGAGAAAGCTTGTTCATAGCTGTTAGCTATTTTATGCATTTTGGAATCTCATATGGTCACTTGAGGAAGTGTAATGTGGTCTTTAGTCTGTGGTTGTATCCTATTCCTCCATACAAGTATTATTAAATTTTTATTTATGCAGTCGTTTTTTGCCTGATCAGGTTTTCCTGTCAAATATTGTCTGCCATTCAAGTAGTGGTGTTTTTTCTGTAGAATGGAAAATTACATGAAGTATATAATAACAGTAAAGTTTAATACAGAAAAAGATTTGTTATAAAACAAGATACTGCACAAGTAAGGATCAAAATATTACAATCATATATCACGTGAGCACACGTTTACATACTTTGGTTGCCTTTTTGTTCGCGAGGGTTTTAAATTTGTGACATTCGCTAATGGGAAATTATCTTGAAATAAAACCTTTGTGAATACGATGCAACATCTGCACAGGTGAGCAGTAAATAAACCTGAAGCTTCAGTGGCATCTCACATATATTGTGCCTGTAGCACCAATATTAGCTACCTTTTATGTTTAACCTAATTCAAAGATAGGTAAAATACATAATACCTGTACTTTGATCTCCCAATATTGCATGAGGATTTATCACCAGAATGACGTTCCCTTAGCTTATGATGCAATTGTTAAGATTTGGGGAACATATGAGATGATTGAAATAATAACAATTATGTAAGAAGAAAAGAAGAAGTAAAGAAGTGTTAATCGCGAATTTGTATCATTGGAAATAGATATATGCCCGAATGTGGATTCTAACCTGTAACCTGTGGAACTGTCAGATGTTCTACTGTTTCGCTAATATAAAGCAAGAATCACAAGCAAGCAAGGTCAGTAGGAATGCTTGTGTGCATGTTTACATTCATCTATATATATACATATATATTTTATTTTTAGAAACAATTGAGAGGTGAAGACCCAGAACGTGAAGCTCGTCTGGCTAAAGAGAGGGAAGAACGGGAAAAGGAACGGGAAAAGGAAAGGGAAGAACGAAGGAAGAGGCAAGAGGAGAAGGAAAAAGAAAGAGAGAAAGCCCGTGAAGAGAGAAGAAAGAGGGAAAAGAGGAGTAGATCCCGTTCACGGCATCGATCACGCAGTCGTAGTCGTGGAAAGCGCAGGAGTCGTAGCCGTGATAGGTGAGGACAATTCTGATCTCCCACTTGTTTGATCCATGGAAAAATTACTCATAAATGCCTCATGTTTTTGAATACTGATGCTGAGAATTTTATATTATCTAGATTCATGGTCCATATTTGGAACAAACTTTAAAAATAAACAACACGTGTTGCTTCCGCTTAGGGTGAAATTGAACCTATTCTAATCATATGAAGTGAAATCCAAATTAAATTCTAAAATAAGATTTACATTTTATTTAATTTAGTTATCATTTGTATTACACCTTGTTGTTCTGATGTTTTTAATCCGTTAGCCCAAACCTATCACTTCAACAACCAGACAGGCTGATTCACAGATGTGTAAAGGTTAATGATTCTTTTTATCTTAAGCAAGAGGAAAGAGGCATATCTATCTGTTGGCATTAAGCATCATTTAATGTTGAAACTGGTTCACATGGATGGTAGTAATCATTGCCCACTTCTAGTAAGTTACTATTGTTACAAATATCTTTATCAGGCATCGACGATCACGTAGCAATAGGAGATCACGCAGCAGACACAGAACACGAAGCAGCAGTAGAGAGAGAAGGCGTCGTTCACGCAGCAAGGACCGCCGTCGCCGGTCTCGCTCACGTAGCAGAGGGCGCCACCGACGCCACCGTTCTCGCTCACGCAGCAGGAGCAGACATCACAGCAGGGGCCATCGCAGCAGGAGTTGTGAGAGGAAATCTTCCCGTGACAAAGATCGTGATCACAAGTCTAAAGACAAGGGTCAGTAATATTGAATCATTGCATCACAAAACACAGTGGACAAAAAATGGACATAGCGGTTATGCACTGATTCCCAAAATTGATAGTTTTTGGTTTCACCCTAATCAGATATGTAAATTTTAATTTGTGTAAGTATTTGTGAATTATTAAACTCTGCTGATTTAGGAGCTCTGATGACTAAATGATTGTTTATTATTCTTCCATACCATTGCATTCAAAACAGAAGTTCAGAAAGCAAAAATATATGCACATTAATATATGTTTATTTTCATATTCATTCTATAGACAGTTTCACAAAGTAAGTCCTAATATTACCCAAAAAATGCCGTTATTTGGTAATTTATTCTATGTTCATGTTTCTTTTGTGTGGCCACTTTCAGTCACTGAGGATGGGATGATTGGATTAAAATTGATTGATTAATTGACCTTATCTCTGGTGCTTTCTTTACAAGAAAGATAAAGTTCATAACTAATTAATTGCCTCCTATTGGTAAAATATATGTATTTTATTGTACTAATTCATTTGAGGGAGGTAAACCATTTGTATAATTTCATGTAAATTCAACAGATAAGTCCAGGGATAAATCTGGTTCACCAGCTGAAGAGGGTCGTGGCCGTTCCCGCCGAGACAGCAGTGACAAGGAAACTGCCACCAATGGTGACCCCCGTGACCTTGACCCCAAGGGTAACTCTGGGGACACACAAGGTGACTCAAACTGAATATGCCATGTGGTATGCCCTTGGCACAGAGGTAAGTGTGTTCAAATATCAAGTCATGTTTGCTGCTCTGTTAAGTTCCAGGTCACAGGTGAGTGGAAAGTATGTGACCTTTATGAATATTCATGTTTATGCAAACCCAGGGTCACAAAAATGCTTCTGCACATGTATATTTTAACACTCATCATACAGCATTTAAATTGGCCCTGTAGTGTTCTTTTTAATCCCTTTTCCAAAATATAGTCTGATCACCAACCTCCCTTCCTATCTTGCAGTCATTCAAGAGCTCTATATGTCAGTTTCTCATTAACACAGAATTGGACTGTCAAGTTTATATTGAGCTTCCTGTAATGTAGTATCAGGTATTTTTGTGACCTTGTGTGACCTTGCGGAAGAAAGAAGATGGAGAAGAAGAGGATGCGGAAGAAAATCTGCGTTGACCATCACTCGGTGCTACAAGTAAACTGGTGAGACATGGCACACACATTCACCGCAGCTGTATCTATGTGGAGAGTGTTGCCAAATCCTGCTTTATATCCTGATTTTTCAGTCTTCATTGAAAAATGGGATATTTACTTATCAGATAAAGTAAAAGCATATCAGATGATGTAAAATTAACAAATCAGTGGGATATAAAAATCCAGCAAAATTGTTAAACATTGTTATAAGAAATATGTCATCTTGTTTATCCACAGATGAAATTTGGTCACGGTGACCTAATTTTCCGTGGATACAGGCTGATGACTGTTTGACTGGTACTCCATTAGTTACTTAATACCAGTTGTTTTAAGTATTTCCCATGTTGCTAATTTTGCTTAAAGTATCAGATTTGACAGCTGTGGTATTGTGTGATGTTGTGTCTGCACAAGGATGATGGGTTTTTAATAATAGAAAATTACTTTGTAAATAACTCATTGTACCTGCTGTTAACCTTCCTAAAACAGCATTGTCGACATAAAATTCCTGACTAGCAAGGAATCTTTTATATAAAAAATACTCAACATTCTGTGAATTGACTTCATGTGGTAAAGGAAAGGTCCAACATGCAGTTTGCATTAATTTTTTTTTCAGTTTAAAGGAAGGTATTTTGCAAGTAAAAGTTGTAAATAAACATAATTTATTTTATAATTTTATTGGAGGTTTTGTTGATGATATGAAGCTGCACCATCATAATTATTACATCAGAATACCATATTTTTTCTCTGTGAATTTTTTATTAAACATTCACATTTATTCCTGGAAATACTATGTTTAGGAAGGAGGGTTGCCATATTTTTGTAAAAGATTTTGCTTTAAGGAGTCTACCTTTGTATTTAAGAATGAATTAAAGTGTTCTGCACAAACACTGATTAAAATTCATGTTTTGCAGTTTCATAGTGATAGGAATAAAGCCTGTGGTCATCAGTTTTGCCTCAGAAGCAGTTCTAATTTCATAGTACTATTACTTTGGCAGAGACAGTACTCAAATGTACACACAATTAAAACAAATCTGAAAAAAAAAGATGAATTATGGTAATTATAAATTAATATTGTTACGTAGAAGAAGTATCACAAAATGTAAGCAACCACGGAGGAAACTCAGTTATGAATACTTTCATATAGTTTTAATGTTTATAGTTTGAGTGTTTACTTGTTTCATTTATATCCCAGTTTTTGTGGAGAACACTTTATAACGGTATCAGAATGATGAAATGAGATACTTTGTTTTTTTATATCGTTTTTTTATGCCATGTTGAATTTTTATACATATATGTATGTGTCAGCTGTTGAACCATCACACCAATATCAAATAGTGTTGCCTTCAGCTAAAACCATCATGCGTCAGGCTGAAGACGGGCGCTGCATTACTCCGCGGAGTATGCTGGATGTATATGATTAGAGGTAACCTTATGCATAGTACCAAGGGCTGACCCTATTTATACATGTATCGCATGTCATGAACATGTTCATTAGAGTAGAAATGTTTTCTTGTTATCACTGTGTAGTCATGTATACTCATGATGTGAGCAATAATCAGTAGTGTTACGTATTTTGTAATGATAAGGCATATGAGATCTGTAATGAATTTTTACCTAGTGCTTTATAGAAGACTCCCTGCTCTATAGCAGATGTCATCATGTAGCCTCTTGAACAGTGCATTTTTCAGAAATATTCTTCACATTAATTAATCAAGTTTTCAAATCATGCTGACATACTGGCTTATTCAAATCTTCCAGCTAAGATGTGTTATCTGATAAATGAATCAAACAGGGAAAACTTGCTTGCGTATAAAAACTTGTAAAATCCCACCAGTTTTAACTGTAGAAACCAGAAACACAGATTGGTGAACCTCATTCAGTGACATAAAGTATATTCAGAACCAAATTTTCATTTCACTTTTTTTTCTGGAGTTTGCATTCAGGTCATATATATAAATTTACCATATATTAAAAATTCAAAGTTTATTTTTTCAAACTATTTTTTCATCATATTGGGAATTAAGACATCAAATAGAAGGGGTAAATTTATCACATCCGTGTTCAAAAGATGGTAAATGTGTCACATTAGTGTTCAAAAGACTTGTGATGACATTAAATTTTGGGGGGAAACAAGAGCTAGTATGCACTGTAAAGTTACAGAGATTAATTTGTGAAGGTATTCATTAGCAGAACGTGGTTAATGGCTGAGAAAACTTTTCTGTAGGTGAGTGCCATGTCATTTGAATGTTTTCTGGGGGAATGGACTTCATCATTTCAGTTTGAGCTCAGCTGCTGATGTTGAGGTATGCTTAACGTCTTGGTGATAGCAGTGGTCAAGGGAATGTCAGTTGAATTTTTTCATCAGAAATATTGGTGGGAAAGAAATCTCAGGGGTTGACAATGGGTTTTTCACGTCACAGACAGGTGTACTAATAACTGCTTGACAAAATTAATCATGTTATTGCACAATCTTGAAGGCAAGATAATCACAAAAGCATGAAATTGGTTGTCACATCAAGATTTTGCAGCACATTAGAACTATGTTTAGTACTTACATATTGTTTAAATATTTCTGGATTCCAAACTCATTTAAAAAAGAATATTTATATATAATATATTATAATATTATATATAAACTGTATTCTACCAGTTAAAAACCGGTTTCATTGTCCTCTATAGGCATTCCTTAAGAAAGTAAAATTTATCACAGACCCACCCTTTTAAAGCTATTTAGATTAAATTGGGATTTGAAGGGGGGGGGGGGGGTTGTTATTGGAAGGAAGTGTAGTAATGGGATGACATTGGGTGGGTTTTACATTAGGTGGTCTTGTTTGTATACCCCAAGCCTCCTCACTTACTCCATACCCTCGTCAATGATTCAGCAGCCATAAGAAAAGAGGGTTAGGGTAAAAGGTTAGTGGTATTTCTTATGTTGTTCTTTGTTTCCCCAGGAACCTCCATGAAAATATTTTTTCTTTTGTGCAGGCCATGTTTGCCCTAGGGAACTGTAGCCATGTAAACCGGAGAATTTTAAGAATATTGATTTTTATCATGGAGGGGAGTGAGAATTGTACAGTGAAGTTAAAATATTTATTCATTATTTTCATGGATTTTCTGGGGAAACAGTTGAATTTAGGACTCCTGGAAGGCAGAAGAAATCAAGAAAAGAGGTGCCGGCTTTACATATTTTGTTTGGTATTTTTTTTTAATCATATTTTTTTTTCATTAAAATACCAGTGGCTTATCTTTTCTACCTTTGTTTTTGTTTTACAGGAGTGCTGGATGGCGTTATTAGAGGTTTCCAGGAGGACTGGCTTTATTTTACACACAGTTTGCACTGAAGTACAGGATTACCACAGAACAACAGGAGTGAACCAAGCATGGAGTACGCCTACGTGATTATTCATCGAGGTATTTTCAGAAGAACACAGGACTATAGGCTGATGGCCAGCTAATATTGGTGCCACAGCCATTTATTGTTGTAAAGCTTATAAGAATTGATATGAAAAACCTCCTGTATTTATCTATAGTAAATATCATCTCACATTTGATCCATTTTATAATGGCAAATTTTCCTTTCTCATTTGTCTGCTTTTTTTCCAGCTGTAAATGTCAGGACAGTGATGCTAAGTTTTGTCTGATTAAATGATAATGTTGTTGGATATAGAAGTTTCACCTGTTGAATTTTAATTTGGCTCTTGTAGGCATGCTGGGAGATATATTTCACTTGTGTATAAATTAATTTTATGAAGGAGTATATAATAAACTATTGTGTTTGTATGCAGAAAAATGGTGCGTTGTGATTTTTTCCTGGTCTGCAAAGAGTGGGAGAGTGCTTGCTTGTGGCTCCTGATGCCTTGCGAGATAATCAGTTTTGGGCAGTTACCTGTCATGGACTCAACCAGGTACACTGGCAAATATTTATAACAAAACAAGCACCATAGCTTTCACATAAATTGAGTCAAATAATCTAAAATATGAGAAAACAGTATACTTTTTTCATGACATGGTGACTGAAGTGACAGGGGCAACTTTCGACAGACCAGGATTTGCTACCAAAATTATAATAAAATATATAGGCTAAAAGACGCCTTGCGATGTCACTTCATGAGGAAACGTCCAGAAAGTTGCAAAGTATACATAGAAGTAGCAATTAAATATTTCATGCTCATCCCTGGAGTGCTCAGAATGTTCTGTTATTGTCATATATTGAACAAACATTTTAGCATCTCCTGTTTATCTCCAAATCTGATGGGCACCCCTTCATTGGAAGGACTATAGCCATTTCAACACAGGATATGGGGTATAGTACGGAAAAAAATCCATAGATTTGGGTCATATCAATGTGCACAAGGAATATGTTGGATTGACGAATGGAATGCTATTATGCCTGTAAAATCAGAACTTTCCAGTCTATTCCATCAGAACCTGCATCCAAATCTTTTGTCTCCAGTTTATGCCCTGCTACAGGATGAAGCATAAATTTAAAGAGGTTCTAGGTGGCACCGTCTTGTGCAAGAGTTCTTCCAAGAATTAAGCATACAAAATTTCATGACAATCTGTCCAGCTGTGCCAGATTTCTAAGTTAACTTTTGGATGCTAAAATTGATGCTTTCCTTCTCAACCCTCCGAATCGGTTCATATTTTTGGGTAGGTCCAAATTTTTTTAAGCATTTCAGGGTTTATTTAACTTTAAATATTTGTCAATATGCGAACATGTAATCAGGTAGCAAGTCAAAATGGCAATTGGTTGCACCTGCCAGGGCAGATACGGTAAACTGAATAGTGTCCTTGTCCTGTTGGACCCTACCGTTGATACTGATGCCACTGGGTAGCATGGTAGATTTGAGGCAGGCAGGTGATGTGTGCTGACCAATAATTATCTACATCCAAATGTAAGGAAATATCCAGGGATAATTAAAGACCCCTGCCCCCCCCCCCCCTTTTCCAGGACCTGGAAAATTCATGATTCCAGGTTGAGAACAAACCGTGGAGAATTTATACTGACTAACTACTGTGATCACGTTATACTAATAACGTGAATAATACCCCACCCCCCAATAAACAAATGTCTCAAATAGTTACAATATGGAGCGTGAACATTTGCATTTACTCTTGATTCCTAGGAAAGACGGTTGTTATTGGTCTTGCATGAACAGGTGAATGCTTCTTCAGTGGTCAGAGAAATAAAATGGGCCTCAATCACAGATGGTTTGGATGAGTGCATGTTATTCAGGATTAAGATTTGGACAAGCAGTGCCCAGAATGAGAAAAAACAACAAGACCACAGTATTTATTTCAGCAGTGTTCATTTAAAGACTTGCACAAAGGTTAAAAAAAGGATAAATATTTGCTAGACATGACTTTGAATCGGCACATAACATAGTACATGCATCATAAAAATTTGCTGAGTTCTTTGGTTGTCTCAAGAAAATTGACAATTGTAACTTTTACAACAATATAAAAGGGTGCAATATTACTCTGAAATAATCAGCTCAACTTCTATGCAACAACAGAAAAGAAAGAACATCTCTGACTTGACTGCCTTGAACAAGCTTTTGGTCAACAATGTGAATATCAGTGTTACAGTGTTTTTAGAACTCCAACATCTGTTGATAGGACCTTATGAACTTGGTTTGCATTGGTGTGCTTGCTGTTTTGTTGTGAAAGTTTGTGACTGATATGCAGTGTCATGAGACAAGAATATGAGGATATGGTTGTGTATGTGTGTGAAAGTAGATCTTTAAAATCTTTAGAAGTAGCATGGGGCCACCTGACTGTATTACAGTAAACTGAGTAGTCTATATTTTCTTTACAAATATAATTCCTTTAAATTCATAAACTAAGTACAACATTTTAATGTTGTGGGTCATGCTATTTATGATGATTAAAACCTGATGTGCATAACAAGAATATCCTAATATTACATAACAAATGGACATTAATAAAATATATAGAAATAAATGAATAAAAGTTTATGAATAAAATATTTGATTTGGCACACAGTTGATATGATAATGAATACTGGATATATATCATAACATTCTGCAGTTACAGATTGTGAAAATATGCTTCAATAACTCAATTGTCTGGCTGAATATTATAATACCTATAAATAGGCCTGTCCACAGGTAAAATACTAATACACTAATATACATTTTCAATAAGAGGCATATTTGCCTGTACAAGGCTAATGCAAATTCTAAATCTGGAGCTCATTCATATGTATAATTTAAATGAGTTTGACAATTTGTGCACATGAAATAAGTGGTACATGCAAAACATTGTGACCTTTCCTAGTAAAGCATATTAAAACTAAAAGTGAATATTTGGCAAAACTACTGACCCTCCTGTAAAGCATCATGCTTAACATTTGACATAAAAAAGCAGTGTCATTATGAAATCATCAGAACATCGATAATACCTGCATGAACAAACACTTTCAAATCTCAATACTGTTACTGGCTTTAAAATCTCTGGGACAGAGAGTCAAGTCTTGGGGCTGAAAGATTCCTTTAAGTAAAAAGTCCAACATCGAAGGGCTCGGCATTAATATGCTGCATAACATATATGGGTATAACTTTAATTCAGTTAGCCAGAAATACTAGCTGAAACAGATGCTTAATATCAAAGGCTATACATATTTCAGTATAAAACCTGTGCACATTTAACCATTTTAAAATATAATTCAAAGTTCAATACCAGATGCATTACCACAATAATATAATCTGTAATATACTTCCAGCATGTTAGAATTTAGCTTGGATTACGTTTCTAAGCAGTTAATTGAGCCTAAATGTGCTTTATCTGCTCTACATGGCATGTGCATTTGACAAAATAAAGTAGTAATACTGTAATACCAGCAGAGACCACCTTGAGCTATTGGAGAACATAAAGCAAGTGACTGATGATAGGTTTCTTCCTTGCCATTTGCCAAGACATTGCACATTTAATGTGTAAAATTATAATACTTCTTTAGAATAGATTAGATATTTACAAGCACATGAAAATACAGAGATCAGCGACAATTATGATACCCCCCTATTATGCAACAGGTGTGTGCATTTGTTGCTGTTGGTATATTCAATATTAGCCCATTCTCATTTCTGATAATTATGGTGTTAAACACTTGTCTTTTCTTCTGTCTATATTATCAATAATCTTAGAACCCCCTATAAAAGTATAAGAAGTCATGAACCCCACCCTGAATTTTCCCCGACCGTCAAAACATTTGCACAAATAGTATCTCAGAATATCAATAGATCTACCAATACTGTATATGAATATATTTTTACCATCTATTTTAGTTATTTGACAGTATATCCTCACATCTTCATTCCTCATAAACCCCCTGCTACTACTGGTCACCATTTTAACCGGCCCTGGTTACATCTGCTCTACGCTTTGGAAGTCTCAAGCAGAACATGAGAAAAACAGAACATATATATGATAACACATTTAACTACAGGACCATGGATGGTATGTGCAAATTAATTTAAGCCCATGACCTTTTATTTTCTCAAATTCAAAATTTTGACACTTGTTATTTTCAGCAGCTCATTACTCCTGTATATCACACACTGCTGTGAGCAGTTTTCAAAAGCCACCATATAACAATGGATTAAGAAAAAATATTTAATTTTCGTACATGACTCCCACTGGGACCAATCTTTACTTTACTAATGTTATGACTCGAACATCAATGCATCAGTTTCTTCAGGCAAAAAGTCAACCAAATAACAAGATATGATCACTGGTTTTATGTCACTCCTGCAGAATGCCAGTGAAAATACCAAACCGCTTATCATGATAAGCCTAACACCGTAACAGTTTTTTGCCAACCTACTAAATAACCAATCAAGCTACATCTTTCAACCTGACAGCCAACAGCCACTTGATACATTGTACCTTCTTTTTTATGATGGTTTGGAATTTTATTTACAACTGAAGGCACTGCTAACAGAAGCACTGATCCACAGCACAGGTGTACAATTGACAAAAAAGGTAGGATGAAGATGAAAAAGTTTACCCCGATTCATATTGAATATAAGTAAAGAATGACTCAGAATATGGACACTTGTGATATTTGATCAGGTAACAAGGAACTTGTTAGCAGTCAGGCTGAATGGTAAAGCCAAGAGAAAAACATGGATTGTATGAACAACTCAAATTGAGCACGGTTTAAATTATATTTGTGTATTAGAAAATTTATGTCTTAGGCCAAAAAAAAGGGTATGGTTTCGAATGCTTTTTTTTTAAAATTACATGTTTCGATAAAAATGTTATATGATCAGGGAAACATTTTTGGTGAACAGTTAAAAGAACTCCATAACAAGGGAAATCTTATCAAAATTGTATTATTTTATCTTCTTGAAAGATAAAAATCAAAATAAAAAATTTTTGATGTGGGGGGTTAAAATTTAGGCAGGCGGTGCCCCAGAACCATATCTTTTTTTTGGGGGCCTTATTATGTTTTGGAGAAAAAGGTGAAAAACGAAGGAAACCATGATCACCAATCACTGTTTTTCTCAGTTTTCATGTTGGATGCTGAATGTAAATTATTGACATACTGGTAGGTAAGATAAAAAAGTAACAATGGCTTCTTTAAAGTTTAAGACCTAGGTTGTCTGTTTTGACCTTGAAGTGTCCTTGATACCAATGATAACATCACTGTGACCTATGAGATGCTCCATGTTAGTATTATAACAAAATGTGTTATTTGGAGCCTTTCTTTGGAAGTATAAAAATTCATATATTTAATGCAAATGAGACTAAGTACATTTGCACATATTTTACAATATATACTGAAAAAAAGTATGGAAAGGTCCCAAGCTGTTCTGTGGGGTATAAAATGGATAAGGACATATACAGACTGAAAAAGCTGGCCCATCTTTTATGTCTGTATTCTGCAAATACTTAAATTACAAAATATCACAGATAAGGCAGTAAAATGCCCCAGGTTTGAAATATTCTCAAATCACAATATTGTAAGATTGATTAGTTAGGAGTAGGCGTGCGGGGCGGAGGGGGGTCTTGCACGTCAGGTTCAGAAGGAGCCAGTGGGTTGGGGACCATGATTTCATGTTCTCTTTGTCTGCTACTTGGCCTGTCTTCATCTAGTATGAGGACGGTTCCTCGTGCAGACTGGGGTCGGTTGGTGAGCCGGGCTGACGTGGGTCTACCAGGGGTGCGGGGACGGGCTGGTGTATGCGTCGCTGCTCTTTGAGGCATCTGTGGGGGTCCACCTTTCTCCACAGGGCCTCCCTGAAATAACAAAAAACATGGTTACCAGTAGGACTCAGATTATGAATTAACATAGCTGGAACCCTGGTAGAGGATATAACAATATAAACTATATCTACATAATAACTGGTGGTAGGAATCAGGTAAAAATCATTTTCAATGATTCAAAGCCACCAATGATTGATTATTAATTAATTATTTTATGTACTCTCTATATTACCATGAAATCATCTGTATAGAATTACACCTAAAATACTGATCCAGTAAATTCCTTTTAAATGGTACACAGGCTTAAAAGTAAAGGTAAAGCCAAGGTTGTTAACACTGATAAGTTGCACAAGATTAGCATATTTGATTGGCCCAGAGATAATGACATTTGTGATTGATTATGGGGAAAATGCATCTAATTTAATTGATTTTGAATGAAAATCACCAATCATCAATATAATTGATTAATTGGTACACCATTTATAATCATAACTGCAATTTGTAACACTTGTTAACTTAGGTATTTCCATTTGGTAGTCAGATGGCCACTGCAATTTCCTATACTGATTGATTTTAAATTAAACGGAAGGTCCATGAGTTTCATAATCACAGGAAGGCTTGCTGTGTAATCATCACCTTTGCCTTGATAAAATCTAAATATGGTACCAGATGGAGGCACAGTGTTTAAAAAGAAAAGAAATTAGCACCAGATAGGACCCACACAGTACTAGCCACCAAGGGTGACTACAATGATAAATATATCTGAGAGTACATTTTAGTCACCACTCCATGTATGCACTTGGCTAGGATTCGAAGCTCAGTATGATCTGTGTCTATCTAAGGGAGAAAACCCATCAGTTTATTGGATATCTCATTTTTTAAAGACAAAATTCTGTTATCATAAGCTAATTGCATAAATTCCCAGTTTAAATATGTCTATTACCCTTATAAAACAAGACGGGTACACAAAGCATTGTCGCCCCTATGTATACATTCTTAGTGGTTCTGTCATGGCAGTTATGAGCAGTATTACAACCTGTGTCTTCTTGGACCAAATTACACAATAACTAAAGTAAAATGCACTTAAAGTTGCCAATATGTTGAAAATAAGATACTTTTTTAAAGAAAGAAGTTTTAATGTCAAGCAAATCCATGACACTGATAACAAGTGACCCATGGGATATGACGCTCAGCTGACTGGGAAGAGATTTGCAAAAGGAAATTTTATCATCTGAATGGTAGTATATACCCATTCAACTGAAGCATCAAACAGATTAACCAACAGGCTGAGATTGTGTCTGTATTAATATATCTAAAAAATAAAGAAAAAAATAAAAAAAAAATACAGGTGGCTCCTCCAGTCTGTAGAAACTAATAAAAACACTTAATGGTCAATATCCATGCAAAGAAGCATGGTGGTCTCTGGATTAGTTGTTCAGATACTTCAGCTTTTGTATCAAATTTTCCATTATTCTGAGGGATACTTTGCAGTCCTATAGCTTGGAGGGTAACAGAGACCTAATTTCAGGTTTCCACAGACACTTTTCATGGGCCTCCTTGCATGACAAGAATGAAGATTCTAGGTCCAGTTGTTACAATTTGTACCCTGTTGACAGATAACCACATCTTTAAAGGTCTCAAAATAGAGAAAAAAATTTGTAAAAATTTGAAAAAAAAGAGGTGGCGCACACAGTCTGCTGAAACTGATGGAACACATCATGATCAATATGAATGCCAAAAATCATGAGCATCAGTGTTGTAGTTATTGAGATACTGCAGTTTTTGTATCAAATTTTTCATTATTCTGGGGGGTATTTTGGAGCCATACAACTTAATGGATATGGGTAACAGAGACCTAATTTCAGGTTTCCATGGAGATTTTTCATGGGTCTCCCTGTGTGTAAAGAATGAAGATTCTAGGTCAAGTTGTTATGATTTGTTCCCTGTTAACAGATGTTCATATCTTTAAAGGTCTCAAAAATAGAGAAAAAAAATTCGTAAAAAATTGAAAAATACAGGTGGCGCCACCAGTCTGCAGAAACTGATGAAACATCTCATGATCAATATGTATGCCAAAAATCATGACCATCAGTGATGTAGTTAATGAGATATTGAAGTTTTTGTATCAAATTTTTCACAATTCTGGAGGGTACTTTGGGGCCCCATAGCTCGAAGGATATGGGTAACAGAGACCTAATTTTTGCTTTCCATGGAGACTTTTCATAGGCCTCTCAGAATGTCAAGAATGAAGATTCTAGGTCCAGTCTTTACTATTTGTGCCCTGTTAACAGATGTTCACATTTTTAAAGGTCTCAAAAATAGAGAAAAAAATTTGTAAAAAATCGAAAAAATAGAGATGGTGCACCCAGGCTGCAGAAACTGATGAAACACTCCATGATCAATATCCATGCAAACAATTATGGTGATCTCTGCATTAGTTGTTTAGATACTTCAGCTTTTGTATCAAATTTCCATTATTCTGAGCTGTACTTTGGAGTGCCATAGCTCAAAGGATATGGGTAGCAGAGACGTAATTCCAGGTTTCCATGGAGTCTTTTCATGGGTCTCCCTGTGTGTCAAGCATGAAGATTCTAGGTCCAGTTGTTAAAATTTGAACCCTGTTGACAGATAACTACATCCTTTAAGGTCTCAAAAATAGAGAAAAACAATTGTAAAAATTTGAAAAATACAGGTGCAACCACCAGTCTGCAGAAACTGATGAAAAATGTCATGATCAATACGTATGCCAAAAATCATGACCATCAGTGATGTAGTTAATGAGATATTGGAAATTTTTTTTAATGAAATTTTTTACTATTCTGGGGGGTACTTTGGGGCCCCATAGCTCCAAGGATACGGGTAACAGAGACCTAATTTCTGGTTTCCATGGAGACTTTTCATAGGTCTCTCAGAATGTCAAGAATGAAGATTCTAGGTCCAGTCTTTATGAATTGTGCCCTGTTAACAGATGTCCACATTTTTAAAAGTCTCAAAAATAGAGAAAAAAAATCGTAAAAATCGAAAAATACATGTGGCGCCACCAGTCTGCAGGAACTGCTGGAACATCTCATGATCAATATGTATGCCAAAAATCATGACCATCAGTGATGTAGTTAATGAGATATTGAAGTTTTGTATGAAATTTTTCACTATTCTGGGGGGTACTTTGGGGCCCCATAGCTCGAAGGATATGGGTAACAGAGACCTAATTTTTGCTTTCCATGGAGACTTTTCATAGGTCTCTCAGAATGTCAAGAATGAAGATTCTAGGTCCAGTCTTTACGATTTGTGCCCTGTTAACAGATGTCCACATTTTTAAAAGTCTCAAAAATAGAGAAAAAAAATCTTAAAAATCGAAAAATACATGTGGCGCCACCAGTCTGCAGGAACTGATGGAACATCTCATGATCAAATATGTATGCCAAAAATCATGACCATCAGTGATGTAGTTAATGAGATATTGAAGTTTTTGTATGAAATTTTTTACTGTTCTGGGGGAGTACTTTGGGGCCCCATATATAGCTCAAAGGATATGGGCAACAGAGATCTAATTTCTGATTTCCAAGGAGATTTTTCATGGACCTCTCAGAATGTTAAGTTACAAGATTCTAGGTCCAGCGGTTACGATTTGTGCCTGGTTAACGGACAGACAGACGGACAGATAGACAGACGGATGACGGACAAAGAGTGATTGCTATAGCTCAGCATGACTGAAAGTCAGCTGAGCTAATAAAACTACCTTTTCCTGAAAATATGGTTGTATTGTGTTCAAATACCACTCATCCGTTAACAGTGCAAGATGTTTCCTCACTGCAGGCAGCTCACACAGTACCAGACAAAGCACGAAAACGTAGGCTATTCTGCTTAAACTTGATTATATGACCAACAAACTTCACAAAGGAATGGTACTTCATTCTCAGATGAAAATGCGGATTCTTTATGTTACAACTTTGAATGCTGATATTTCGAGTCAACAATAAACGAGGAGCATGTTAATTTGAAAATTTTATCAGATATTTCTGATACTTCTGTTCATTAGGTTTAATCTCACCTGTGATGAGTGAACATTAGGTAGTCTGTCATGTGCCCGGCCCTTGTATATGTGACCATCGGCTCCCTGGATGTCCATTTCCTCTCTGAAATTGTAATAATTTCTGTCATATCTAATAGATCTTCCGGTAATGGTACATGAACCATTATTCAGTACATGAAGTCATTTAGTGTAATCAGTCAACACAGTAAGCAGGCATATGACTGATATATTAACTTTAAACCATGCACTTTACATCAGGCTCGAACATACTAGTAAGTTTATACTGTTTGCAACAAAATTAATATACTACCATACTAGCATCACTGATCTGATAGTACTAATGCAAGCACATATTCCTTTGATAACTTCACTGTCATAGCCATATAATATGCAAATTTATCACAGTACTCGATTTAAACACTCTGTGTCATAACGATTAACCCATCACACAGTCATAATGTTTTTTTTACATCCAATCCAACAGGCCAGTTCAATGTCTTAATACCTAATCCATAACGGCAAATTCAATTAATGTGATACTAACCAACAAAACTAATATTCAGTTCCATTATATCCTAGCAGTTTAAAATTGGCAAGGTAAAGTCCAGATGGGCCAACAACATTTTTGTTAGCCTTGGGCTGGATATTTTATTCTTAATTTGCACAGCGATAAAATAAAAATTTTGATGCAACCTTCTCTGACCCCCCGCCCCTTCACACACACATACACATAGTCACACACCCACACACCTCAGTCCTTGGCAGTCAACTTTTAAGAACTGGCAGCTTTAATTGTTCATGTAATATTCTAAAGCTGGTCATACTTACTTTGTTAAAGGACTGACTGTTGGTATTAATTCTTCTTCTCTAAACATGGTGCTGAAAGAAGAAAATATTCCAGTGAATACAATTGTATATACATATGAACAAAAAATATCTAAGTTTAGTCCTAAATATATGAGAGTCCTGTTGTACTGTCACTCAAGTTAGCTCTCATTGGAAGGAGTCCATTAGTCAGTGATAGGGTGAGAGGCTAAGTACAAGGCTACAAACCACCAAAGTTATAATTAACAATTAAAATAGGTATACCAGGGTCATTCACTCATTAGAATTTAAAATCTGTGTACTGATGCCTATGTTTACAAGTGACATTCTATATACCCTAATATATAAGTCCCTCCTGATATTATCTGAGAGGTTTCTAATTCAATGTTTGAGAACATTAGTGATTACAATTAACCTTTGACTGATGCTTCAGAGTTGTTACTCTGTAATATAAACAACACCAACACTGACCATCACATACTGCAAGCCAGTCCCTATGTACACAGACACCAATACACCACTGAGCTATCTGACATCACAACAGGTTATCAAATAGTATTAGTCTTATTTAACTGAATGTGTTCAAAAGAAAGTTTCTGCTAGACTATTTATAATAGTGTACTCTTTCTCTTGAGGCTGCAACACTGTTTCTGGTTGGCATGAATAATTATTCTAAAGTCAAATAGTCAAATATGAGAGAGAGAGAGGGGGAAGGAGAAAGAGAGAGAATTTGAATTTACATTTACAATTTATGTTGTACAGCAAAGAAAAAGCAGAGACATTGACAAGGTGCAAATATACCCGTATTGTAAACAGAGTTTCTTCATTTTATTGTCACTGGAAATAAAATAAGACCCTACTCTTAATGCATTTTATCACTGCCAATATTCATATCAAAGTAGTAAGAGGGCTTGAGTTATATAATATATGGAGTTATCAGATGTTCTGTGAAATTCTGGAATATACAGCTGGTTTGTGACACAATTACATGTGACAAGACCACATTTAGGTGAAACTGTGGCACTAGATTATCCACATCACTTATTGTGATGTTTATATGACATTGTGCCACAAATTTGGTGATCCATCTTTGATTTAGTACAAAAGCTGTGATACAGGTGGCAGTACCTGTTCCCACACATCTTGCAGCGGAACGACTGCCTGCTGCTGCTAAAAGCAACAGAATGGATGATGATAAAGAAGATAATGTGACAGTCAAGTAAACTTAGTTTACAATTTCTATCTGCTGTACTTAGTAAACTATTGTCCCCTCTTAAAATCCTAGATTCACAGGCATATTTCTTTCAGTGATGATTCTACTCCAGTAAATTGTAAAATATTCAAAAAAAGTAACAGTTACAGTTCTCATGTTCTTAGCAAATACATATGATGAAATGTATTCTTCACAAAATGTTGAAAAAAGCAGTTCCTGAGCACAGTGGATCAGTGTAATATGTACACCTTGCTTAAACTGTCTGCGTCAACACGCTAATAAGTATTGCTGATATTAAGTCACTGTAATATTTAAATTAAACAAATACTTTATAAGTACAAAAATTAATTTTCAGGACTCTTATGGAGAGGACTCCTAGAAAAGGATTTGAAAACTGGTTCTGCTTACACACTGGTTCTGCCAGGTTCCACTGGAAGATTACATGTCAGTTGTACGGGTCCCATTTGGACAGTTCCCAGTTAGACAGACCCCAATTCGACTAGTCCTAGTTAGATGATATTATATTTTTACATGATGTCTATCATACTTTTAAGTATATATGCAGATTTGAATCTTTTAATAGTAAGAAAAAAGTTATAGCAATTGTTACAAGTTATTGATAAAGCATCTGACTGAGACCCGTCCAACTTGGACTGGGAACTGTCCAGATGGGATGGAAAAACTCTGACCCGTCCACCTTGGATGAATCCCATACTGGTTCTATCAGCAGTAGAAATGAAAGAGTAAGGTCAAAACTGAGTCAGACACAGGTTATTTACTTACCTGATATGGTTCATGCGTGTTATTCGTCGGTGAGGATACGTCAGCGTATGGCTGCCTCCGCAGGCTCGCGTCTGAGCATACAGGTCCATCACCTCCATGTTAGGAGAGGGGAAACTGTAAACAATAGATGAATGTGATATTTAAACGTCTTTGGATTCTTGTCTTTGATCACTGTGTTAACCACCAAGTTTTGTTGCTGTCAGATGTTTTGATACGTAATTTTATAACCCTGAAATGGGTACACATCAGCATTACATTAAGAACCAACAATTTAGGCCAAAAAAAATAAAAGGTATGGTTCTCAGGCACCGCCCGCATCAATTTTAACCCCCCGCTTCAAACATTTTTATTTTGATTTTCATCATTTAAGATAGTAAAATAATATAATTTCCAAACGATTTTCTTTGATATGTAGTGCTTTTACCTGTTTAGCAAGAAGAAACCTGTCATTTACCTGTTTTTTCCTGATCATATGACATTTTATCGAAACATACTAAAGGAGGTCAAAAATAAAATACGGCCCGCCCGCACTGATTTCTGGAAAAAAGTGCCTGAGAACCATACCCTTTTATTTTTTTGGCCTTATGTTTAATACTGTAGAATACAATGATTTTAAAACTTGAATTTATATTATTGCAATCTAGAGTGCTTCTTAAATCAATTTAACATTATCCTTGGTTTATTTTAAAATAAAATACAGGTGCAATCTTATCAAACTGCTATCTTAACATTTGATCAAAGAAATTTATATTCAATCAATGTTTCTAGAAAGCATTCGTAATTACCATTCATGTAGCCAGATGTCTATGTATTCAATGTGATATATCTACATAAAAAAGTAGTGTAAGGCCATGTCTGCACTCAGGCTATCAAATAATCCAGATCATGAATCCAATTATTCTGTCTGCAGTAGGCCACTAATCCACATCAGATTGGTCTGCTGTAGTTTGGTTTACTTTAGTCTGGTTTACAGTAAACTTGTTCTTGGTGCGTACAGGCAAACCTGTTTCTAGACTGCATCAGTCCAGTTTTGCTAATATTTTTGCCCCAATCCTTCCCACGAAATATCACTTTTGCAGCACAATCAAATCGGATAAACAACCAAGTGCAGAGAGCAAACTCAAGTTTTACTGAATTAAACTGATTTAGGCTTTTGTAAAGTGTACTTCTTCCAGATTAAAATACACTGGTTTAGTGTAATCTGATTTAGATGCGATCCCAGTGCGAATACAGCCTTAGTTGGTCAATATATTAGTATTTGTTTACTTACCTTGTGCGAGCATTACAGCCCAGGTAGAAAACACTTTGACCTAGGGGAGGGTAGCCCTTCATGTCTTTCCCAAAGTGAACTAAGAAAGCTTGAAGGTCTTTTTTGCGGGTTCGTGCTAATTGGCGGCCAGCAACAGCATGCTCAAAATTAGTCATGTTCTTGCCCATAGATAAACTAGAGGAGGGAGCAGACACAGACATGCACAGAGAGTGAAAGTGAGAGTGCAAGCAAAAGTCATGTGACATTGAATCATGTAACCAGAGACAGACAGATCAGAAATATAGTAGAACATGCCCAATGAGACCACCTCTGAAGCTGAACAAATTTGATCTTTATTTGATCTTAACAGTTGCTATATCTGAAATGTCAGTAAAGGCCACTATGTGTGTTTGAGGACTGTGTTATTTACAGCCTTAATGTTATGTGGTCTGATTAGACATTTCTTGTGCTAGGTTGAACACTGTAGTTATAATGAACTGATTGTAACTCAATGGTTAAACTTTATATAGTGGAATCCAAATCACATAGAAATCCAGAAGATACAGGATTAATTTTGATTACACTAAAATAAATTAAATATGGGCAATACTGATGTCAATATGTTTTTAGAAATAAAAAACATTGCAAACTTCAGGCCATAAAGTAAATTCAGTCCATACATATTTTTTTGTTTTCATTTGAGAGAAAATTATAATTTTGGTTGAGCTAGAATTACTACCTAGTATTTGTAAATTCCTAGTTGTCACTGAATGAATGTAATGTAATTTGGATTCCACTGTATATAAATATTGTAACTATCCATGGAGTCCTTACTCCTTCATTTATTGTAACAGTTTTTTAGAATTAATTTCCTCAGTTCTATTAGGAATAAAAATTCCCTTCCAAACAAAATAGATCACACAATTTTGTAAAACAGACACAAAAAGTTATTTTATAACATCTATGATATTTTGTGTAAATGTTAACTCAGTGAACCAAGTAAAACCAAACTATCCAAATACATTTGCTGGGCATGTACCTAAGGACTTCAAGGATTTACAAGTAGTTAGTGAGTGTGAGAATTTGTCTTAGGAAAGGTCTGTCTCTGATATAAGTTCTTCACCACGCTGTTCCAGTAACAGTGACTTGAATTAAATTTTGAAATAAATTAATTGGTTTTGCTAATTTCTTCAGTAGATCATAAACATTAATGACCAATGATAATAATTACCACATTAAAATCACTTCAAATTTTTATCTATTAATAACTGAATAAAAAAACAGAAGTGTTTTGTCAATAACCCTAACATTCAAATGGATTCAAACATTGTTAGTGGTAGAAATAATTGTGTATCAGAAACAAGACCTTTCCAAAGGAAAAGGTATCCATGGAGATAAAAGATGAATAAGATCATGCACATAGATGCTGATTAATTTCATGACATGGTTAAGATTAACGTTAATGATATAAGTGTACATAATTGTACAGTTAACCAATTTACAAGGGAAGCATTTAACGGTATACCAGTAGACAAATTAAGTATTCTGGGAAGGAAATTAAACAAAGCACTAACTATTATTGGTCCGATTTCTCACAACAGGTGAGATTACAGTAAATATGAAACAAGCAAAGGATGGATTGGTTAAGCTGAGAAGCAAAGCACACTAACACAGTAGCATACATAACTCAAATTACACTCCTCTATTTGTACAAACCTCTTAGACTGTTGTCTGATCTGATCCAGTTCGAAAGTGGTGTAAGGACGGGCAGATTTAGTTGCTGGAAGGCCACTGTTTACTGGAATGGACGGCATGGGCCTGTAGAAAACAAGGCAGAATGCTATGATTAAAACCTTGTGAACAGCACAATTTCAACTATATGATCACCCAGAAGTACAAGAACCTTTCTACATTCAATGTATTATTACTTATTATTTTTATCACTGGTGCTGTTAACCACATAAGCATCAATAATACAAGAAATTAAAAATTCTCTGGAGGTATATAAACTGTAACAATCTGGAATATATTCTGCTCTGTGCTATCAAACAAACACATTAAACTGATTATAGCAGCCTATAATTATTAGCGTTATTTCCTGCAATGGTGAAAAATAAAGCTTAACTAGACATTTCTTGGCACCGCTGGTGCCATAGTATCGCCAGACAAATGAGGTTTTGTGGTATTTTGTTGATATAATGTGATGTATTTGTATTTTAGCAATGAATGTGAGAAACATTTGTACAAAATATAGGAATATTTTGGATTGGGAAGGACAACTGATCAAAGGGTTTTTGACTTTTAAGATATTCATGATTTTATGTTTTTCACCAAATATGGGAATATTCAAGGTCAAGTTCACTCTCATATTCACGGTCATGACCCCAAATTAATAAACTGCATTCCAAAATATCCAACATTTGAAAAAAAAATTAAATGAAAAAAAAATAATTTAAATTAAATTAAATTTTAAAATTAAATTTAAAATTAAATATACCTCATGCATAACATGAAAGAAATCTGTCCATTACTGTTTGACTTATAATGCTCACAGTATATACTGTCAAGTGGCAATGATGGGGTATTCAAAGGCGCAAAAAACAAGAAAAGGACAACAGGTGGCGCCACCTATCTTCTGCAAAAGACAAAACTATCCAAGATCTTCCGTCAACTTGATTTTTGGACCAATCCATGCATCCCTTTTTAAGATATTCATGATTTTATGTGATTTTCACCATATATGGTAATATTCAAGGTCAAAGCCACTCTCAAAGGAAAGGTCATGACCCCAATTTTAATATACATCATCCCATAACCCATACCTATGTACATGCATAATATTAAAGAAATCTGTCAATCAGTTTTTGACTTTTGATGCTAAAAGTACTGTCAAGTGGCAATGATGGGGGTATTAAACGGCACAAAAACAAGAAAAGGATACTAGGTGGCACCACCAGTTTCGGGTACATGACATCACTATCCAAGATCTTTGTCCAACTTGATTTTTGGATAAATCCATGAAAGATTTCTTGAGATATTTAAGAATTTGTGTGATTTTCCCCAAAAATGGATCTATTCAAGGTCAAGGTCACTCTCCTAGTTGAGGTCATGACCCCATTTAAATAGGCTTCGTCCTCTCACCTATATCTATAAATGTGTCAAGTTTGAAAAAGATCCTTGAAATATTTTTTGAGTTATTGTGTCCAAAAGAAATCTCTGCGGCGGAGGCGGCGGCGCAACCGTGCCTAAACCATAGTATCTCCAGACTATGTCTGGCGATACAATAATAATGACAATATATTCTTAATTGTAACATTTGTTGATGCAGATTCTACTCACCCCTGAGGTACCATATCCACTGGGCGGTCACAGGAGATACAGTTGAACTTCATTATTTGCCTGAAATAATAATATCAAACATGGAATTTTAGTGAAACCACACACCAGTCTAGATGTCTAGAAAACAGTCTCGATGTTAGTGCAATGATCTACACTGATCTATACTGCCCCGTAACAGCTTTTTTTCACCTATTAATTTTCGAAAAAGTAATTATTTTTCAAAATTATCCTAGAAATTTGAATATCCAAGTGATGCCCTTATATGGCAATTAAGAAATTTACAATGAATCTTCAGTTTATTTTTCACAACTTTTTTTACTCTTTACAATAATCTGACAGATCAGATGTGTTCCCACATGAGTAGCCATCTTTGTTTTAGCTGGTTATTTTTTTTAAGGGTTTACATCACATCATCCAATCAGCAGCTTTCAACTGATGATGATTTTGCATGTGACCAATGATCCTGACTGCCATAAGTGGAGCTTATATGCTGTAAAATGTAGACTGATATCACATATTTTTAAATAGTTCTGTCTCTTAAATAATGTGTAAGGTATGTAACATTTAGACTGATTTCACATATCTTTAAATAATTCTGTCTCTTAAATAATGTCTAAGGTAGGTATTTATTTACCTTGTTGAAAATTAGACCCTTTGATATTCTAGCCTTTATTACGATTTTTTCTTTTGAAATGTAACTATTAAAAATTTTTTGTTGCATAAAAAAACAGGTGGACATGAGGATATGGAACTGACTATAGTACTTACTTTCTAAGGCCAGCAGCTTCGTCAGAGTCGAGGAAGCTGCTGAAGTCAACCTGCTTCAGCTTGTTCTTCAAAGCTCGCAGCGTCTTCTCCAGCTCTTCCTTGAACGGTCCAAACTCCAGCCTGTCCAGCTTACCATCCAGGTCCTCAGACAGCTGCTCTAATGCCTTCCTCCACTCTCCCTCCTGTAGTTACACAGCAAAATCAAAGAAGTCACACAGCAGAAGCACTGGTACATGTTAAAAATAATACAACATGGATGAACCTGGTTATGGCCGTATCTGCACTTGGTTCTCATCTAAAATCTGATTACATGTACCTATACTAAACTGGTTTACTTTAGTATGGAAGTAGTACCCTTTGGATCAGTAATGTAGTTCACTTAACAAAAGCCTAAATTTGTTTATTCAATAAAATGTTGGCTGTACACTTGATTGTTAATCTGATTTACTTTGCTGCTAAAAGTTATAATCACTGTTATCACTATAATCATATTTTGCAGGAAGGATTGAGTCAACTAGTAGCAAAACTGCCTAAGGCAGACTAGAAATGGATTTCCCTGTACACTATAGGAACCAGTTTACTGGAAACTGATCTAAAGTAACCACCTTCTAAGGGGTCTACAGTAGACTGAACTGATGGGAGATTTGTGGCCTAGCGCAGACAAAGTAATCCAATTCACAATCCAGATAATTGCTGGTATTGACACAGCCTAAGTTTAGTATGATGTTGACAATGTGATCCAATTGCTCAAGATTAGACTGAAGCCAAAGAAGTGTGAAGTATGAAGTTACTGAAAATGAATAATGTAAGGTTCTGTATGATCAGTTGTAAATAAAGATTCTTAAAGGATGGGTAACCAACCTTATGTAACAGCTGATCATAATAAATCTAAACGCTGATTAATGCCCACATTGTTTTTGTTGAATTTCAAAGAAAACGTTATCTTGTTATTAATACGTTATTTAACAGTTACTAGTTTTTTTTCATATGCCAGTTCAATTTTTAAGAAATTTTCTTTTTAAGAGATAACATAAATCAGTAAACTAGAGTAAGAAGTGTTGATTATCGGTGTTATAGCAACTTCAGCAACTATTATTTCTAAAAGATGAAATATGATCACAGCTGCTTGGTTATAATACTCAACTTCAAGCAGATAAACCTTTGTATGTATTATATACTGTTTAATATCAGGTAATCAGGTAGCTGCATATGTGAATTCTGTGTGTCTGTTTGTGTGTGTGTGTGTGTGTGTGAAGCCACTCACATGTCCTGAGAGTTTACCAAGGATTTCACTAATCATCTTGCTCAGTTCATCACATGTGGTGTCGAAAGTAGTCCGGTTAACCTTACTGTCCAGGTGGCGCTTGTCTGCTTTCTGCAATAAAATGTACAGCAGTCAATAAAACACCTGGATAACTTGAATGTCACAGCTAGTGGATACAAAGAACTGACAGGGTGGACTTCAAAATTTTATTTCATTTACATAAAATTTAGAATTAAGGCCACACAAAAATGTTTTTGTTCTATGGACTCTGAGGAAAAATTGTTAGATATGTATATAAAAAAATACAAGTCAAAACAAAAATATGTACCATTCTGCCAGTTTGCCTAAAAATACAAAAATATACTCCAGTTCTAGTACAATCAACTCTTAAGTTTGGTCCAATTTTAATTCCTTTAAAAATTCTTTCAGGAAATTTGTGTCATAGTTCAAATTAGCAACATAACAAAGGACCTGGTCTTTATTTGCCAAAAAAAATTTGATCCACAAAAAATGGGAGCAGCAAATCTGTAGAACAATAATGTTTTTTGTATGGCATCCCTACTTTCAACAAATATGTACTGAAAGACAACATGATAATATAAGTTTAAACCTAATGTCAAATATAATAAACTAAATACAATATCAATTCAAACCTGAAAACAATCAACAATTACACACATTTATTAAATGAAAAGTTCATCTTATATACACTTGGCTCTGCACTGTGTGGACAATTCATGACAAATGTTTCTTAAAGATGTACCATAAAGGTTGCAGTGTAACAACAGAATTTATTTATTAATAATCTAAAAAGGAAGCCCTTTTGAGTTTCTTCAGTTAATTAGTACAATATGATATTAAATGTCTAGAATTAGCTGGTCCTATAATTTTCAGTAACCACATGTGCTCATATGAGGTACACAACTTTTTCTCACTTACCACATCTACTTCATTTTGAACGAATTCTTTGTCCGCCTTGATTTCTCCTAGTTTGGTTGTTATCTCAAAAAGAGACTGCAACAGAAACAAAATCCACATGTATAACACTGATACTGATGTATTTTCATTGATGACCACACAACATGTACAGACTAATTTCTACAAAAGATTACCTCTTTCCTTAATTATGGAAGAGGTACTCTTATATAGATTTATGAATTATTGTAGTTGACAATATTAGCTCTGAGTCTTTTAGAAATCTGTATAAAACCACAATATCAAACATTAGAACATTATCTGTACAAAAAATAAAGTCATTTTATAAGACATTTCATGCATGTTAATTCTGACTTCCAGGTTACATGAATTTTGCATCAAAAGGTTGCATCAGAATGGCCATGAAATCGCATGAAAATGTTAACGATGCAGACAAACATTTATACACATGCATACTGCATGTCTTGAATTTGAAAACATGGGTCTCTAATGCGTCCAATGCTTAAAAGTGAGGGCCCCTGAAAATACTTCAAAATAAAAAAAAAAAAAGTGTCACTGTTGAATTCTCACCTCTATCTGCTTCTGTTTCTCACTGTTGTCATCCAGGATTCTCTGAGTAGTGTTACTTAAACGCTCCAGCTCCGCCTGCAGGTTCAGTATCGCCTGCTGCATCCTCGTCAGAGCATCACTATCCTGTCAATTTTATACATCAGTTGCATGGAAATGCTCATTTTCATACATATTGGACATATAATAATACACATCAAGGGTTTCAAATATTATTGTCAAACACACTACATTAATAAACAGGGAGGGAAACAAAATTATACTAGATGACTGTGTGCAAAAAGCAAGATTTACACAGTGCAAAAAGATTAACCCATACACCTTGGTCTGTGTTTATTAGTTGTGCATTATTTATTTCATAATCAGTGCAATCAGTCCCATGTGGCATGCTTCAGACATGTTACACATGTTAATCATTCATTTTAATAATTGAAATCAGCTGTCTCAACAAATTGATTGTGTATTATGTTAAAAATAAAACATTTCACTTGGGTAATTAAGTGAAAGGTTTTTATTTCTTCAAAAAGTAATAAGACTGGTTAGTACTATCTACTTAATGAGGATGAAAATAACCATAGCGGATGAATAATGTTTTGTTATTATTATTAACACCTCATGATTACAGGGTTCTATGTACATTTGGACCACTCACTGATACAAAGGAGTACCATGCAATATGATAATTATCAATTATGGCAGACTTCTTTTGCTGTCAGCATCATCTAGTGTTCAAGCTAGAAATGATTCTTTGCTTCAGACAATTAATGCTATCATTAAATTGTACAAATATTGCTTTTCATCTTTGTAATCTGTTCATCTTCCAGGAGGATAAATGTAGGAATTATCTGATATAAAAATCTCCATGACAGTTACCTTGTTTCTTTATCAAAGAAAGATGATCCCAAAACGCAGAAGCTGTTTTATTATAAATACCATAAATAATAAGAATTCTTTGAGGTAGCCTAATGACAGTGAGTGCAACAGTGATTGCAATGGGTGTAACAGTAACTGCAGGAGGATGACCACATCCTGCATTAGATGGATCATTTTGTTACCCCCAAAGACACTAGACCGGTCATACCCACCCCTTGAGTAGCCGCAGCTCTTTGCTTTCCTGATGACGGCCTGTGCTTCTCAATCAGCTGTTGCAGCTTGTCGCCCAGATTTTTTAGCTCTGACTCTGACCCCCCCAGCCTCTGTTTGAACGTAAGCAGCTGCTGGTTCATGTCCTGCGTCAGGTTCTTCACCTTGCCCTGTAGCTGCTTCATCTCGTGTGACTTCTGACTCAGGGATTTTTCAAGTTCTTTGAATTTCTCTTTATTAACCATCACATTTTGCCCTTCCGCCACATCTTCAACTGCCTTTCCAGCTTGTGTGTCATTTTCTTCATCTTCAAATGTTACTTCTACAGGATCTATGGTAATAGCAGCCACTTGTAAATCTGCAACCGCATCCTGGATTTCTTGCAGTTTCTGCTCAAGCTGGTTAAACTGGTCTTGTAAAGACTTGTTTGTCTGGTCCTGGCTTGTGAATTTGTTGTTTATTCTGTCTAGGCTGTTATCGACATGTACCTGGCAGTCTGTGATTTGTTGGGACAGAGCTGGT
The DNA here is from genome assembly GCA_026874595.1 of Sipunculus nudus. NCBI lineage: Eukaryota > Metazoa > Annelida > Sipuncula > Golfingiida > Sipunculidae > Sipunculus > Sipunculus nudus. Next base: position 40,725,502 of record CM049307.1, on the reverse strand, counting down.
AGATTTTTGTCAGTGTCTGTGCTAGTGGGTTGAAGCAGATGTGCAGACAGCTATGTGCAGCAGGAAGGAAAGACAGGAGAAAGGTGAAGACGGAGAAATACCCGTATGTACACAAGAGGTGAAGGAACATTCATTCAAGGAACATTCAGCTATGGAAAATCTGTTTAATGACAACTACTCCACTTTGATCTCTAGCCATCTTGGACATGGAAATGTTATTTTTATAAAGGAAGGATGGGTATCTTTTACATGCATGCAGATTTTCAAGTTAATTAGGATTACATCTGGATGAAATACAGATGATAACCAGGTTTTCCCATTTTAACAGTGAAACACAACCAAATGTATGGTACTAGTGTCCACTACTTGATTGGATACATAAGTCCCAATTAAACTGACATTTACAAATTTTACAATTAGTGACATAAATCATCCTTGATCATCCTTAAACAAATGTTCCAAGACTTCCATTCCTAGCATGACTGTTCCTGGTTCTATACACAAGTGCCATGACAGATCAGTAGAAGTACATGTACAAAACAAGAAGGGGTTCTAAAATGTAGACCTGGATCAATGACTGAAAATATACATTTATATCCTACATATTATTCATGAAGCACCCATCACTTGGGGTTGTTTGAAAGGTTAAAGTAGATAACATTTTTAACCTTATATCTTTACATGTCTAGAAATTGAGACCACACTTCTTGTATTGACCTCAGACATGATACCATTATCATTTTAACAGTCATGAAATGCATTTGAAAAACCATCATACTTTTTATTTTTAGATAAAGAAAGAAGTTGTTGAAGATGATCAAAAGAAAGCCTTTGATACAAGAAGAACTTACAGGCTATTTTCATTACAGATTTCCACAGAAGAACAGTTAAAACCCCTTCTGTTTGGTTATAAATCATTGAGAAATAAAGCATGCACTATTTATAATCAGGATAAAAAAGCTTCTAAGTGTGAATTTGTTAAACACCATCACCAGACTAAACATTAAACAACACAGTATTACAAAAGATGGTCATCAGCAAATCACCTTGGATAGTAAAGTTGGTCAGTGAAACCATTAAAGTAGTTATAACTATTGGCACAACTTTCTTCACTGATATTATTAGTACAATGGAACCTGTCCATTAAGACCACCCTTGAGTAAACCAAATGCAATCCCATTGGTTGTGAATGTATATATAATAAGACTTTAAGTGAATTTAAGACCACTTTTTGCCATTCCAAGGGTGATCTAATGACACAGGTTCAGCTATTTGTATTTTTTTTAAACTACCTTAACTTTTGTGATAATTCAATGACCAGTATGCCCTCTCAAAGTGCATAATTTTTCCCTTAAGTCTTTATATGAGAGGTCAATGTTTATTAATACCCTCAAAACACACATACAACAGATGAAGACCAATTTGAATAGGAAAAGTGTTGAACCAACCACTCACTTTGTCTCTTGATTTTTTCACACGGTGGTCATCTTGCATGGCCTTCAGCTGTTCCAAAAGGTCTTCAGGTACACCTGCAAGGTGAGGTTAACATTTGTAGTGACACCTGTATATCAGTGAAACAGAAACCTACATGTATCAGTATACATGTGGTGATTTATACCATAATTCAGGGCAAGTTCACTGTTGAATGTCATATTTTGGTCTCACAATTGAAAAGTCAAGTTTTAACAGAATTTTAATGAAGCTTGGACTACTGATGTGATATCTGAGCAATGAGCTGTCAAACAAGGGGGATTTTATGTAAGTCAGGTGGTAAGTATAGACTGGCTGTGCATGGAAGGTATGAACCATGAGTGTATGGCAAAGCCCATAAGTACACTCCTTGATAAATTCCCTAAGACATTTATAACATCTGACAAACATTTACATATATTACATATATTACATATATACAGTATTGTTCCTTGGAGTCCTACACAAACATTTGTGCTTGCAGCAAATCTCATTTTTTATATGGAACATAACAATACAATTCTTCCAAGTCAAGGTAATTATAAAATACAAAGAATCTATGTGAAAGTCTGGTTCATAAATACCTAAGACAGGAGGCCGTGTACCTGAGAGACCGAAGGATTTATAAAGAGATACCTTAAAAAAAGGTTTCACATTTTGCTATCTTACTTACTTATTAAACAGAAATGAAAGACACTCTAAATATTGATAACTTGGATAACATATTGTAGCACAGCTTGTTTACCTATTCCCTCCAGAGCATCCTTGTCTGCCTTGTTCTTCAACTCTTCCTGAAAACAGAAATATTAAAACTGTGCAATTATTTAAAGAGCAGACAAACAAAATACATCGTGATGTTCCTCTTGCAGTTATGCCATTTTTTTTATTTATAGCTGCAGATATTCTGTTCTTATGAGGTCAAATGTAGTCTGAAAAGCAAAACATATTTGTAATTATGTATTCTTTGTAGCTTGAGAGGACATATACCTGAAACGCAACCTGTTTAATCTGGGGGGGGGGGGTAAATAAACCCTGAGGATGAGAAACCAATGAGTTTTTTTGTATGAGAGTAGACCATACAAATTTCAGCAGGGTATTTCATGTGACTCATTTAAATCAAAATCTGGGACAAAATTGCTTGCACAACTAATAAAGACTCTTACATGAGAAAGCAGGTTAATTTGCAGTGGTATTTGATCTGTTGTTTTGTTTTCTGATTTAATACCTACATCAATAATGGGTACCTCAAAATTTGTCTTCATTACTGATTATGGTAAAACTGTTATTGCATCTCAGTGCCAACTTGTGTTCATGTGGTGAAACACAACATTTGAGTGAAGCATTAAAACTGGATAATTCCTTTGTATATTCTTATACATTTGTGATCTGCTAACAAAAATACATAAAGTTGCACTGCCTTGAGTTAAAATATGATTAACGTTCTTGTTTAATCTTTCAACATTTGAATACTAGTTGGTGCTGAGAAGCAAATGCCTTAGTTACTGTACATATAACAACAATCTTATTCAAATGTACCCCATTAATTTATAAAATATGACAAAGTTTGTCATTTCAAATTTATTACGTGATGATGCAAGTGGTGCCCATGAATCCACAGACATCATCTGTGGGCAGCAGGCAACAGAAGCAGAAAGTGTTCATCCCCTCACCACCTCCAGCCAAACTGACCACAAACATAGTCACTGGTGATTATTTCATAGTATCCCCTAAAACAAATCTTACCTAGAACATGTACAGAGAAGAAAATTAAATGTTTATTTTCTACCATTTGTGTTTGAGGGGGTTATGTAAAAACAATTTACAATTTGTCTGTTCAAATAAATCAGATGGTCTGTCATAACCAGAGCTTTGTCTGTTCACGTGACAGAGAGTTTTTTTTAAGTATTTAAAGTCAAGTTAATCTTTAACAATACATGATCTATGGCAGTTGCAACTAAAAGATTAGGAGAGTAAAGGTCCTCAATTAGGGCCCCATCATTGCCAGTTCCTAAAAAAAGGCAGCCTTGTGGCCATATTGGATGTTAGATTGATCTGAAATTTATCAACACAAATAATCTTAAAGGGACCAATCTTCAGAAAAATCATGACACTATCTTAAAAAATATTGTTAAAGGATTTTAAAATATTAGCCTGGCAGCCATATTGAATTTAACCAGAGAAATCTGAAAGCACACATCCCCCCATGGGTGTTGATATTCTGTTTAATTTTCACCCAAAAAAATCACAGATTGTGCTCTGGGGGCCATATCGGACTTTGAATGGGTGTGTAATTTGAAAGGTCTGGAGGACTCGTGGACATCAATCATCCCTATAAATTTGAGGAAGATCAAATGTATTCTGCTTGAGATTATGCCCAAGAAAGAAAGCTTCACTGAATGCTGTGACGGACGGATGGCCAGACAGACAAGGCAATCACTGCAGGGCACCACCTTTGAAACTTTCATAATAAGGTTTTTTTTTCATGGAAAAATGAGAGATCGTAAAGCACTAAAGTGAAAACAGTACAAAACACATGTAGCTGTTCAGTGAAACACTGCTGAAGCAGAAAACAAGTGACCCATGGGTCATGACACTCAGCTGACTAGGAAGACATTCACCAAAGGAATTTTATCATCTGAATGCCAAAATTTGTAGGTGGTATCCCCATTCAACATCAAAATCAACAAGAAGTTTCATGATCATAAGTCCAGCAAATATAGCTTTTTTGTATGCAGTCAGCTGAGCTATAAAAGACCATGCACAATTTTGAAGGATATCCCTGGATGTCAAGACTGAAGATTCTAAGTCCAACTGTAAAGTTTTGTACCCCTGTCTGACTGTTTGGGTGCTTAAAATGTTTTTGACCAGTAATATAGGTAACCATGACCTAATTTCAGGTTTCCATGGAGATTGCTCAAGATGTTTTGGCCGGTAGCACACACAATATAGGTCACCATGACCTAATTTCATGTTTCCATGAAAATTGCCCTAGACTTTGGTGTATATTACTTCAGAATATCCTAGGTTAAGCAGATACAATTTTTGCCCATCTGATTTTCAGGTTGCTAAAAATAATGTTTTGGCCCATAGTTCACAAATTATAGGTCACCATAACCTAATTTCAGTTTTCAATGCAGATTTACCCAGGACCTGCCTAAAAATGTTATGCTAGAAGATTCTAGGTCCACCAGTTACGATTTCTGCCCCATCTGACTGAATGCTCAAAATCATATTTTCAGCCTGTAGTTTGCAAAATATAGGCCACCATGACCTAATTTAAGGTTCCCAAGGAGATTGGCCTAGGATCCCCTTTATGTGCAGTTAGAAGTTTCTAGGTCTAATGGTTACAATTTGTGCCCTATTAAAACAAGAACTGCATCATCTGAAGGTCTTTAAAAATAGAGAAAAAATGCATAAGAATTAGAAAAATGCAGGTGGCTCCACCAGTCTTAAGAAAATGATGAAATACTATTTGATTAATATATATGGAAAGAATCATGGCAATGAATGCATTAGTTATTCAGATATTGGAGCTTTTGTATCAAATTTTTAATCATTCGGGGGGGGGGGGGGGGGTACTAACTAGCCCCTTAGCTCGGAGGGTAAAGGTCACAGTGACCTAATTTCATGTTTTTTTTATAGATTTTTTTGCCCTCCATGGGTCTTCAGTTAGAAGTTTCTAGATCTAGGGGTTATGATTGGTGCCCTGTTAATGGACAGACACACAGATGGAGAGACAGACGGATGACAGACAAAGAGTGGTCACTATAGCTCAGATGTTTTCAGTCAGCTGAGCTTAAAACAGAAGACTACCAAAATTTCAGTAAAGTCTCTAAAACACAAGCTGACATCTAAGCATAACATCTTATCAGGCTGTTATATTTATGAATAACAATTTATGATGAGCAGTTTGCATGATATACCTAGTACCTTGGTAATTAAATTACTTTATCCTGTTCACCAGAAGGTCATATTTTGATATTCTTGGATAACATTACTTTACAGCAATCTATAGAATGGGATTTGTGATGTCAAAGGGTACTGGTGTCACAGTTAAACAATATCAAATAAGTTATTATCATGGGTGCATTCTTTTGTGCATATATAATTCAGCAATGTAACAGAACTTTGTTTGTAAAGATACATTTTAGCTTTACACAGTGAGGTTATGTTGCATGCGTCCAATTAAACTCTTCCCCTTAAATTTCTGCACCATGATTAATCTTGATGCTGCAAACTGAAAAGTCTGTTACTTTACTCGGTTGTGCATGGCCATAATAATTCTCTGCAGCACCCCCAAGTCAAATTTGTGAAGTGGTATAGATCATGCACAACCTGGTAGCAACAGCAGGAACTAACCTTAGAATAGCATTTCTGAGGCTCCTTCAATGGTGCAATGAACAGAGGTATAATAATAAATCATATCATTTAGAAATAAATGAACCATAATCATTTGTGTACACTCTTTAGTGAAAATAAAGAGAAATTACTCACTAGTAAGCTCTTTAAGGCAAAAAATCTTTTTAAAAAAATACAAATATATGCTGCAAATTTATATTTATATCTCATTCCCCAGTACTTCAAAATGGAAGAAAACTGTTAAAAATATTACTGCATTATTACTGCAATAAGCAGCCATTAGTAAGGGTGCCTTTCCACAAAATTTATGTTGTCTTCATGACAAGTCCCCTGTTGGAAAAACCCAAGTCAATTAATAATTATCCCCTCTCTACATATGTAGTTACCATAAGTTGAACAAGCCAAAACTTCTGCTGGTTTACACATATCTGCAGGCCCCAAAAGCAAAACAAGTGGTCACTAAAGTAAAACAGGCTTTAGCTTAGGGCCCAGCCCACACAAGTCCCACACACATAGGGAAAAGGCTATATCTGCATGTGGGTCTTCATGTGGGTCTTGCCCATACAAACTTTGAACACTGCATATGTGGAAAGACAACCCTAGAAAACCCTAGAAAAGCAAATAAAAAAAAATGTATGTAAATCAATATCAAGGAAAAGTACTGTTTTCATTTGAAAAAAAAAATCTTGCTCAAAAATAATGTTATCATTTGAAAAAAAAATCTTGCTCAAACTTTGAATACGTGGAAAGGCAACCTAACCCAAAAAAAACTAGAAACTCAAAATCTAAAAAAATGTCTGTAAATACAAAATAAAAAATGATCTTACTGAAAAAGTAATGCTTTTACTTGAAAACAAAAATAAATTTCAGTATAATGCATTGCAGATTGTGTACAAATTTTCAAAAGGTAAAATGAAGAATAGCCTTAAATATGATGAAATTATAAATCATGATAACATAAATATATACATAATACACATATAATGATGTGTGAATATACAGAAATAAACATGAAGCTGTACCTCTATATCAGTGACTCGCTTGTCAAGGCTATCGTGCTTGTCATTTAGTTTTCCAAGTCTCTCAAGGACTTCCATAAGTTCGTTGGATGGACCAGGGGTGCTCATACGTGATCTGGCTGAAGCTGGTCGACTTTGCTGTGAGGTGACAATATAAAATTAAAATAAGTGACTTCTTCATGTAAAATAAGTGATCACAAAATGTTAAATAAGTGACAGCATTATGTAAAAGAAGTGCCAGCATTACGTAAAATAAGTGACAGTACTATGTAAAATAAGTGAACACATAATGTTAAATAAGTGACCACATAATGTTAAATAAGTGATCACATAATGTAAAAATAATAAGCGACAGCACTATGTATAAAGTGAATACATTTAATATGTATGTGTACTGGTAGTCTAAGCTGAGTGACTATCAAAACTGACAGTACGTGAAAAGCACAATTTAGTCTATGATATGTGCTTGTATTTCAATATATGTCAATAAAGTGGAAGAAAAGAGTGAAAAAAAAGGTTTCTTTTGAACAGTTTTCAAGTAAAAGACTTGTGATGTTAATGTAAAAATCTGAATATGAACATGCATAAAAAATTTTAAAATTTGCATTTGAATTTTAAAACTGAATTTTAAATTTTTACAATTTTACCTTCAGATGAACACATCAATCCATGTTTCAAGTACTATTTTAAACAGTTAAAAAACAAAGGCTTTTCTTATTATGAATTATTTTAATGAATTTGAATGAATTGTACTCTACTGAACCTTATTCTTCATATATCACTTGAATTAATATACACATGTGAGAGAGACAGCAAGAGAGATAGAGAGAAATAGAGAGAGAGAGAAAAAAAGAGAATAAAAAGAAAATAGGGTAAGATCAAGAATGTATAAAGAACAAAGTCCAAATATGTGAAGAGGGGTCAGACCAAGAGGCCCATGACAGAATAAAATGTATCAATGTTTGTTTTTCCCTATTCATTATAGTTCATCTTTAACATAAACTGATCTTTACTGCCATGCACGGACTGAAGCATGAGCAAGATCAAACATATCTGACTAAAAAAATGCTGGCATTCAATGGGAGGAGGTTACAGGTATAACAGTAGGAAGTCTAATACAAGTTGGGAGCACGATACTGAAAATAAATAATCCTGAAGGCATATTTTATTATTTATAAATGTGCTTCAGACTAATATATAACAGTGACAAGGTTCACCTATAAGTATTTTTTTCTTTTCATATTAGGAGCATAACATCTGCATAATGTTTTCTACTGTCTAAACATGCATGTGCATCCAGTAGGTCAAAGTTCACTGATCCACTAACCTTGACATTGCTCCCGTGATTAAAATATAGAAGTCATTTAAAATAGGGTGTCCAAAAATCTCATATACACATTATTAGTTACTGGATAAAAAAGTCATACTCAGTTAAGCTTTTATTTAGAATATGAATCTTGAAGCAACTGTCCCTGCTATATGGAGATGAGCTGCCACATCAGAAATATAATGTATTTCTATACAAAAATGGTTTAACTAACTCTCATATAAAAACTGATGGTTCCACTACGACTGCTATCCTTATACTGAACTCTAATAGCTATGACTTTAAAAGCGTTGTTTTTTCATTGTTTCATGTGAGACAACGGTAGTGTAATCAGTCATTATATACATATAGGTAACAACTGTGAAATTTGAGAAATACAGTATGAAACAAACATGCACACATATTTAAACATATACAAAATGTTAGTTATGCATTTTCAAGTAGCAGAGGAAAAAAAACTGAAATGAACAAATATAAATGTACAAATTTCAACAGTTTGACAGTTCACATAAATATCATTTACTAGCCACTCATAGATGATTATATATGGAAACATGAATATTCATTATATGATAATAAATATACAAAAGTAGACAGGTAGGAGAAGCATGCTGGTTTGGTGTGAAGGTTTTCCTGGAATCTCATTGGACCAAAGGTCTGATCAACATAACTCATTTGATGGCATCCCCCCATGATTGGAGAAAAGGCTGAACCTTGCATGCTGATTGGCAGAATAATTTGCAGAGCTTGTTTATCCATTCATTTTATGAAAGATGGTTGCAAAGGTAAAAAAAAAAAACAACAGTATCTGGATGTAAGATACCCACAACCACTGGTAAAGCAGTCAACTAAAAACACCACAGGAACAGGAGATATCAGGTTGTGACAGTCTTGTCTAAATAAAACTTCATGAGAAATACCCAATATTTCTTGATCTACACTCTTCACGCAGTGGTAATACACTTAAGTTGTTCTATATCTCCTTCATTTAAACTGCTGCTTTGTATGGCAAGACTTTTGGGGTTTCACCACCAGGCCTGGCACAGGGCTAAGGATTGTTATCAAACCAATGAGAAAAACTTGCTATACAAAGCAATGTTAAAACCAAGGAGATATAGAACGATAACAGTATATAACTGCTGCATGAGAAGTGTGTTCTAAAAAGTTTTGTAATTTTGTTTCATAGGGACAAAAAAAAAATTGGGTTCTCAGGCACTTTTTTTTCAGAAATCAGTGCGTGGGCAATATTTTTTACTTTTATATGTTTTGATAAAAATGTCATATGATCAAAAAAAAGCATGATAATAACAGAATTGTTTTGCTGAACAGGTAAAAGCACTAAATAACAAAGGAAATCTTATCAAAACTGTATAATTTTATCTTCTTGAAATAAATGTCTGAGCGGCTTGAGCTCAAAATAGGCAAGTTCCTATTTAAAATCAAAATTTTTGATGAGGGGGTTAAAATTGATGTGTGTGGTGCCCCGAGAACCCTACCTTTTTTTGGGCCTAATTCAGTCTTTTTTCATTTTAAATAGAATGATACAGTGGTTTAATTTGTTTTTATTTGAAAATATAAAAACAATTAACAATTGATGCTAAAGCTGTACATCATCTGACATCCATTTACTGTTCCTATAGCCTTAACAGCATACTATACCTGGAACTGCTTGGATGGGCGTCTCTGCTGTTGGTCGAGCAGTTGGTTATATATTAGAACACGCATGTCATATAGATTATACTGGGAGGTCAGAAATGCATTCACAAGTAGTTGGCGGAACAATTCTGACAATTCATAGGGATTTATGAGAGGTGTGATGGATCTACTACAATGCAGGGTAAAACTATATACTGAATTTATCATCACTACAGGAATACGCAACTAGAAAAGATATTCTGCTTCTAGGTATCTTGGAGGAAAGCCAGTGATCTGCCTTGACAGTTCCTACTTGGTTTCTGTCTACTTTCTGCTGTCTATACAGCTTCTATGTTTCTAGGACTATGCAATATCTATCAAACGGTGATACAGGTGTAGATACTATACTGTAGTTGGCTTCAAATTTGAGGGGTTAAATTTCGTGATTTTCTGTTTTTAATGTGTTTCACCAGGGCCCAGTTTTCACAATCTCACCATACAGTACCACAGTGTATATCCATTATTATATAAATTATTGAATACGCGTGCGATACCTTAACCATTTGACTTGGAAAAATCCAAGGGAAGGTCAAACTGGTGGAAATTTTCTTTTTATTTTAAGACACTTTGAAATACTTGATATTATTTATGATATTAAATACTTGATTCACAGGTTACATAAATTCTCTCTTATTAATATTATTTATGAAATCACTTAAACATTTCAATGTTTGACATTTAAAACATGAACTATTAGTGTAAATAATGAAGCAAGAGTATAAATGAATTTTCATCTATACAGATTAAGTGTCTTCTTCATGAAGATTTCAATTTTGTGATATAATTTTCCCTTTCGCAAATATTGCATAATTTAAACCCTCAGGAACTAAAGCCCACAACAGTATCTAAACCTGCATTTCTCTATCTCTATATGGTTATAAAACTACAATGTATACATTCTATCTGAGACATGAAAAACATATTCACAACATCAAGAGCATAAAATATGAACACATCTAAGCAGCTAATGCTTATTTCTTAAAATCATCATAAACAAAGTTTATGAACAAAGTTTATGTCTTTCATCAGGGTAGCTAAATTGATATTGCAATAAATTTTCATATTTATAATGATTAAAAAAATGAGTGATTTAAGATTCCACTACACAGTTATAGAAACTTTGTAATAAAGTGACTAAAACCAACTACAGCCTGAGTACAGGCACTGTACGTTTTGTACAATAACTTACATTACAGCTACACTTACAGGTTCTGTCTGACTGGACATCTCGATGACCACTCGCTCTGCAGGCTGTAATTCCTGTTTCATCCCCTTGAGGGCGCTCTCTAACCCTTCCCATGTGACTAAATTGTTGAATTCTTCGGGGCTTGGGAACTGGCTCATCTGGTTGTTCAAATCATTCTGTGGTATAATAAAAATCACACAATAAGTAACACTTAACACCTGTGGATCTTTATACTCAGATTTGCAAAAACAGGTGACCAAATCATTCTAAGTTGTTATACTGCTTCAGATGTCTCAAGTTGAAAATCAAATTTCAAGTCAGTAGCTCCAGAGGTTCAAAAGCTCACATTTCAATATGTACAGTAAAATATTGTACATGCAGCTAAATGACTGACATGAAAAATCATTCCTATTTCAATGATGACCAGTGAGTGAAACTTGCAAATGCAAATTAAATCTTACATGAAGATAAGCAAATATTCATCTTTTAAACTGCCATATTAACACGTTCTGGTATCACAATTCACATGTCTGAGAGGAAATATCTTGCTACCATAACATTTTCAAATATTGTCAAAACCCTTACATATATCTAATCCAGAGCTAAATTCATAATATGATTCCCAAATTGTTTTATAAAAGAACTCACCATTTGATCTTCCAAACTTTTCAATTTATTCTTCAAGTCACTCATATCTTTAACCTACAAGTTGGAAAAAAAATATCCAAGTCTTATTCTGAACAGAGACAGTATATTCTGATAAAACGATTAATTTATTTTTGAAATGATGTAAATATTTATATTTTCATTGTTTCTCAAATTCAACAATATAAAGCAAAACATGAAACTGATATCGGCATAATTAAAAGGAACCAACATCAATTATGATGATATACTGTGATGGGCTTTTTGTTAACGAGGATTCAAATTCACGAAATGGAAACATGAATATGTTCCCTTGGGTCCTTGTCAAGTTGATTTCAGGTGTACATTATATAATTAAATAATTAATAAAAATTTATATGTTCTGTGTAATATTACTGTAAACTGAAACTGAAGAAAAATGGAACCCTCCAGAAACACTGAAAATGTGAAAATCTAAAAAAAATTAATCATGTGAAAAAGAATCCAACCACATTATCAGGACAGATTGGGCAGTGACCACCTGTTTACTCCAGTGACATCAACCATGTACCATGTACAGCATTAATTAAATTCTGTCATCCTTACTGTTAGAAGGACTATAACTACAGGTGCCCTCACACAACCACACATATAATTTTCACAGGATTTAGTACCCGTGAACTGCCCATACATGATGGCCTGTTGCAGGCATATCATCAACAGATATTGCAAGGGGCTAGGGTTTGTTGGTGTCTGTCATATAAAAAAGCTGAATATATACTTTGCTAGGTCATAGTAGGTGGGAGTGTCTGCCAGTATGCTAGTGCTGCTGCATATTCATAATATGTTATATTTATTCAATCATACTAATTCTCTCATACAACTGCGAAAAAATAAGTCAATTTGTACAAAATCAATAATTTTATGTTTTAATTCAAATATCTTTGGCCACTGCATAAAAAATTAACAGAAGTTTAATTTACATGCTTACATTTCAACTAATGTCTCAAGTCCATGAATAGGAAAAATACACCACACAATGTATTGCAAGTTTCTTGTCCATAAAAGAATTATTCTTCAAGGAATTCAATAAATGATACAGAAAACACTGGGAATTGTATAGTGAAACATTTTAGTGCTAATTATGCTACCAAATTGTCATATATAAAAATTGGTTATGTAGTATAAAATGGAGATGTTTATGGATGAAGTATTCAATTTGTGTGAATATCACAATGTACAAAGGATACACTTGCAGATAATTCCACTTTTATAACACATCAACATGCAGTTTGTACATTTGTGAAGTTGGCTGGATTATTACTCCCCTCTGCCAGTTGTTTCTGTTTGTAGTTATATAATATGGTACTCACCTCAGCTAGTTGTTTCTTTATGTCATTATATAGTAGGGTACTCACCTCGGCTAGTTGTTTCTGTATGTCATTATATAAGTCTTTCAGGCCTTTGATGTCGTTTTTCATGTCCTTCAGTTCATTCATCTCTGTCATCATGTCTTGTACCAGGGACATCAGCTGTAAAACAAATCAACAATAACTTTAACTGAAGGTATACACATAATTTCTCCATGCAACCTGTGATATTGTGGCTTCAGTGTGTTCGCATAATGGCAGCTCCCATGACAGTTTGGAGACACACTGGAAAAAAAATAAACCTGTCAGGGTATGATAAAGGTGCTACAAAAGTACTCCAGAGACAGTGTCCAGGTAAGAAACTATATGCTGAGAGAGTTTGGTGGCGAGGGGATGTTTATTAGTAAAGTATAGAATGAAATGACACTTTTCTGGACAATGCCAAAATTCTCATATAATAGTAGGATGATCAATAAATGATACATATATTTGAGCCTGAATGAAAGAAAAAAGAAAACCCAACCACAAGATTAGACATCTAGGTACCTGTATATAAATGCACAATCTGTATTACACATATGCAATAGAGGAAACTTTCTTACATAAAAATTAAAAGATAAAACACACACACACATGCTCTAAATTTAAATGTGCCAGATCTTTTTTCCTAAATAAATAAGGGACCCATGGGTCATGGCACTCAGCTGATTGTGAGAGTTATAACTGCACCACCATAGATTTTTTAAGTTGCAAATAAAAATACTATCCTCAGTGCTCAGGAACTAGGGCTCAATTACTGTTGGGGGGGGGGGGAAGAGTTAAAACACCTTTGGATATAAATACAAAAATTAAATGGTGCTTACAGGGACTGGTGGGAGCTACAGCACCTCTGCATATACATAAAGGATAAAATTTAATTTAAATGAAATTATTTTTAAAAATATTAAAAAAAAAAAAGGCAGAGAGATGGGTGCTGCATCACTAATAGGGTTACCTAGGCAAGGCTATAGTGAGCAAGAGTGGGGTCTTGGATATACAAAATGAGCATTTGAAAACCTTCAATAATTAGAATAATTTTTAAGCTTTTACTTTAAAATTTTAGAATTCAACAGATTAAATCCACATGTATCCTGGCTGTGAAAAATAAATTAAATATACTTACGAGAAATTTTGGGTATACAATTAAATTTTGAATAATTTAAGTTATATTACTGAAAAAAAGGCTTCAGCTTTAACATTTTTTTGTGCTAAGGGACCAAATATTTTCTGGCATGTACATAGGAACTATATAGAGGAATATTTATGGTAAATATAAGGAAAAACAGATGAGTGGTTTTGATATTAGGCAGCCCTGAAGTGTGAAAATAGGTTTTTAATAAAAAATTGAGGTTTTTCCTTAATTTCTCAAAGGAACAAAGTCGCAAAGACTCAGTTTCGGCTTGGTAGGAGATCTTGGGGACACCTAACATTATGCCAAATTTTGGATTCCTAGGTCTTACAGTTTCAAAACATGACACATCTACTGACGGACGGACGGACAGACTATGGCCCACTACTATAGCTCAGATGACTTATAGTCAGCTAAGTTAAAAAAGATCATGTGTGTAAATTTTATGGAAAGTTTTGTACATGTCTGATAAAAATCCTGAGCTGTTCAGATTTATGGGAAGGACAGGTGTCTCATTATTCTAATACATGAAAATCATTCATAAGTTTATACAATAACTGGTGGAGCATCAAGATGGTTTAGGCCAATTTTTAATCAAGGTGTTTACTTAAAGCTCACAGGTAACTTTGGGACATGTTTTCATTGGTTTCATTGTTTGACTTAAATTAATGTTGTTTACTATATGACAAACTTAATTATTAGAACTCCTCACTCTAATAACTCTATATACATGCTTCTCTCTGTGAGTTTACTACATTTAATATTAGGAAATATTTCTATTTTGTATCATCCCTGACAAAAAAGTCATATTTTTTATCATTCTGTTTACAATTTTCACACTTGCTAACCAGACAAAAACTGTTTTACAAAAGTAGAGTTAATTAGATTAAAAATTTCTACATTGTAAGCTTAATATCTGATATAACTGTACATGCATTTAGGAGCACTGATCACTAAATCCTTAGCAAAATCTGTTGTAACCATACATACAGAAAAGACAACCAGTGGTTGCTAGGGATAATTATATTGCGCTGACAAAATGCCTAATCCTGCTGCAGGCCCCTCGTTCACCCGGGTATTAGAGACTGTTGACAGTACTCTGGGTACCTAACAATTTCTGATCCATGTTAAGCTGCTCATCGACCAGCCTTGCATTTTGAAGACCTTAGCCATGTTGACTTGGTCCAATATATAGCAACACCCTAAAGGTACTCTGGGTGCAAAATGTTTTTAGATGAGAGACACAAATTATTTACAGGCTCCCTCCAGAAGGACAGATATAAATAAAATGAAACATCTTAATTACAGCTACTAATGTATTTTTCAAAAGACAGCGTTATTTTAGTTAAGTTAAACAATAATTATAATATAAGGGTCACCTGATAGTTTGATTAAATACAATGTTACAGTATTAGCTACATTAATTCCATGATACACACTTTTAATTTATACTGTTCAAATTCTTAATGTCTTATTTAAAAAAATTATGAAAAAAAGATTTAAAAAAATCAGGTGTCAAATAAACCAGATCATTTATAATAATACATGATAATTTAAAGTTTTATTTTAAATACAGATTTTTTTCCTATTAAATAATTACTTTAATAATACAACAAAGAATATTTCACTAATTTTTCTGAGTTGCATATTTGACAAACAAGTTTCCTAGGGTGGACTAATGAATCTAGAATGTGTTACAAGCTATATACTGAGGTGTTATTAACAAATGCCTTTAATAAAAGATTAAAAGGCACTGAATACAAATATGTACATTTATAAATACAATCAACTTTGAAGGTCTATTTCTAAGCAAAATAATAAAAACCCAGAGAAATATCAATCGGTATTGAGTAACCCCCTGCTTACATTATAACTGCTATCTAATAGCATACAGGTATACAACCTTGCTAAACACCACAGTATCATATCAAAGCCTTAAGTGACAAGTGAAGTGACAGGTGAGACGCTTTGATTCCTCCGCAGCCATGGTCACATGAGAGAGACCATAAAACAACAGTCTATACCTGAGTACCATCAAGAATAGCTGTCTATCTCTTGTTAATGTGCGTGAAAAAAACCCTGACTGACATGCCGATAGTTCAATTTTATCAATCCTGACTAAGGATCCTTCTGGATACAACTGATCAACCTCAACACCTGTCTTTAATTGATTTGCTGTTAAGCTTTAGCAAGGTATCTCTCATAACACATGGCTGACTATCATTCTTACATTATGAATGAATTCATAACAGTCTGGATACTTGGCATACTCTGGAATTCCAGGATCATGTTCAGGTATTTCCTATAGAAAATAATCAAATTCCCCAAGTATCATAATTTACTTTTTACATTATAAAATGTCTGATTTTCTAAATCAATATAAAATTGCTTGGGAATATCAGCCCCAAATCCTTGCATCATAGAAAAACAGTTCATCAAGATGCTTGGTGTATATCTGCTTTAATGCCACTGAAAGGTGTGATTTTGTTTAAAACAAGTTTTATTCATGTTTTACTGGATGATAATAATATTTTGGTACTAATTTATGCCAAAGGTCAATCATACTTTTGATAATACATTTATACAGGATAAAATTACTCCTGGTATTCAGTTTATTCGGCGTAATATTATAAGAGTATACTTAATGTTTATATAGTATGAGATGAATTTGAAGGTGCACTTATTCAGGATAACAGGATCAAGTGGTAGGTATTCAGATGATACAAGATATTGTAACTCCTGGTACTTAGTTTGAAAAAAAAGTTACAGTATTCTAAAAATACTGAGCGTCTATTAAACAAGACAACTCTTACCTACTCATTTCAATCTTACCTAAGCAGACCAGTACTGTTAGACTATGTACTGATTGAAATATTGTGAATCCTTAAAAACATTACATCCTGTTTCTAAAAACAAGTCAGAGACAGAACAAGGATATTTCCTCCATATAATGACATGCAAAATCATGCCAAGAATATGCCAGCTTGAAGAAATGGTTCAGTAAATATTTCAAACTATCAAAATTTTGAAGGATTTTATTTATTTAAATCTGCCAGGTAGTAAGAAGTATTATATTTTACTATTGGTATTTTTGTTTGTCTGTGTGCAATTTCACACAAACTTTTCTGTACCATTTTGTTTTTTTTTGTGGAGGGTTTAGATTAAACCCAAGGGACAATATATTATTCTTGAGGTAATCTTGATGACCAACATGTTTTTTAATTCAAAGGCTTCCTTTCCATTACGACATACAAATATTTTCTTTTTGCTCCTAAAGAGGTCCAGTGCTTATAGAGAGCTAACCAGTGAATGGTACTGTATGTGGAAAAAAAAATTCCTGTGTTGCACTGTAGTTGGATTAGGTTTGCAAAATACTAAGAGCTGAACAATGCTTCACTTGAAATTAAAAATAACATGTTACTCAAAGTTAACATGGATGATTAAGTGGAAAATCAAGTTTTCACATGATAACTAATATTATTGAACAATGATGGTGGTACTTAATGAGACTAAAATTGAAACAAGGGACCTATGGGTCACGACGCTCAGCTGTTATATATGATAAAAAAAATATTATTTAGAAATGAGGCACATGCTGGTTTTGTGTGGTAATAAATATAAGCTGTATTATGAGTTGTTGTTGTTTAGCTTATGTATGATTTTGATAGTACCTTTGGAGACAGGGAAGAGGATTGATTTCATTTATTTTATTAACAATTGGAGTACTATTGTCACACAGATTTTGACTTGGCCATATAACTTATAAGCAGAACATATAATATAAGAGTTTAACTATTTATTAAAAAAAAATTACAAATATTGTCCCAAATATAATTTTTATTAAAAATAATAAGAGAATCATATGATTGTTTAAAATGAAATATAACTGATATGATTATTAAAATAATATTAAAGAATATATTCATGAATGCATTCATGAATACATTTTGAAAGTATTTGCACGAGTATTCATATACTTTCATTTTTACCTGAATTCCCATTCTTTATGCAAGAAATTTTATAATGGAGTACATAATCATATTCGTATTTAAATACAATTACAAAGTATTAGCACCATGTCTGGTATTTATTCAATTTTCACCAAACAATGATGTTGAGAATCCAGAATATACAAAATTCACACATTTAAATAATGATCATAAGTACCTGGTTTTATGGCTTTTATTTATATTAAAAAATAACTGTAAAAAATTCATTTTGGACTAATTTCACATCAATGTACACACTAGACACAGTAGGAATCTAGATTAATATTATCAACTGCATCTTTGTCTATCATTAATTTCCTTCATATGATCCCTAATGATTAGTAATGAATAATATGATTTACTTCTTTATCATTAAAATTGAACTGAAAAATGCCATAGGTGACTGCATGGTGTTATTTGGAATATGTGACATTCTACCCATCGATACAAGATTCTTATATCATCAGTAACTGCAAGTTAATTTCCTGTTATTATAAACTAACAAATTCCTTTTCTATTTTTCTTTAATTTGTTATTAAAAACCAATAAAAATTTATTTATTTGTTGTTTATTGTTATGTTGTTGGTTAAAACTACTAGATGAGTTGGGTTGGACACCTGGATCAACTGTGGCTGGCCATAAGCTGCCTGGATTCCTGTATGCCTCGCCTCAAGCGTGCATAATTTGATGAAAGGTCAACAAGGTCAACATACAGGTGACTCAAGAGGGGCTGGAGAGAGCCAAAGTCTGACAGGGTCTCATAAAAAACATTAATAAAAGCTACAATTTTTGGCCAATTTCTTTCAGCTTTCTAAACTAAAAAGCTGAAATCCTTATGTGTGCATGATATGAAAATTATATCAACAGTGCTCACGGGAAACAAAGGTGCCATGGTCACAGTTGGGCAAAATTTAAGGTACTAATTTTATATTTATACTAATAACTTATAAAATTTGAAAAATTCAGAACTAATTTTGGGTATTCAATTGAATCTTGATTAAATAATGTTACATCCCTGACAAAAAAATCTCTAGCAATGCCCTTGTTAAGGGAGTAAATATATTTCTTGATTTTTTACAAAGTGCATTATGTTTGGGCCCATAACTTAAAACAATTACGCAATACTGACATCATTCTGGGATGTGCATAGAGAATGAAAAATATGTATATTGTTTATGATTAAAGTCAGATCAGTGGTTTTGATATTAGGCAGTCTTGAAGTGTAACAATGGGTTTTTAATGGAAAAATGAAGTTTTTCATTAATATCTCGAAGGTATTACGTCCTAGTGACCAAATTCTTGGCATGGTAGGGGATTTTGGAGACATCTAACTGTATGCTGAATTTTAAGGAACTTAGAGCTGAAGCTGGGGAGCTGAGCTTTTGCAAACTGCATAACACTAGCTTGATGTAAACAATATGTTACAAGGTGCTTGAAAACTTGATTAAAATCTACAGTTTTTGATCAACTGGTTTGAAATTTTTGGTGTTAACAGTTGAAATGCTGACAAAAACATGCTGTGAAAATTAAATCCACAGTACTTACAGGAAAAAAACGTGCCATGGTCAAAGTTGGGCAAAATTTAAGGTACCAATTTTTTATTTTTATTAATATTTTAAAAAATTTAAAAGATTTTCATCTAATTTTGGGTATACAATTAAATTTTGATTAATTGAAGTTATATTACTGGAAAAAAGGTCCACAGCTTTAACATTTTTTGTGTTAAGTGATCAAATATCTTTCCTTATTTTTTTCAAAATGCATTATGTTTGGGCCCAGAACTTTTTTAAATTAAATAATACAGACATAATTTCTGGCATGTACATAGGAACTATATAGAGGAATATTTATGGTAAATATGAGGAAAAACAGATGAGTGGTTTTGATATTAGGCAGTCCTAAAGTGTGAAAATAGGTTTTTAATAAAAAATTAAGGTTTTTCCTTAATTTCTCAAAGGAACGAAGTTGCAAAGACCCAGTTTTCGGCTTGGTAGGAGATCTTGGGGACATCTAACATTATGCCGAATTTTGGATTCCTAGGTCTTACGGTTTCAAAACGTGCCACATCTACGGACGGACGGACGGACGGACGGACGGACGGACGGACGGACGACGGACAATGGACCACGACTATAGCTCAGATGACTTATAGTCAGCTGAGCTAAAAATTAACACCAAAATTAGAGTACCTCATCATATCCATGTAGTTCCAATATTTTTTTCAACTGGTTTACAATAAACTTTAGATAAGGCAAGGATGAAACAATTACACCTTATGTCACAAAATTAGTGTAACACCCCCCCCCCCCCATTACAGACACTTACAGGGTGTGGTGTTTGTCCCTAACAGAGAAGTGTTTGTATTAGTGATGTTATGGACCTCCAGCTGTTATTTTTTTTTTTAATTTTCAATGTGATATCTTGTGAAATGTGTAACTGACAGCTTGATGAAACCCTTTCATATATGAAACTTGCTTCATTAAACTTAGGTTATAAACTTGTGAAAATGGCACAGCGGATTCCAGAATAAGAACACAGTTGACCTGATGAAGTCAAAATGCCTGTGAACTGCAAGATCCTCATGGATACAGATGAAACATCTGTGATTGACTAGCACTGTGATCAGAACAAGAGGGGATGAATTATTCATGACCCGGTTCATTAGAGGATCAGAGAGTACTTGGCCAAGAGTTAAGAGAGAATAACGTACATGAGCCACAAGGGACAGTTATACATTGGTCCGTGGGTGCAGCTACCTCTAAACGTCAGAACAAGGTAGTGTACACAATGCATAACGCGAGGACTTAACGGGCAAGCCCTAGGATACCCCACGCTTCAAAATTACTCAAGCACTCAGATATCAATGACACTGGTGTGCTCAATATACTACCATATATATCCAAAAACATTCAGCTGCGCTGCTTGTCAATCTGTCTAAGGCATAATGGATCGACAAATATTTGTCTGCCGAGAGGGAAGGCGGTTTACTGTCTTGTGGGCTTTGATGAATACAATGGTCAACAAATGTATCTGCTGGTCTATACCACGCCCCAGGGAACAGTATTGAATTAGCCGCAGGATTGGTCAAATGGTATTGATGAACATACCAACTTTAATGTATAACCAAGCAATCAATAATGTGACCTTGTTAAAAAAGATGTATGGAAACAAGAAATGGCACAACTGTTAAAAAGGAAATTTATCTAATAAATAAATTTTATATATTACTGTAATGTAAAAAGAAAAAGATATTAGAAATAAAAAAAAATACCAGAATGAATAAAAAGTAAATTATAAAAACTACTTTGGTAAAAAATTTACTGATTAGATGCAGGTTAATGTACCCATATTTTAATGTTAATAAAAATATAATTTATAAAATACCAATTGAGTGTTAACATACAAGATAATCATCACTTAAATAAACTTCTCATTGATAAATGTTTACAGAAAAGAAAAACCATATTTATGTTGATTTTAATTTGTAATATTGTGTCTTCCAAATCATGTATTTCTGGTTCAGTTTAGTTGTAACACTATATATGTGCATCTTCAAAACAATGGTGTATTTTTTACAATTATAACAGTATCAACCAATTAGGTGCTGACTGATTTAACTTCAGTATTCAGTAGAATGCTTGCATGTATTTTGTTATATATGTTTCTTTTTTTCTGTATTTTATCGGTTTTTATTGTAAATAATTTTCATTAGTTATTAGGCATGTACACTTTCAATACTTCAATTCCTATGACTGAAGACACCCACATACATAAAAATCTTATGTGAACTGTCACCTAGCTATTTATACTATTAAGTAATATTTGCATCTGGTAAATTGATATACACGTACAATTCATATTTTGAGAACAGCTTTTTCGGAGCACTGTGTGGTGGGTTTTATACTTAATGAAATAGATATATTTTATTTCTATTTTTAATGTTAAGTGCTAGCCATTCCTCCATCTAACACCCTGCCACCCCCCCCCCCCCTCCAAACTGATAGTATTGAGTGTAACACCAATGGCAGCTGCTCAGGTTAAATGCTCAATTACTCTTATCTTCTTCCCTACTATAAAAAAAACACTTTTCTGTCACCATGGTAATCTCTAGGAAACAATATGGCTGTCGGCTAAGAACACTGGTTAGCCAGCATTGCCACAGAAGTTGGTGCTGTGACTGCATATCGGTGGGTCACAGTTCTCCAAGATACCAACACACGCTGCATATCAGAACAGTACAGTAAATACAGCAGTGTGGTAACTTGACGGTGCACACCATATGGTTACTAAGGATTAAGTGTACGTATGTGTGACATGCCTGCGGAAATACGGTACTGAAATGGCAATAAAATAATACTGTGTGAATTATAACCCAATTTAATCCACATGTGATACTTATCCTGATGAAAAAAGTGTGCTCTACAAGGACTAATCTAAATAGGAATACAGGTCCAGTGCCCTAAATAGTTAAACAGTATATAAAATAGTAAATCCCAATTACAATTCTTCTGATGAAGTTTTTTTTCTGGCAAAAAGTACTAGTAATAAAAAGCTTCTGGTGAAATAATGGATAAATAAATAGTTTTAAAAAAAATCCTTCCTAAAAGATTTAAGAAAATAATTTCAGTGAATTCTCCTGGGGGGTGGGAGGGGGGGTGGAAATCATGCAAGCTTTTTTGTTCTGAGTTTCAGGAAACATTAAATCCTAGGGAGAAACATCACACAAACAACGCTTGTAATGATCTCAGTTTTAACAATGGTGCAAAGCAAACTGACATTTAACCATAAACCATACATAGGTTTTACCCTTGCTTTACAAAATTAGTAAATGTTGTGAATTCAACATGTTCAGCTAACATAAAGCCCTGTCTTTGAGTCTCATTACCTGTACAATGAATAAACAAGTAACCACAGGTATGTGCTATAACTATGTTATTCATGCATGTCAGGTAATATAATCAATGGATTGCAATCAACAAAATACTTAACAAACTGGCAGGGGCTAAACATGAAGACTCAAAAGACTCATTCTATTGATTTTGTACAGGTTTAGTTCCTATTATTCTTTAGTACATGTGTAACAAACACTTGCCCCCTTCCTGAAACCCACCATTTTTTCTTTGTATCCTGTAAATTTAACATAAACACTGTGACCATTTATCTAAACCATGCTGTTTTGAATCTGTCACCAAATGTAGCAGGCACATTTGCGCTGATATCTAGAACAGACAAATTATTTTGATGGGTATATGATAACTGTCCCCACTGATGTATGCCAGACTTTGCCCTGTCATAATAAAACTGCTGTACAAACATTAGCAATATATAAGCACACTTATGTACGGATATATATTATATATATATCACATGACAACAGCTGGGAAATCTGCTTGGCTAAACTTTGCAAATGATTTCACTTGTCCAACTGAAACAGTCACAAAACAGTACGAGAACTCTCATAGTATTGTGTGGGATTTTACTCACGCTTTCAGGAAATTCTGTACCTGATCTGTTCTCTTCTAGTTTTTTGTCATTATTTTAATACATAGCTAGCAACTCACTGCTGGAACTGGTTATGTCATTTACGGTAAGATGTAAGGGGGGTGTGCCCCCTTTTTTCTAGACCAAAAAATTCTGGGAAGTAGAAAATAAGGGATTAATCTTGTAAATAAGAACTGGATTTTGCTACATAATGCATTTTAAACTGAGCCAAATTGCGCCATTACAGCCTAATGTTTTAAAATGTTTCTACACTATGTTAGGGGAAACCCCCCTCCCACACCTCCCCTTATTCTCAAACCCTGAAACTGCCCCTGTCATTACAGAGGTATGATTCAACTGTATACACAATGCCTATTGATAAGACTTGACTTCTTTTCTTCAATTTTACAGGTTTAAATTAAAATGTATTTTAGCTGATAACTTTTTAATTTTAATTATGACTACAGTGGAACCCGTCCAAAAGACCACCTATCTATTAAGACCACCCTTGACTTGATTGAACCAAAAGCATTCAATGATTCACATCAGCTAAGACTGCCTGTGAATTAAGGCCACCTTTGGTCAATCCCAAGGTTGTTCTTATTACACAACCTTTACTGATTACTGTACATATTTAGGAAATAATTAAATACAGGGTTTTCCTTGCAAGCTTCCACATTCTTATGAAGCCCTGTATGGAAGACTCTGATCATCATCATTTTTTTAGCTTTAGAGCCTTTAATTCTCCAAGACAGACTGATGAGGGCTGTGGCCTTGTCCAAACTCAGCTTGATAAAAAAAGTGAAAACCCTGCAAAAGATACAGCCCTGTACTTACAATTAAACTTTATCAAAGCATTGTCAGTAAAGAATATGAACTATACTTTCTATCAACTAAGAAATTTTGATTAAAAATTCATACAGTTAGCTAAATTTGGTATACATGGGCTAACTGTATTTGTTTTATTTTTATATCTATTTGATGGCAGGTGCAGCTTGCACATGTAACATTTTACATTAAATGTACAAGATATATATTAACATATATGTGCACATCACTACAGTATACCACTGATAGGTGACTGTTCAGTTCATATTTAACATATACATTCACTTGTCATACTGAGTTTGGTACACTGTATGTACATTTTTCACTTCATTACACAATAAATACACAATTCAATGGATCACAATTACTGTCAAGTCCTGCCTGAACAGCCTGCTCAACCATTCAACATTAGAAGCAAAAGACATACAAGGCCACACATAAATTGTTTAAACCATTACTGTTTATTAATTATATTATTATTCCTGTCAAATAAAACTATTTCTAGCCAGCCTTTCTAGACTAAAAGAGACCATTTGCAATACCTTGTATCTAGTTATCTTATTACATATTTATGTACTATGTTCTGATTACACCACATGATGCATTATGATTCGAACATAGTATCAACATACACTTATGTATATATGCTTATCTCAGGTCTTCCTAACAACCAACATGCAAAGACAACAATTATTTTAGGTCTTGACCCAGACCAGATATAAGGGATTATTTGCTGACATGGCCATAATCCATATTTAGTTGTCTTTAATATTTTTTACTGCATTGACAGTGTTTTAAGTGGTTAGGTGCAATTAAATAATCTTAAAAACTATATACTAGTTCATCACTTTAATTTTCACATGGTTTTTACTATTTAGAAATAGAATAGATCTGTTTGAACAACAAACGCAAACACAAAGAAAACAGAGGCAGCCACATGTACACAAATTACGTTTAACCTTTTAAAAGGCAAACTGCACAAAGAGCAGGCATTAAGTTTTGTTAGCTAACAACAGAATGTATTAAACCAGTTAACAGTCAGGTATAACAGTCCCATGAACAGAGCTGGGCCACTGACCTAGAGAGAATCATGCTCCTGTTAACATGAAACTCTAAATATAAGCAAGCCAGGTAGACATTGATCTTGTCAAAGAAATGGCCAAAAGAGTTGGCTTAAAACACCTGCATGGCTCTATACCAACAAGTCCGGTGCCAATATGGCGTGTCAGACTGAGAAAGAAATCTGCTAGGTCTTGGTCTCTCAGCATCTAAGGTCATGTATTTTTAGGTTCCACAGCATAGCAACAAGCAATAACAAAACCATTACTGTATCTTCCTATAGAGTCAGCTCAGTAGAGGTTATATGTTATCAAATTGGAATACAAAGTTAGATGAATAAATGAATGTTGAAACTATAAGGTTCCAGTATTAATATAAGTTATAACTGCACAATGATCTTGAGGAATCGTGATTTATACATAAATATCTCTCTTGCTTTTAGCTGCATCAAAATGAGAATATGAAATACAAAATAAACTGCTTGTTGTACAGTGTCATCACTTTGTAATGAATTAGAGGGTTACAATACTTGGAATTAACACCTGCTTTTGTGAACTATGGTTATGTATAATGAAATGTGCTGTTGGTACATTCAACTTGAGATAACTGGGGTTATCTAAATATTATTTATAATATTAGTATTGTATGTTAAAAATATACTGATGTGTACTTATAATCCACAGCAGTAACATCACAATTTTCCGGAGTCACATTTCATTATCTGATCATTTATCACATAATTCTTTGTATTAATGCAGTGACCACCAAATGAATTGTATTTAAAAGAATAATTATTTATCTGATTAACACAATACCTGCCACACATGAGACAACTTGTATGTCTTTAACTCTTGGAGTATAAACTGATCACTTAGTCAGGACTTGCATGTCTGAGGCTGTACTTGTCAATAAGGTAGTATTTGTACCATGAACATGAGAATTCAGTGTGGCCTTGCTTAAAGTCAATGCTTGCTGACAGTTGATGTATGCATTTTCAAACCTCATATCAGGTATAACTAAAACCACTGGGATGTTACATCATGCCTGGTTTATTATTTGCTATTCAGCTAGAGAAATTAAAACATTTTTTTTTACAATTTCACCACAAAGGACAGCTTTTTTTAACAATATATTTATTATCAATGATGGCAAATGAATTGTGTGAAATTATATGATCTTATGAACATGTTTGAGGTATGATGTATCCACTAAAAGGAAAGAGAAGTTATCAGAGTATATTTTACCAGATATACTTTTATAATATTCTGACCCAATCAAATGACACAGCAAAAAAATGTTCAATATTTTAAGGATCAGCCTGGCAAAGACTTTTGTTACTCTGTATTTTTATCATTAGAATTGTGCAAAAGATAAGATTTGGGTGTGAAATTTTAAGGAAAAATTGGCTGTATTTATACATCTGGGATATTATGTATTTCATATATTATTTATTTTTGTATAGTTTTTGTAGTTACTGGTAGAAGTTGCTGTAATCACACTTTTGTCAAAATTTCAAAATTCTCAGGATTTAGGTGAAAATATTGGACCCCCCCCTCCCCCGTATGATACACTCGGCATAGTTTCTGACAGTTTAGGATAAAAAACAGGCTTTTCCAAGGTGTGGTCACAGAGGAGTTCCATGACAGAAGTTGAGTGTTACATCAATTATAATATAGATGTACATAAAAAATTACAATAAAAAAAAAATAAACTTGAGGGAAAAAGGGCAGTCATTTATTTATCTTTTTCTGTACCATTTGCATTTATCAAATTTCATACTGTAGACAGTGTGTTTTTCGTTTTTATGTGTACAATGAATCTCATTGTTGAGAAAAAGGCTTTTATAATTTGGAGATTATGCCTGTAAAAAACTTCACATCACTACTGTATTGGAAGTCTATGATCAAAGTATCAATTCAATACTGTACAGCCCATGTGTCAATACATCAAAGGTTGATGGTGGCTGAATACCACATACAGTGAAACCTAACAATTACGAATTTATGACCACCTTAGGTACTGACCAAATTGGTTGTAATTTTGGGTTGGTCGTATTAGTGAAATTCTTAGTTTCCTGGACCATATATTCAGGACCAAGAAAAGTGGTTGTAATTGTGGGGTGGTCACAAGGCCGGGTTCTTTTGTATATACACTTTTGTATATAGACTATATATAGAGAGAAAAAAAGTATCTGGTCATACTAGAATAAATCATTGATATCAAAGTCATGTGTGATGTGATTTACTGATGTGACCTACCTTGTTTATACCAGCCTCATTAGCATCTACCCGTTTTGCTAATTGCATCTGCTGCCACATGTCAGTGACTGGGCGTGGCTTGTCCTCAGACGACCTGGAGCGCTGGAACAGGGCATCGTTACTGGGCAAGTTGTTTAAAGAAGCTAGCTGTTCCTCAATATCAGCCAACTTCTTTTCCATTTGATGATAGGGAGAAGACTGACTGCGTACTGGCGATGACTGCCCATTTGTGCCTTCAGTTCCATCTTGGCCATCTTCTCCTTTTTGTCGTGTTAAAAATTCACGGTCGGCTTCATCCACACTTGCTTGGTCATTAGCGATGTTGAGCTTGTTTAATACTGAATGGAGAAGACCGTGTAATACATTGAAGTTTACTGCGCCTACTTCGGGAGTCCCGAGGGCCAGATCCACCATCTGAGCAAGGCTCAGAGTGGCCGACATTGTCGCAGGGTGGTTCGTTAGGTTCACTAGTGTTTTAAAAATAATCCAAGTTAAAAATGAAGCGTGTCTTTCTTTTATACTGGCCTTCTTTGAATGGCTGGCTCGCCAAGTTTGTTGGTTTCAGTTGACACTTTCACATGGTTGATCTCCCGGTAAATGTTGACATACTCAGGGTACAGCTAAGGTCACCAATATATTCTTACGCGAAGTCATGATAACTTATAAACTCCCTACCGATGTTAGTTTTTAATTTACTTTCGGTATGGTATATTATTCTTTTTACGAACTAGGCATGAGGAGTACAAAAACGATGTAATTTGTGAGAAATCCGTCGGAAGTAGTACTGCACTACTTGTGGCGGAAGCATAAAATCGTGAGGGTTCAGTTTACCGTCGCATGGCAACGGAGAAGCTAGCGTGACATTAACACTTCCGGGTTAATTACATCGTTTCAATGATAGCCCCAGTGTGGTGGTCAGCTTTGTAGTTAATAACATTCTCATGGAATAACTTACGATGTCACGGAATGGTGATTGCTAATTACTGTGAAAGTAAAGCCTCAATAGCGCCACCTTATGGCAATAAATATTGTTTTAGTTAGAGCAAAGATTACAGTCCGGTACAGATAAAACTATGAGGCTTGAATGAAAGGGGAAAAAAGTGAGAAGCTAGCTGAAGATAATAATTTATTAATTAATAATAATAATAATAATAATAATAATAATAATAATAATAATAATAATAATAAGATGATAATAATAATTATCAGTAATATAAATTTCTCAAGACAAGCATACACAAGATCAAATCTTAGAATCTTAATTAAAAAAATATGCAACTACGTGCAATTCAGTTTAAATATTATTATGGTGATAATAATAATAAAATATTAATAATACTAATAAATCAGTAATTAATTATAGTAAAAGTATTAATAAAGTAATAATAAAAGTTATATTTAAAGCAAAAATAAAAAAATAACTGAATATCTCACGACAGCACTAAATTTATGCGTAAAAACCTACGGACAAGGGCGACGAATCTGCTTAAATTATCCTTTTATTTGAAGTGAACAATACTTTTTTTTATTATTGTACTTTATTATTTAATACAAATGTAACTGCAACTGCGACAATGACAACTTATAACTAATCTAAGCCAACTTCAGACATCTTTAGTTTGATTTCATGCATTTACAAATATGGTCATTTAATAATATATCGAAATGGAAATATGGTCAGGGATACTCATCAAAAGCCACACCGAAAATATGTTCCATGGAATCACCCCTCCTATTTTTCTCGGATAGGTTGTTATCGTTTGCTTTTAATTTGCTAATTACCGGTAGGTTATATATATATAAATGAAAATAACTGGTCGTCATGCCTCGATTGTTGCAAAGAATTCATTTAGGTGTCAGGAAAAATTTAATAAATTTTCTGTTTTTCATGTATCCACTATTGCGAATACTGTTTAAAGCACATTTTTGTATAAGCCTTTCAAGGGCTCTTCAGTGCGCATCCTCTTTCAGAAAAGCGTTAGACTTGCCAGATTATAATGCACTCGAGAAATTCATGCACTTGGTTTTCCAGATATATACTCGGCTTTGTTTGTCAATGTTAGTAGGATATATTACAAACAAGATGCAGACAGTTTAGCTGCTGAACCAGGTATCCCAATTGCTTTTTTTTTTGGCTTTTTCTGCGCGGTGCTATGTCCGAAGGGTCGTGAATGGGCCCTTTGTAGTTTATTGTTTATCAGTAAAATGAGTAAAATCGACGGAATTATGATGCATGACTATATATTTCACAGTACAAAACTAGTACATAATGTCATAAATATAGCGAGGGACGGTCAGTTAGGCCTATGCAGCGACCAAAATCATACATCGAGCTCTTGTCCAGGGCAAACGTCATAGTGATCAACGCCAGAAAGACAAAAGAAATGCTGCTACACGCGCGTTAAGCCCAGTTGAGCATCACGTCAATCCAACTCGACGTAACCATTCTGGTAAAAGTTAACAGTATCAAGCTACTTATCGTGTAAACACGGAGTGAGTTGTCATGGGGCACACATTGAAAAACTAGTATACTAGAGGTTATATCACATGAAGCAACTAAACAAGAGTGGCTTTCAAGTTAAGGAACTGAATATTTACTCCTATAGGCTAATCCATTATTAGGCCTGTACTTGCGCGAGCAATATTATAATATAAGCTGTGGCACCCTGGATTGTCCGAGGCCAAGGCAGCAACAGCTGAGCATGTCCAAAGAAGGTCAAAATTATCCTCTCATGAGTTCATTACGAGTATTCATTGTACCAACAGAGACTCGATCAGCGTAGATATTAATTATGCCACATTTAGATCAGTCTTACACCCTAATCACAAGCTTCGTTACTTACTTCCACCAATATGACAATCAGGTTTCAACATTCTATGTATGAAGGGATTTCAATTTCATCAGATTTGATAAAGAATGAACGTTTTATTTAAGGCCCCCTTGTATTTTCACTATTAAATTATCAGTCTTAAAAATAACATTTTCTTTAATTGTGGTATATCTTATAATTTTTAACACATTAATTAACATATTATATATTCCTCCTCTGATCGCAGTTTAAGTATGTACACACTGGGTTTTAATCTTAAGTTTTATCCATGATATGCAATGTCTATTTATGCAAACGTCAACATTCAGGGCCTCCGAGAGGAAAATTAATAATATTTTGAGGCGGTACAAGGTTTTCTTACATATAAATTTATACAGGAATCTTACGGCTTACATACATCAGCACCATGTTCTACGCAACAGATCTAACCTACCATGAAACTAATTTGATTACTTTCTAAGGTCATCCAATATGTCTCCAAAAGTTTAAAATACAAAGACCAAGTATATATTTGCTATATGTTGAATATGAGGCATGTATAAACGCATCGATATAATGTACCAAAATAAGTGACATGCGTTCAGGAAAAGTTGATAGCCGACATCATTAGTGTATGTGTTGTGGTAGGAATCGGTTGTAAAAACATTATCGATGATAAAAGATAATGAACGACCGATGATCGATTATTAATCGATTATTTTACCTACCATTAATATTACCGTGATAAATGCTGCATGTAAAGAATTCTAACTTAAATATTGACTGAGGAAATTCAGTCCAACTTGTGCATCACTCTGAAAGATCTAGTTAATGACCGGGATGCTGACCCTTACTCGTTGCACAAGGTTAAGTTTTAATGCTGTTAGCTGCATGTTACCTGCCCGCCATTCTTATATCTCTGGAAAAATAAGAAAATGTGACCGGGATAATATAACTTCTTTGTATGTTCCATACATAATCGATTATGTAAAATGCAACCGATTTAAGCGATTTTGAAAGAAAAACGATCAATCAACGATATAATTGATTAATTAATACACCACTGATAATATGCATATAGGAACACATGTTTAGGATTATTTAAACAGATTTAAGCTCAGGATTCCCCCTTCAAGTATTCTCCAGCCGGCATACGCAAACTCAGTCACCTCCCCACAGAATAATTTATATTCAGCACGCATCATTAACAATATAATTAGTAAAAACACGTTTCTTTAAAAAAGCAGCTTTATTACAACATAAATGTGAAATTATTTAAAAAGTTATTAATATATTAACATTATATATATTTTATAACATTATTAAATATTATATAAATATTTATTTTAAAACAGAGAAAATTAATATTGGTATATTGAAATTTGAAAGGACCAAAGGAATAGACCACGAGCCCGAATCAGAACGGCCGGTACGCTTTCTACGGCTTTCCGTGCCATGTAAGATAATTGCAAATAAATATAATTAATTAGGCAAATTTCTTCCACGGATGTGTCGTACCGCATACAATCGAAAATCTGCCAAGCCAATATTATATAATGAAAGGTTTCTAATCACTGGAATTCCACATTCTCTATACAATTTTATTGAGTCACGTGGAACTCTTTGCCCTCCCTGGCCCCATTTTGCCCCACCTGGTTCATACCTATATACATAAGTTAACTAAAACAATTTAAGACAAATGTGTTTTCCTGTTTGGAAATGCGATTGTTCATGCATTTTGTTGTACCTTTTGAATCTCCCTGGCCCGAGCACTTTAGTAAATTCTTAGCACTCATGATTAAATCTATATAAGTTGTAACAAAGACAAATCAAATTCCGCATTTTCAAGGGATAAATTGAGCCCTAGGAAACTCCAAAGTCGACACGGGCCATTTAAGCTCCCCCCCCCCCTTCCGAGTGAAAAATTACTTAGATGTATTTTAACACATAAGCCAAAATAGACGTCCTAATTGTTAAGCAAATTCTTGTTCCCTTAAGGAAGCTATAAGCTGGACCATATAGACGCCCTTAGGTTATTTCGGGTAACTCCCGATTAAAAACTGTATTTTGACTAATACATATCAATTGACACTACCTTCATTTTCCAGGCGTTTAACTGGGTACTCTACGAAACACCATTACTTCCCCAGGCCACAATGAAAAAAAAAACACGAATGAAAATCGAAACTTGTGACCTGTATTCTGTCAGCTAATTATGTTTTGGAGCATTTAAAATGTCAGGCTCCTAAAACTGAGTGTCTTAAAGTGCTGAGCAAATATTTTGAGTTTGTTTATAAAACTGAAAGTATGTGCCCGATGAGTTAGAATGAGCCGAAATTAGAATAAAATTTGACCCACATCTCCTAGTTACAAGGTGAAACAGGTTTTAAGTATCTTTATTTGAAATTAAGAATCTTGTTAATCTTAATACACTGTAGAAAAAGGCAAGGATTATCAAGAACACCGGTGGCTGTCATTATAAATTTTTGCCAACATGTTGACATCTGACCAATGTGCAATAATATACTTTTTGTTGCGCCACCTATACCCCTGTAATCTACAATGATTGTTTGAAAATTTATACTTCAGCTTTAATGTAATGGTTAATTAAGGCACTACCTAAGACCTTGTGTGTTTTGCAACCAGGTCTTCTGTCTGCCCGTTTGTCCTTTGGTCCATTCGTCATGCTGTTTCTCTGTCCTTCTCATTTTTGCGCATTAAATCTCAACATTTCTGGCTTCTGTGATGTTTTCTGAAGAATGGTTTCCATGGGTAACAGGATGTGTATTATCAAAATTAGAAACCATTAAAAATTCAATATGGCCATAAAACGGCGATCTCAAATTTGCTTCCGCACAAATTATCTAAAAAAAAGAAAACAGTGGAGGCATAAGTCTGAAATTTTACATGGTGCCTATTAGATATAATACGTTATTGTATTTCAAACCTGTCAAACTATGATTCTATATTTTGCACGCTGTATCTCAGAAATTATTCAAGCTATTGCTGTTAAATTTAAAGTGATGGTTTGTTCCTACTAAAGGATATATACGCTGTAAAATTTCAGACCCCTAAAAAATGCACTGTGGATTCCAGGCAGAGATTTTTGTTTCCTTGCATTATCTATAAAACCATTTAAGTCATTACCCTGGAATTTTATGGTCCGATGGGAACATATGTGTCTGCCATGCATGCAGCATTCTTAGAAACCTGGGCAATTTAAGCTGGGCCATAACTTATTGTCAGTCATGTCACTGTTTTGTTTTAGTAACTAAATATTTCGGACTATAAAGTATTATGCTTAAAACGTAAAAAAAAAAAAAAAGATCAGCCCCTAAACTGAGTTATCACGGGCCTTGTTTGCTGACCAAATGCGAGGGGGACAATCCACAGGAGCATGGACAGAGGACATCCCTGGACACCCCGGTAGAATGAGGATGAGCTATCGAAGATGTACAAGCATGCAGTATCAGCTAATTGATATTACTCATAATTAGATTTGGGAACTTAAGAAAACAGCCTACCGCTATACTGTATATTGTACTTTTGTAAATGCGACGGGAGAGGTATATTATTAACTCCGCTAAAATGCTGATAGACCTTTTGTGTCATATTTTTTCACACCATCTCTAAATGTGTCAGTGGTTTTCAGTGTAACTCAGCGGTTACTCAGGTGGGAATTAACGAAAGAACATTTTATAAAATGGGGTGGGGGTGGGGGATGGGGGATGGTGGGTGGGATAAAGGGGGAATATATCCAGTTAAGGTCGGATGTGGACCGAGATGTGAATTTAGGCAATGGCGCTATAACTGGCCGAGGTTAGGATACTCGAGTGCTTGAATTGTTCCTGAAATAAGATTTGTAAACTGTGTTTGTCTACGGGAGCTTATATATCCGATTATGTATTAACCAGGAGCTCTGTACTGTAATGGTAAAAAATTCAGCTACGGTAATGAGGTATGTCTATAAGAAAATAATAACAATTTTATTCCGTGAGACAAAAGCGGAAATCGGTTGATAGGCACTATATTTACCAATTGTAATAAATTTTGCTGTGTAATAATATAGAGACCACAAAGTCGATATTGGTTTTATCTTCTTGATTTTATTATATAAATTCGGCATATATGATTCATTGCATTCTTCATATTTATACATACTGTAGTGGTTCATTCATTAAAAAGGGCTATGTTCCCAAACTATTTTCTCTGCATGCATTGAGAGTTCTCACGTGATACCATGTAATACATGCTTTTACCGTCATTTCATCGTAATAGCAATGTCGAGCTGAAAGTCTTATTTTTAAATTATTTCGGACATGTATAAACTGGCTTGGTTGGCGATTAAGTGGTGTTGAAGTTACAATATTATTGCCAAACAAGGCCACACAGTAATAACCAAACTGGTGTATACAAATAATGAAGCCCCGTTTTGCCTATAGATGGCGCGCTATTACAGCCGTTTGTGTTGCATATATCGATGCAGACATACACTTTGGCAAGTGTTTTTGTGTCGATTCCTGTCTCACAGTATCTAGCCACGCTTGCACGCCCGTAACAGCTGCGATCAACGGAGAGCACAGTTCCTGTAAATAAAAGAGTACTGCTTTTTAATATGTGCGGCAAGAAAATCCGAATTACAAACATGTAACAGGTCCAGTTCAACCAGAAAGTGAAGTTAAACTATAAGAACAAAAAGACCCAAAGCACACCTGTGATCATTTCTCATATGACTATACTGGAAAAAAAAATAATAAGTCTATCTTTACTGGAATTTCATACCTGAATGTTATGTGCTACATACAAAGAATTTCCATAAGACACGGGAGGTTCAACAGGCCTTTATAATCCATAAAGCTTCAGTCATCTTTAAACTTTTTCTTGTCTGTATATTTGGTAATATTTATTTCATCACAAAACTGGGGGAATACAATATATTGACAAGGAAAGCGAAATATCTGGCCAACCAGCGGATGGCAACACTATATTGCTTCCTTAATGGATTTTAATGTATCATGAATTATGCCAACGTGAATGGAAATCGCTGGCTAAATGTACATACAAGAACTTCCAAATATCAATATCCAGACTTGTCTTTAGGGCTTCGGAAGTACAGGAACATCAAATTATGTTCATATTTTTTTACAAATAATATATTTCCTTTTACATTAATAAAATAGTTATAATCTGGGAAACAACTTGGAATGCATTTCATATTAACTGTAAAGTGCTAAGAAAAAAGAAGAAAATCACGGAATAGTTAAATATGTCGATGACACCACAACATTTGTCAAATCATGCATATAACATAATAAATTGAAAATTCAACCTTTGTAAAATTACTGAAACTATTCTTTCATCAATGCGTCTGAATTCGGATAAAAGACGGATGCGGAAAAATTTCATCAAATTATTCATATTGATAAGGATATATCTTGGAAGAACTTTTGGATTAATAACACCATTTTTACATGAGAAGCCACGATGAACAAAGGTGCAACGTAAAAAGCGTACACAACACATTAAATGCACATAAAATAATAAAAAATGTAAGTGGTGTCACCAAATTTAGTTTTCTTCGCACTTGGTACCACGTGCGAATATACAGTAATTTTTGCGAGAATCGAACAATTGCCGAGAAAATTTGCCAAGAGACGGGCGACGGATGGACTCTACAATGTATAACAATAGCAATACCGTACATTATCTTTCTACGTGAAAGGGGTATATAGTTGTTCTTGCAACAACCAGGATTATACACTATGGGTGATAGCTTCTCTCTGAATGATACACACAACCCGGATTGTGGTCAGTTTAATAGCTGTCTACATGTTTGGTATATCCAGACTGTAGACAATACTGTAATATATATCGATGAGAGTTTTTTTTCACTTTAGCCAAAAAGATTTGTTTTACCTTATTTTCTGACGTCCAAAAAAAAAATATAAGTTGAATCTTTTTTACACTTTAATAAAAATAGGGAAGAAAAAGCCGATTCCACGGTACACGAGCTGTCTGTTTTAGTCATATCCAAATGTTTTTTACATGTAGAAATTACTAAAACATATTCACCAAGGACATCTGGCGGCGAGTCAGACCAACCAGAGTTTTGCAAACTAATGACTGTTCCACTTCCGCATATCTTCCACCAACCTCCTTAGGCCAACATTGTTGTGTAGTTGATAGTCAAGCTCATACATCCATCACAGAGGCATTATAAAACTTTTCCTTGAAGATAATAGCTAGAGTTGATCAATATTTAAGCCAGAAATCATATAAATTCTATAGAAAACGTAGGTGAATTGCTGGCTTTGAGTTACTTAAGCTTTCTATTTTAAATAGCTTGACCGCTGTGTGTATATCAAGAGGTGCCATTTAAAGATCTATATATGGCAGCCTTGGGTCTTGATTAATAACTATAGTAGTCCAAAAAATTCATCGCATAAGAATTCTAAATTATTTACTATAGTTTTGAAACAATGGACATAACACTGTATGGGAATTGGTTTCTCAGGGGTGTAGCAAATTAAGTATACGACAGGAGCTGTGAGCAGGTAAAACCAAAGAGATGGCAAGGAGTGTCAGTTTTATGATGTACAACTCAGTAAAAAAAGTGATGTAGTTCCGCAGATACAGCGTGCCATACCATACAAATGGAGCATTGTTGTCTTTATGCTATAGTTAAAGGTATATATTAACCTTTATACTCTGTTGTTTGCACCGAGCGGCGAACAATGCCAGCGCCAAAAGATTAGGGGCAAAACTATTACAGTTATGTTTAATGTCACTATGAGGAGATAAACACCCGGGGACCGGCTGAATATGAACACTTAAACGTGGATATACTTTGGCATACAAATATTGGTTTTATTGTTATGGCCTACACGTTGGAAAGTCAGGACCGGAGTATCTTATGATCATATTTACACGTGTATGGGGGAAAGGTTATTTTTAAATGATATAGGGAGTCAGCTTGGAATTGGATACTCCATAACCTTAATAAAATGTTATAGGTCAACGAGGTGTGAGATATTAGACAAAGTCGCCATGAAAAAGGTGTATCGCCATGGGCATATTATTTTATGGTATACCGGCTACACCTCGGGCCTTTACTAAATAACCACCTGCTAGCCCAATTTACAAGAAACGGAATGATTTTTACCTTAAGAAATACACTAATTAACCACAAGAATTTACATGAGATCAGGGTTCTGGTTTGTTATCAAAGTCAAAGGTCTGGGTATATATCAGTAGCGGCGGAAAGCTTAACCAAAGATGCAATGAACATAAAGGGTATGCGATACAGTGGGTGACGCCATGGGTATCAGTTCGTCTATAAATCCACGATGCAATCACTGCTATCTAAATAGGAAGCAAATTTACCACCAGATTTATCTACATGCTTTAGTGGTTTATCTGATAGTGTAACTCAACGTGGATATCCGGGAAGAGCTGGTCGATTAATTGACAGGACATAAGGATACCAGTTATGTGTAATACTTTTAAAAGGCTTAACTTTTACGTTTTCTAGATATTTACAATTACAAAAGCTGTAAGGTTAGTTGAATTTTATATCATCTGATTTAACTTAGGTAATGAGAAGTATATATATACACGGCAAAACAGTGACATCGTGCAGTGAAACTTTTATGCGGAATCCTGAAGCTCCAAACAGGATATATATTTATAACACTTTGTTTTTAGTTCTAAATTAACCTTTTTAAAAACACAAACATTTTTTTCTGTGAACCATAAACATATACTTGTTTATCGTTGTATTACTTACCGTTTGTGTAGCCCTTTGTTTGTACTGTAAACATAAACTTGTTAAGCTTTGTATGGCTTACCATGTGTGGCGTCCTTTCCGAGTACCCAAATTCAGGTTTTAAACATGTATTTATGGATGGCTAACCGTTTGTAGCGTCCTTTCTGTGAACCATAAACATATACTTGTTTATCTTTGTATGGCTTACCGTTTGTGTAGCCCTTTGTATGTACCGTAAACATGTACTTGTTTGGCTTTGTACGGCTTACCATTTGTGGCGTCCTTTCTGAGTACCGTAATGCAGGTTTTAAACATATTTTTATGGATGGCTTACCGTTTGCGGTGTCCTTTGTTAGTGCCGTAACATATGTATGTCTGCCTATGTATGCCTTACCGTTTGTGGTCCTTTGTGAGTATCGTAAACATGTACTTATATCGCTGTGTATGGTCTGCCGTTTGTGGAATCCTTTCTAAGTACCGTAATGCAGGTTTTGAACTAGATGTGTCGGAACGACACGAATGCCCCCGCCTGGGGCAAATTAGAAACATTTGTTAAATTTTGTAAATTTTTTTAAGTTCAGGAAGTGTTGTATGGTCAAAAGTAGGTCAACAAGGGCAAAATGCAAACTTGATCTGTAAAGGGTCATTATCAAGCAACACACCAAAAATCAGGCCAGTATCTGCAGGCAATGTGAAAAAAAGTCCATATATGTGCATTTTTCATGAAAATTTCTGTCTTTCATGAAATGTTCTATGTTCAGGATCTGTCATATGGTGAAAAATAGGTTAACTGGGACGAAACGCGAACTCGATCTGTAAGTGGTCATTATGCGCCCACAGACCAAACATTAGGCCAGTATCTGTAAGCAATTGCATTGCGAAACTAGAATATTAGCAAAAGTTGATAATCATTTATAAATTTAAATTGGAGAGGTATATACCATGTTTCATAACAATCCACCAAATGCTTCCTGAGAAATAAGCTCCTAAGTTTTTTTCTATACTAAGCTCTGTGACCTTGAAAAGTCAAGATCACCCTTCTTTGAACTTGACCAAGATTTTGTAAATATAATGCAATAGCACTGAAGAAATGAAGTTCCTGTGTTGAATACCTTTGGAGATATCCTGCACAAAAGGCCAAAATTGAAAAATCCGATAAAATTTCATTAAAAAATCAGAAATTGCAGGTGGCGCCACCAAAATTGTGCAGCACATACAGACCATCAGTCCCAATGATCATAGTAAGTTTTGTGAAAATCAACACAATGGTTCCTAAGATATAAACTTCTGAGTGTTTTTCTATAATCAGCTCTAAAATGTAGAAAAATGGGTCAAGGTCACCCATCTTCGAACTTGACCGATATTTTATCGATATACATCTTCACTGATGAAATAAAATTCCAACGGCGAATCCTTTTAGAGATATCCCGCTCACAAGGTAAAAGTTAACAGACGCGGAACGGACGGACGGACGGACGGACAGACACCGGACAGACAGATGGACAGACGGACAGCTTGGATGACGACAATAGCCCATCAGCCTATGAGCTGAGGGCTAAAAACGGCTGTACATGTGTATTTGTCATGAAAATTTCTATTTTTCATGAATTTTTCTAATTTTAGGAGCCGTAAAACGGTCAAAAGTAGGTCAACCAGGACGAAACGCGAACTCGATCTGTAACTGGTCATTATCTGCCCACACACCAAAAATCAGGCCAATATCTGCAGGCATTGCGAAAAAAAATCCGTACATGTGTATTTGTGATGAAATTTCATATTTTTCATGAAATTTTCTATGTTCAGGAGCCCTAAAACGGTCAAAAGTAGGTCAACCGGGACGAAACGCGAACTCGATCTGTAACTGGTCATTATCTGCTCATACACCAAAAATCAGGCCAATATCTGCAGGCATTGCGAAAAAAAGTCTGTACATGTGTATCTGTCATGAAAATTTCTATTTTTCATGAAATTTTCTAAGTTTAGGAGCCGTAAAACGGTCAAAAGTAGGTCAACCGGGACGAAACGCAAACTCGATCTGTAACTGGTCATTATCTACAAACACACCAAAAATCAGGCCAATATCTGCAGGCATTGCGAAAAAAAGTCCGTACATGTGTATTTGTCATGAAAATTTCTATTTTTCATGAAATTTTCTAAGTTTAGGAGCCGTAAAACGGTCCAAAGAAGGTCAACCGGGACGAAACGCGAACTCGATCTGTAACTGGTCATTATCTGCCCACAAACCAAAAATCAGGCCAATATCTGCAGGCATGGCGAAAAAAAGTCCGTACAACTGTTTGATTTCGGAATGACGGAAGGACGGAAGGACGGACATGGGTAAAACTATATGCCCCGGCCACTTTGTGGCGGGGGCATAAAAAAATGTACTTTTTTCCGTTGCATATGCCTCACCGTTTCGGCGTCCTTAGTGACTACCGTAAACATGTACACGCTTTTCTGTATATGGCTTATCGTTTGTGGGATCCTTTGTGAGAACTTTGTACAGAATGCAGTTTTAAGCATGTGCTTGTTTCACTGTGTAGGACTCACCGTTTGTTGCGTCCTTTGTGAGTACCGTAATGCAGATTTTAAGCAAGTGCTTGTTTCGCTGTGTATGACTTACCGTTTGTGGCGTCCTTTGTGAGTACCGTAATGCAGGTTTTAAGCATGTACTTGTTTCGCTGTGAATGACTTACCGTTTGTGGCGTCCTTTGTGAGTACCGTAATGCAGGTTTTAAACATGTACTTGCAGCTTGTAGGAGCAGGGGGAGAAATGGCGCACGAGTAATTTTCCCTCTGAGCAGAACACTGAGAGCACTTTATGTGAGACCCTAAAATATGAAGAAAAGGTAAAATCACGATTTTGTCCCCATTAACCATCTTTCCACATTATCTTATAACTAACCTCTTACGATTTGTGGTTATAAAATATAGTGTAAAACCTGATCCCTAAACTATTGCTAAACATGATATCACAGTGTGAATCACGAAGCATGTAGCGTTACAATTTGGGTACTAGAGATATTCAAGTATATAACTCATGTTGATATGCATTGCTGTATGGACATTGGACAAATAAAGTTGTGGTAATTTATTTGAGTATATATAAACAGCATTTGCAGAACAGCAAACTCCATTCTTAGTTGATTAATGTAAAATCTTCTTCTGAACTGCTTCGAAAAGAATCAGAATACGCTTTACATATAGAACAGCCACCTGGAACCCTTAAAAGGATATTGAGAATCTAGAAAATATTAACAAACACAGAAAACCACAAAAGCATAAAATAAGAACACCAGGAACAGTGTACAGATTGCTGAACCAAAAGAACTACTCGCAAAAACCAAGTAGCGTGAACTACCAGTGACTTTCTTTTATAAAATAACAAATGCATGGATTTCAACCATAAAACCAGGAGACCGGACAATCCAGTCATTAGTTACAAAGGAAAAACACGGGCTCAAAAGAAAATTTATTAATATGCAATATATTACACAACGTACTCTTGGCCCAAAAAGCGCATAAAAGAAAAATATCTTTCCCAAAGTTGTATTTTATTAGACACCACCTACATTAAAATTCATTTATTACACAAAAATTACAGATTCCTTGGCTATACTGCTCAGAGAATATATAAAACCAACTAACCATGAAAACGTTGATCACTCATATGGCTTTTTAAAATTAACTGGTCAAAACCTGGGACACTAACATTTATGGATTAACGTATGGCTGGCAAACTACAACTATATAGGGTGTAACGATTTCTACAACCAATGCTTTTGGTGAAAGTTCTGGATCAATCGAAGCAATTACATATAAACAAAATGCACCCAAAAGTTCCCATGATGTATGAAGACAAGGGACGTAATGATATTGATGATTATGTCATTTTGACGTTTTATGCACAGTTACTGTACACATGGGTGTAAAGACCAGGTTATGCAACAAAACTAATTTGGGGAATCAAGAATAAAGAATTATTTCGAATGTGTAATCTTAAATCATAAGGGGTAATATATCAAAAGAGTAACCATTGAAAGGAGGTATGTAGATGAGTGCGTTTTATCATCATATATAATGTAATCTCATTTTTCGCAAAAAGGAATTTCCTGCTCAGGCGCGGATCCGGGGGGGGGGGTGTCGAAACAACCCAACCCCCCCCCACCCCCCGGCTTTCAACCAACCACCTTTTTTTTAAGACATATCTTATATCTTAACCATAACGGGATGTTTTTGGGGTCGAGACTCCCCCCCCCCCCCCCGTTCTTAACCAACGACCTTCTTTTCGACAATTTTTTTGCATGAAAACCGTTGACCCCTCCCTGCAAAAAATCCTGGATCCGGTTCATAAAACGGTTCGTTTCGGGCAGTGATCCTCGTGCGTACACGTAAGCCCTGTCATCGTTCGTTTTGGAAGTAGCCGAGTACATTTATATACAGCAAGTATATCTTGCTGTATATCAGATGGTATATCTCCTGTAGGGAGTTTGCTTCTCCCTCTTTCATCTTACGGTGTTTTTTCTTTGCTAGCCGTTTCTCGTAAGAAGAACTGTTATTTCTTTGATTTATTAGTCTGCTATTTATTGGCTTAATGGAGACATGTACCACACAATAGAACGGAGTATCCCTGAAGGGACAGATAGCTCATGTCACGGGAAATGTTTTTTATGTAAGACAGACAAATAATAAGCTACACTGATGCTTACAGCAACTAATTCTTTTTACACAGTTTTGTACTCCTGTATGACTGGAACTGAAGAGACTGTAAAGGATTCTTCTATGTGAAACTTATCAAATGAGATAATTTATTAAATTTCTATTCTAGCTATAAATGAGCTCATAACAGATAATTTGATATTAGTCTCCCCTCAGTTGCCGAAACGAAGATTATAACTAACCTTAATATACATGTGACGAAATTTGTACTAATATTCCCAGAGCGTCAAACTGATCAATTATAATAAAGTATAAGTGTTAGGCCAAAATAAAAAAAGGTATGGTTCTCAGGATTTTTTTTTTTTTCAGAAAACAATGCGGGCGGGCGGTTTTTTATTTTTTTTTGGTATGTTTCGATAAAAATGTCAAATGATAAGGAAAAGTATGATAATAACAGATTTATTTTGCTAAACAAGTAAAAGCCCTACATAACAAAGGAAATTTTATGATTTTATCTTCTTGAAAGAAATGTCCGAGCGGCTGCAGCTCGAAATTGGTAAGTTTCTATTGAAAATCAAAATAAAAATTTTTGATGCGGGGGTTTAAAATTGATGCGGGCGGTGCCTGAGAACCATACCTTTTATTTTATTTTTTTTTGGCCTTATAACATATGAACCGTCCTATTCCCGTAGAGTTCTTTAATCCAAGCGATCAGTCTTATCCCATGTGTTAAATTTCTTAAAGTTTAACAGAAATAGCCTCTAAAGATGGCCTTGATTACAATGTAAATGAAAGCTGGGTCTGACAACGTTTGAAACCACCCTTCCGCCAGAGGTCCTTTCTACTCGAAACAAAACTCTTCTGTTTGGGCATTGTGGGTCGGCCGTGACTACTTACATCAGCTGTCAAATTTAAAAATCAAAATTTGCCACATTTCAAGGAAATACTTTCTGTTAACATATTACGTGCGCATGTTTACACAATATTACTTATTCCTTACCACAAAACGCCCATTTTCATTTAATTTGCCTTGAAACAATTCTTATCTAGTACACTTGAACGGTGTACATTGTCCTGTTCACTACACTCATAACTACGCAACTGGTGTATTTAGAAGTCCCAGTGCATTGCGCGGGTCATGTTTTGACTCCAACAATCCCTAAACAGCAGAGTCGT
Organism: Sipunculus nudus; assembly: GCA_026874595.1. Lineage (NCBI taxonomy): Eukaryota > Metazoa > Annelida > Sipuncula > Golfingiida > Sipunculidae > Sipunculus > Sipunculus nudus. The sequence goes on along the minus strand of CM049307.1, from coordinate 40,681,259 downwards.
ATAGGCCTACTCTTCTTATGAGTTCGAGTCTGCGCAGTGTGGTTTGAAACCCGCAATAATTCGTTGTCATTGGCTAAAACATTCTTGGTCCTGTGCTAACTCTCCTGTGGCGAAACTCCATTTTAAAGCACTGGGTTACCAAGGATATTTATATTAACATGTTTGTAAGTGTCCATCCTCATTTGAGTAATTATAATATATTTGGTGTCTTTCGCCCCACATTGTAACCGGTATTATCGCGGTGGTGAAATTGACATTTCTCTTGGGGTAACATACGTACGTATATTTATGAAAAGGCTTCTATAATAACTAAGAAGACAGATGCATATTTTGCAAGTATCTCCGAATTCAAAATAATATACGAAACAAAAGCAATGTCAGAGAACAACTTACTTATATCTATATCTATTCAATATCGTCTCTATTTTCTTCTACAACTAAACGCAGCCATTTTTAATGCAGAGCAGAATTGCTTTTCCGGATTTCTTCTAATGAAATGTCCTCCCACGATGCAAGTATCCCATCTTTAAATCGTGATTTTTAAGGCTCCTCTTCCTTCTTTATGAATTCAGGTGAGGCTCCTCAAAATGGTCCTTTGTTACTTTATAAGTATAAAAGGCGCTTCATCTAGTTGAAACAAACATAATTATTTCTTGGATAAAGCCTCCTAATATCCGGGAGCAGAGTATCACTCAAGAATTTTATGTTGTTCTCACAATTAACTTTCTCAATGTTATTCTTTCCTGTCTTTACAGCTGAAACCATAACTTTTTAAACAAGGAGGTCTCATGATTTCAGATTTTGATTTACCATAGACAGGACCGCCCGGTCGGATTTTTATGATTTTTGTGGAAAAGTCCTTCTCGTCCGTGAAGGTAATTGTCCTCACATCTGCAGCTGAGTAACAGATATTCAAATTTCGACATCTAGTTTTTCTTTTTCTGTGCACATTTCGGTCTCTCCTTGAACCCCTCATCCTTATAAATGGCTTTAATTCGGGTTGTTTTACCATTCTTGCTACAGACGCGATTTTCTAACTTCCAGGTCCAGGGCAATTTCTTTGAGTTATTTATGCGTCTTGGGGTTATTATTTTGAGACTGAATCAGGTCCACCGGGCAGGTACCTGATTTTCGACGTACTCAGCCGGTATTTCCTATAGTTGCTGTTAATCTACTGACAAAGCGACGAATCAATACGTTTAATGGAAACCCCTTGATAATCTTTCCAGCACCCCAGCTCTTTTCACATTTCCCAAAGGTGGCCTCATCACTCGCTCAAAACCACCACTGATCCTTCCAAATTGAAACAAACTTTGGACGGAACAAATCTTGGAGACAAATTGAAGTAAAACAAAAATGGGAAAATTTGGCACTAAGATGGGTAATATTTTGACTGAATCTAGAGACAGCATCTAGAGGTATGGCAGTGCCATGCATGTGTTATAGGTGACGCACATAGCAGAACTAAGGCATTGCATTTATTCGTGGGCTATTTTGAATTCGCGGATTCTCCTAAAATATGCATCTGATTTCTTTAATATTTTAAAAGCAGGTACAGATAACAATCACATGTTACACCACGTGAAATTAAATTTCAATGAAATTGATACAATTACCACTGAGAGTCAAAAAGGGGTGCGTTTTTTTTTCTATGGCACTCGATATATCATTTACAGTGGCGTCAATTTTTCTTCCAGGGTGGGGTAGATGACTTTGTATATGCATATACACACACATATATATACCCTTTCAGCATGTCTGAGTGACATATTCAACAATATATATATATATATATATATATATATATATATATAATTATTATATATATGTAATATTTTAAATAATTATAATGTTTTAGAAAATAAGTTATTTTGTGAATTCTGAGCAAGGTTTAGATATAACATTATTTAGTAAATAGATCCAACGTCTTTAATTCTATTTATTAATATATTTTATTTGCAATATTATAATATTATTCTCTGAAAAGTGGGAGGGGGGGATGATTACATTGACCACCCACCCCCACTTGCCAAAAAGTGGGGGGTATATATACCCCCCATCCCCCCCCCCCCCCCCTATATTGACGCCCCTGACATTACATTATCGATTGCAAGTTTTAATTTGTTGAAAGCTTTAACTTGTTAAATATAACACCTTTGTCAAATATCGTTTCTAATCAGATCATGCCTGTATGTATGGCTGAAATGGTCATGTTTACATGGTACTAGAGGAAAGACAAGGCCATATTATGATCGATGTCTATGTCGATTTAATTTTTATGTCATGCAAAGGATGTCAAGAAACAAATGATATCTGTTATACACAGACCTCCAACGTTACATCGTGAACGGCACGCCTCAGATGAAAAAAATAGGAAATGGGATCTACTAATATTAAAACAGGAATTTTTAGAAGCTGGGACGTTCATATTTTAAGGAATATCCGTGAGAATAAAAAAAAAAACAAAAAACAATAATCGTATTTTAAAAAATAGTGAAACCAAGCAGAGTAAATGAAAACACTTTCAAGATACTTGTTCCATTGAACATACGGAGTGCAGTATACTCTAAGCAATGAAAATCCTATAGCTGAATTTTAAAACAGAACAATTAACATCAATCTGTGCTTTTAGACATTTGGTTCCTCAATTTTCTGTTATATATCTGTTTATTGTTGATTACAATGGCAAATTAATGTTGCTTACGGACCGGTAATGCTGTAATTAACTTTACGTTTACGTAAAGTCAATAATTCTGCTTCGCTTGATCAGAACGATTAATGACACAGCGGAAACAGACATGATGTGATGCATCCTGTCAAAATTCTAACCGAAGGCTCCTCGCCGACAATTTTTTTTTTACGAAAGCAACATTGCAGCTTGTGGGAACGAGCTGTCTCGTTGTAGCGAGATATGATCTCGTGGGAATGAGATGCCACATACCGTTAGAGCAAGTAACATTTTTTTCTTTGTAATAGTTTGGAGTCTATTGGGCACCACACTAGTATATGGGTCCAGTGGCGGACAATATTAATAGGCCTACTCCTTAAAGTTATTATCTTTCAAATAGATAGTCATTTATTGAAAATAATACCAGTAGCTATCGCTATTATAATATTGATTTCATTGTGTAAACCGCAGTTTCGTAGCCTTTTTATCATGCATGGGATCGCTTCCTTTATAGGGAGGATGGGATGTTTTGTGAAATTGAGCTGCCCGACAGAGTCAGGCGCTGTCTAAATGGAGCCCCTCATTGGAGACACGTCCTGGATCATCAAAGCCATAAGCATACAGCCAAACTCCCTTCCCGCGCTTTATAGGTGTCGTCTGCTTTGACATATTGCCCCGGCGAGGTAACTTTTACAACCGCACCGACTGAAAAATCCGACCTGTGCCACATGTTGCATACTGCCGGCATTTAAACATCTGTAGGGAGGTTTATAGAAAATGTGCCTGAAATTGCATGCAACTGGCGATCATGCTCGAAAGGCCATGTGGTGCAATGTATGAAGGAGGGGAAAAAGGCCGGGGTATAGATTTCTACCTGCTTAATGCACTTTTTAGGCTCTTAAATGGAACTGACATAATAAAAACACGTTCCCTGGACATGTAATATGCTATGTCTGATTTATATAAATTGACTCTTTGATAAATAGAATGATCTTCGGGGTGCTAAACAGGGGCGGATCAAGGATTTAGGAAAAGGAGGGTTCCAACACAGGAGGACTAACGACATAACCTGAAAAAAAGGTTCCGGAAAAAAGGGGGGTCCAGACCCCCTTGATCCCTTCCCTGCAAACGCATCTGCTTAACATAATTTAAAAAAGCTGCTCCCGCTTCCGTGTACATAACTAAGCCTTGGTCATTTATCTGTACTGGGCTTCACAATATGACAGATGGTTAATGAATAATATCATGACTTTAAAACAAAATCCAAAAACTACAGCGCGAGTCCATTTTATACAGTCTCACGTGACTTAACAGTGCGTGACCACACTTTGCCTTGTTTTGACCTTTGGTGATCCCCTTTGTTGCCAGTTCATCTGGAGACGTTATATTTGACAGCAACTTAATATGACACGAGATTTATCTGGATGAGCTTGGGTCTTGGTTCCCAGTTGTCTATTACGTGGCGTGACAAGTGACAACTGTTCTTGTTAAGATTGGCATTAGCTTAGTACTGCTACATTCAAGTGTCGTGATCCAGTGGAAACTGAGTGTAAATGGTACTTCTGATGTTGGCTTGCTACAAATCTGAGTAATAATTAAGGCTCCAACCAGGCGGGTGCCGTATGATGGTCAGGTTTTTCCTCCGCCTGTCCGTCTATCACGTTCTTCTCAACAACTATTCAAGATATTGCGGTAATTTAAGTGTCACCATAACGGGTATTGCGCTATTGAATTTGAAATCCGTCATAAATAAAATATGGCCGCAGAGAGAGAGAGAGAGAGAGAGAGAGAGAGAGAGAGAGAGAGAGCTAAGCATCATAGTAGCGATCTTTATAACAGAGTGGCTGTTTCCTTTGATTCATGGCTGTTGTTTGCTGGCATCCTTTCACAGGGAGAGGTTCTGGCGGGTAGACGCGCTATTAATTATCACAGATAGGATAACAAACTGTAATATTGATCTCAGTCTCCCTTGGGATATCTCAGCTTTCGACGTCCGTGTTATGCAGCATGACCGGTACATTAATGTAACCACAAGACTGGATGGTATATGTCTTACCATACAACTGTGCAAATATTTACACATAGATATTGCTCACTGCATGTTATCAGAGTCTTGTCAGTAATAGTATATATAATGACAGCAAATATTCTGATGGCAAAACATAAAATATTATCAAGAGTGATGGAAAAAGGAACAAAAAGATAAAAAGGTCCAACTGTGGCCTGCATTTAGGACAACTCTGCTGTGAGAGCAATAGAAAATTCCCCGCAGAGAACAATAGATTATAATGGTTACTTGGGGAGATATTTAGACCCAGGTTTCCCAGAAGGAAGGCAGAATGGTCTAATTTGTTGTAAGCCATTACTGTACATCAAAATGAACGTATACCAGTGGATAGGGAACTGCTTTACTAAAACGTTTTTACATGGAGGCTGGAACTTTTTTTTATTTTAATTTTTGATATTCCTATATAGGTGGAGGAAAGGGAATGTTCTAATCCGTCTGAATCAGACAACGATTGGGAATCATCAGATGAAGCTCATTTGCCAATTAACAATTTGAAATACAACAGTCATGGTACATTTGATGTAGTATAGGGGTATTAAAGGTGTAGGTAGATACAGTCAAGTTCCTCCAGATGGCCACCCTATAAATACAAGCAGCTCGTTGAATTCCGTATATATATATATATATATATATATATATATATATATAACGCTGAAGAAAAACAACACTGTTAATATATATATATATATATCAAACGATTGTAAGCATCGTGTTGACTAATTAGTTTCGTACCGTTGTACGGCACTCATCAGAACGGTATGACTGGATGGGTTGTACATTGAGCACCTGGTTGTTCAATGAAGCGTGTTTGTGCTTAATACCTGTACAACCTGCCTAATCTGGATTACTCTTTGCGTTGAGTTTACGTTAGAGGAATTTGTTAGCGTGTCTACAACTTGTTACACGTTCATTGCGTTGGTTAAGCGTGGCAAGGTTTTGTTTACATAAAATGAAATATTTCTCCTACAGGCAGAGGTTACATCTATTAGTTTTTGGGAAATGTCCTTTGGCTTTTCTGAGTATTCTCTACTGTTTTTCAGATTTGACATTGTTCTCTTTTAGCTCCCAAATGTTTTTACTGGGTTCCGTACTATTCTTTTTCCGGGTGCCTGAACGATGTTTTATGGTTGTTATATCTTGTTTTGAAAGAGTTTTCCGTTAGTCCGATGTACGTTTCATCCGCTTTTAACTAATATATGTATCCTATATATATTTTCATTTATATGCACTGGTTATACCATCGCGCACTTTGCCATCAGTGCATTGCAAACAACCTAGAAAGAACACTTTTATATATATATATATATATATATATATATATATATACATATATATAATATCTCATTTACAGGTTATACGTATTTTTGTACGATTTATTATCTCATTTATAATTCAATATTTACTCTGCACAGTGGCAACGTAAATGCATGCTAGCCTTTGCAGAACGTCCTCTTTTATTTGCGTAGTTGCTTTATAACACGTGTTTTTGTGCGTTTTATGATTTTTCCCCGAGAAATGAATGAAATTAAAAACAAACAAAGACAAGCCTATACTTCCACACGAGCGCTTCTAGAAAAACTTATTTACTTCACAGTAAATCAGTCTCTGTAAATAAGTCTCTGTTGGGGGGCTAAATAATTTAGCCTCTGAGGTACTGTGTTTGATCGACATTCATGAGATAATGTGGCTTTTAATTTACATCTAGACGTCCCACAAAATAACATTTCTTGTCTACCTCTAAGGGCGAAGTCCCCCGATGGAGTCTTAGATGTTAAGCAGGACTTTGCATTATACTACCCAATGTGCACGTCTCTGGCTTCCTCTGTGTGTCATTCAAGAGGAATAAAGAGACATTTACCGGTACAGCACGGGTCTGTTTGTCTGGGCCATATAGCGGGAATGGAATTCTAAAATACATTTTATCTGGGCGGTGTCTGTCTTACAGACAAGAAAGTCTCGCAGAACTTCCTTGATTTAATTAGACCGTTCGTTACTTCGTCAATATCACAATTAAGAGTCTCAGAACTTTTTTTTCCTGGCATCTGGATGTTTTGAGATGGGGAGAGAACACTCAGTGGAACAGATGTACTAAGAGTATTAGACCATAGAATATATAAAAGAAAAACAAACTTTTCTCAGCTCGTATAAGCTGCATGCATCCTTAAAAAACTAATATCATCTACCATTTCAGACCATTCTTTTGGCATCTGTAAAAGAGAAAACATCGCCCGGTAAAACGAAGACAGACAAAGCACGCTAGTACACTCAACGATAAGGGTTTTCAATAATACATAAAAAATAAAGTTTTTATTCATATTTTTTATCATATTCAGGGTTTTCAATAATATATAACAAAATTAGTGTGTTTATATTCATTATTCTGTGCTACATACATTCTTTGTAGATTTCACAGCGATCTGAAAAAAGCTTAAGTTTTGATGTATTGTTTGAGCACTCTAAAAAAAAGACTAATTGTCAGATCATTATTCAAGAGACGTGCAGCCAAGTAATCAAGTACTCAGTCATTTCCATGATCTAGACCTATGACTCGTAAAATCAGCTTTGATATTACAGAAATTGATAATAAAAAGGGTGATTTATCAAGTCATCAAATAGGCTTGGATCAAACAAATTTGTAACTTCAAAATTGTGATATACAGGTTAATGAGACACTGTTTTAGTTCCTTTAGACAATATGTATAGGACTAAACTAGGTTTTCGCAAAATAACAGCAAAAAGGGGCAGATATAAATGCATTATGGTTGATTGCATATTCCAGAATGGTACGCCAATTTGTCAAATTTAACATGGTTTTAATCGAAAGCTTTGAATTCGTATATTTTCACAATAGTTATATCGACTAGCCAATAGTTTTCATTACAAAATCTTCCAACGCCTATCGTATCTTCGAGAATCTGAGAGAATACAGGCTTTAACAGACAAATTTGTATCAAGGGACTATGGATGCATGTAATAGAATTTTCCTTTATGAAATAGACGCTGCCAAGCAGGACAGGCTTATGGACATCAGTCTTTTACCGAGAATGAATATCGCATCAGGGTGTTCTTAATTATTTGTTCCCAGATTTGATTGATTACGAGCCACAATAAACTTTGATGTTCACGTAAATAATTTATGTCAGATTGTTCTGTCTCCTACGAACTTATGTCCTCCATTAAGTAATATTTGCAGAATTTCAGTCACTTTGAGTATAACGTGAGGTACCTTTGATCTAAAAGTTAAGCAGAGTTATCAGAGGTTTTATATATTGTATATTGATTCCTTTATGCTACATGCATGGTATAATGCGAAGTTGTTAGTATACGTCGCATTTTATCATTTATTATTGAAAAAAAGTTAAAACTAACTGTATTAAAATGTTAGTATAAGTAATTTTCATTTCATGACCTTTTTATATGTTGAGCTACAATCAGGCATAGATCTTTCATGGTTGTCCCTCCATCTGGCCATCCGCTCGTCCGCTCACAGGATCGCATTTTACTCGTAGACACTGAAAATTCTATCTTGGCATTCTGCAGGTCATGGTTAAACTTCCTTGGAAACTAAAAATTAGGTCACTGTGATCCATGTACTGCGGGCTGAGGGATGGACACCCGATTTTGAATGGTCTTCAGTATTCAATACAGCCATATCTTAATAATGTGTTCTTTAAATAATGTGCTTTCAATCAATATATATATCCTTGTAATCTTTGTCCGCTTTAACCAGATTCCCAATATTACTTTCAGTAATATAGTTCCCCAATTGATAAAAAAAACCGGTCTGTAGCTCGGATTTCTCAATAATGGCGGCATGTGGGATGCTTGGATGCATTTGCTACGGGTGTTGATGATGGAAAGCATTAATCTGGCGCAGTCATAATTCAACTTTTAATTCATCCACCAAGCTGAGCACGGTCTTTGAATAAGATACAATGAAAGCCCCGCGGCAAATGATTCTGTAATTATCGATTCAGAAGGAGATTTAAACTGCACTACCTGACCAATACAAGAACACATTCTTTTAAATGTTATCAAACTAACATTCAGCTAAGGAACTGATTAAAAATTAGTTTTCTTTTCACAATGAGCATTGATGCTTCTTTACGAGGTTGTTCGCGGAATTAGTTTATACAAATTTGCAACTTTTTTTAGCAAATAATACAGAAAATACAATACAGAAAGATCAAAGTATTGAAAGATAAAGATAATATTTGGGGGGGGGGGAGGAGGAATAATATACAAGTATGAAATTAGACCTACACATTTTTACAACCAATCTGTCGTAATGGCCTTGTTTAATTTTACAGTTACTGTAGAACATTGAGAACAATGGACCGTGGGAATCTGCGGCCTATAGATCTCTTATTCTGGCAGTATCGATCTTTGGACAGACTAACCCTGGATTTCTCGACCGATATAACAACACGGTATCGTCTAATTTAAAATATGTTCTTTTGTTGTAGAGTGACAGTCTATTTTTGAGGAACATGCATGGCTGCCCCCCCCCCCCCCCCTAAAAAAATATCCGAGGGATCTAAAGAGTAAAATTTGTCATATTTATTAATTGGGTCGCTTGAGATGTTATATATAAGAACAGAGTCCCTTTGATAAGGGTTTGCTTGGTATATTCAATGAAATTTCATTTCTTTGGTAAACATCTTTAATGCATTCTTTACAGAAGTTTGTACTTTTTGTAAGTCACTATTACTAATACACAGATCATATTGTTTTTGGAGGCACTGCAGATTCGGATTTTTCCATAATTATGATGAATCTTCGAACTAATTGAATACATTTCATACAATTATTTGATAAGCTTTATTATACGGTTAGTTCGCCATATAAAAGCAATCTTGGTAAATATAACACTTGGGCCGCCAGTTTAATTTGATGTTCAATTAGATATGGACCCATAAAGTCCAAAAGTGAGATGTACTGCCAGTGTAAATCTGTCATGGGGAAATTAAGAGTGTACACGTTCGGGTTTTCAGTTGCCTGCATGGAGCACTGACTTGATTATATAGTATTGACACGCTATTTAAACCAGAAAGCTTAAATTTTGCTTGCCTGGTTGGCTAAAATTACAATTCAAAGTGCGTGACACCTTCAGTCAAAACATATAGATTTAAATCTTCTTTACTTTCAAAATAATGATATAAACACCTGTAATGTATCGCCCTCCGTGTATATATGTGTTGACATGCTTTATTTCAGTTGCAGGTGTATGTTCGCCTGATGTTTTAATATTCGTGTGACCTTTCATCTAGTTTTAAATTTCAGGTGATTTTTTTTTAGGTATGGACATATGTGAATCTTATTTTCATTAGATACACTAAGCTTTGGTCTTATCTAAAATAAAATACGATTTCTCAGAAAGGGCGTATATCAGAAGTTCACCTTGCACTCGCTAGGATGAATTTTCCATTCACTCGGGAATGCATTATCCAGGCTGGCCAGAGTCTGTTCAAAATTAACCTCATGATATATTCAAGAGAAATTCTGTTCATGGACATCTGCAGTTTCTCCGTCCTCGAACTTAGTATCAGCTGCCTGTATTGCAAAACATAGATAAGTGCACAAAAGACCAACAGTTTACTTAAAAAGTGGTTAATAACTGGATCTGCAACAGCCGATCGATCGAAAGCGTGGACAGACCTGGGCGATAATTGGGAATCGCCTATGGAGTGTACGACTTTGGTTGTCAGGTCAATGTGTAGATATCTGCTATGACTATTACTCTGCTTAAAGTTGAGTTTTTTATTCAGCCATATCGGAGGTCAAGCGCAAAAACGGAAAGGTGAAAGGGAAATAATGAAAACAAATGTAATCGAAACTTTAGCACTGGGGGGGGGGGGGGGGGTAAAATTAACACATCAACCTCTATACACTCATCAGCCTCCCTTTCCTGGGGGAGACTTGGAAAGATGGATGTGTGTACGGTCCTTCGTAAATCTCATGGTATAGGCCCTACCGTCATGATGTACCATTATAAATACAGGTCGGCATAAGTAGCCATTACAGCATGATGATGGATGTGACCATATTAAACCCAGGGAGGCAACCGGATTTACGACCCCGTACCTTTACGCGATATTATATTAGGCCTTCCTTAGTACATAATTATACTGACCTCTATAAATCTGAAACCACAGGCGGTGGGCACTCTCGGGAAGCGGACTATTCATCGGACATATAATGCCTCTACTTGATATGCATTATCCATATTACTGTAATATTAAGACACTAGTTCAACAAACCAAACATGGCTACCTTGTCCAGCAATTTTCTAAGCGATTCACTTTTGCGATTATCCTTAATTTTCTTTGAGTTTTTTTTTTCGTATTTGGTACTTCTGTCCTTTACATTAATTAATTACTTTGATTAGATAAATTTCCGGGAGCAAAATCCCGTCGTTATATAAAAGCTGATTCTGCGATATATGATATAGAGTCCTCGCTATTTCCTGCATGCAATAACTATTTGTGTCGGCGAGCAAGATCTCATACTGAGGAGAGTACATTCTAAGTTTTCCCATTACGTGTCACGATACGCCTAGAAATATTGATTAGCCATTTTATCTGGCCCCTGTGCGCAATTCGTAAATTCTTCCAGCCATATAGAAGCAAATATAATGGGAGATTCCCATTTGAAGCTTCAGTGGAAATATTCGGTTATGTCGATATTCGGTACATAAAATATGACGTAATGGTCACGCAGCTCTGAACTACCAGTGATAAAGTCGTAAGACTGGAGATTTATTTGTTGTCTAGTTGGCAGCTTAAACCCGAGACATGAAATATGACCCGTAGTACACGCCTGATTTCAATAAAGGTCTCAATAAATTCTGTAATATAAGGTTGTTTTAGACATTTTTTTTAAATATCGTAATGTAGAAATGTCCAAATAAGAACAGGAATTATATTCATTAGTTTGTTTTCACTTCTGTTCAACGGGATCCGTCAACTACATGGACACTGCATGGTATTAAATTAACATTTGATTTTCTTCATTATCATACAAGCGTACAGCTGCATGTATGTGGAGCAAACAATTTTTAAATAAAATATGAGCGTTTTATAGTTTGCTTTCACTGTAATCAGTGTTATGACCAAATTATTTTATTATTGCTCTTAATATTTTTTTAAAAATAATTTTTATAAGATTGTGTTTATTTGTGAAATAGTTTCTGAGTATAAATATCACAATGCTGTGCAACACCGTCAGGTAGAAGTTGAGAAACTGCTATTAAAATAGTCAGTAGTGTATTTATATAGATAAAGGTCTTTAAGATGCCAGAAGTACATTTTACCTTTCTAAGAATTTTCTTAACAAAACAGAAAAGTTATACACATATAACTCCTTACCTTCTTGCACATTCCAGAATTAGCATTCCTGTTTAATTAGAATGAAACTTACACAATTTCAACGGTATTGACATATCCTATACAGGCCATAGCTTAAAACAATACGATAACTTGAGCGGCAATAGGAGATTTAATGTCTTGTGGTAAGAAATAAAGGAGCGAGACACATGACATCGGATCCTTGTATACAACCTTGGTTCAAATACCTTGTTTTTTTTCTTGTCCTGGCGCATCCTGCTATATCAGACACGGTACTCGTGAAACCTAACATTTAAATGTGTCAGACCTCGCCGATGACCTTACTGGAGCTGTAAATCCAGTAAATCAACTTACGGTGGAATGAAACAATACAATGACAGATCAGAAGATGTACCTTGTTGGGAGCGAGAAAGCAGCAATAACGTTTATACGGCTGCCCCTGAATAACGTGAAGCCAGAACACTCAGCAACCGGACTTGACGCATTATTTGAGTACATCATTATATATCATCTCAAGTCCAAGCTACCAGTGTGATATTAAATTAATATGATGAAAGAGAGAAAGAGACAGACAGACAGATAGACAGAAAAATAAGATGTCAAATTGACAAGTCAGTGGGCGAGTCTGTGTGTTGTGTCTGTGCGTTGGCGTAGGGGTCCAACACGCTTTTTCTCTATAGCTCCTTATATCGCGTATTTAGTCGGAAAACGAGGTGATTACAATTAATCTCCTCCCATAAAATAATAACTCTCACTGCTGAGGCGGTCCTGAAAGGAGGCCACATGGGAAACATTTTCAATGTATTAAAAGAACATTGAATTCACAAACAGATCTTACACAGTCATTGATCTAGAATGAATCAAGGGTGGATCGGGTGGTACTTTACGAAAGGAATTGATTGTATAGTCAATAAAAGGAGCATGTGAAAAAAGACAAACGCCCGCTGGTTTTGGAGCCTGAAACCGCTGAACCCCCCCCCCCCCCAGTCGATCGGGCGTTCGTGTTTTCTTCCCATTTTTCGTTGTTGGAGGTAACCTCCTCGATTTTATAAAAATTCTTGCTTAGTGTGGATTGGATGGGGTGGGACTTGGGGGCAGGGGGTTGGGGTGGGGTTTTAATTTGTGAAGCCGTCAGCACCAAGTGGACTACGTGTATTGTGTGTATCTGTGTATGTCTGTGTGTGTGTGAGAGAGAGAGAGAGAGAGAGAGAGAGAGAGAGCACTCTCACCTGCCGGCATTTGGCAAACAAATGGATGTAGGTGAGAGCAAGGTTTTGTCGTCCGTTCCAGCTGGTTGTATTGTATTGCTGAACACTCGGGGATCTCCGAGTCTGGGTGGGCGTACCATACATAGTCGGATGATCTGCAGGTGACGAAAAACGACAATAAAAAAAAATCACATATTCTGTGTACAACTGCTCGTTATATACAACCTGACTAGTATATATATGTTATTCTAAATTGCCAATATACGACATTATGCGATGTTTGATTGCCACCTGTTGATGTCTTCAATGTTTTCGCCGCAACATGCAGTGCAAATCCTTATTCAAACACACATAATATTACGATTTTTTACTATATAATGCAAGCGTACTGACTTATGATCAAGCAAATATCAAGACTCTGGAACAACGTGAATTTTATATATCTACATAAACATATACATTAACATTACAGAAAGAAGAATAGTGCCTCTGCTACAGGTTCTGGAACTCTTTAATGGAATTCAAGTCAAAAAGGAATACAACTTTCTTAAAATATAAAATTTTGTATAAATTATTTATAGTGTCAATGATTTTATTACTTACAGGTTTTCGGGTATGATTGTTCGATTCAGCCAGTCAAGTGTAATATTATCCGGAAACTTGGCAAGTTCACCAAAATCATTTCTACAATATCCGCTTGCTTGCTGGAAGGTGACTGTCTGATTAAAATACCCGTAACAGTAGTCTCTCTCTTCAGAGTAGTAGTAATTTTCTGGACACCAAGTTGGCCCTGATAAAAAAAGCAAAGACAGTTATTCTTCAACTGATAGTAGTACATGTATCTTCCCCCTTGACGTGGATATGCCCGATACCAATCAACCGAACAACACGGTTGTATATGTTTGTGTGTGTGTGTGCGTGTCTTAAACAACGGCAGTGACTGCATGACCCTCGCCCTATATATCACAATGCTAAAAATATTTTGAACAAACGCATGGTGATCGAAATTACCTTCAAAATCTAATGGATTGTTCCTTTGTTATTAACCTTTACCCTCCACAAAATTTCATGGACCTCTGTTCTTAACTTTTTAAGCAGAAAGCTAACGGTTATCAAGCAAATAATTAACCAAATAACTGAATGAAAACAATTAAAAAAAATAACCCCTATCGGAAGGATTAATAGCATTTTAATGCCAATACCTTACTTTGTAGAGGAGAAATAACATAGCAAGGATGGATATATACTTACATATATCCCTAAAACTCGTGGATTAGAAGAGGAATGCATGTGGAGGTTATTATCCGTTTCACCACCTGCTGTCCACCTGTTTTTTGCAGATAATTCTCTTAAAAGTTTATTTTTTTAATTATTTCCTAGAAAACTACATATGGAGGTGACAACATAATATGGCAATTAAGAATCTTACAATAAATCCCCAAATTATGCTTCACAACATTTTACTCTCTTCACCATTATCTGGCAGATATGATATGTCCCACCACCAGTAGCCATCTTTGTTTTAGCTGGTTATATTTTTAGAGTGTTTACATAAGATCATCCTATCAGCAACTATTATTTGAGGCTTTTTGCATGTGACCAATGACCTTGACCGCCATAAGTAGGTCTGATATGTTGTAAAATGTAGACTGAATTCTCATATTTTCAAATAATTTTGTTTCTTAAATAAGGTGTAAGGTAGGTATTTATTTACCTTGTTGAAATTTAGGTCCTTTTATCCTCTACTCTCCACTATAATTGTTTTCCTTGAAATATAACTAATAAAAATTTTCATAGCAAAAAACAGGTGGACATGAGGGGATGATACGGACTATAGTCTTTTTTTATATAAAACTTTGTTTCATCTTAAGGAGTGCGTGTTTCAATGACTATTTGATGAGTATAAACTGTAAAATACTGTAAACTACCTATGTGACAATAGTTAACCCGATATGACTTTGGACCAATAATCAAAATGTGAAATAAAAATCAGGCCACAGTGACCTAATTCAAGTTTTTGTAATGTAATACAAAAGAAGGTATCTCAACTTTAAAGTGCAGGCGAAGGACCTTGTCATCTTATTAAAACCTGGCCCGTTTCAAGGCAATATTTACGGTTGTCATGATGATGTAAAATGTTTTCACAGAACGTGTTTTCCCTGCAGTCTCGCCTTTTTCAAAGTTTTAATTCCATGTCGTCCATGTGTATAGTTAAGCAACATGTACATTAATAATGTCACCGTGTAACATTAATGAGTGTCAAATTCAGATTAATGTCTAGACGGCTCATTAATACCATTAGTGTTCTATACACACTGTCAGATCCCAACGTGTCTTGGTGGCCTAAGTTGTCTTCAGGTTGTCCAAAGAACCTCTTATGCATCTGGTTTACAGAATGTTTTAATGTCTACTGTTTCCCCATTTCAAATCCAAATTTTAAACCACTCAAAACATCAGTGATCATCAATGATTATGAATTATCTATACATAAGTGTGTGTGTCAGCCTCCTGATATGATGGTGGGGAGAAAACGATGACCGGAAGCACTGTCAAAGCTTTCTTTAGGTGAGGATGGCTTATTCCCTCTGTTTTCTCTAAGAGAAAAAAAAATCCAGAGGGGGCTCATCACGGTGGGGGCGCTCATTACATAAAATACGGTAATTCTGTACAGAGAATTCCTCAGAAGATGAGAAATCACTATAAAAAGCCACAGAAATATTATTTTCACAACAATTAATTATGTTAACTGTACGTGATTACGTTTAATTTTTTTATTATTCTCTGACTTATTGATTTCCATGTATAAGTATTTTCATGAAAATTCCTGATATTGCACCAGATGTCAGAACCAAATAAAAAGATTGTTGTTAAAATTCCATATACAAACGGACAATAAAATTCAGCATCTAGCTCAAAATTGAAAATTTCGTTGAAATATGTCCATATTTTGTAGATGTTTTGCACTAAAAAACATGTCAAATACACGTAAAAAAATAAAATAATCCCGCAGCTGCAATCATATATTATCCCATTCCGCGAATCATGATCATAAAGTCAGGCTTTCAAGGAAATGCAGACTGTCCAACAGACTTCAGGTCCCTCTTACCGAGCATCCAGACACCGATAGGGGAGTAGACCTTAAGAGACATCAGACACGATCTCTCTCTCCTTGAAAAAAAAACAAATCTTCTGTGACACTCCAGTGGAATCCCTCCAAAAGTAGAGTTAGAGGTAACGAAGAGGCAGACAGGCTGTCTAAGGCAAACAGCCTTCAAGAACAAACCCGTCTTCCCATGCCCTGTGGTGAAACAAAGGCCATCTTGCGGAACGGTTTCAGGACAGCAAGGTGTCAACGCATACATATAGGAACAGTATCCACAGAGTAGCACAATCAATACCTTTAGATTAAGAACAGAACACTGTCATCTCCTATATATCCCACATCCACAGGATTTCCTGGTTATTACCAAGCAACGAGGGTGATTATACACCCAGGACCGGCAGGTGTGGAAGTTACCTGGCCTGGGTGACATCTGCTAGGATATTTATTTATATTACTGACATAAAGCTTCCGCCCTTTCACCTAGTCCTAAAATGGATCGCTGCAGATGTACATAATATGTAAGTATATGCATTAAAAAAGAAGGTGGTCACCTCCACCAAAAATATAGAACTAGCAATTATCAATCATCATCAATATAGAAGATAGAAGAGTTATTCGTCATTCAAACGCCATTATACTCGACACCTTACTGAACACTTGAACACCTTTATTTCCAGACAGGCTCTACTCCTCGATTTATTGTCTATCCTAGTCAAAACCCAGGATTTTTGCTTTACCTGTGAGAGTGAAGGATATGACGTAAAGGTGAAATATGCCAGTCATATATTCCCCGTATCATATTATCTCTATTCTAGGTGTCAGGCGCTGAAGCCGCAGTGTAGCCTATCTATTGTCCGATTATCAGTCCAATATGTCAGTCAGGATTTTAGTCCGTAATAGACAACATAAACTTCTATGAGTCTCGTTTGCTCTGTCAGTCAATATGTCTCGGGTTTGAAACTTATGATTACATCCTTGTATAAAAACATATATAGCACCTTATATTATCACAAGGTTACACAAAAAGTATCATTGTTCTATACGGACTCCAGGAACAAAAATGTGGTTCGAGTGGTCGAAGCACAATACGTGAAGTTAGCCAGCTTGCTTAGAAAATGCAAACCCATGCTCCAGATCTTGAAAAGGTGTACATGATCAACACAAAATGTACTCCATTTTCCAAACCTTTAGATAAACCTCTAGAACTATTGAAATACAGACCTGTTGGCATTAAATATGGCCGCCACAGCCCAATCGCTGATTATCTTTCGCGCTCGATAACTCAACAACAACATACTTCAGCTTTCCAAAATTAACAGGGATGATTGGTAATATGTGAGCTCCAGACCTATTGAATTACAGATCTGTCATAATTCCAATATGGCCGCCACAGCCCGATCGCTGAATTTCTTTCGCGCTCGATAACTCAACAACATATTTCAGCTTTCCCAGATTCACAGGGATGATTGGTATATTTGTGGACTCCAGACCTATTGAATTTCAGACCTGTCGAAATTCCTATACGGCCGCCACTGCCCAGTCGCTGCTTTTCTTTTAAGCGCGATATCTCAAGAAGAACATGCCTGATCTTTCTTATTTACACAGAGATGAATAGTACCTAAAAGGGCTCCATCTATATCGAAAACAGACCTGTCGGAATTCCAATATGGCCACCAGAGACAATCAAATAAGGCTAACGGAGTACAATCGGTGATTTTCTATTGCACACGTGATTTCAGACATATCTTTTTAAATATTATTTGAACCAATTGGTTTTTCCCCCTCATGAATATGGATAAAAACATGTTCCTGTTTGTCATTTTTTATAAACCCAACTTTTCACCCACGAAAACCGAAAACCATGTCAACTAGTCTAGCACTACCACAAATGCGGACCCTTTTCCGACCACATCTAGTTTTATGTAAACCTTCTATAGTACCTTGTTATCTGCTGTATAGGATTAGATTAGATTATTAACTGAATAAATCCAGTCGAAGGCAAGTCTCCCTGGGCAAGGTTGAGTATTAAACATGTGCGCAACTTTGTTCCCTTTTTCCTAATATCTCTAATAGGATTAAAATATTTCTTTCCTGAGCAATGAAGCCTCTTTGCATGTACATGCGTTATCGTTTGTGATCGATTATACAAAATTCAACCAGTTTAATCTATCATGAAAGCAATCAATAATCCATGTAATCGATTAATTGGCACACCATTTAATGTATAATATAGAACAAGAAAGATAATAAGTATTCCTGATGTGACCCTGATTTAATTTAAACCCGGCTTACACTTAATGTCTTCATAATTTAATTAGTTCCGATTAACATCTCGCATGCGAATTCCCCTTGTAGCATCTAGCGTTCTATTCACCTTTAAAGTATACCTCATGATATAGGCAATCGACGTATACATTGAAGTATTCTGTTCTACACAATGTCTGAAGTGTATACCTTGATGATAGCATATACATCAAATCGTTCAACTGTACATTACCTGAATGACTTTCTTGGTGCAGACAGACGTTTTGTAGATTTGAATTTGATAAAATGATGTAGATGTAGATTATTTTCTACAAAATCAACAGATGGATTGTGCATGGACACTATACTATTTTACAAAATCTGTAGTATAATTTTTGTCGCAGACAGACGGCATATACTTTCAATAAGGCATTCAATTCTACAACATCTTAAGTGTAATTCTTGACACAAACAAGCAGTGTTTACATTAAAGCGTTCAGTTCTACAACATCTGAAGTATCATTCCTGACACAAAAAGAGTGTTTAAAATACAACACATTAAAGCGTTTAGTTAAACAATGTCAGGAGTACTATTCTTGACACAACAGACAGTGTATTCCACAATAGCCATAGACTTGACACTACTCTGAAAAAAAACTGCAAGTTACGACTAAAGTGGGATGTTTAATGCAGGATCATGATGACACGACCATTAGATTTATTTATATGTATAACTTACAGCGATTACCTGGGAACCCTTTGTCTGGGAAGATGTGTAGCCTCAAAGGTCACAATGTCATTATACCATAGCACTTCCGGTCAGTACATCAGGTTCACTTAGGGTTATAAAGTTATTATACGTGGCTTTAGGGCGCCCATGCTGGCTCACCCGGTGGTGATAGTGGTACGTGTAACAAATAAACTATCACAAGCGTGTGTATAATTACTGTATTCTAGGAGTAAACAGCAGTGAAAATTAACACAGAATGGTCTTAAGTTGTTGAAGGGGTGTCTAAAAAGAGAAATTGCAGTATTCATTTACGCAGTGTCGTGAGAATGTAAGCGCCCTCTCGACAGGGCTTTCTGACAATGCTCCTACGTCATGCAGATTGTATACACATAAAACACACTGAAACTATACAGTCTTCCTTCACCTCTTCCAAAGACGAAGACAAACAAGAAGCCTAAATGTCTTGCTCTCTTGCTTTCGTTCTCATAAATACCTGATGTGATCACAGTTACCTGGAGTAAGTTAGTGCCATATCGGTCACACTGTCTATGTACATTATGTAAATATAGAACTCGATCGTATCCAGATCTGCGTTCCCTTCTGAATTGAATTTAAATTGAAGGGAAATTGTATGAATTTGAAATGAAGTTGTCTAATAAAAAAATTGAATCGGTATTAACTTTGAACTGAGCATCAACGGACTCATATGAACTGAGCTGCACTGACGACCAAATGTTCCAAGTCTTTATGTATCTTCCTCCTTGTCATTCTTTGAAAGTTCTTTGTCTTGTCTTGCGTCATTGGACTTTGTCGACCTGATGCGTTGGGTTCCACAAGAAGCATGTGAGAAGCAGAAATGGTGCTGCATCTCTGGTGCTGACTTTCGAAATGAATTTAATTGATATCTTTTCCCAACATATTGAATATTAAATACCAGTGGAATCTGAATGTTATTAAAAATATCAACCAGAAGTGGAATTCAGAGGTCAGAATTCTGCCACTTTAATACAGATAATTACCCGTGTGGCACGTTTTTCTGGTAAACTTACCTGATTCTAAGATCGTTTTGGTGTAAACTCTCTTGATTTTAGATCTTTTTGGTTTATTTAATCAGAATAATTTGAAAAAGAAAGCATCGAATGGCAACAACTGAAGACATCTGAACATTAAGCTTATTTATCCAATAACCTGAACAGAACTCTGATAAGCAACTCAAGGTATCTTGTCATTTCATATAAGAGCATGTTTCACAGATGATTTATATTGTTAGACAATGAGAGATTTACGCAAATGTAAATGTAAAAAAAATCTGAAGGTTCAGTCGAAACACCAAACACACTTGTTCAATCCATATTATGAAGTTGGATTAAGGTGACAGAGAACGGTAAAACGATACAAGTATATACTGTATTCAACTGTTATCTACTCATGTTCTTAACAACGACCGGCCTGGGAACTCTTCGCACTGAAAGGTAGGTTCTGGCCTAACACAGAAGAGACTCAAGGGACATGAAGGAAACCTGAAAATATCATTACATACAGGGCAGAGAAAGCATGACATGACACCAAGAAAGGAAACACCTGGAGACAAGACAAGACATCACCTGTTTAGCAGTCAGACTGGGTTGGATTGGAGACAGCTGGCCAAACTGAAGACTACGGTACATAGACAAGTTGCCACGAATCGATAGAAGAGTAAAATAGCGGAAATGAAAAAAAAAGAAAAACATAATTTGTCATATCTTTCAGTATTAAAATTTTCTGCCCCGTAATGTGACCATTATATTTGAAAATATTGTCACGTGCCCTGGAAATCACAAATAACAAATTACATATCGATAATACGTGACTTTTATTCAAACAAGCATTAATGATACAGCAAAGAACCTACTTATTTCACGGTTTCAGAGACGACTGCCATTGGCCCTGTAAAAGCAGTTGTATTTTATATACTTAGTATATTTAATATATTTTTAATATATTTTCTGGTGTCTTTTGTTTCTTTTCTTGCTTTAATCACTAGAGCTTTGACATAAATGTACCCACGATGACCAACTTTAAATGTCCTCAGAAAACCGGTTAAAAATGCATGCCGACGAGGCTCATGAGACCGTTATAAGACGCCGTGATGGCAGTCTACAGACGGGTTGAGATGCTATTCCAACATATTTTTAGGGAATCTTACCATATGTTCTCACATAATTAACTAGACGTATTCGCTAGGAAAACAATCACTGGAACACCCCCCCCCCCCGCCTGCTCAGCAACTTAGCGATAAAGAGGAATCAGCTATTCAGTGTACGACCTTGGGAATAAGGCCAAGGTCAAAAATATATATCAGGTGAAAAACTATCACCTAGGAATAATCTTGTGCAGAAATTTCAGCTTATGCAAATATCCCATATTGGAGATCTAGTACAAACAGAAAATGGAAGGAGAAAGAAAAAAAATTCATCATTCTAAATTTCTTATACTGTGTGATATTTGAAACATACACGGATAATTTTACTGATTATATCATACTAGACCACCGTCAGTTCTCTGGATGATTTTATTACAGTTCACATTATGCAGTGTCAGGTGGCACATCGACATTTCTTCTGCCCTGTGACAGAGAGCCCGGTGTAGGGGACGTAGGCACATGGTTGCTATCTGTGTATGGTCACGCGACACCATGGAGTATCTATTTAGGTTTTGCAACAGATGAAGTGTGTGTCCACATCCTAATGAGGCACTTGTGTTATTAATCCATTAACTTATTGCTTGGCGTGCACTACCAAGACGATTCTCAATAAAGACCATACCAGTTCACACCAGATCAGTAACCAATCAGGAGAAATTGGAGGGAGATAACGACTTTGGTAATTAACTTGATATTTAAATCCAGACATTGACAATGTGTAGCAAAACGAAATAACTAGTATATTCCTAATTTTATCAATTTCTTATTGCCAGCTAAGTGTGGAAGAGGTATTATCTAGTCCATAATCAGTGAAATCAGGGTAAAATCGGTATCTCTATCATGCCCATACCTTAGTATAACATTTCAGTATTTTTTACATAAAAAGCTAATCTAATTAGCTACATCCGAGGGGGAAGTTATAGATTGTATGGTTTTATTGGTATTTTCAATATACCCATACGCATAACGTATCATTTTCCGAACTAGATGAAGCATAACAGAAACATCTACATACGAAGCAAGGCAATATTGGTTTGATGAAAACAACTAAACTTATGCACGATCACAGTTATTGCTCTGCCTCATTTTGGAACCAATATATCTAAATATTCTGTGAATTCCCCCGACAAGGAATGTTTCAAACGACATCACCTTATCAATACTAGAAATCTCCTCCAGTTGCACAATCTGGTATCAATATAAATCGCTTCGGTATTTTTGATATGTTATCCGGTGGATTTGTTTTCTTCAAATCTTTGAGAAACTACAACTTACTTCACCCTAAGGTTACAGCCTCATCCCGTCATATGATAAATTGCGAATTATTCTAAGGACAGTAGACGTAATTCTGTTTTGGGATGGCTTTCGACTAAAATGTAGTTTGAAATTCTCAAAAGATCTTTTCACAGCATTGAACTTTCTCAATAAAGTTGCCGATGTTCTCTCAGAAAGATGTGGCTTTTTGGTCTTTGGGGTCCATCGTTTTGCTTCTTTAAAAAAGAACTGAAACTATAAGTGACCTTTGGGAAGGGAGAAACGAAGACAGATAGCTAGACTTTACTGAAACAGGAATTAAGCTCCCTTTCATCTAGTGTCATGGCTTTTTGTTCGGGGGCCCGGCTCTTCAGACGAAAGATTTGTACAAAAAAGTAAGTCTTCCCAAGAGCTGCTTGGTTTTCTCTTCTATATCGAGGATTACTCAGCGATACTGAAGATCATCTGGGAGCCGGGATTTTAAATACGGAATAGGGGTGGGTGTGGTTCCTCTCAAGAAGCTCTTTATATTTACTCAATATTCCCATTTAAAGCGGCCTATTTGACGTCTATTAACTTGAGATTATCCCTTGAACCTTTTATAAAATAGGCCAGAAAATTCCATCCCAACGCACACAGGCTGTTTGTTTGGTTTAAATCCACGAGTGAATTTCTGGCGGGGCCCTGCCAAATTAATCCAAACATAATCAATAAGGTCATATGCCGGCACCCCTGAAGAACCAAACTTTTGCGCAGGGAGTTTTGCAACTAGACAGTGACATTCAAGTCTCCGCATATATACACAACCAACCACCTCAAGTTACATGGTTTATCTGTTTATCAACATTGGCCCGGGTGCCGTGTTTACTAACAGCTTGCATGTAAACAATCTCTTGCATCCGTCACAAAGGCGTTACACAAGAACTTTTCTTAAAAGGAATTACCCCCCCCCCCTTTTTTTTTCAGTCGCCGCAACCTTTTTTAAGGGTTTCAGACCAATTTATGAAAACTGGACCCCCTTTTCCGGACCTGAGGACCATTTTTTAGGGTTTTCATTAGTCCTCCTGGGCTTGATCCCTCCTTTTCCTAAATCCTGGATCCGCCCCTGGATTACATCAATTCTACAGAAAAGGTGAATAGCTGGCTCTAATGTTGCTTGCAATAATAAGAAGACCATTCACATTCACCTTTCGCACCATTCATTATTTTCTTATGTGCACATTTCCACTCAGTTTTAGCAATGTATATAAAACCTTTTATTTCAAGACAATATATCATATTATTAGTATTATGATCGCAATATATTATATTATTAAAGCATAATGCATACCTAGCTTTGTAAGGGTCTACTTAGAGGAACTCTGTCAATACGGTGCAGGTGTGAATATCTTGTATTTCATTTTGACTGAAAATCCCTCATATCCTGTCGTCCATACACTTGTTGCCTGACCATCATGCGATACATTTCCGCCCTGCGTTGTTTGGTGAAAAAAAAAAGAAAAAACAGTCGCGTCAAACAGGTGCACGCGTCTTCAGTCTCAGGACCAGTTACAAGTACAGCACGAAAATTTACTATATTATTTTGTTTTGTGATTTGGAAGGTGTAGCTGCACGCACTATAATTTAATGAAATAATTGAAACCTGAAGGGACAGGAGCAAATCACGGAAATGTAAAATGTGTTAGAAAACGTTAATTCTGAATAAACTATACCTACATAGAAATACAGTCTTCCAGAAGTTTATTAGGTTTGCCATGGTGTTACAAACATAAAGAGAAAAAAATCTCCTCCTTATATGTAAAATTACGGTTGCATCTTTAAGATTGGTCCGTTGGCACCGGGGACAGGTAGGACCGTCTCAACAAGCTGAACTGAAGCGTATAATGTAAAGTCAATAGGGTCCTGAATGTGCAGTGTTCAGAGTGGTGGATGTCAAAGATATACGTACTGGATATCAGGAAGAATGGTTAGATCCATATATTCAGCCGACTGATTTATATTTGATTGATACAATAAGGAAAATGGTATTTTGTATATATATTTTTATTTTAAGTTACACGCCTGGGAAGGTAGTTAGTTATCGCGTTTGAGGGACATCGGAGATAGTATCATATGGTCCCTGTAGTGTTGTAAGTGCCATTAAATATTGTGCCCTTAACCACAAGTAATCCCCTAGAGCTAGTCAGGTACTAACAAACCTAACGGACACTTAAATAATAAAGTAACAATTTCTTGGTTGGGTAATAGATGACCCATTAAATTAACGAACGGCCTACAAAAACGGACCTTCCTGGCTAATCGTAACATTGCCTTTAACATTCCTAGGAAATAAATTCACACAGTCATAATTGGCCGGAAGAAATTCGACGTGACTGTCGCTGGGGTTAATGCAGGGAAACAACAAATGTCCCGAGAATTTTAACAATATTTCTCATTTGCTTTCCCAGATCGCTGATGAGATGAAGGAATTTATCACAGACGTTATCCTCATAAATTAGGGCCATAGTTTGTGTCAAAGGTCAGAGAAAACACTAAAATGATAGAGCTGTATATATCTACAACAACATAAAAACATATTAAATACTAAAACCTATTATCTAAGCATATCTTGAAAAATGGGGCTTTTTTTGGCAGTGAATTCTTCGAGTCGAAAAAATACCTGGACATGTCACCAAAGTATATATAACTAAAACCTGTCAATGGCTTTTTCGTTAGAAAGATCCATATCATGCCAAATTAATGCATACTTTAGCACCCAGCATGATTTTCTTCAAATATTGATATATATCCTTGATTTATGAACTCCTAAAACATCAATTTTGCAATATGCACATTTATCTATTTGTTTACACCTGTCGTTCAAGATTAAACATTTATTTATACCGCTAACAGAGAGGATGATATATATATATATATATATATATATATATATATATATATATATATATATATCATCCATATCTAGCTGGTATAGCATTACTCACAAGATTTAATGTGATTCATGTCCATGCATGGGATTACAGGGATGATTTATTTGAACATTTGCTAAAGGGGTTTCTGGAAATCTTGTTTATTTTGGAAATTAAATTTGACATCAGTTTCATTACAGATGAGCCCGCCAGAGACATTTATTAAGCAAAGAGTTCATTAACCTGAGGAAACATGCTTTTACAATACATACATAAATTCAGAAATATTAAAAACTGAAATACGTTATCCATCAAAATATATCCTATAAAAAAGAACACTTTTGGCCAAGGAGAGTAGTGATTTCAAAATTTCCCACATTTAACTATATCATTCATGGATCATATAGTACATAAATCACCTGCTTATCAGGATACCCACTGGAGAACACTTTCAGTTTTAGTATATTCCAACTACATTTTTGGGCGTTTTGGTATGTTATTAAGATTAAAAAGAACAATTTACAAAGAAAACTGACAATTCTTGAATTATTGACTACGTTCACATTTGATAAATTCAAACTTTCTTACATGAGCACAAACTAAAGAAAGCCTCTCCCTACTGACATGAAATGAGATTGTCTCGTACCATGACGCATAAAGCTAAGATTCCTTATGCGGATAAAATCGGTATTGACTAAATAAATAAGGTGAAATTCCTTATGCGCGGATCTGGCATAGAAAGTGTATCCATAAAAAAGAATCGCTTAATGAAGTGATTTTTGCCGGTTCCGCATTGTATCCAGGAGCAATACATAGAAAACATGCATGTTGCCGTGCCGGTACATATGGAATTTCTCAGCACGCATATGCATTCCGTACAAATGGAATCTTACGCTTAGGTTTGGTTTTCAAGTACTTTTTTCAGAACTCATTGCGGGCGGGCGATTTTTTTTCTTACATTTTTTGTATGTTTCGATAAAAATGTCATATGATCAGGAAAAAGCATAATAATAACAGTTTTTTTTTCTAAAACGTAAAAGCACTACATAACAATGGAAATCTTATAAAAATTGTATTATTTTATCTTTTTGAAAGAAATGTCCGAAAGGCTGGAGCTCATTATTGATAAGTTTCTATTGAAAGTCAAAATAATTTTTTTATGCGGGGGGTGGGGTGTTAAAATTGATGCGCGCGGTGCCTAAGAACCATACCTTTTATTTTTTATTGGCCTTAATTTTATTCTAAGCTGATCTTCATCAACAGAGTATCGCAGCTGTGTTTTTCGCAGTAAAAATGAGGATGAATAACAGTCTTATGGAGCGTGTTCTACACAACAATATTCTGCTGCAGTACAGTTGGTTGTACACCTGTTGAGCGAGTGAGAGTCGTTCATTCTCCCTGGTGGTTAACCTACACACGTCAGTTTCTGGATGTCTATAGGCAGAGCCCGGAAAATTACATTAAATCCTGTCACGTATAAATCTTATGAATATTACATAAAATCCAGTGATTTTCTTCCGCATCTTATGATCACATTGACCTGTACGTCAAACAAAGAAGAAAAAGACGCACATACGGCCTGAGACGAATTTATTAATGTCCTTACTGGCATGAGCCGCCCATCATGTCCGGATTATAGCCGTATGGCCTGGTCAGTCATCGAATCCTTCACTCTCAAATAAGAAATGATGGAATCTCTTGTTCATGAGTTCTTGTTTATCTGCCGCCAACCATGGGAACGGTTTCTAACAAGGAATGGGGGCCAGAATCAGACTGTAGTAGCAAGGATTTGGAAAAACTCGGTCAAACCGCGTAATGGGTCCAGGGACAAGATGACAAAAGCGCTCAAATATCTTAACGGCATGTATTGCCCACTTGCTTGCTTGAAGTCACTTGTTTTTGTATGGCTGGGTAAAACATGCTCTTTCTTCATGCAACAAGTTGCAGAGTGTCATTTACTATTCCCGGGTTTATTCAATAGCGGTGCAGGATTTAAGGTCACGCCCCGAGTTATGAAATTTGGCTTAAAGATAGGGAGTAACTTTGAATGGACAAAGCAAATCTGAGTTGTTTCAAGCAATATAGTTGCATATATGTGTGGAACGGTCGATTTCAAGAAAACATGTGAAACATGTTTAAATTAAATGATGCGGAACATGTTGCACAACATATTGATTCCTAGTATATTTGGCGGCCTTTTAACCTTTATATATCAAGCCACAAGTGAATGTGCAAGATGTTGCTGAACAACGTGCGTCAAGAAATATGTTTCAATAATATATGGCGGACATTTTGCGCAACATATTTCCTAGTGAGTGACCGGATTTAGTACCGCTGCTTTTTTTTGTGTCCAGACAACTGATATTAGTTATGACCAAAACGCCATGCGTCCAGCATCACGCAGTGTGAGAGTTTGTCTCGGCCCAAGACGTGTGATTCCGATCCGCTCTGCTCCTCTCCGTCAACAACGTCTTGGGAACGACCCTTAGGAAAACGCCTTGTAAGGTTCCAAATAGGAGACCCCTTTGGAATCGTATAATTGACATTTCAAGCGGTGTCAACATAAAATAATTACCTTTTTGTTGCTTTTGGATGTTTTATAAAACATCTGAAAAGTATTCGCACCAAAATATTGCTCAATAGCCCTACTTATCCATAATTTTGCCAAGAGCTGATGTGTTTACATAGAGAACAAGCCGCCATGATTACATTAAGTGACCCACAGTCCTTTGCAACGGGATTTAGACTGGGAACCCGCTCTGATCGTATCGCTGTTTGAACTGGAAAAAGCGGGCGATAATAGATATCGGTGGCGGGTACCAGTTGATCAACGTCCGCTCATTACAAATTCCTGTATATTATTATGTTTAAATCACCGCGGGCTTACAAGGATCGTTAGGGATTATATTTCATTAATATATTAAGGTAAGAACGTGGTAAAGTTGCCAGAAAGGCCCATTTACTACCAAAGACACTAACGGATGCATTTTGGTGTGTATATTTAGTAGTTTTAAGAGTTTTTTTGGTGCCTTCTACCAGTGTCTACCATTTCACCATTACAAGGCCTAACTGTACAGGCCATTCCCACAACTGTGATCGTATCACAGTTGTGGATCCGCAACAATGTGAGAGTAAGTGAGTCGCTCCACTCCAGTACCGTATACATGTACATGATGACATGGCAAGTTGGCAACACAGTTGGCCCGGGAGGTAGATTCCACTACGTTTGATCTACGTGATCATCTTCAGATATCCAGATACTAATTAATCGATGAATACTCATGGTGATACTTGAACATATAGCATAACTCAAGCTGATACCTAAACATATAACATAACTCAAGTTGATACTTAAACATATAACATAACTCAAGTTGATACTTAATCATATAACAAAACTTAGGTTGATACTTAAACATATAACATAACTCAAGATGATACTTAAACATAAACTTAGTACTTTTCTATGTTTTAAACAATTCTAAAAAGCCATGTAAAAAGCTAAAAATGTTGTATTGAATTCTTAAAATAAGCTTATAAAGGAAACGCATTAAAAAAATCGAAGTACAAATTGAAAAGGTACAAGTACTTAATGCATTATAAGTACTAATGTGTAAGAACCCCTCAATTATCCGTCCATCCAAGGCAATAATAGATATACCACACAGTTAACATAAAAGTTTAGCAATGCTTCCTGTCAATATAATTTCCTTATGTTACCCTGGTGAAAGATGTGGATGAGTTAGCTCAGTAGCAAGATAATCCATCATCTGAAACAGTCCTAGTATGGACCGATAACAGTTTCAGCATCAGTTAAAAAAATTTCACGCGTTTCCATGGAAATCAGTTGACTAATGGCTATGTTTTTCTTTGAAAATTTGCTAAGGGTGCCTTTCTATACATGCGGGCCCCCGCGCGGGTTCCGCACGGTTGAAATCCAACCAGTGTGTTATCATTGTCTCCTTTTCGTACACGCGGGCCCCCGCGCGGGTCCCGCATGCGGATCCAGCAGTGTTGGATTTCTGCGGGGGCCCGCATGCGGATGCTACATGTGTATATCAGTAGCAGGCATGTGTAGTACGCATGTGTCCTTGTCTTTGAAAAGAAAAAGAAGCTGAAAGAGTTGATTCGACTGCATAAAAAATAAACGACAAGTCTTCATTGCGATACGGCCTGGGGCCAGCTTTAGTTAAGAGTGTGATAGGAAATAGCCACCATTCAAGTCTGGCTGGTGAGATACGATATTAATCCGCTTCAATCTGCCTCATCAGTTATTATAAATGTTTACACTGAACATTTTCTTAACGCATTACACTAAGATTTGAGAAATTATGATTATTAGTGCATGCGTTTATCCCAACTACTTAACGGGTCACCCGCATGCGGGGACCCGCACATATGGAAAGGGAATCTCCGCATGCGGGGACCCGCGCGGGTGAAAATCCGCATGTATGGAAAGGCACCCATAATCTCTGACGCGAGTGGTTATTCTAAAAAATTAAGATTAAATCCTCACATGGATCTTGTTTCTCTGAGCATGCAGCAAAAAGAATCTTTTCATTTAAACGAGAAACTAACGAAAAAACCAAGGTTTGCAACGACATCGGTCACAGTATAAGAAAGCAGGCAAAGGAGGAAGATTAAGTTTATTTCAACCAAGAAACTTGACACCCTGTATTTTACTAGACCTTGATTTAAAAAACCTCAGGATACATGAAAAAGATAATCTCCATGAAATTTATAAAATCAAACGATGACAATTTATAACAGGCTGCATGAGCTCTCACACAAACAACGCAAGCTGGCCAAATTATTTACTCAGTGGACAAAATCCTGATGGATATATATAAAACCACGTGACCTCTGCATGTTGATTTCCTGTACAGACATAAGATACTTTGATTCTTCGTTCCTAGTCCTGTTTTATTACAACAAAGAAAGGCATCTTAATATCTTATGTTTTTCCTATATTTGCAAAAGAAAACTTACTGGTGAAAGAAATTTATTTACAGACAGCACATACTTCGTTTGAAACCAGGAATCTTAACAAAACTGTTAATTCACCTAAAATACCAAATGAATCTTCCTTAGTTGCGCATGTTTTCAGTAACATTACACCGGAATCCGTGGCATTTTCTTTCCAACAGATAAGCTGGCCAAACAACTCTTCTTTGTCTTTCTGTTAAACTGCTATATGAACATCCACCTTTGCTTCCTCTTTGAGAATTTCAAACTGACGTAACAAACAGACAGACGAGTAGACAGAACAATATGCAGACACGGATAAAGTATAGCCTCCGCTCCGCTTCTATGACCGAAGCTATAAGTTGAAGCACTGAGGGAAAGGCTATATGTACTGTAAAAATAGTATATATTACCTGTACTAATACATGTATTATAATATGCATTTTAACAAATGTTATATTTGTACTTTAACAAATATAACATGTACTTTAACAAATATTATATGTACTTAATTATCATATGTATTTTATCAAATAATATGTAAATAATATGTACTTAAACAAATATGATATAAAATGCACGGTTTCGGTCTTGAACTGTCGGGAATGACTCAAGGTATGTCCTAAGGGGGGTCGTTCCCATTTCACATATATCCTGAGTTATTCCACTTTATTTTTTCAATAGCGATTGGAGCGCCCCCTGACGGTAACTAAGAGTGTGCGTAAATGAAAAGAGCAGTTTGTTACTCTGGATCAGTCCGACATCACCAAATGTTAAGTGCTTCAAAGAGCATCAAAAAGCATAATTTAATAATATTGATAAAATATGTGATAATTAAGTAGGGGTTGGAATAATTTTGTCTTACCTTCACTTATAAATTACGAATTTTCTCTGGGCATGTTATTCCTATGGCCTAAGCAACAAAATGTTCACCTGTCACGGGCGTGTCGTTCTGTTATCTATTGATATGGAGATAGGTTAGCCAATCTTCGTTATACAATATTACCGTATGTCAATTTTTTATGAAAGTACACTGGTCTTTCATTGCAAATAATGAACGGGTAGGATCAGATAGTGTATGTAATTACGGTGTGTTAAATGATCTACACGATTCTGTTCAATCCCGTGTTTGTGTGGAGAAGTGCAGGCGGCTAATAACTTCTGCTTACAATGCGAGATATATATATATATATATATATATATATATATATATATATATATATATATATATATATATCAACCTTGTTCAAGTCACATGGTTGTTGCTTTTGGTATTAATTCTCAGTAGTCAAGAATTACTCCCCACTAATATACAATGAAAGACCTGTACCTATCCAAGACACAGAATTCAGTACAACAGGTTTACTAATTGGCCTCATCTTGGACTGGCACCTGCCCTCTGATTAGCAAGCGCCTGGATATCCCCTCAACACGCAATACAGGAGATATTCCTGGGGTCAAAACGACAAAATTATACGTCAGGTCAGCATTACTAGACCCACGCTTTTTAGTTTAATGAAGGAGGAGCGCTGCACTTGCATGTTTTTCCTTGTTTTTCCTTGTTTTCCTTGTTTCATACATTCGCGAAGTGAGCAACAGTTGCCCAGTTATATTCCTGTTATTCTTTCAGTTCAGACTATTTTATAAAATACAATATGAAAATCCTTAATTAACTAGTTTGTCTTGTTTATACTGTTTATCATAAGTTATCAGTTCTTATCAGTTGAAAGTGGTGGAAGAAAATGACGGATGGTTACTAATATGGTGCCGAAGACTCAGATTCCTTGGTCTCGGATTGGTCGGGGCTCTACTAAATGATCTTGTGAATTAAATAAATGAAATTTGAAAAGGTAACATATAGTGTTCAGATTTCACATCATCTGTCAATACACGAATCTCTATAAAATAAGTTAAACCAAAAATAAACCACTGCTTCAAAAGAAAGCAAACACAGTAGAGACGGATGTTGTTCTTTAAGTCCCATGGTTGATATCCGATGATATCTCCCAGTGAAAAAATAAATAAATTGTTATATAACTAAGACAACAGCTCTCTCATTCCGATGACAAAGCAGCTTGCGAGCAAGAGTACTCGTTCACATGCGTGAGCATTTCGATCCCACCAGATAATAAAGGTTTTGAATGGACGCCTACAGCGCACCCGACTTCCTGAATGTTTTACAGATTGGTTGGACATTATCAGTTTCCAGTTTTAAAGCAAGTAAGGTTGTAATTGAACATGGGATAGTGAGTCTCGGGAAGGAGGCTGTCTTTTCCTTATCTTCGATGGGGTTCTATACATTTTGGACAAATTGTGACACTAAAAAGCATTTCTAGTTTTACATTATATATGTAGAGTACAAACACATGCACAAATATGCACACAAAAGGCTTACATAATCACGTTTATATTCAAATCATGCCGATGCATGGCCATATTTCAGCAAACCCTTTCTTTGGCTAACCCTTGATACCGTGAGCTTATTGGGAGTAAAATTGACGTGCCATGTTTAGCTCTGTGGTTGTCGCTCAAGTGTCAGCTCCGTCAGAGTGTAGGGCTTTTTCATGTCATGCCTTGATTATGACTTTTCCTTTGCTGAAAACCGGTTTACAGTGGCTATATTTCCTGCACCATAGAACATGTCAATATTGATTGGTAAGCTGCTACAGAGAAAATGTGTAGAAGTGTTACAGGATTTATCTTCCCAAAGTAATTTACGCATGGTGAACTTTATGCTAACACCCGCCGAAAATAGTTGGTAACAACCAATTTGCATGAACACATTTTGGAACGGTAGTGGAAGCACTTTTTTATATGTGACCCATGGGCCATGGCGCTCAGCTGAATCCAACACACTGCTAATGGCAACAACACATAACTGTAGGCCACAGTGACCTAATTTTGGGGTTACAAATAAATGTTTTGGCAGAACTGGTCTGAATATTGAGGTTGAACATCTACGGTGTAATGGTCGTGCCCTGCTGAGCATCAACACTGATTGCTGTAGTACGAGATTATCAACGAGTTTTCACACACTCTGCGCAAAATTGTGCCTGATAACAATTAAAGAAACAATACACTGAAACTAAAAATACCAGATGTAGTCCAGCATGTGGTGCCACATGCAAGTAGATTAGCCATACAATTAAGAAAAAGTGGACTCTATCATTTTTGCTTACATCAAACAAGTTAGTAGAAATGCGCCACTTGTAGATTACATACAATTACAGTCACTTAATCAATATTTTATAACGTACATAACACTTCATAAGCTAATAAATAATCAAAAACCGCGGTATATAATATTTAAAGTAAAAAGTAAGAAATGCTTTACGGCTAAATGTTTAAATACTTTTGACTTATGTGGAGATTTGCGGATATTATCATTATGAAACTTGATCATAAGAAGTGGTACCACCTGCGACACATCAGTCACAGGATCAATATGCCCGTATTTGACAGCCACAGCAGTATAGACCTGTAATGTGCCGTAACAAACATAACATTACGCAAACAGACACTTCAAGTCGTCAATATCCCGTAAAGCAAAGCATTTTTATAATAATTTAACTAAATAATTCATACTTATTAAATTACCATTTCTCTAAGATTGTGTTACCATGATATTAAAGCAAAAAGCGTTTTATTTTTTGTCATAAATGGGCAAATGACATACTAGTATTTGCGCGCAAAAAAACAGGTCAACATGGGGGGGGGGGGGGGTGCCACCTGCAGCTTGCATACATAAAAAAGGTATATAACCAATATTACTGTAAAACTGGGCCCTTTGAGTTGAGATATTTGACAACAGATATATCACATGCTGTTTGCATAAATGCACAGACAGTATCGTCAAATTTTGCAGTCAATGGCCTCACAACTCGATGAATACTGTTCCGATTCTGTTCAAATTCTGCATGCTGACAGTCTATTTTTATAGAAATGAACAACGTAATATAGAG
Source organism: Sipunculus nudus (assembly GCA_026874595.1). NCBI lineage: Eukaryota > Metazoa > Annelida > Sipuncula > Golfingiida > Sipunculidae > Sipunculus > Sipunculus nudus. Next base: position 40,646,620 of record CM049307.1, on the reverse strand, counting down.
GTCATTGAGACCTTATTTTGGATTTCAAAGGATATTCTATATATATATATATATATATATATATATATATATATATATATATATGTATATATATATATATATATATATATATATGACCATGCATCTTTTATATTAAGTTCTGGGTCTTTACGGTTACGACATGTGCCTTTTTACAATAGAATGGACAAAGGCCCATCGATGGTAGCTCGGATGGCTAAGCTTAAAATGAAGCAAAATGTTTCAGAAACATTTCTCAATTTTAAATTCGCCTCATGCTCTACTGTACCCCTACTTAAAAATACCTTTCCTCATATTTTTATGGTCATCTGGTAAAATAACACCAACATACCCTGACCAACACAAAAAAAATCCAATAATTTTGCTTTATTTGGTAGCCATGATAGGAAGTCTATCGTCTTGCACTGTGGTTAATCTTAGGAAATAACGTCACGGTGGTTGATATAGACTCCGAGCCAGGGTGTTGATCAATACATGAGAGCCTGTTGACACCATGCAAAAACGGGTCCGATCACCTACTTTCTGCAGCAGAGGCAACTACTTTAGGACCGGTCCTTAGTAATACTCCTGTCATCACCTAGGGTAGGCCATTTGCTTACTAACTGGCAAATAGAGAGCCGTAACTTGGCGGCTATCTAGAATCAGCTTCTGCCGCAATGTTAAACCTGACCGTATCACCTGATCACAGGTTTATGCTACTGCAGGCAGCGAGCTTGCTTACGTCACAAGTTAACACACAAAGAGACATCGTCAGGTATCCCGTGTTTTTTAAATATTTCGAATGAATGATCTACTAATAAATGGATGTCTTTTAACCAACTAAGCAGACATTTATTAATTTCTATAACTCACATATGCCAGGGTATATTTTACCGTGCAGTTGCCCCTGTTTGTGAAGGGTGTAATGGAAAAGGTGTAGTTTTAGTTGTAGATTTGTGCAGTTCTAAAATTAAAGTTTTGTTCCCGTCACAGCCTGAAAAAAAAAAGTTTTCACCCATGAGTGAATCATTGGATTTTCATCAATTACTCATACCAAGGCTAAAACCAAATAACTGGTTCTAGTATATGAGTTTCCTAACATGCTGTCATATGTCTGTAATAATTATATAAACTTCGCGATATTTTCCATTCATACTTCATGATCTTCATATTAAATAAAGCCGTATTAAAGGAGTTATATATAAAAACGCGAGATCAATTGGTGATGGTTCAACCTTAAAATTGAAAGGCCTTTGTCTCTAATAACCTTGGCCCCTTTGCCTTCAATTGTTTTAAAGGTGGGCCGTTTAGGTTGCATTTTAAGCTGAAGGGGAACGAAAGTTTGTGCAGATCTAAAATATCCTGTAACTTTACCCTTGCATTTACAGTATTTTGAGAAGCAGCATAACTGACAGGATCCTTCATGAGACGAGCCAAAGGCTCAAAGAGACAAAAGACTGTATGGCCATGAATACATTTATCAGAAAGCTTTGGACCTTCATTCTCTGGATCAGCTTGTGACACAGCCATTCTGGCAAGCATCTGCGTCAAACAGAAATAATATCAGCCTGTCAAGAGCAATATGAAATGATATTTATCTTTATTTACAGTCTGACGGGGAAAGCAATGTTTTATATGCCAAGCAAACATCGCTCTAAGACAAAACACTGGACACCTCTCAGACAAGGAATGAACAACCTACTGAAGAATATTTTAGGGAGGAGACCCCTGCCCTTCAGTAAGAGAGTCCAAGTTATCATCTGATAAAGATGGCCCTGTCTCGAAAACAGGACATGCAACAAAAACAGCATTCATATCCTTTTTTAAAATGTGTGGTCCAGCCAACAACAAATTGCCTATATCAGCCAAAAAAGATACACTTTTAATAACACATAGATCTTGATATTTCAAATATTTTTTTAGTTTATGAATTTATACGATTTTTTCTAATTAATCCATTTATAAACACAATAGATTTTCAAGCTTCTGAAAAGAGCGCTTAAGTCTTTGCCAAACGTGTGTGCATGCAAAAGTTTAAGTATGTCTTCGACCGGCGATATTGGTTCGAGGCGGGAACTGTGTAAGTGTTGTTTCCACTTCCTGAATATCCTCCCGTTTGGAAATGGCACCAGTTATTTGCCGAGAACAGAAAAGAATATTTAAGGGTGGATGGCCCTATAGTTGTCCTTAATTGGCTCTGTCTTATTAAGTGAAATACATGACCCGATTTAAAGATTTAATTTTCATTAAGCCGTTCACGCAATACATGACCCAACGATAATCGTAGGTAATAAGTTTGAGAGTTTCAAACTTCTTTGTCAGGCGACAATAATTTGCGACATGGGGTTATATTTTATTTGTACTTAAGTACAGGAATGCTGAAAATTGCGGAAGATATGGGATTGTAAAGTATTACACCGGCGTAAAAAATCATTTTATGTGAAAATTGGCAACAAAATTGCTCATCATACCAAGCTGGTTCAATTTCCCCACGATTATCGCCCGGGCAATAGGTGAAATTCGTTGCCATGTTCCCAATCTAAAGTAGCAACAAATATGAGGGGAGAAATGAAGGTATGCATGCATGATTATCATCTGTAACTTTGGACTTAGTGGTGCAGGGAGAGGTTTATAGATGCCGTATATACAAATATCTATATAAGATCTACACATATTTTATTTTAAAGCAAAGTTATAAAAAACTGAATTTAAGAGCAGACTACATCGGTCATATTCCCGATATTGTTACAAACATGCAGAAAATAACAAAAACAAAAATAATGTATTTAGAGCTAAAAAATTATACCATGGATGTATTTCATTATCGTAATGAGCTAAATTTAAACGAGCTATCTCACTTCAAGTTTAGCGTCTTTATGACTTTACAATTTGTGACCTTGGTTAGAAAGCTCCCACTAAGTATGTAATTGACCAATCCATGAACTCTATATGACCTTAATCGCATATTTATTCAATGAATAATCATAAGCATTGGACTATCGAGCACCCAATCAGGTGACCTTAAACATTGTAAAGTGTCAATCATCTGACAAAAACAAAATTTTGCATAATTTGACAGAGCTCTGTCAAACAGAACATGTGTAGTCTGTACCAGTAGGCAGTACCCAGGTCGGCATGTTTTCCGGGATATGTTTTTTATCCAAAGGAGACAGTATAAAAAATTCTAGGCCATAGGCTGCAGGATCCATTCCTCTTACTACCGAGTAGGCCTAAATAATAATGTCTTACCTGGCATGTAATTTGTATGAGACAAATAATCCAAAATATTGCAAAACAGTTCACAATGACTGCGATATGAGGACAGCGATACAGGTTGATGACGTCAGTCAATACGACGTCATGCGTCATCGAACTTTGTGACGTCATTATTATATTGTAAGTAGCTCTTGCTACCATGGGCATGGAAGACCTTCTGTATAGGAGCGTTTTGAGGGCTCATTGTAATAATTAGGTTAAAAGGGCGGAGCATTTGGGCTCTGGCGGATAGGTCAATTCAACTGCCTTTTATTTGCTAACAGCACAGGACTGGATTTAAAGGGTCTCGAATATTTTAATTGAAACTTGGACACTGACCTGATGTCCATAATTAAGACCACTTTGGTGGACATAGGTTCAGTGTCCAGGTTTCAAATTTTATTGGCAGATCACCAGTCACCGACAGCGACTTTCAGAATCAGATTGAAGCGCACAGGAAAATGACATAATTTTTGAGGACCCCAATTTTAGTCGTTAAGATGGAGGGACTATAACCTTACCATGCATGTATGCATGCCACGCTGCGCAGAATCGGACCATGCACAATGAAGAGGGCGGCAGTACAGGGGACGAGGGTTAACACTGACCTTTATTTATATATATATATATATATATATATATATATATATATATATATATATATATATATATCAGATTGAAGCGCACAGGAAAATGACATAATTTTTTGAGGACCCCAATTTTAGTCGTTAAGATGGAGGGACTATAACCTTACCATGCATGTTTGCATGCCACGCTGCGCAGAATCGGACCATGCACAATGAAGAGGGCGGCAGTACAGGGGACGAGGGTTAACACTGACCTTTATTTATATATATATATATATATATATATATATTACCAAGTTTAATCTATTTGAATTTAGTTTCATAATAATGCGCAGACAACTTCCACACTCATCCCGCCAAAAGGCACAATGGCAGCACTAACAACAGAGAGTTGACGATAAAGGTTAATACGTCTAAGGTCTTGTGCCTTATAAGGGCCCCGCTTGACAAGCGGGGCCCTATGGTGATCACCTTGTCAGTCCGTCCTTCCGTCAGTGACACTTTATTTCATGCGTAATAACTCAAAACAACATACTTCAGCTTTTCAAAATTCACAGGGATCATTGGTACATAAGAGGACTCAAGACCTATTTAATTACAGACCTGTCAGAATTCCAATATGGCCACCTCCGCCCAATCCCTGATTTTCTTTCGCACGCGAAAATTCAACAGCAATATGATTCAGCTTTTCCAAATTCACAGGGATGATTGGTACCTATGAGGGCTCCAGACCTGTTGAATTACAGACCTGTCGGAATTCCAGTGTGGCCGCCATAGCCCAATCGCTGAATTTCCTTCGCGCACGATAACTCCACAACAACATAATTCAGCTTTCTCAAATTCACAGGGATGATTGGTACTCACGAGGGCTCCAGACCTGTAGAATTACAGACCTGTCGGAATTCCAATATGGCCACCCTAGCCCAATTGCTGATTTTCTTTTTCGCGTGATAACTCAACAACAACATACTTTAGCTTTCCGAAAATCCCCTGGGATGCTTGGTACCTATGAGGGCTCCATCCTTGACAAATTACACCTGCTAAAAATCCAATATGGTGGCCAGACCACAATCTGGGATTTTGTATTGCAGACATTATTTTAGACATATCTTCTTTAATATGATTTGAACCAATAGCATTTTTTCCCTCATGCATATTGATAAAAACCTGTTTCACTTTGTCATATTTTGAAACTATAAACTTTTTACCCATATGTATATTAGTCAACCACAACTGGAAATGCGGGGCCCGTTTAGGACCATTGTCCGACCACATCTAGTTCGACTTGCATCCTCTACGTTTATCTCCTTTCAGTCCTGTTTTTTTTTCTATAGCTTACTTTCAGATCTTTGAGAAGCAGGTAATCAGTCACTGAAAGTGATTTCTATGGGTTTAGCCTCTCACCCGTGGGAGGTTCCCATCCTTTTCTACGTGAAGAAGGGTCACACTTGCCGTATATATACCGTTCATAATATATAGGCTGTATCACGGATAATGCTCAAAAATGGACACGAACCCGCAACCTCGTGGTATAACTAAGCGTTTTATGCATTTAAGCGATTACTAAACCATAGGTTCCACAAAAGATTATTTTGATGTTATTATGGGCCAACTAATTTATAATTGTTACTCAGTATTGTAATACTGCAGTTCTATTCTTTTTCCTTTATATTACGCAGTTTCACGATGATAGATAAGGTAAGCGCTAAACATATAGTAGCCATATGAATGGGAGTCTATACTGTTAACGCTTTATGCACATGTCACCTTCTTTTCATGGCTTTGCCTAACTTATCAGGTCTAATAGTGGCAGGATAAACCACAAGATGAACTACCCGTGTCTGTAGCCCAGAGGCCAAATATCTCAACACATTGCTGCAGAAGACCAAAATCACCATTGATTGCATCCGGCGAAACGCTCTTTTCTGCCGACTTCGTCATTAGTCACAATTTATCTCCTTATTGTCTCAACGAGTCGGTTAATCTTGATTTACCAGGATCAGCTGTTCCGCGGTGTCCGTAATTCTTACAATACACATGACCCAGCAGGGAATTTGTTTACTTATAATATTATTCTCAGGTCATGCGGATGATAATCACATTATTACGGAGAATTAAGAAATAGTAGACCTTTTAGAATTTTGAAATTATCTTTAAAAATTGCCTCACAGTTTCAGAGTGTCACATTTACTTTGCATATAGATGTATGCCACCATACCACAGCGAAAATAAAAGATCATATTTTAAAAGATCTATATTTTATTACATAACTCTATGTATTTGTCGTTTGGTGCACCCTTCATTTGTTTCACCTGTTGTCATTTTCCACAACGGATGCAAACTGAAATTTTTTTTTTTATTAATTCACGGTACATTGTCAACAGAAATAAACATTATAAGCCATATGCTTATTCAATCAAAATATAACCTAAATCAAATCTTACAATTTGTTTTAATTTTACTTATTCAATATCTGAAAAAAAAATCTATTTATTCATCAATAATGCCATTTCTTTTCTTGCATAAATATACTTGGTTTATTTGGCGTTGGTACATTATATACAAAACATGATATTACAAAATATACAAAACTAATCATAGTTATGTATTTCACAAAGCACAGTATTTAATCTGAAAAACAGGAAGAATTCACAAGATTTCAGATAATCTTGTCCAGGGATCAAGCGTTTCGTTCTTCCTCCTCCCTGCTTTTTTATCTGTAACCTTCCGTGCATGAGTCGCAAAGAAAAATATTCTGAGGCCATTCTATTAAAGGTACTCCGACTGACAAAAGAGTGGAGTGTTCTGATTAAGAACAATTCATGAATAAATAACTTTCTTGATATTCAAAGGTCACTTTTGTTATTAATTATTCACAGAATAATCTTGTTAAGAAAAAAGGACTGGTTTACTCTCCAAGTATCGGTAAGCTAAAAGAAGATTCTTCTGCGAAGGACGTAAAATTGTCATTCTGCAAACTGTCAAAAACTGACCTTTTACAAACTTATCAAAGACTGGGCAACCTTCTGTGCCCTAACGATTATACATTCAATGGAGTCATCTACTGTTACTTTGATATGGGATGATTTCTTTATAGTCATTAAGTATACAGGTTTCACCTTTATTAAAACAGAAGTTTTCTTTCTTTGATGACTTGGCGTTTTTAAGCATATGTGTTTATGTTTTGATCAAGCAGCCATTTTTCATCAAAAGAAGAGATCCTTTTTTGACAACAAGTAGATATTTCTCTTTAATCAGATTTTTCCTATCGCCCTGAGGTCAACAGGCAAATCAATGACAGGGCCAAGAGTGTTGTCAACAGGATAAAGTGATTATGCCTTTCAGATATTGTGTACCATGCACTCGCTCTCAGTATGGGCTGTTATATTGATTAGTATTTATATTCAGTACGGTCCTGTAACTTAATATGCATCAAAATACACCTCGCGTCCTTTATTTAATTGTGCCACTGCCTGATGGTCTTCCACCGTCTGTTTGCACTTCTTTTTCTCATTTTTATCAGTATAGGAAACAAAACATGATCACCAGTATCCATCTTTGTTTGCAATTGTTACAAGGAGATCTCAGAAAAAGATCTAAGATCAAGGGTTAAAAGCTTCATATGTAATCATAAAAAGTAAAATAAAAATAGTCTATTTGGGAAAACAGAGGGCAGGATCTAGTCAGGCCAGTCATTGAGTAACATTGACTGATGAAGGCTTCCCGGTGGGGCAGGGTGATTTTTCTTGAGGAGCACGAGAGAAGTTTCAACAAGTATTGTCTAAGACCAATGCAACATGTTATTAGCACACGAAGGAGCAACATGATTTAAAATGGCACAAGTATTCTGATTAGCTTTACTTACACTCAAAAAGAATCGCATTGAAGAAGGGTTATTATAAAAAAAAATCTGCCAACAGATGTTTAGCACAGTGAATTTCATATGCCCAAAAGCGTAAAGGTTGCAAAACTTAAAATTCTATGTCTCTTTAAAACATGAATGCGAAGGAGTTATCATGGGTTCTCGAACATATTTCTCTGAATAAATGTACAATGCTTGTCAAGGATAATTACCAGCAGTGACATACAAAACATGTCAGTTTACTTAAAAGTTAAACAAAATAAGTGTCCACCTCACCTACAGTCAGCACAGCCATTGGTATAAGTCCACGAAGGCACCATTTGAACCAGCGCTCCATTTGTACGTCCCTATCTCACATAACTAGTACAGCATCCCGCATGTACCACAGCGGCCTGGGTAAAGCTGACCAGCCTGTGTTCCCGGTGACCACTCGCTAATCGCCGGGGGTGCCCTCACACAAATTGGTGCGGAGTGAAGGTTCTGGGTAATCGATGACGACATATGACCGGAGCGACTACAATGTCTACTAGTAGCGGGACGGTTCTGCACTGCGTTACCGTCTGAGGCCCCTCCCGGATTTTTCCACGTTTCTGTCAGGTGACTTGATCATTTACTGGAGATCATGTCACGTCCAGCTGCATTTTGTGAAACAAAACTGACACCCTCTGCCCAGAGCGCATCTGCAGGCGCTCATAACCGCTAGTATTTTCCATTAACATATTGCTACAACGCAGTAAAGTTCTTGCCGCCAAACCAAGTCTTGAAATGTTAGTGCTGCACCCGGAGAGTTTTGGCGCAAAATCGTTAATGCTCTAATACAATCAGCGCCCCCTTCAAGGTAATATTATTATTACGGAACATCTTCGTAATTATCCATACGGAGATCTAATTAAGCACTGCCGTAAGAGGTCAAGTTCTTAGGTTTATTGGATTTAGAACTTGTATTTGCATAATGGAGTGGATATATTGTGGTTTTAAGTGCAGCGACCGCAGTGAACTAGCGTCATTTTGATTAGAAGTAGTTTTCTTTATTCATAATCGTGAACAGTTTTTTACAATGAAAAAGAATATGATAAAGAATGTACCTTGTAAAACTTAAGGAAGAACTGCTAATTACGAGGCGTGTAATGTCCACTTATGCTCTTTACACCAGCGACATTATCATAAGTTGGAAGAACAACCAACCTAATTAAATAATCATAATGAAAACGGTATTTATATACTTTTCCTAGTAGGAATGGGAGGCTTATATAGAAGTTGATGAGTTTATTTCTCTATCATTATTTAGATCAAAGTTTTTTTTGTGGGTAGGTCTTCTTAGGTCCCCCAGAGATTAAAGCATCAATTAAGAAATGCTTTCTTCTTCCTTCTGTCCTTGTTTGTGCAAGCTCACAAATATGGGTCATTTCAAAAACTGACCTTTGCGCACAATATTATAGTCATAGATGACAAATTTGCACCTGGTATTTATATTCTTGACCTTGACCTAATTTCCGAGGTTGTAAATTCTTTACTCGATTACCTATTATCACTCAGTTGCGGGCTTCGGGGGAGGCTTCCAGGGATCGCTCGGCCACGACAACCATCTAGTTGGTCATGCCTTCCAACATTTCATTAAACATGTTTATTAGTCGGACGACTACCTGGCTACTCCAGTCATGATCCCCTAATCAATGTGTTGTACTTATTGACACTCAGTATAACACGCGTGTTCACCTTGTCAGTCGCTGAACAAATGCTGTCACTGATATCTATGATTGGGACGGCTTCTACCCAGGGACGAATGAATCCACAATGGATTTTACCATAATGGATATAACCCTTTGCATTAAATGGGTTATGGTGAACAGACAACCTGAACAAATTTATTCCATAACCATTACTTACTTTATGCGTAAGTTATCAAACAACCCAACCAACGAACCAAGGGAAAACATAATACATTCCTGGTGGCGATATAATGAACAGAAATATGAGATGAAGAAACAGACTGAAGCACACCATCTATATATCTATTCAGGAAAAGCCTCCGCACCTGCTGCCCTCTTGTGAATAAAAAGGAAAATAATCGTTTTAATTAATTGGAAATGGTTCATTTTTTCCCCAACAAATTCTGAACAAAGCTGACACATTTAACACTTAACTTTACTCCAACCCTTTTTTAAACTTCGATAATGAAACATTTTAACATCTGTTGACGACTATATGTTTAGGACAACAGATAGTAACCTATTATCGGCAAAATAAAATCAACTATATAAACCGTAATTTACGGGATTCATGTTCACAAGAAGTGATAACTTTATAATGTTTGAGATATACCTTCGCGAATAATTTCTTTTGCAATTAAAATTTAAAAAAAAAATACATTATAAACAAAAATTCAAACACATATGACCTAAACCCAACCATGTTGTAGGAGACACATAAGATACACATGCCATGTTAAGAAGAACTGGATGCGGGCCATAGTTAATAAGATTTCATATCACGTATGAAATGTTTAACTAATAATTTAAAAAAGAAAAATGAAAATTCCAAAAAGCATTCAAGTGCACCTAGACGTAGTCAAATGAAGAGACTCATCAGATACATTTGATATTTTTTAGGAGTGAACACAAGTAAAAAAATATTTGAGATATCTCGTTGCTCGATTATTTTCGGACGGACGGATTGTCAGGCATATGAACGGGACGAATCCCTGTATCCTCTCTCCGCTTAGGAAAAGGAAAGTAATTATTGCAAAACGGAAGTCATTTAAATGAAATCTGAAAAAAATATAAAATATCTGAAAATATCAAAGTTCATTTATCCGTCATTCGCTTGAGGTACCATTTTCGCGAGTTTGTAATATCTGTGCCTGAACGAACTATACATATTACTAAATCACAGACCTTGACAAGAGTAAATATGTCCATCGAAATCTTCACTATCTGGAGGAAGGAAATATCCCTGGTGGTAGGCTGCCAACCACCGAAAAAGAAATGTTGGTCCCCAAGGGCGTTTAATTAGGATGCGTTCTCTCTGTGGAATAAAACATTTCTAAACATCTTAATCAGTCAAAGTTTTTATCCACACATTCTTGCGGCTTTAAACTTTGACGGATTTGTTTGACGGCTATCTGGCCACAACAGGCCGGGCCTCGGCAGACAATGTTATAGTTCTGCCTTCTAAACGACTCTGGAAGGCATGTGTGATGCATTGAATCTTAAAGCCAGTTATATAACTGCCTTATCTGTAGAATTTATGTGATTTCTGACTTAGTCTGCATACATATAAATTAAATTTAGGTAATTACTGCTAAGAAAGGTTCTGATGGTGCTTCAGTGACGGATATATGCTTTTTTATCTACAAACTGTAAGGCAAAAAAAAAATAATAAAAGGTATGGTTCTCAGGCACTGCCCGAGTCAATTTTAAACCCTAGCATTAACAATTTTTATTTTGATTTTCAATAGAAACTTACAAATTTTGAGCTCCAGCCACTCTGACGTTCCTTTCAAGAATATAAAATCATATACATATATATAAAGATTTCCTTTGTTATGTATTGCTTTTAATTTGTTTAGCAAAATAAATCTGTTATCATCATGCTTTTCCCTGATCATTTGACATTTTTATCGAAACATACAAATACATTAAAAGTGAAAACAACCGCCCGCCTGCATTGATTTCTGCAATAATGTGCCTGAGAACCAAACCTTACTTTTTGGCCTAATTAAGTAAACAATGCACGTTCTCCCAAGTCGACAAACACAGAAGCTGAAAGGTCATTAGTTGCAAAACGCCATTTGCAGATCTCTGGTTCGTCTGGCTTGCCGCCGGATGTTTTTGTTGAATGTGTTTGGATTATTTTTGTGGGCCACCAGATGATATAAAAAGTATATTTAAACAAAATAAACAGCTTGTGTAGCGTGAAATCGGCGTTTTCTGATGTGTTTTCAAGAAGGCTAAAGGTATTGTTGTTATAGTTTACGGACTTAAGATATCAGAATAGGATCCTTTAAATTGGTTCATGAGACTGTACATTTTGTATATGAGACAAAAAATAACGATTTATTCTGCCATGTAAAGAGAACAAATTATATTGAAGGGGGTGAAAGGGTGGCGAATATTTAAACCAATAAATTTATAATTACACCTCTTTGAGATAATCTATGAATCTGCTCAATGGGATGAACCTTTTGAAATAGTTTAATGACAAAAAAAAAAAAATCCATGTCGAAGTAAAAAAAAAACCAAAACAAAAAACCAAAACAAAAAAACAAATTTATTGAGATTTAATTTACAGAATATTATCCAAACAGAAATAGAATTGGAACTTCATATGAATAAGTAAAGGACTTTGATAAGTTAAACTCTATATATAGATGATGATGTATACAGGATAACTTTATTTCATTTTCAGTACTATATATATTTGTACAACAAAAGATGCAAAGCATTTATTATATTAATTACAGTCATATGTATGTACTTCTGAATTTAATAATACATGTAAAGTATTTGATTTGTTAAATGTGTATTTTATGTGGATACAGAAAAGGTTTCTGGGTCAGAATGTATCTGCAATAAAACGATCTTTCCACAAACTCATGAACCAGGTGTCGTTTGTCATCTAAATCCCTAAACGTTTTCATTCAGCTCTCCTACATATTGTTCTAACCCTCAGACTCAAACATTTAAACCGCGTCGAAGATTACCTGAACCAGGGGCGGCAAAACACGGGGTAGCAACAGGGGATGATCTATCTCCCTGCTATTCAGAAAATAAGATATACATAAACTATAAAAGTAGATAAAATGGTAGACCTTGGTTCGACTACTACATTTGTGAATTCAATATAAAATATTTAAATCAAAACCTAGTTTAAAATTAATAAAAAAAACTTATACTTTGAAATGGGTCACACAGGCACTTAAATATATGTATAAATATATATATATATATTTATATATATATATATATATATATATGAAAAGATGTGATATCTTTATATTACTATATTGTATTTAAGGGTGTCCATCCCTCGCCTGCGAGTCACCCCCCCCCCCCCACACACACACACACGCTTAAAGATAAATTCACGCCATTGCCCAGAACTTAGCATGCAAATGTGATACAAATTTACAAGTAGGAAATAATACAGGAAATTTTTTCCAGCGAATTCAAGTCATATCCCTTACATGAAAAGGCCGGTTGATGAAACACATAAAGCGGCTAAGATTTAATTTCGTATCTCCGATCGAAGAACACCGCTCCTTTTGCACCGAACATTTGATCAATTTGGGATCCTCGCGCATTAATGGATGCCCGAGGGTAATGGTTAGGGAGTCGCGGGGTCAGTCTCTTCTACCAGAGAAGTAAGCTGTCCTTTTTGGCGAATTTAGAAACAGCTAAGCCTCTTATTCCTGTAAAAACCAGACTCTTAAACAGCCCCCAAGTCAGTTCTAATCCCTATTGCTTGGTCCCCGAGAAATCATCATTGCCCGCTGAAGAGATTACACGCCATGAATTGTTGCTGCCGAGAGCATCTTGAGGAAACTGATGAAATAACTAATATTAATCCGTCAGAAGAGCACTGTATTTCCCTAAGATGTAGCCCGATCGTATTATGGGTTTAAAAAATTATAATTCAAAGTCATTTCAATCTCCGAAGCCAAAAGGAAGGCCTCTTCTAAGGCCTACGAGTGAAAAAAGGGGTGGGGGGGGGGGCACCTTTATAAAACAATAAATGATTCCAGGCTTGGAGAAAAATATAACTAAATGAATATGAATAATTTGCACTAATGATATAATCCGAACACTGGCAGGTTTTCTTCCCCAAAATTAGCCTAAAGAAATATCCTTGTATATATATAACTATTCACATATCCATGTTATGTAGTTCTTTTTGATATTATATGAAATATTATCAATAAAATTATAAACCAAATCCACTTATTTTAAGATCATCTTTATAAAAATCCTATAATCAACAAACATCATATTTGTACGCATATAAAGAAATTCCTAAGTAGTTATCGTAACACTCCATTCCCATTATGAGAAGGAAAAAGACGCCTTCAGATTTTTTTAAGTAGTTGGATTCAGAGGCGTTGGAAACAAAATTGAATTGTTATTGCCGATCTTATATGGAAGAGGGAGAGGGAAGCTCCGAATGATGAGGTGATGAAGGTGTAGCATTGAGGTTGCAATCTCACATGGTGGAGAAAATTTTGAAAATCAAATCTTCCATTCGACCCTCCAAGGGATCATTTACAGAATTATTGCTTATCAACTCTCTACAATTTCACAATAAAAAAAATACAAATTCTGCTACAGTTCAGGTGACACAGCCAGGTACTTTAATCATTTTTGTAGAAATGAACATTATTGTTAGATATTAAAAGTCTATGGGCCTTGTTTCAGGGTGACATGTCCCATTCACTTTTTGAGGGTGGGCAGAGGATTAAGGCTAACATTTTTAGGAACAAAACACATGATTTTCACATTTTGAGATCATCCATCAATCAGGTCAAAGTTCGTGCATTTTTTCCTCAAGCATCTTTCAATTAAACATCTCATACTGAGGAATTTTAAGATACCTCATGCGTCATGTGCCCCACTGAATCGTCACAAAAGTACGTCCATAGTCAGAACCAGGTGTGACTGTGTATAAGACTTATATATTACAGAGCCACGACTATAGGTCTACGTCTAAAGTATGTTTTGAATGTTTAAACCAAAGTAAAATATCAATAATATAGCAGTGAAAATTGAACAAAATTTTCATACAACAAAAATGTGTTCTCTGTGTGGTGACAGGGAAGATAATTATATCATATTGTGGGAGAGGGTTTTTGTCCTATTTGTCTTAAGGCGGGTGATTTGTCATGAAGAGAAACTGAGCGGGCGTCCTTATTTCGAGAAGGGGGAGGCCTATGTCGTTACTACTGTCCTACTCACATGTTCTCAGCAAACAAAGCCCATGTAAATAACAGTGATACACGCTCAAGGATAACAAAGCCCATGTAAATAACAGTGATAGACGCTCAAGGATAACAAAGCCCATGTAAATAACAGTGATACACGCTGAAGGATAACAAAGCCCATGTAAATAACAGTGATACACGCTCAAGGATAACAAAGCCCATGTAAATAACAGTGATACACGCTCAAGGATAACAAAGCCCATGTAAATAACAGTGATAGACGCTCAAGGATAACAAAGCCCATGTAAATAACAGTGATACACGCTCAAGGATAACAAAGCCCATGTAAATAACAGTGATAGACGCTCAAGGATAACAAAGCCCATGTAAATAACAGTGATACACGCTCAAGGATAACAAAGCCCATGTAAATAACAGCGATAGACGCTCAAGGATAACAAAGCCCATGTAAATAACAGTGATACACGCTCAAGGATAACAAAGCCCATGTAAATAACAGTGATAGACGCTCAAGGATAACAAAGCCCATGTAAATAACAGTGATACACGCTCAAGGATAACAAAGCCCATGTAAATAACAGTGATAGACGCTCAAGGATAACAAAGCCCATGTAAATAACAGTGATACACGCTGAAGGATAACAAAGCCCATGTAAATAACAGTGATACACGCTCAAGGATAACAAAGCCCATGTAAATAACAGTGATAGACGCTCAAGGATAACAAAGCCCATGTAAATAACAGTGATACACGCTCAAGGATAACAAAGCCCATGTAAATAACAGTGATAGACGCTCAAGGATAACAAAGCCCATGTAAATAACAGTGATACACGCTCAAGGATAACAAAGCCCATGTAAATAACAGTGATAGACGCTCAAGGATAACAAAGCCCATGTAAATAACAGTGATAGACGCTCAAGGATAACAAAGCCCATGTAAATAACAGTGATAGACGCTCAAGGATATTCAAAGTGATTCACATACGGTTCAGACACGAACTTTTCAAATCCTCAGTCTGATCTTCGGCACCTCCGCAGACTCCTGAGCAACAATTACTAGACATCCCGTCACAAGCATCCTTCCTCACATGGAGAATCGTAAGTTGGTTATGTCCTGAATCATTATATAAATGTAAACAAGGTTTTCAAGGGCGCTGTAAGAATTAACGTTCTGACACGGGATATTAAGTATTATACATGTGTTACCTACCCACCTTTCCTCTTCGCGCCAGGGGGGCTCATGAGGTCATAAGTATATATATATTAAGTCCGATATAATCGGGCCAGCTTGACACCTGCAATGGTCATTGGCTTAGACTGCTTCGGTTATTTTGACAATTAGATAATGATTGAAATATTAATCTGGGAAAAATTCTGCCTGTTCGGCGCTTAAAAAGAGCTATCCGGCCTTGTGGACTCTTATACATATAAACAGGTTCACTATAAGCATTATTTATTGGTTTAACGCATGTTAAAGGGTAGGGGATCGTTCATAAAGTAAATTGAACATTATTTAAGCTAATATCCATCCAAATAAGGATCCATGCGCCTATTAAATTTATATAAATATTGCAATATTAAGTCTATATAGCCCGTTTCATCACCCGGTTTTTGCTATGAAAATTTATATATTAGTAACATTTGTATGAAGAAAAATGTAATAAATGGTAGGAGATAATAGGCCTAAATTTTACCAAAGGAAGGAAACCGCTACTATAAAACACATTGTTATGAAACAGAATTATTCAAAAGTAAGGTAAGACAGTCTACATTTTACAACATCCCCACTTATGGCAGTTAAGTGTATTGATAACATGCAAAAACAGCCTCAGTTGATTACTCCTGATTGGATGATGTCATGTCAACCACCATAAAAACATGATCAACTAACACAAAGATGGCTATACTCATGCAGAGTCACAACTAAGAGTCAGTTCTTTGGAAAGTGTCAAAAAAGTTGTTAAACATAAACTGGGCATATATTTTTAAATCCTTGATGGCAATACTGGCTTATAATTTCCATATGTAGCTTTCAAGGAAAACTTTTCGTGGATCAAAAGGTTTTTTTTTTCAAAGGAAACGATACATTTATTTAAAACTGGCCCTATTGTCTTCTGTAAAATCTCTTTGTGAGATATATATCAATAAGCTAGAGATTCCTTAGCTTACTTCCCGAGTGAAAGTGTATATTCGTTAAACCTATATCTCTAAGCAAGATGTTTTTTTACCTGCACGGTGAAGTGGTTTTGTAAAACAGGGCTGCTCACCTCCCGGGGATAATGATTCCAGTAACTCATGGTTGTTTTCTCTACCAAACACAGATTCTGGAAATACAAGGCTTATCCTTGGCCTTTATACACTAATATGTGCACTGTTTTGTTCCAAATTTATTAACTGTTTCATCGCAAGAACGCCTGAACCGGCCACCATTCTTTAAGGTTTAACAAGAATACGGATGGCAATTCATTACCTTGGCCAAGGTTTGGTTAATTTGAGTAAGATGGGATCAAATTTGACTGAGTGTAATAAAGAAATTAATGCTTATGGAATGATGTATATATTCACATGTCAGCTTTTTGTTCATCCTTCAAATCCAAAGGCCACTCATTGACAGAAACACAAATCTGCCTTTTATCAGGGCCGAGAACATGGTTTTCAAGCCCCATGGGAAGCCCATAAAGTCAAACTATATAAATGATTTAAAAGAGTGACTGGTTGACTCTGACTTTATGTTTGTCACGGGAGTATGTACAGCCCCATTCAAGGGTAACACTCCTGACCCTGCCCATTTGTCTTCCTATGTATAGCTTCGGTACATGCAGAAAATATGCCAAATCCTTCCTCTTTTCCCCAAAAGTCTTTTATCAATCACCGTGTTCCATACGGGGTAAGGACCTGAACGAATCCCTTTTCATTTCCGATAGTATAGATACTGAGAGAGAGAGAGAGGGAGAGAGGGGGGGGGGGTGGAGGGGAGAGAAAGAAAGGGAGGGAGGGGCGGTGGGGGCTTGGAGAGTCGAGTGGTAAAACGCTCGGCGCTCTCCACTTGCGGCCAAGGTTCGATCCCCAGCGCGGCTATGATCGATTGATTGATTGATTGATTGTAACTCTTCAGTACTGGGGGAATAAAGATTATCAATCTATCATTAGTTATTATAACTAACTGTACAATCCATGTAAAATAAGTTTATTTTTATTTTTTTTTTAATTTTTTTTAGAGAGAGAGGGTGGGGGGGATGTGGCAGAACAGTTAAGTAAATACAATATTGTTTGTGAGACAATTATTGGTCTCAGTCACAGTTAATTCATTACGGAGAGGATATATTTCGGTCAAATAAAGTGGGGACCGTTTTGGATTAACTCAGACGGATTCGAGCAAATTTTGGCATAAGGTATCCACACACTAAACGTCCACACAAAGAAGTCGCGATATACCCTCGTCTTTTAGTGTAAAACAGCAATTCAACAGTGCTAATCACGGTAATAATACAACAGTCCTTCACAGAATTACTAGAGCCTTTAGAATTTCACGGCCCTACCAACTAATGGCCGCCAGTTCAGTCACGAAAATAGCAATGAGAAAAGTGTCCTTTAATAAGTATTAGGGTTAGTCGATCTCGTGTTTGCTTTTAGTGGGAGTGTGTTATTAGATGGTTGAACGAAAACCAACGAAGGAGATCTATTCATGAGGGGTATTTTCATGTCGGTGCAAGTAGGTAGGAGTGATAAGGAGATAAAATGCGCAAAAAAAAAGGAAAAATAGATTTTAAATAGCATCACCGGATATAATTCTGAACAAAAATTATGCTCTACAAGTTACAACTATCAAGGGTGTTTTGTCTTACTGATTTTCAGAACAATCCATATACTCCAATGCTTGATAAAATGGGTCTTGTGTTATTTTCATCATATATAGAATTGTTAAAGGTCACGATGACTCTCATGCTGAAGGCCATAACCCTAACTTAGATAGGCTTTATCGATTAATAGGTGCTTAATTAAAAAAAGTGTCCATTATTTTTAGCTATAAGCTGACATTCATACATGCTGACCTATAGCGATCGGTCTCTGTCCGTCGTCTTTCCGCAGGGCCGTCTGTTCGCCCGGTGGCAGGGCAAAATCCAAAACAAATAGACATAAAAGGTTCTTTGTTAACATCCTGAGAGGTCTTGGTGAAATATTTTTAGCGATCCCGATATCAGGTCACAATGGCCTTCATAGTGCGACATGATTTTTGCACTTTAAAAATCAGACTCTTCTGTTGAACAAAACTTCACAATTGGATAAATAAAATTGAATCAATGCATCCCATTCATACCTATGTTATAATTAATATGTATAATTTGAACGGAACTGGGAAATCAGCTCCTTAAAATGTCACAGATGTGATATTTCATGAAAGTGGTCGAGTTTGAGTTAAAACTGGTACAAAAGATCAAATTTCTCAATGGATAATGCATTGATTTTGTTAAAAATTTACCGCCATTATTCATCTTGAACAGATAACAGATAAAGAATTATATGTTATTAGGCCTCCGGATTGATAAAATAGTCCAGATTTTATAGAATGTAGTTCAGACGTACATATTTCACCATCTCCCCTTTTGAGGCATTGTCTTTATTCGGTTATGAACCAACGCAAAATATTTGTTCAGCAACCATGGAAACCATGAAAAGTGACCTTCACCCCTTGCCCTGTAGAATGCAGAATATATAAGCCACTATTAGTCAAGTTGGCAGAAAGCGATTCCTATGAACTGTCAATGGTACAATTAAGACTTTTAATATATTTATGATGGTAGGGGTACGCTCATTCTTTTAAATTTGATTACCCTCACAACGACATTGTGCATATGTTGGTAGCTTTATATTCGCGAGGCTGATATTTCGCGATTTCTTCATGAGGGTTTTATTTTCGCGATTGCACCTGTACAGCAGGATTTGTATTGTTGTAAAATTTAGAGAGGAAAATCCTACAGAACCTTACTTATTACTGGTTCAGTCATGAAATTATGACTTGTATCACAGTCAATATGTATCACAGCCTGTGAGTCCGGCTAATGCATGGGCGTGTTTCAAAAACCGGCACATATAAGGTTGCTGAAAAGGTTGTTTTCTGAGGTCATCTTAGTTGATGGGGCATCTATTTCCCGAGGGTTGCATATTCGCGATTATTTCACATTCGCGAATATCGCGAAATTAAAATCCTCGCGAATAAAAAGGCAACCACAGTATCATTTTTTACCAAACATATTGGAGAAATCAGTGATCACCGCAATGACTTCGTGATTTGCACTTTCAAAACAAAACTGAACATCAGGCATCACTTCTGATGGACTTGTAACAATCGTTGACCATGAAATTCTATGTCGAGATCCCGCGTTTGTCAAGATATTGCCGGATGGGTTTACAATGGTTTCCATTTAAGACACTGAAGAAAGTAGAAGAAATTAGTTTCATCAATGGCGGCCCTTATTTGCATATTACAATTTAAAATACGAACTAAACCGTTGTTAATATTATTTCATTTAAATCTTGAGCACGAAAACCAGGGGCAAGAAACAATGTTTGGCCAATTATCATGGTTACTCGAGACACTGAACAAAACAGAATTTTATCAAGAGGCGGCTCTAATTTGCTCATCAATTTAAACATATAAAGTGAGCCGTTTTTTAATGTTTCATTTGAATCTTTGAGCATGAAAACTTGGGTCTATAGACACAATTTTTGGCCAATTATCAGGGATACTCCAGATGTTTGAAGTTAACTGAATTTCACCAGTTGTGGCCCTTATATGCTTATCAAATTTTAACAGTGAGCCATTTGTAAAATGTTTCATTTGAATCTTTGAGCATGAAAACATAGGTCTAGGCACAATATTATTATAAATAATTAAATTAAATAATTAATTTTTGAGATCTTAAAAAAATCATAAATGACGGCCCTAATTTACATTTTAAATATACCCAATCACCTATACCTTTTGAAAAAGAATTTATGTGATTTCTTGCTTCCTCTGTATATATATATATAGATGATCTAAGGGTAATTGTGGCTGTGAAAAGTTCTGAGAAGGCCTTCGTGAATGATGTGTGAACTTGTTTATCAACAACATGTTTGTAAACACAGCAATGTTGACATGGTAAAAACATGTAATCTAAGGTGGACGGGTGCATATATACGGGGGTCGAAAGGTCACTTGTTGCAAAACGCCATTTTCAAAGCTCTTGCTTATCTGACTTGCAGCCAGATTTGTTTGTTGAATTTGTTTTGATTATTTTGGAGGGCCCCCACATATTATAAACACGTTGATATAAAGAAAAATAGCAGCCTGTGTGGGGTGATATCTACGTTTTCTGGCCTATTGTTATTAAAGCTCAAGGGAGTTCCTTAAGTTTATAAAGGTCGGATAGGTGATTGGGCCCCTTTAAGAAGCGCCCTCACAACATACCGCCTGTAGAGGAGATAACACCGGCCTTTAAGAGAAATTCTTCACTAAACTCGATACGAAGTCGGGATACTGGAGCGTGCCAATAAGTCCTGAATCACAGGAGCTCACAACATTTAGGACACCGTTTGGCCGTTACTGTTTTCATGAGCCTCCCGTTCGGCCTAGGCACAAGCCAAGACGCATTTCAGGAACATATACTTTCTCAGTACCAAGGCTGTACAGGAATAAGTGACGATATTATTGTGTACGGGCGCACTGAAAAGGAGCACGACAAGAGGCTAAGAGATCTCTCACTGACTGCCAGACTCAAGCTTAACTCTTCAAAATGCACCGTGAAGGCAAAACAAATCACCTTTTTCGGCAGGCTATATACTGATCAAAATGTAATCACAACAAACACAACGTGCGTTCAACCCAACTATATTCACCAAACATTTCACTACGCATATCATGACAAATCATCAAGGATTCTTGAGGTTTGACCTTCAAAACAAAGGTCAAGGTCAATAGTCATGATGAAAATCTGAGATATTGGTAGAAATATTTTTGGTGCAAAAATTGAAGGAAACAGATGCGCAGTACTTCAAATGTTACGGGGTAAACAAAATTCTTGATTTGACCTGGAAGATCAAGCTGAAGGTCACCAGTCTTCGAACAAATCCGAGATATTGGTGGAAATTTTGTGTCAAATTGAAGGAAACAGATGCAGTGCTTCAAAAGTTATGGGGTTAAAAATTAAATCCGATATATTCGCAGATTTGACCTTGTAGACCAAGCCCAAGGTCACCAGTCTTCGAACGTGTCTGAGATCTTGGTGGAAACAATTTGTGTATCAAATTTGAAGAAAAGAAATAATGTACTTTAAAAGTTATGGGGTTAATAAAAATACTAGATTTCCGCAGAGTTGACCTTGAAAAGCAGTGTCAAGGTCACCAGTTTTCAAACATATCGGAGATCTTGGTCGAAACAATCTGTGTGTCACATTTGAAGAAAAAAGATAGGGTACTTCAAAAGTTACGGGGCTCAAAATATCCTATATATCGGGCAGATTTACCTTTGAAGGTGAAGGTCACAGGTTTTCAAAACTCTCGAGACAACTTACCACCTTTCATTTCGATTATCAGTTAGACGCATCTATCCACTGAGGAAACTATACTTTTGTTTTTCACCAACTATGGAAATATTCAAGGTCAAGGCCACTATCATATTAAAGGTCACGAACCTAATTTAAATATACCTCATCCCGTAACCTATATTTGTACATATACATAATAGGAAAACAATCTGTCCATTAGTTTTTTACTTATAATGCTAACAGTACTGTCAGGTGGCAATAATGGGGGTATTACAAGGCGCAAAAACAAGAAAAGGACGAAAGGTGGCACAACCTGTCTTTTGCAGAAAAGCTATCCAAGATCTACTGTCAACTAGATTTTTTTAGCAATCCATGCATCTTTTTTTTTAAGATATTTAAGATTTTGTTTCATTTACACCAAATATGGAAACATTCAAGGTAAAGGCCACTCTCATGGAGAAGGTCATGACACAAATTTAAATATACCTCATCCTATATCTATGCATATGCATAATATGAAAGAAGTCTGTCCATTAGTTATCGACTAATAATGCTCACAGTACAGTCAAGTGGCAATAAGGGGTATTAAAAACTGCGAAATCAAGAAAAGGATAATAGGTGGCGCCACTAGTTGCGGGTACATGACAACGCTATCCAAGATCTTCGGTCAGTTGATTTTTTGGTCAATCCATTTCTTTAGGTTTATTTAAGAACCTGCGATTTTCACAAAAATGGACCTATTCAAGGCCAAAGTCTCTCTCCCAGTAAAGATCATGACCCCATTTTAAATAGGCTTCGTCCGCTCACCCGTAACTATGCACGTCGTTTTTCATAAAGATTCGTGAATTATTTTTTTGAGTTATCGCACAGACAAAATTTATCTGCGGCCGAAACGTCATAAAACAAAAGTAATAAGAAGATACATGTGTGTCTCTCTCTCTATATATATATATATATATATATATATATATATATATATATGTGTGTATATATGTATATTTATCTTAATAGAAAATACCATGCATCAACGGCTAAGCAAGTATTAGCGCCCCCCCCCCCCCCTATTTTCTAATTTCTGGATCTGCTACTGGTTTGTCACAATCTGAAACCCACAATGCAACACTTCCTAAATAATTTCTAATTTTCAACAATTTCTATATACTCAGATGGCGTAGGTATTAATGTTGTGAAGACGTAATGAGGTCCGTTCAAGTCCACTGGATGAGATTTGTTTCAAAGCAAAATAAATAAATACAGGTGGTTTTTATTTTGGCAAGGACTTCACGGAATAAGTAATATTTTGCAAGAATATTCGCATGTGAAATGTAAGTAGGGATTTCCTTGAAACAAATTTTGATTTTAAAGTTTGACAGTTGAGACAACTAGTCCCGGCCGTCCCGCAGTGCCCAACAGAAGAGGTTAGTTTCAAGGACAGACGATCTCTGACGGGTGGCCTACGGTGTCCAGCTCACAGATTATCGGAGGCGTTTTTCATGAAATCATATTCTGGTTTTTCATTGACGATCTAATTACAGTCAATAAGGAAAGTTGCTTCAGGTCGACAAGGAATTAAATAAAAGACCAACTCAGGTACGGTATGATATTTTTTTTTAATATGAATACAAACTCTTAATGTTAAGTTGAACAACATTTCTTAGCATACTTTAAGATATGGATTACCCCTGACTTACATAATGGGACACTGAACTTCCACATCAGGTCCCATTTATCCTCATACAGAGTAACAAAATTACCTAGGTTTATATTTTCTCAGGTGCACAGAAAAATGATTTTTTTCTCCTTTCGATCATACTTCGAAATTGATGCTAGAAAGGAACCTAGAAGTAATCAATAAGCGAATGTCTTCATGGTAAAACTGCCAAAACAAGTAATATGAACAGCTACAATAGAGCGTGGAATGTGTGAAAACATTCACTTTAATGTAATC
The DNA here is from genome assembly GCA_026874595.1 of Sipunculus nudus. Taxonomy (NCBI): domain Eukaryota; kingdom Metazoa; phylum Annelida; class Sipuncula; order Golfingiida; family Sipunculidae; genus Sipunculus; species Sipunculus nudus. The sequence continues at coordinate 40,622,508 of CM049307.1, read as the reverse complement.
TAAGCATTTCCATGCAATTCCATATACTTAGGCATATGTTGTATAACGTGTGGAGCTCAAGTAATATCACTGCCACGTTCATAAATTGTCTCAATTCGGTTAACACATTCCCCACTAGAGGTCTCCCCATCCTAAGCATTACTGTTCAGAACATTGTAAAATGGACAAGCCTTACTGAGGCACATTTACCCGAGGTTTAAAAATAAATTTTACTTCAACTATGATACGAAAATATGAAGATTGTAATATATCGTGACCCCCACCCCCCAATCTAGCAGGAAGTAATCGTAGACACGGGAATGTAAACAAAATTAGCATATATCAATTACACTGCTACATATATAAATCCTGGTTATTTATGAAAGCTCTGAATAGGTTTAGAAACTTTTAAAGTACTGTCATTCTAAATAACTAGTCAGCGAATGTGGACAGCCAAACAACCTTCTCCGCTAGTGGTACCTGAAAACAAGGCTGCATGTACCCAATGTTCACTTAAGCTACACATTGTATGAGATAAACTCGGAAAGCATTGTATTCAATTCATGTTATACATACTATAGTTTATGATTAAGATTAAAACAGTAGTACATTCCTTAGACCTCTTCAGGTAGAGATTAGCCATTCTAATTCTAACCCATATATAAGCCGATCTTCATCAGTGAAACAGAGTTTTGTCCTGGGAAGGCTCAGTATACTGAATGACTGAATGTAACATTATTTCAAGGGTTACACTACTATTCAAATAAACCTGTCAAAATATTTTAATAAAAGAACTGAAGCACCAATCACTGATGGCAAGAAAGGCCACATCAATATAAAAACAATTTTCTCATCTTATTTGCAAGGTCTTGCAACCTATTGAAAATTTTGGTACAACTCTGTATTTGCCAGCAAATGAAAAGCAAACCCAGTAGGTTTACTGTATGAGAACCTGGGCTTCTGGTTATTATACCAAGTGGATATTTGGCCCCAGAAGGAACCTTAGAATCTAGATTAGGTAAAACAAAACCCTTGAGCTGATCTTGCTTCAGGGGAGAACCTTGGTATATGTTATGTGGAAATCTAAGTGGCTGATTTAACAAAAAAATATGGGTACATCATTTAAGTTTGGCTTTAAGTAAGGTCAAGTTTCATTCAGTTTGAAAACATGATCAGGGTCAAAGTCTATTGTTTCACTAGGGTCATAGTTTTCCAATTTGCATAACTGCTCCTAACAATTCCTCATTTTTTTTTCAAGAGTAATTGTCAATTCTAGCAAAGTTAAGTTGTGATGTTTGTAAATGCTAGAATTTCATTTTGATAAAAGCTCCAATTCTGACCTAGGTAAATTAGCCTGATCTAGGTAAAAATTTCCACATTTAATCCACTTTTTCAGTTTTCTTTTATTATGTCAAGCACCATCGATGGCCCTTCATGCATCCCATACAACATAGTATGGCTCGCAGAACACTGGACCACTGGTCAGTAGGCAAGTATAGCACCATAAAAACTATATAAATCATTCTTAATCAGGTCTTAACAACTGAAAACTTTGCATCAGCTAGATTGCAAAATTTCCGTTTTTGTGCGTGGGAGTTTTTCAGCTGTGTCACAACTTCTGTTTTAAACAACTTTAGTCCGTCTTTCCTGTAAGTGGCACAGATTTCCTGAGCTTTCACCATGTCTTCGATCACTGTTGGATACACAAAATGGCTGGCTCCCGTCAACCAGAAGTCGTAAAAACTGAGGAAGGAATCTGTCAGCTTTTTAGTGATGCTTGAGGAATGAGTGAGGAGTCCTTTGACTTCACGTATCTCGCTCAGTGCTTGCACTAAAATGAAAGGAAAATGATAAGCATCTTCTGTCAAGACTTTACAGAACTGTTTGAAAGCTTTGGATTTGCCAACTTTCGTTCCAGTTCCTCCTGCCACACATTTCTTGCAAAACCAGTCAAAGTATTCACGAGTCTCGCCAGCAAACACATCTGGGCGCAGATTGTCCCCGCGGTACGAATGACGCTGAGACTTCATGACCTTTAACCCCATAGAAGTCAACTGGAACACCGTTTCTGTCATCTCTGTCTTCGTCAGTTCCTCAACACGCCCCAACTGGAGCAGTACTTCATGAGTGAAATGATTAAAATTTTCTTTAATCAAGCCAAGCACTTCCTGGTAAGATGCACTGTCTTGGTCAAAGAAATTCATCAATTTGACTGATTTTGGACCATGCTGGCTCTTCTGTTTGAGACAGTCCCTTATCAGCTCATGTAGAGTTGACTGTATACCTTTTGGGTCGAACTCTGGCTGAAGACCATCCATTTGCAGCAAGACTTCTGTCAGCTGGTCACATGACATCATGTAATGCCACATGCCGATGAGCTGAAAAAGACACGATGGCCCTATGTCCAGAATGAGGCGTGACAGGAAGTTAAAGTTCATGACGTTGTGAATGCGGTCCATGTCAATGTCCGTCATGTCTCTAGTCAGTCTGACCACCCGGAGGACAATGTTCAAGGCAGCCTGTTTGTGATCAAAGGACATCAGCTTGACCATGTGCAGCCTGAGTCCTTGTAACAGAAGTAGCAGCATTCTTGGTTCTTTACACTTCTCCAACTGGTGTAACACCTGCAAAATATAAACATATTACTTAAAATGTATATATGCAGAATTCAAGCATGGAGAAATGAACAGACAAAACTATATTACTTCTATCAGTAATCTTACACACTCTGCCTTGAGATAAAAGTAACATATACAGAGGAGTCCTTAAACCATTTCCTTCAACTCTATACACAGTATCCAACAGACATCACTTTAATTAAGTTCTGACATATAAATGTCAGAATGTCTATATAAACCATACATCAATATCTTAATTATTTGTAATTTATTTTTCTGTATTGTTAATGTTGACAATTTTGCAGTTTTCTGTGCAGTTACTTAGGAAATGATCACAGTGCCGCCTGTTCATTATACCTCATCATATTTAAACATATAAGGTACAGTAGGTTTATTATAATCATTGTTTTACCTTCAGGAAGAGCTTTAGGTTGTCGGGCTTCTGCACATCAACCAAAGACAAGAAGGAGTCTATGATCATTCTGAACCGACTCTCCAGGAAGGACTTGTCTGGGTTTGAAAAGTTTAGACGATCCACATAACTCAAGTCTGGAAAAGATAACAGGACAAGGTAACACATAATTATATTGTTATATATATAACCCACTGACATATAAGCCATCTACCCTGGTCACAACTCCTTTCTTCCATTTTTAACAGCAAGAATCTGGAAATTAAGATCTTATAATCATACAAGGCCTACAGGCCTAATGCGAACCTGTACAAAGTTTAGGAGTATGAATGGAGGTTTATTTTTAAATTTAATATTGATCCTCTTAAGTCCTGCATATCTACCTTAGTCATTATGATTTCAGCAAAAGGGACGTTCGAACCTGCAAGTTTCAGACTAGGACATTTTAAAACTAGAATATGGGTAGTCGACAAGCGACTATGTGTATCCGCAGAAATCAGAGTGGCACAGGTGAAGTGAGGCATGGATTGAGTGGCAAGGGGAATAGAGTGAGGTGTATTGAATATTAGCATGGATGTCTGCAGTGTAAACGTGAATGCAGGTGGTGCCCCTTGTCATAAAATCGAGAAAATTGTCCAGGATGTATAAACACGCAAAATTTCAGGAGGATAAGTCAAACCACTGCTGAGATATGAGTGATTTTATCCCAAGGCAGATAAACAGATGGATGCTGTGCATAAGTGGTTGCAGGTGGCGCCACCAGTTTTGCCTATGATGAAGAGCTATGTGAGATCTATACACAAGCAAAATTTTGGCCCAATCGGTCAAACGGTTCCCGAGATATGAGCTTGGATGTCTGCAGAGTAAACTTGAATGCAGGTGGCGCCACCTGTCATAAAATCGAGAAAGCTGTCCAGGATGTATGAACCTGCAAAATTTCAGGTGGATAAGTCAAACCACTTCTGAGATATGAGTAATTTTATCCAAAGGCAGATGAACAGATGGACACTGTGCATAAGTGGTTGCAGGTGGCGCCACCAGTTTTGCGTATGATAAAGAGCTATGGGAGATCTATAAACATGCAAAATTTTGGCCCAACTGGTCAAATGGTTCCCGAGATATGAGCTTGGATGTCTGCAGCTTAAACGTGAATGTAGGTGGCGCCATCTGTCATAAAATGAAGAAAGTTGTCCAGGATGTATACACATGCTAAATTTCAGGTGGATTAGTCCAACCAATGCAGACAGGGTTCCTACACTTATCATGAGAACAATTTTCAAGCACTTTTCAAGCACTTTTCAAGGACCTGAAAAGTCTTTTCAAGTTCATCAAAATTTATGGACGGTCAGTGCACCTTCACCCATGCATGTTGCCGACATCGAAAAGCTTGTAACACAAAATGCAAAATAATAATTATAATGAGATGGACCATATAGTGTGATATAAAAGGCTAGGAAATGTAAAATAAGTAATAGTTATAAAGAAATGCCCCAGAAAAGTAACAAATTTAACCGAAATCTACACTAACAGCAATTGAAGCGCTTGTGATTTACCCTTCGGTATAGCCAGTCGCAGTTTATACACAGCGGCCCATTGTTTTAACTTTACATTCAAAATGATCACTCATCTTTGGCATGACCTTGACAGATTTAACTAATCTGATAACGAGGGTCTAAAACCTATAATATCTTGAATAGGGATCTCTGATTTGCTGACTAGCTCAAACTTTAGCAAATTATATGCTCCGGCAGAAGGGGTGCCGAAAAACTCTGACGGTTCAGCGATCGTGGGGGATATTCATTCAAGTTTTCAACGGCAAAAAAAAATCAATAAAAGCCTGTAATACGTTACCCTTATATGATATTTGGGTATAGTATTATCAAATTATTCAAAACAATACTAGTCAAACTTCGTATCAGCACGTTTGATATGACGACCTTGTCGTGCACGAGGTTTCTGCCGTTTACCGCCAAGTAACAGGCCGCATGTGTCAACAAATGGCCGGGCAACACCTGTGAAGGTCATTATCTAACGATCACAGACGCAGCCAGATTTCTATTCAAACCTGTCCAACATTTGATTAAAACTAAAAATGTGAAATCTTGTTTAAAAAAAAACTCTTATTGGTGAGCTTTATGCAATCGTTATGCAGGGCATGGAGGGGGCCGATGCTGGAAGTTGTATATGTCGCTGATCACTCTTTAAACTGCCAGCGTACTACGCTTACAAAACAGCTATCACATCGCAACAAAAATGTGATTTCCCCCATGGATCCCAGCCATTTACAAACTGACGCCAAAGTATGTGAATGTACATCAGTACCTGCCAAACACCTTAACCTATATCGGACAAACAGTATTTATCCTTAATTGGATTGACCTCGCATGTAAACTGTATTTTGCTGATCAGTGGTTTTATGGAGCTAACAAATGATGATCACAGCGCGTACACGTGGAATGCGCAGGTACCAAGATAAAAAAATGCAACCCTTGGATAAACTGAAAAACCTTTAAGCAAAACAAAGTCGGATCGGGTTCGTAGGGGAAATATGACCCCACTGATATAATTATTATCGCCGTGTTACCAATGTAAAACGTAAAGTTAACTTCATTTAAACAACATATTCTACTGATGGAATTAGTTTTACATTATTAAATTATCCCTCAGATTCGAATTATTCCCATCATGTATTTTTCGCACATTTTATTCCCCTGGTTTGTTCCCACATAATTATTTCCTTTGGACGGATCTTCTCAATAGCTATATTAATAACCTCTGTAGTCTTACATTAAAATTTAAATTATAAATCTTGTGAAAATACTTAAGTGAACTCTCCTAGCGTGTATTGAGTTTTCAATTAAAGAGCTTTTATACGTACCTCGGGGGAAATCTCCACAATCTTTCCAGTAATGCAGCTCACTTACTATTTGATAATAAATATGGTTATTACCCTCGTATGTTAACTTGTTACATCGCCACTTTTACTGCCCAGTCTCATTCATACACGATTGGGTTAATTCTATTTCATACATTTGATTGACGTAGAGATGCCCGAAAGTTGACATTAAAATACCAGGTATGCATACACACAACATACACCAAACTCTTTCAACAAATCTTATTTTTCAAGCACTTTTCCAAACCACTCTCTCTTTTTAAGCACTTTTCAAGCCCTTGAAATTGAAATGACTAAATTCAAGCACTTTTCAAGGTTTTTAAGGTGTGTATGAACCCTGTGCAGAGATATGAGTGTTTTTATTCCAAGGCAGATGAACAGATGTATGTTGTACAAACATGGTTGCAGGTGGCGCCACCATTTTTTGTGTATGTTATAAAGCTTTCCAAGGGCTACATTTCTTTAGCCTTATCGGTCAAACGGTTTCCTAGATATGTGGGTTTATGCATGGAAACAGACGCACAAATGGAGGCTGGGCAGAGAAGAAAGGTCAGAGGTCAACCAAAATGAGGGCTACCCGATATGTATAAACATGCCCAATTTTAGGCTGATGTATCAAATTCCTCTGTAGAAATAAGCAGGCACACACAATGCAAAAGTCAATGTAGGTGGCACCTTGTCTTGTAAATGAGAAAACCATCAAAGACGCATAGACAGGTCAAAATATCAGTCCAATACATCAAACTTCCCCAGAGTTTGATTCACTGGGCTGACAAGGCTCAGGTGAGTAAGGCAGTTGCCCCCGAGTGACCTGTGAACAATTTCTGCCTCAAGCTACTGCACTGAGGGAACTCTTGACCTGCACCTGGCTAAACTGAGTGAACTTTTGACCTGTACCTGGCTGCACTGAGTGAACTCTTGGCCTGTTGCATAATCTGACACAGCTGGCAGTCTGCCAAAGCTATAAATAGATTCAGGCTGAACTATGGTGCCAAATATGATGCAGTGAGCAGTCTGCTAAAGCTATAAATAGAATACAGCTACTGCACTGATTTAACTCTTGACCTTTACCTGGCTGCACTTCTTCCAATCCTAGCACGATGCCAAAACTATTTATAGAGCTGGCATCATCTTGGCTAATGGCCAACATCAAGGCACTGGCAATCTGCCAATGGTAAACCAAGTGCTGCCATCTGTACACAAAAGTGGTCCCTACATGAACTAACTTTGAAATTTATTTTCCCATTACAAAATGCTTTTTATAAAAAAAGAAATCAGGAATATATGTAAAATTATTACGGATGCATACTGAATGCAAAATTAAAATACAGATATCTCTCACTGATGGCAAATTCTTGAATTAAGTTGAGTAGGGATACCAAAAATTTATAATGCACGTACAGTTGTCTTTATATAGCCACAGAGAGCTGAATATCTATGATTGTAACATTGTCTGGTATGATAAATAACTTAAATCATAAATCTAAATTTTTTAAAAGCTTTTAAAAAAACTTTCTTGTCAATATTAACCAAAGATAACCTGAAGTCTAAATGTCTAGTGGCATGATGTAATAGATGCTGATTAACTGGTGCCAGGCTTGATGTAACAGCATCACACAGCTATAATATATGGTAAAAAGACTCAATTCAATCTCCATAATTCAGCCAAAAATCATTCATGTGGAACCATTAATGAAAATTATTATAAGAATTATTGTAGGGATTATTCTTAACAAACTGGCTTCAGTGGCATCAGTCGAAAAACTGGTTTATAACTCATATAGGAAGTACAGCTAATTGGCTCAGTTCAACTTCCCGTAAATCAGCCAAAAAGCACTGTACCAAAACCATTTGAACAAACTTGAATTATCAACATCTGAGGATAATTAATGTGTGAGATTTAAGAATTTGGCCCAGTGGTTTTTGAGAAGAAGATCTTTGTAGCCACTGAGCTAAAATGGGCTGTTATGGCATATGACTAAATTCAGCTTCCCATAACTTAGCCAAAAGTCACTGAAAAGAGACCATTTGAACAAACTTCAGAAAGCACTACCCTAGGATCATTTCTGTGCGATATTAAACATTTTGGCCATTTGGTTTCAGAGAGAAAGTTTTTTGTGGCCCTCAGTGTGATACAGGCACTGATGACCCCGTACAAAAAAGGCCGATGCAGGTGGCGCCACCAATACCTCAATTTCAGATATGACCTATGTGACCAACATTGGCATAAAATTTGGTGATGATAGCTACAGCGGTTTTTGAGATATAAATTTTAATATGCTTTTTTGCACAGTTAACAAAGTTCAACCTCCTGTAACTCAGCCAAAAATCTCCGAACTGGAACCATTCGAACAAACTTGAGAAAGATTGTTCCAGGGATCATTTCTGTAAAATATTAGACAATTTGGCTGGGCAGTTTCAGAGAAGAAGATTTTTTAAGCTTTTTTAGCTTTTTCCCTATAAAATCTAAGAAAATGCAGTTAGAAAAATAACAAACAAAATCCGATATAGTTTTTTGGATGACTGATTATTTGCAAAAAATTTGGTGATGCTAGCTCCTGCCGTTTTTGAGATAGCTATGGTTAACGTACAGGCGACTCACGACGCACGACGCCGCACCATCGCATAAGCTCACAGGTTCGCTAAAAATATTGTAAAATTGATATTTTTGAGAAAAAAAGGGTTTCACACTAGATATACTGTTGATTCTGTAAATGACCTTGTCTTAAGATCAGTCAACAAAACTGCAAAAGGGTACTGAAGTTATGAAATGTTAAATCTCACTTTTTACTCATGGAAATTTATTTCCAAAAGAATCCGCAAGATTCATGCAAGTGACAGGCAACTACAACAGTTCAGACGGCCTAAACAACATCCCAGACAACTTAAATTTGCTGACTAATTCTTTGTACAATGCAGTGAAGAATATCATGCATGAAATAAATACTCACGAATACTGCTGCGTGGGAACACTGGTTCTTTCGGCAAGGCAAAGGCTGCAAACGGATCCTGATTGTTGGTCATGAAGAGCGCACAGACCTGGACACCGAGCTGTTTCAGGTCAAACTTGCTGGCCTTTTTCTCCAGACTTTGGCTGGTCAGCATGCTCTGGTTCATGGTCAACAATGTGTCAATCAACAGCAGGGGGAACTCTCCCCCGTAAAACTTACAGTTATCCATTAAAAAGGCTTCAAAATAGGTCTTGAGTGGGAGCAAGGCACGGTCTTTGCTGGTAACATTATACGATGTGAGGTAGGAACTGATTTCAGACTCCAGTCTACGGAGTTTCTCGTGCTCCCCTTGAGTGATAGCTTCTGCCCCCAGCGGCAAGGTCCGTAGCCGACAGAGTTCCAGACCAATCATGATAAACCATGGCAAATAGTCACCGAAGCACTTGGCACCTTGATTGGAATCACTGCTCCATCCTATCAGTGACTTCATCTGATCAACAATCTTGATAATGCAGAAAGCTAGTTGTTCCTGATAAAAAGAAAACCAAACTCAAAATAAGCTTGCCCGGACACATTTTACACAGACCAGTACACTGGTACAGAAATAAATTATTACTGTCTGTATGAATTATTTTATGTAGAATATGAAATGTAAGTGTTATGATGAATACAAGATCATCAGCCTGATGAGAAGCCTCAGCATTTTGTTTGATTAAAAAAAAATATATTAAATGTTGGTAAATAGAAAGCTATCCCTGTATTATTAAAGAACAGCAGCTCTGAGCATGTGCATATGAGCATTAAGATCTCTGAGGACATTGTGGCAAATGTGAGTTTTCCTTCTCTCTGAGATTTGATGTAATCATAATAGACACATCTGCTTACCTTAAGGATGTTAAGAATATTGTTGGAATAAACATAATATTAACATTTACTTACCTTATGGATGTAACAATTTATGTGTTGGGGTAATATACCTCTTAACCCTGCAGAAATTTTGAACTTTGTTTGTTGGTGTAATCATAATGTATACATATCATTACCTTGGGGAAGTTCAGAACTTTGCGTGTTGGAGAACTAGGAATATCACAGCTTGAGGTTGATGGACTACATGATGACAGACCCTGAGTCAGTGCTGTCACTTCTGGTATGCTGGGAGTCAGTTTCTCTTCTGATGTGGCTGGTACCTTGGCACTCTGAGTCTGACTGGTATGTCTTCGAGCTCGTTTGCTCCTTCTTGTCCCAACTGACATACTTGCATCTGTAATATCAATTTCATGTTTTTAGCATTGTTGGTGACACATGGTGTGCAAATGCCTTATTAATTACAAGTGTTGTTGGAAGACATCTGGTTGGAGAAATTATAATGCAATAGTTTGTGATGACAGAACTGGCTTGAATGAAGGTAGATTTGTAGGAATTGTTAACTTTTGTAATGTAAATTGGTAATGACCCCTGGCCTGTATCTTGTAATGGATTCTTGTCGTTTGGTATTACGATAAAAGATCACACTGCCACACTGCTAGAACTGACACTTGGTTATGTTGCATAAAATTAGGTAATGTTTGAAAATGATGCCGTCTATCCACATAATTTATTTTTGCAAGGAAAGAATACTGCCTAAAGCCTGCCTATCTACAAAATTCCCATGAGGAAGGACCAAACATGATCCTGAGTGATAACTTCATGAATGATGAATAATTTACAAACACATCTCTTCATTCCGGGTGAAGTTTGTATATATTAATGACTCAAGATTAATCAAGAAGTAAAAGTTGTTCAACAAAAAATACATGAATGTCACTGTAACTTCTACTTGTCTTCTGTTAAACAAAAGAGCCTTTCAATCAAATAAACTATTAGGAAGTCATGCCTCCTGCACATTTCCTTACCATTTGCCGACTTCCGTTTCCTGCGTTTGGGCACACTAAGCTCCTGGACATCCATATCACAGCCTTGCTTGTTCCCCCGAGGCTCGCTTTTCACTGGGCTGGAGGTTGCGGATGAAGGCGGGGCGTTGTCTACCTGTCCACTCAACAACTCATACATGGTCTGTAGGACTGTGCTGGCTCCTTTCTTTGGCATCTTGAAGTGGTTCTTGAAGTACTTACCGAGTACCAAATACTGGGGAGATACATAAATAGATGGTATTTTACACAGAGTCATCAGTGTAAACATCAATATTTGTTAAGAACGTTCAGTGCTGATATATACTTTTTGTTTAGGTTTTAAAATTTCTAGTTATAAATAGTTCTTTTTTTGCAAGAATTTAATTGCCACACTGCTTGATAGTATGTTTGGACTGAATTTAGTTTGAGTGGTCTAGCATGCCTTATTAAAGTTTGTCGCCTAATATACCAAATACTGGGGAGATACATAAATAGATGGTATTTTACACAGAGTCATCAGTGTAAACATCAATATTTGTTAAGAACGTTCAGTGCTGATATATACTTTTTGTTTAGGTTTTAAAATTTCTAGTTATAAATAGTTCTTTTTTTTGCAAGAATTTAATTGCCACACTGCTTGATAGTATGTTTGGACTGAATTTAGTTTGAGTGGTCTAGCATGCCTTATTACAGTTTGTCGCCTAATATGAACACTTCTATATTATCAACATAGAATTTTGAGTAAAAGAAAAATAAAACTAGCCATGCAAGTGACAAAAATCTGCATCTTACAAATATGATTAATACAACAAATATAATCTCTGAACCTAAAGACTACACAGATAAAGTTTTCAAAGAAAAATTACTAAACCTTCCCATAAGGATGACTTCAGATAGTCATGTGTTTACCCATAACATTAATAGCTGTCAATTCTGAAGTTATGGTAAGATTTATAATTAAAGCCAAAAAAAGGTATGGTTCTCAGGAATTTCTTTCCAGATATCAGTCCAGGCAGGTGAATTTTTTTTACCTTTTTTCTGTATGTTTTGATAAAAATCATATGATCAGGGAAAAGCATGATGAAAACATAATTTCTTTGCCAATCAGGTAGAAGCACTAAATAACAAAGGAAACCTTAACAAATTTTATATCATTTTACTTTCTGGAAAGAGGAAAATAAAAATAAAAATTCTTGATGCAGGGGGTTAAAACTGACGTGGATGGTGCCTGAAAACCATACCTTTTATTTTTTTTGGACTTAACACTGGATGTATCATAATTAACTGAAGCAAAATTAATGTACCACTGACCTTGCTACACAGAGATGTTCTTCTAGTCAATTCACTACACTCACCTCTCTAGCCTCTACAATCAGTTTACACAGGACCCAGAAAGTAAAGCGCACTCTCTGTAGCTCAGCTGTTGCTCGGGCTTCAGAGTTTCTGTACTGTATCTTTTTGAAGCGGTACATGGCCTCCAAGCGGTACAGAGAAACTCTCAAATCCTCTGGACATGGGCTGAAAGATCAATTTAAATATTAACAAATTTTGCTCTTAGACCAAGGTAGATACATGTATTGTTGATAAAATGACAGTGTATTTTCCGAGGAAGATCTGAAATGAGGAAAACTAGTTTGGGTATACTGCAACACTCTAGTACTTTATAAAATGGTCAGATACAGCTACAGAATGTTTTTAAACTAAAGGATAAGATAAATGCTCCTGACTTATCAAAGGGACTGAAATTTGAAATTTACCCATTTTTCTGAGCTATCAAAATAATTCATATTTCTATTATTTTCTAGGATGCTATTTTAATCTTGGAAGCTTTGTTTTCTTATAGTGCAGTAGATCAATTCTAAGCTTTCGTCCACATTATATCTTCATATTAATAGCTTTAAAATTAAATAAATATTTCCTTATATATGTAGGAGATCATGGTTTTTGAAACAAAAACATCATGCATTTTTATAACAAATGTCTTCCTCAGAAATCAAAATATTAAGATTCTGAATCCCCAGGGTTAGTACAGTGTTTGTAGAAATGAAATATCTGCTCAGAGAAAAAGAGGGCATTTAGTTGTGATTCTTTAGTTCAACAGTGAGTCTCCATTAACACTTACACATTATAAGTGTTTTCCTCAGATTGTAGGATTTGTAGAAGTTCAGAAGGCCAGACGGCTTGTGCTGTCATTTTTTTGGCCTCTCTCAGCATAGGCATATTCGCATCATTACCATGCTCCCCTAAGTCTCGCACTCGGATCACAGACGGCATGGTCACCCACTTTGACAATCCTACTGACACAAGGTGGATGGGCTTGGCTTGCCTGTAACAGAAAAAGGATTATGAGTTACATCAACAAAGTTACAGGCCAACAAGAACAGCAGAATTAATGAGACTCCACAGGTCCAATTTGGAAACCATTGGCCCTGACCATTTTCACATAAACTTGATATTTCTTTATTTTAAATATTGTTTTAGTATCAAAACTGTTTATCAAATTTAAAACTGCAGTGGGCTGCATTTTATAATTTTATCAAAGCATCACTTAAGCTTATCCTTGATCTTTTTGCCAAAAGGGAGTAAAGAAGACATTTGAGAAAAGCCCACAATAAGACCTGACACATTTAACCCCTGCTTTATTCATTTATTTTCCTAGCAAATTTCTTAAGGCCAACTGTACAGAAAATAGATAACATAGGCAGAAAGACATATCTTACTAACCAAACTCTTGGTAAATTTAAATCTGACATCTCTACCATCAAACACTGCCATACATGCTACTGACATTTCAAGAGACTTTTTTTAACAAGTTACAAGGTTCAACCCATCCTGACCTCCTGAGTTGCCGTGCACACTGGATGAAGGCCTGACGACAAGTGGAGTCCATAGTTGGGTGGACGAGAAAGCAACATAACAGGTACTCCAGGTCCCGACAAAACGAGGCCATACCTCGGTACTTCTGAAAGCGTCTGTACCGGTGGGAATTCAGATCTAAAAACAGTGATATACAAATATGCATTAATATAGAGGTCTACATGTCAATTAAATAACACATGAAAGTCTGACAGGTAACAGCTAAATTAGGAAAACATTCTTTCCTTCCTTACACTGACTAGAAAATTTCTAAAAAGAACAGCTGAATTAAGAATACACTCAGTTCTTCAATATTTTCCTTGTGTGTTCCATAAATTCCAGAATTTTATTTCAACTGATCAATTCAACTGACTATAAATAAATACAAGGGACCCATGGGTCACTGTGCTCAGCTGAAGTTGACCTTGAAGGTAAAAATCTAAAATAATATCAAATGGAGATAAAGTGTAAGAGGAAGAGGTAATAAAGGCCACGGTTGGTTCATATGATTGGTTTGTATTGATGAGCAAGAAATTGTTGCAAATAATATTTTCTGACCTGACCATGTGTTTCCTAATGTTGAAACTGAAGCATGTGAGCAGTTTGTGAACAAATGATCTGTACTATTACCATGATCATTAGTTGGCTTTTTGATTAACTGTTGACATTTCAATAGTTTACACATTTGTTCAATTGAATCTATTTTTTTGTATAATATATATTATTAAATATATATTTTTTTAATTTTAATGAAATGTATACAGCTGAAATATAACTTATTAATAACATATAACAGTGCAAACAAAGCCTGATCTCAAATTCTGCTGAGGCAGGAAAATTATGAACAAACGTTCGTATTAAATCCTCATTTTTTTATCCGATGACATCAATTAATTTTTTAATTTAAGTTTATATTCCTATACATTTCCAATATAACATATATATCTGAATATAAAAGTTGATTCATAATTCTCAATTGCATCATCATAAATCTCAATCTTGTAAGATAACACCACATCATGCATACAAATGTTTATTTATTTTTTACCACAAAAATAAATCTTTTAAATCTGCAAAACAATAAATATCTAAAAATAATACTTGATTTAGATTTCACAATTTTTAATTGTGTCTTTATTTATCCATAATGTGCTTCATATTTTATAAATTTAAGCATACTGATGGGTTCAATTATATTTGTTAAAATCCTTTAAAAGAAAATTGATTTCTTTCAAAATGCTACATTACACAACATTGCATCTTCTGGATTACACCTTGAATTACTTTTTCAAGGAATGTTTTTGCATATCAGAGTGGAAAAAGCATTACAATTAAGGAGATACAGTGAAAACAATAACAATTACTGCATAACACTCTTGGTGGGTTGGGTTTGGTGGGGGGGGGGGGGGCGGGTGATTGGGGTGGTGATATGAGAATAACTGTACACCTGTGGATCTCCCCCAGTGACTGTAACAAATCAGAAACCCTGGCATAGCTGACTTCCAGTGACCTGGAGTGGGACCCTGCATCTTTAATCTGTAATCAAAGAAAATGACTACAATAGAGCCTCAAGAAAAAAATCAATAACTAGCTTAATTTTCAAGCTTTTATTTTCAAATTTCAGATTTAAACAAATTAAATATTTATGTTTACATGCTGTGAAAATTAAATCAATGGTACTTACAGGAAAAAAATGTGCCATGGTCAAAGTTGGGCAAAATTTATGGTACTGATTTTATTTTTATGCTAATAACTTAAAATATTTACAAAATTCACATCTAATTTTGGGTAAACAATTGAATCTTAATTAAACATAGTTATATACTCGGGAAAAGAGACTCTAGTTTTAAAATTTTTCATATTAAGTGAGTAAATATTTTTCTTGATTTTTTACAAAGTCCAATATGTTCGGGCCCATAACTTAAAGAATTTATACTTAACAGACTTATTTCTGGCATGTACATAATAACTATATAGAGAAATATTTATGGTAAATATGAGGAACAAGGGACCCATGGGTCACGGCGCTCAGCTGTTATATATGATAAAAAATATGATTTGGGAAAGAGGCATATGCTGGTTTTGTGTGGTAATAAATATAAGCTTTATTATGAGTTGTTGGTGTTTAGCTTATGTATGATTTTGATAGTATTTTTGGAGACAGGGAAGAGGATTCATTTCATTTATTTTATTAACAAATGGAGTGCTATTGTCACACAGATTTTGACCTGGCCATATAACTTATAAGCAGCACATAAAATAAAAGAGTTCAACTATTTATTAAAATTTAATAACAAATGTTGTGCCAATATAATATTTATTAAAAATAATAAGAGAATCATATGATTTTTTTAATAAAATATAACTGAACTAATTATTAAAATAATATTATAGAATATATGCATTCATGAATACATTTTGAAAGTATTTGCACTGGTATTCAAATACTTTCATTTTTACCTGAATTCCCATTCTTATGCAAGAAATTTTATAATGGAGTACATATTCATATTCATATTCATATACATTTGCAAAGTATTTGCACCATGTCTGGTATTTATTCAGTTTTAGCCAAACAATGATGTGGAGAATCCAGAATATAAACAAAGGACCCATGGGTCATGACAAAAGATTGAAATTTTTGCAAATGCAAAATATGAAAAATATTCTATTGTAATGTTTTATATTTATATAAGCATATGAGAAGCTAAGAGGAAAGGGTCCTCCTACTTGGTTTTAGTAAAGTTCTCAATATATGATTGCAAACTAATACTCTGACAAGACTGTCATGAAGAAAAACAGTAAAAGTTTTGAGATACTGTGATGCATATGAAAAATTTACAGATGGACAGGCAAGTGGACAGAATGGACTGATACCTTCATTTCACTTTCAAAGGAATAATGCATTTAAGTTTATATACAAGCCTATTTTTTTAGCATATCAACTTTTTTCATTAATAGTTTTTATCTGATTCATTTTTTTTATATTCTCAAGTGTTATAAATTTGTAATATAAAAGTGAAAATATAAGTTAAAATATTAGAATTCTAAGTTGCAATCATTATATATCCAGATTGTAGCTCACATTGGGTCATATTATGCATACACATATATTTTATTATTTTTAAATCAAATGTTTAAACTGAATGTAAAAGAAAATAATGCCACAACATGGCATCTACAAAATTATTCCTTGAATTCCTATTAAAAAATTTTGCACATTGGAGTTTTCAGGACAAGCTTAATTTTATTCACCGAAATAAAATAAAAGATTCAGTAAATTTGATAAAATAAAAACATCTTTTCAAATAAAGTATACACACTGTTGGTTGAATGAGGGACAAACAATATCATTATGCTAATTACAATCTAAGCTATAATTAATAACTGGAATTAATAGTCAATTTCACACCTGGTGAAGTTTTACTCTTCTGAAGTAAAGCATTACTTATCTGATGAACATCCATACTTTCATAGCAATACATCACTTTGTGGACACAATTAAATGTGCACTTTAATCATTGTAACCCTGGTGGTACAATCCAAAATCTAAAATGTAGCATGTCCAAGAATAAAATAAAATACAGAAAATTATAACATTTATCTAGTTTATGCACCAGCTGGGGGGGGGGGGGGGGGTTGAGTGCAGGGCAGAGGAGAAGCCTGCTAGTAGTGGCCAAGCTGGGTCAAGGCAAGCTGCCTGGGTGGGTTACATAATGCTAGTGAAGGCTGTACTACTAGGTGGGCCAACACTTGACATGGTGTATGAAAACTTGAATAAAAGCTACTCTTTTCAAACAATTTCTTTGAAATTTCAGATTTTAAAAGATTAAATCCTTATGTATATATGCTGTGAAAATTAAATCAACAGTGCTTTCAGGGAAAAAACGTGCCACTGCCAAAGTTGGACAAAATTTAAGGTATTAATTTTTTATTTATGCTCATAACTTGAAAAATTTGCTAAATTCAGATCTAATTTTGGGTAAACAATTTAATCTTGATTAAATAAAGTTATATTCCTGAAAAAAAGTCTTCAGCTTCAGCAATTCTCATGTTAAGTGAGCAAATATATTTCCTGATTTTTAAAAAATTGCATTATATTTGGGCCTATAACTTCAACATAATACCCAATACTGACCTAATTTTTGGTATGTGCACAGAAAATATATAGAAGAATATGAATACTAGATATGATCAAAAACGGATCAGTGGTTTTGATATTAGGCAGACTTGAAGTGTAACAATTGCTTTTTTATGGAAAACGGAGGTTTTTCCTTAATATCTCGAAGGAACGAAGTTCTAATGACCCAATTTTCGGTATGGTAGGAGATTTTGGGGACATCTAATGGTATGCAGAATTTTGGATTTGTAGGTCCAATGGTTTTAAAACGTGCCCTGTTAACGGACGGCCGGCCGGACGGACGACGGACAAAGGACCACGACTATAGCTCAGATGACTTACAGTCAGCTGAGCTAAAAACAGATGAGTGGTTTTGATATTAGGCAGTCCTGGAGTGTGAAAATAGGTTTTTAATAAAAAATTGAGGTTTTTCCTTAATTTCTCAAAGGAACGAAGTCGCAAAGACCCAGTTTTCGGCTTGGTAGAAGATCTTGGGGACATCTAACATTATGCTGAATTTTGGATTCTTAGGTCTTACGGTTTCAAAACGTGCCACATCTACGGACGGACGGATGGACGGACAGACGACGGACAATGGACCATGACTATAGCTCAGATGACTTATAGTCATAAGTATATAAATATAAGAAAACTCTCACAACCATCTATGCAATCAAGTGGCTACTCGTTTATGTGTAATGAAATTTCACCACAGCATACTTAAAGTTACTTAAGTTAAAGACTAAGCATCCAATATCAAAAGAACAAATAACTTCCAGTGTCTGAATCAATGTGACAGGTACTAGTTCTCTGCCTTGAACAATTTTATTTTTTTTAAGGTAGTTACCTTACCTTCTATGATGATTTCAAAGAGTTTGGTAAAGATCTTGACTGCGTGTGGGTGAGATTCCTTGTCCTGTCCCAGGGCGGTCAGGCGCTGAATGTATCTGTACATAGGAGCCTTCTCCTTGTTGAAATACCCAGTAGGATAGTACCTGAAGAATGCAGGATATGTTTTAAGCCCTCAGGGCTTTACTGGTTATGTAGTTTAACTGTAACAGGAGAACCTCCCCATTCACCTTCCTGTGCAGATTTCAAAGCTGATTCTGTAAAAAGTTACACTAACAATCCATGTTGGTACAAAATCTATGATACTTATGATATCTAATCTCTAAGAATGACAAAGTTTACATACAATATCCACTGACTACAATTTACTTCAGTGAACAAGATTCAGGTGATACAGTAAAATACTTAATGTGATCAAGTAAATTTTATTCACAAACTCCCCATAACCAGAGCATATATTGCCATTTTGTTTGGAAATAAGACTAGCTACTTCACTCAATATTGCTCAGCCATGGTGAAAGACTTACTCGTTGAGTTCAGTGATGCGCATCATATCACTGTGGAAATCTGTAGTAATCTTTGCCAACAGACGAGTCCAATACAGGTCTGAACCTAATGCCTCTGAACCAATGAATGTCGGGTCAGGTGCCCCTTCAGTTTTGGCCATTGAAGACTCTGAATCTCGCACTATATCTGTAAAAATAAAATTAGTTCATTTTAAATTCTTATATAAAGGTTACTACTTGGCCATGTAGCTGATGTTAACATAATAAAGATGAAATTCATATTTTATACTGTATTTAATATCACAGTGTAAAATATATCATTGAACAAGGCCTACAGGCCTAATGCGAACCTGTGCTAAGTTTGGGAGTATGAATGGAGGTTTAATTTTAAAATTTAATATTGATCCTTTTAAGTCCTGCATATCTACCTTAGTCATTATGATTTCAGCAAAATGGACATTTCGGACCTGCAAGTTTCAGAATAGGACATTTTAAAACTAGAATATGGGTAGTCGACAAGCGACTATGTGTATCCACAGAAATCAGAGTGGGACGGGTGAAGTCAGGCATGGATTAAGTGGCAAGGGGAATAGAGTGAGGTGTGTTGCATACTAGCATGGATGTCTGCAGCATAAACGTGAATGTTGGTGGTGCCACCTGTCATAAAATCAAGAAAATTGTCCAGGATGTATAAACCTGCAAAATTTCAGGTGGATAAATCAAACTACTGCTGAGATTTGAGTGATTTTATCCCAAGGCAGATGAACAGATGGGTGCTGTGTATGAATGGTTGCAGGTGGCGCCACCAGTTTTGCCTATGATGAAGAGCTATGTGAAATCTGTACACATGCAAAATTTTGGCCAAATCTGTCAAACGGTTCCTGAGATATGTGCTTGGATGTCTGCAGAGTAAACCTGAATGTAGGTGGCGCCACCTATCATAAATCGAAAAAACTGCCCAGGATGTATAAACCTGCAAAATTTCAGGTGGATAAATCAAACTACTGCTGAGATTTAAGTGATTTTATCCCAAGGCAGATGAACAGATGGACGGTGTTCATAAGTGGTTGCAGGTTGCGCCACCAGTTTTGCTTATGCTGAAGAGCTATGTGAAATCTGTACACATGCAAAATTTTGGCCCAATCGGTCAAACTGTTCCTGAGATATGAGCTTGGATGTCTGCAGAGTGAACGTGAATGTAGGTTGCGCCACCTGTCATAAAATCGAGAAAGCTGTCCAGGATGTATAAACCTGCAAAATTTCAGGTGGATAAGTAAAACCACTGCTGAGATATGAGTGATTTTATCCCAAGGCAGATGAATAGATGGACGCTGTGCATAAGTGGTTGTAGGTGGCGCCACCATTTTTAGTGTGTGTTATAAAGCAATCAAAGGGCTACATTGTGCAAAATTTTTAGCCTGATCGGTCAAACGGTTCCTGAGATATGAGCTTGGATGTCTGCAGAGTAAACATAAATGTAGGTGGTGCCACCTGTCATAAAATCGAGAAAATTATCCAGGATGTATAAACCTGCAAATTTTCAGGTGGATATGTCAAACCACTGCTGAGATATGAGTGATTTTATCCCAAGGAGATGAACAGATGGACGCTGTGCATAAGTGGTTGCAGGTGGCGCCACCAGTTTTGCCTATGATGAAGAGCTATGTGAGATCTATACACATGCAAAATTTGGCCCAATCGGTCAAACAGTTCCCGAGATATGAGCTTGGATGTCTGCAGAGTGAATGTGAATGAAGGTGGCGCCACCTGTCATAAAATCAAGAAAGCTGTCCAGGATGTATAACCCTGCAAAATTTTAGGTGGATAAGTCAAACCACTGCTGAGATATGAGTGATTTTATCCCAAGGCAGATGAATAGATGGAAGCTGTGCATAAGTGGTTGCAGGTGGCGCCACCATTTTTAGTGTGTGTTATAAAGCAATCAAAGGGCTACATTTGTGCAAAATTTTTAGCCTGATCGGTCAAACGGTTCCTGAGATATGAGCTTGAATGTCTGCAGAGTAAACATAAATGTAGGTGGCGCCACCTGTCATAAAATCGAGAAAGCTTTCCAGGATGTACAAACCTGCTAAATTTCAGGTGGATATGTCAAACCACTGCTGAGATATGAGTGATTTTATGCCAAGGCAGATAACCAGATGGATGCTGTGCATAAATGGTTGCAGGTGGCGCCACCAGTTTTGCCTATGATGAAGAGCTATGTGAGATCTAAACACATGCAAAATTTTGGCCCAATCGATCAAACGGTTCCAGAGATATGAGCTGGGATGTCTGCAGAGTAAACATGAATGTAGGTGGTGCCACCTGTCATAAAATCGAGAAAGCTGTCCAGAATGTATAAACCTGCAAAATTTCAGGTGGATAAATCAAACTACTGCTGAGATTTGAGTGATTTTATCCCAAGGCAGATGAACAGATGGGTGCCTTGTATGAATGGTTGCAGGTGGCGCCACCAGTTTTGCCTATGATGAAGAGCTATGTGAAATCTGTACACATGCAAAATTTTGGCCAAATCTGTCAAATGGTTCCTGAGATATGAGCTTGGATGTCTGCAGAGTAAACCTGAATGTAGGTGGCGCCACCTATCATAAATCGAAAAAACTGCCCAGGATGTATAAACCTGCAAAATTTCAGGTGGATAAATCAAACTACTGCTGAGATTTGAGTGATTTTATCCCAAGGCAGATGAACAGATGGACGGTGTTCATAAGTGGTTGCAGGTTGCGCCACCAGTTTTGCTTATGCTGAAGAGCTATGTGAGATCTATACACAAGCAAAATTTTGGCCCAATCGGTCCAACTGTTCCTGAGATATGAGCTTGGATGTCTGCAGAGTAAACGTGAATGTAGGTTGCGCCACCTGTCATAAAATCGAGAAAGCTGTCCAGGATGTATAAACCTGCAAAATTTCAGGTGGATAAGTAAAACCACTGCTGAGATATGAGTGATTTTATCCCAAGGCAGATGAATAGATGGACGCTGTGCATAAGTGGTTGTAGGTGGCGCCACCATTTTTAGTGTGTGTTATAAAGCAATCAAAGGGCTACATTGTGCAAAATTTTTAGCCTGATATGAGCTTGGATGTCTGCAGAGTAAACATAAATTTAGGTGGTGCCACCTGTCATAAAATCGAGAAAATTATCCAGGATGTATAAACCTGCAAATTTTCAGGTGGATATGTCAAACCACTGCTGAGATATGAGTGATTTTATCCCAAGGCAGATGAACAGATGGACTCTGTGCATAAGTGGTTGCAGGTGGCGCCACCAGTTTTGCATATGATGAAGAGCTATGTGATATCTATACACATGCTAAATTTTGGCCCAATCGGTCAAACAGTTCCCGAGATATGAGCTTGGATGTCTGCAGAGTGAACGTGAATGTAGGTTGCGCCACCTGTCATAAAATCAAGAAAGCTGTCCAGGATGTATAACCCTGCAAAATTTCAGGTGGATAAGTCAAACCACTGCTGAGATATGAGTGATTTTATCCCAAGGCAGATGAATAGATGGAAGCTGTGCATAAGTGGTTGCAGGTGGCGCCACCATTTTTAGTGTGTGTTATAAAGCAATCAAAGGGCTACATTTGTGCAAAATTTTTAGCCTGATCGGTCAAACGGTTCCTGAGATATGAGCTTGGATGTCTGCAGAGTAAACATAAATGTAGGTGGCACCACCTCTCATAAAATTGAGAAAATTGTCCAGGATGTATAAACCTGCAAATTTTCAGGTGGATATGTCAAACCACTGCTGAGATATGAGTGATTTTAACCCAAGGCAGATGAACAGATGGACGCTGTGCATAAGTGGTTGCAGGTTGCGCAACCAGTTTTGCCTATGATGAAGAGCTATGTGAGATCTATACACATGCAAAATTTTGGCCCAACAGGTCAAACAATTCCCGAGATATACGGGTTTATGTGTGGAAACAGACACACAAATGGACGCTGGGCAGCAAAAAAAGGTCAGAGGTCAACCAAAAATAATGCGCAGCAGTTCACATGTGACCTGCTAACCAAGTTTTTTTAAACAGTTGAAACATATAGTTCCAATAATCTGGGAATTTTGCATCTAAACATTGTGTCTAGACGTCTAGACGCTGTGTCTAGACGTCTAGACACTTTGTCTAGACACCCCCCTTCCCAGCCAGGTCAGGTGCCATGGTGATGTCTGGATACCACCTGTTTGTACTGAGTGACCTCTTGACTTGGCTGCTGAAACTCAAATCTGTTTTCAAATACAGAAAGCCTTTTTCAATTGGCTACAATGTTTTTTTTTTAAAACTGTATTTACCCAATCTATTCTAATAAAACTGGCAGAACCCTACCACAGAATAATTCTTGTAAAGTTTAAACCAATCAGCTTAACAGTTTCATCATAAATAAGTGTATAAGCTAAAAGAGTTTAAAATTACATTTTCATGTAGGTGGTGCCACCAATACCTCAAAATCAGATATGACATATGTGACAAACATTGGTATAAAATTTGGTGATTATAGCTCTAGCCGTTTCTGAGATATTAATTTTAGTGTGCTTTTTTGGACAGATGACTAAGTTCAACCTCCTGTAACTCGGCCAAAAATCTCCGAACTGGAACCATTCGAACAAACTTGAGAGAGATTGTTCCAGGGATCATTTCTGTGAAATATTGGACAATTTGGCTGGACGGTTTCAGAGAAGAAGATTTTTAAAGGTTTTTAAGCTTTTTCTCTATAAAATCTAAATAAATGCAGATACCCAATAAAAAGCTCCAGGGCACCAAGTTTCACATGTGACTAATTCCTACATGTAATTTGGAGCTGCTAGCTCCAACGGTTTCTGACTTACAGCCATGGACGGCGGAAAGCAAACCCTGGACGGCGGACGGCTGACGATGGACGGACGACGCTGCGCCATCGCATAAGCTCACAGGTTCGCTAAAAATAAAGCATTTTAGAATCCAGTTTTGCATAAACATGACAGAATTTTCTAAAAAGTGGAACTTAAAGCCAGTTCAATAAAAAAAACAAAATTTCTAAGGCCTTGTTAAAATTTAATTTTACACCCTGGCTGTCTATGGATGTCAACCCTTCACTTACTGTATCTTTTGAAGATGCCATTAAGGATGGCTGCTGGATCCTCCTCTACCGCATACTGGATCAGCTTCCGTAACTGGTCTTGTGACAGCACACTGAGGCTCTCCGTCATTGGGGCATGCACCTTAACCTGTACATCAACAAATTACACATCTAAATACAATGCCTGCATGAAACTTGGGACACAGCTATTTACATCTCCTATGAAACCTGAAATAGTGGTGGAGTATCGTTAGACAAACATAATATATTTCTTAACATGAATGTGGAACAATTTACAGAGATAAGAGATACAGGTTACCAGGAGCTGAAAAGTTGTACAAAGGGAATATTTCATGATACATTTTTTTAGCACTTTTAGGATAATATTAAACAAAAGATTATCAGCAAGGCCTATCTTAATCCTTGCACTGTAATGGTAACATATTTAAGTTTGTTTTCATAAAATGCCAGATAATTGAACACTCAGGTGTTATGAAAAAGCACAAATCAAACATGACTTTCAAACTGATCTTCATATAAAAAGGCTAGTTAATAATGATTCATTACCCAAATTAACCAAATGAAGTTAAATACAACACTGACTCAAACTTTTAAATGATAACCTAAGTGAAAAAGATGTAAGAACCATTGATTCTTGATGTATTATTTTTCTATCCTGCATGTCATTTACTTTTGTATGTTGAACATGTTTATGTCGTTAAGTAAGATACCTTGTTATGATATTTAATCCTGTAAGCGACCGAAGCAACAATATGGGGACACCAGAGGAGTCTTTCACAGCGAGAACATGTGGCTGATGTCACCTGCTGTTTCTCAAAGGTCAAGGACACTCGGATGCCTCCTCTTATGTATGCGGTAGCCATAAAGCCTGTGAAAACACACATGTTTGAGAACAAGTCTTTTAATAAAGAATTAACCAAATAGATACTGATATGTATGTTACCTTCCATTGAAAGAGCCTCCCACGAGTGGGTTGCACTTGCGACAAGATTATAACATAATGCTCTGCACTTACGATACGTGAAAGGTCCATGAGGACATCATATCTGCCTGCCCTAACTGTATGAAAGTTTTAAACCAGCTGAATAATGTGTGGTCTAATGCTTGCCTGTTTTGTCCTACACAGCTTGTTGCTATTTTCCCATAAATACTTACCCTGTTTGGAAATGATGAAATAGCTGTTCAAATTGGCAAAGTTTATGGTAAATTCCCATAATCCTGTCTTACACCTGGTTCTGTTTTTAGCATACAAGTTGCAAAGTCACGACAAATATGTCAGATATATAGTTGACTAGCAGAGTTAAATAAATTAAGACACCTTTGATAGGTTTGTTTAATTCTCACTACAAGTCGAGAATAATCTTCTAAGGAAGTTTCATTACGCATACAAAATCGTGTGAAATACCAAAACAATACCTTGCATGGTGATTAACCTGTCAAAGTTAGTACAAATGGTAACATTCATACCAAACTTTCTGTAAAAGTCTGAGTTAGACAATGATTAATCCTTCCAACCCATTCAAAAGTCCAACATTAAGAAATAAAGATATCTTTACATATTCAGTATCAATATAATCAAAGATAATGGTTACACATTTAATTTAGGTATATTTATCTTGAGGAGAATCATCAATAGTTTCTCCTTTGATACCATGAAAGGAGATTTAAATGAAGGGCATAGACTCATTTCTAAAAATTTATACAAATGAAATTATAAACATGCTGACATATATAATTCTGATCCATTAAAAAAGTTATTTTCCAAACTTTACAAAATAAATTTGTGCGGAATTCCCATACCCTTGGAAACACTATAGTTTTTATAATTACAAACTTATTTATCCTTCCCATGTTAAAATATTAACCCACCAACTTGCCACATCTCCTCCACCTTGTCATCCATCATGATTTCTTCACCCATATCCCAGTCATTCTCCTTGCACACCAGTCGGGCAATGCTTCTCTGTTCCTCAATGCACTGAGGAAAGGCCCAAAATGCAACCTGAAAAAAATTTCACAACAAGAAATCTTCATTTTAAGAAATGCAAATCTCTACCATGTAGGGGGTCCCTTTTGTAGGATGCTCCAAAAACTGTTTGCACTCATTTATTCCGCCAATATTCCCAGGTTCATTTGTAAATCAGTTACTGTACATTTCAGAATACTCCTTGATGAGGTTTCTGAATCCATATGTTCCAGATCCACACAAAATCAATTCTTAATTGGCCCTATACCTAAATACCCTGAAAATTTCATGAGATTCCATTCATGGCTTGGCGAATTATGTTACACACAAATACACGCACAAGGATGAATATACCCTCCTTGAGGTATTTCCTTTATCTCCAGTAAAATTAGAGACCTAAAACTAAAAGTAATTCTTGGTGCTATTACTTTTTAAAATTTTATTTAAGTGATCTTGATTCTTAAACCTAATCTACTGACACTTCAGACAAGACATGATATACAACAGCTGGGGTTACTGGGTCAACCAGGAGCAGAGCAGACCAGCGAATGCTTAAGTCACTTTGGTCATTCATTTGACAGCTGTCCTATAAGACCTCAAGCCATTGCTAAATGATCAGTAGGGCTCTAACTGGTCAAATATTTGATAAACATTTGGTTTATTTGAGTAAATTTTTATCATGGGTGGCTCAATAGGAGCTCACAGCTGTTCTGATCTTTTGGCAGCAGCCTGAAGTCTTATCAGACAGCTTCAGGGCTGATAGCTTGAGCGAGGCCGAATGACAAAATATCAGTTCATCCCTGGCAAGTGCAGCAGCTTTACTTGACACTGATACCTTACTCTGTTATTATTATTAGTGTTATATATGTAAATTTACCTTTTTCAGGAGAATATCATCAAGAGGAGGGTTGTGACACTCAAGAATGTGACACTCATACTGCCTGCCCACTACTCTCGCTGCCTGCTCCGTCAGACTCAGGACAACAGCTGGCTGTTTCTCTGTTGCTGCTTCGATTCTTTCATTCTGATCTGCCCTCAGCCGCATTTCAATTCTTGGGTTGAAGTCATCATTGTAACTGTACCCTGACATGGAATCTGAATCAGATACAAGGAACAAAACATTATATAGATCTAAGTAATAACACATAAAGGATACTGTAACCTTTCGAAATGATATGAATACCTATTTCACGTGATTTTATAAAATGCACCGTTCTAAATATGCAAGATAAAGAATTGATCTTATAACTAAATGGATAAAGTTAACATCAGCAAAAGACTGATAAAAATGTTAACAAGTTTATATTAGTTTTCAAGGGTGTTTTCATCTCACCAAGTGACCCCCCCCCCCCCCCGGGAGGCCTGTAAATATACCAAAACAGTGAAGTCTTAGGTCAATAGTTATGGCTAATAAAGTATTCATTAACTGAATATGATTCCACATTAGTTAAACTAAGTATTTTTGGCGTTTACCAAAAACCTGATCTTACCCATGTCGTCTGGAGACTCGTAGAAATCTGAGGAATCATCGTTCCCAAACAAGTCGAACAAGAAGTCGTCAAAAAACCAGTCGGCCATTTCAGATGCAAGATCAATTAGCTTCAAAGACGGTGTAACATGGACACAGGACCTTGCAGTGCTGCAGACAGGTTGGATAAGTAAACTATACTGTTAGGTGTTTAACAGACATTCAATCATTGGTTGTGTAGCGGATATGTGGTCAGATTATTGGGAAATTTCATGCCTGGTGTTTTCAGTCCGTCAGCTTCCGGCCCCAATGAAGTGAGTATAAAGCCAGTGATCTTGTTCTCGTTTGTGGGGGGCCCCGCTAAAATCGAGCCACCATTGAAATATATAAACACACATCAGTCTTAAAAAGCTTCATTTTCCTCGCAGTATCACAGTTCTTCGTGTTAAATTGCAAATGTTCGTTGTTATTTTACAGTATTAACATTAATCATGTCCCTAAATTACCGAATGAAGGAGAACAGCGTTTGATCATTCCCCCGGCTTCTTCGCGGTGCTCCCAAAAACATCTTATACGACTATGAAGTAACTGCGATATGAATATGCAAATTTACGTCAGCTTGAGTTCTATCCAATAGAATAAGGCGATTCATGTTGTTAATTATTCCTGTGTGAGATCTTTACGGTAGTATCACCTACTTGTTTTTAAGCACCAAAACAGAGGGTAACGCTCCTGTTTGTTTTATATAACACACAAAAAAAGATAAATCAAGCATTTATATATTACCACTAAAATGAGAATGCATTCCATGATTGCTTGTGCTTTCCCTCCTTATCGCTTTTGTTGGTACATATTCTGAGCAAACGGTGGCGCTTCATCAGAAAACCACTGCCACCGCTTCGCCTGTTCGGAAACCCGGGAAAGATTAACAAGTTAACCATAAATTTCATTCGCTTTCAATTTGAGTAGCGCTTTAAGGGGTGTTTCTATCAGTGGCGTAGCAGGGCCTAAATGACCAGGGGGCACAAAGGGGTGCACGCCATCAACGAGGGGGGCACCGACGCCAGGGTTGGTCAAAACTGGGGTTTCAAGCTTAAATTCCAGCCCACTGTATTTTATTTTAAATCGTGTTTTTATGGGTTTACATGTTTTTTGGGCATTATAATGACGTCAGCTGACCGTTGGTAATTGCTTGAACTAGCATGGGCGATACATTGATAAATATAATTAATACTTTTTTACTATGTGAATATATACATTGTTAATTAAGAACAAAGTCTAATGCATAATATATTGACACCTATAGCAGTTATTAAACTTATTAAACAAAAAATAATGAGTCTTCAGATGGAGTGTAGACCTGTTGTACCTCAGTCCATCATTTCTCTCAAATTTCTATAAATATAATTATTTTATGGTGGTTTCATTAAGATTTCTCAGTACTTCAGTGAAAGTGGATAATATTTAATGATTGTATAGTTACACCAATGGGTTTAGAAGCGATTAACTGGCTCAGGCACGGATCGGGGGGGGGGGGGGGTTGAGACCCCCCCCCCCCCCCTTACCCCTGCTCTTAACCAACGACCTTTTTTTAGACAAAGCTTATGCATGACACCTGTTGATCCATCCTTACAAAAAATCCCGGATCCGCGCGCCTATTGCTACTGGCTGTCATTTATTTTTATAATTTTGTACAGTGTCAGCACTGAACTTTTTATATGTAGAATAGTTGGCCAGGTTTTACACGTTATTTACACCATGCATGAATTAACATAAATTAGTGTCACGTAAAAAAAATTATGCACTTACAATTGCAGTGATTGGAGGGATTGTATTACCCGCCTGGGTTAACCCGGCCGGGTATTGCCCGTCTAACCCTGACCAACTCACTCGCAAAAATTATCAATTTTGCAATAAAGTCGGCTAACACACGACAGATTCTCATACCCCTCAACCTAAATACAAGAACTATTATTTAATGATAATGGTAAAAAAAGATTCTCAACTTCATAAAACAATTTTATTTGACAACAAAATGCAGAAAATATTAATTAAAAAATTACTAAAATGTATTACAACAAAAACATAATGAAGATAATATGCATTCAACATTAGTATAGTGACAGGGACATACGTGGGAATAATGTACATCCTTTCATTTTTGGGTTAGTTACGTCATGACTGATTAGTAGGTCACCATATATCAAAATTTACTTTTTAAGAAATACAAAATCGTCAAATGTAAATGTAGTGCCACCATTTTATCGTGGTATCCGAAACTTGTTTGTTTAAACAATAATTCGTGAAAATCAGACCAGTTATTGCATAGAAAAGCTGCGAAAGAGTCGAACATGCATACAGGCATAGACAACAGTAGCTGACGGAAGAGGGCTAACAGAAGAGGGCGAAAAGGCACGATCAGTTTGATTTTAAAGCCAGCTATTCACCTTCCCTTTCTATAGAACTTATGTGATTTCTAGCTTACTAGCCGTACATAATAAATAATGAACTGGAAATAGTGCCTTTTCAGGAAAGTTCTCATAACGCCTATTTGACGGATGTATACATAGAAGATTGTTTATCTACATACGGCATCACAAATATATGTTTGAATAAGGCACTTTCTTTTGCATTTATGGCATTTATGTTAGGTAAAAGTGATTTTAATTGTGTCCTCAGGGGTTCTGTTATTTCACACCTAAATTTTGCACTGCCATCGAGTGGTCAAGACGTATAGCAAAGACGATAACCACAAAAGAATGTAGTGGTATATAGAGATCTATCTGCACACCTGTATTGGCCTGCTATATGGTGGGAAATATGAGCCAACATAACATTTCATGCGAGCTGTAGCATATAAAAACATTTTTCCATCACACAAATAAGTTAGAAATGGGCGTTCATGCCATGTTAACCTTAATGGAAATACACAAATATGTATTTTTTATACAAATATTTATAATCATCTCATAGGAATCATGCTAGAGAGACGTAATTTAAGCTGTGATCTGACTTTATATAGTTTGTTAATGACCACTGTGTAATTGTTTAATGCTCACTTTTACAACACATGCAAACGCCTTTTGCTGTGTTTGTTAGAAAATATTCTAACAAACTCTTCTATGTTCATTTTTCTTTGCTTTCAGTGGGTGGATACCAGTTACACCAAGGGCAAGGGATGATAGTTTTGTATCAGACATTGTGCCATGCACCGTTTGTCTTAATCTGGCACCTCCCGTCAGGGGACGACAGACGCCTGCATGGATGGACCGCCGGATAGAGATTGGACATGTAGAGTCGTTGTAGCTGTGACCTACAGTCAGCTGAGCTATGAAAATTTTAAAATCTGGTATAAAGCTAAAAGGCTTATTTATACAGACCTCATGGAAACATTTCCGGGTAGACAGATTCACTGGGGCAAAGATCTAAGCTTTCTTATATTGTTTAAAAGCTTTAAAATTATTTTCAAACTTGAGAAAATGGAAATATGTGACCTTTATTCAACATATAAGGTAAAAGGATAACAAGTTTAAATACTGCATGAACAGTTCTAAAGAGGATTAATTTACAACCAAAATTTTAAAATGCGTAATCCATGCTAACACATTAATCCAAAAGAACAGGCGAGTTCCCAGCCTTTATATATATTACCTGTGCAACTAAAAAGATTGAGGTCCATGGTTGTCATTTTGTTGTAATAATAAAAATAAAAAAAAAGTATAGGGATTGATAATTTCCAGTAAGGGGACGCTTTTTTATATAAAGAAAACTAAATTGAGACGAAGATATTGATATGATAATGAAAATGCAATGCCTAATGTGTCAAATAAGGGAAATAATAAAATTCTTTACATAAAGGGGAATTTCTGACGATTGTATGAAAAGTCTGGGAAATGAGGCAAAAGTGATTGTCTTCCTTTCTTATTTGAAGTGACCATGTTGAAGGACTTGCAGAAGCGTTCAGGAGGCTTGAAGGCAAGTCAGTAATATCTCGGCTGGGGTGGTGGCACTTTGAAATATTATTATAGACGATATTAGTATACTTGAGTTAACTTACTTTTTAACTTTTTCAAGGAATAGTAAGCAGATAATTTAAATATTTAATTTTCCACTTAAAACTAGAATGAAGATGTCTACAGATATTTTCATTGTTGTGTTGGCCTGGTCGCACTACTGCACTATGTGTTTTTATTGTGCGGTTGAATGGCAGCACTAGAGCAGGCCCGGTACTTTGGGTAACATGTGAGCCCCCAAATCCCTTGTTCATGCAGCCTCCACTGACCCTGGTATGTGGAGACTTAAAGGAAGAACATTTTTACATACCTTATTATGTAACGAATGAGGTGAAATCAAGATTTGGCAAAGGAATTAGAAATCGTCAACTGTCAGCTGGTTGGTATTTCTTATCAGTACACGATACCACAACACCCACATTGAACAGGGTTTCCATATGCTTCACAATTTGACTGTGACACACCAGACTGACCAACAAGCCAGTTCATGATGGGCCGACATGACCTGGGCAGTCTCACATGAAGTGGTCAGAGAATACACCAGTACCCAAAGGATACATGCATACACTGTTCTGTACACCCGGAATAGGAGAGTGCTGCTAGAGGCAAGTACTATAGTGACATATAAACCTGACATTAATCAAGTCAACATGGACTGATCAAGTGATGGGGTGAAATCAGAGCCAAAAGCTTGGTGTTATTTTCCAGACTTGCATGTGGTGCTTGGACCCAGGACTCAGCAGGACAGCTTCTTCACAGTTCCTGGACTGACAAATGACACTTTCATGAGAACCCTATATGCATCTGATGAGAGACTTTGATACAAAGGTGTACAAAGGGAAGTACTGGGACCGGCTGATAAAATCAGCAGACTCAATTGGGGGAGGGGGGGGGGGGCACCCATCTGAGTGGGGGGGGGGGGGCACATGCCCTATGTGCCCCCCTCAGCTACGCCACCGGTTTCCATGTGCGCGGATATGCGTATATGCGTGAAAAATCGCACATGTGATTTTGTTACTGGGGTGTACGTCAACGTATATGCCTATGTGCGTATATATATGCGTAAAGTCGCCACAGGATCGATTTTCACGCATAGGGTCTGCGTGAACTCGGGAATTTCACGGTAAATGACGTCGTTACACAATCTATTTTTCGACGGCCTCCTTGATCCACTGTGCAAATATAAACGTCTGCCAGTTCACGCATATACGAGCAAATGGAAACACATGCACCTATTTTTTAATGCACATACGCATGTACGCGCAAATGGAAACAGACCTTTAGATATACTTC
Source organism: Sipunculus nudus (assembly GCA_026874595.1). Classification (NCBI taxonomy): domain Eukaryota; kingdom Metazoa; phylum Annelida; class Sipuncula; order Golfingiida; family Sipunculidae; genus Sipunculus; species Sipunculus nudus. Next base: position 40,589,595 of record CM049307.1, on the reverse strand, counting down.
TCATTGTTTAAAAAATGTCTCGATAACACCGTTAAACATGAGATATATAAAAAACGACATTCAACTAGTATGAAGGAAAACATATATATATATAGTATATATATATATATATATATATATATATATATATTTACGTAACCAGTGTAAGTTAGATCTACGGCACGGTGCAAGATCACTTGCAAGCGTTCATGCCCAAGTCCACAGAGTAACGGTCAAGGGGTCCTCCTCCTTTTTTTCCCCAGACCTAGTGCGTAAGTTCCAACTATTTAATAAATTAATCATCAGAATCAACCCACAGCCTTAACTGCCATGGTTCTTAAGTGGTATATGTAGACCAAGGCCGTCCATCCAAAATTTCAGTCAGAACTGATTTTGTTGAAGTATACATATGAAATGTATCCTTTAGAAAACAATTTCCCTTAAAAGTTCACTAAACCGACATGTCCGTTAACATTTTCCACATTGTAATGTTAACTTACGACCGTTACATTTCGCCAGTTAATCAGGCTTATATATTGTGCATATCCCTGTTGTAATGAAATATTAATTTTATCCACTGGCAAGGCGCCTGTCGTTCTATTTTACAGCTGACTCAGTTTTTTTATCATTGAAGCACCAGGAAATAGTACAAACAGCTTGAATGCTTTAAGGGGCCCAATCACATATATAGCATGTTGAATTGACACGAAAACTGACTTCTTCCCTTTAAAATAAATTTGTACCTGCCAAAATATTGCCCTAAAACCAGTTGCTTACTTCTGTTAGCGATTTAAATTCAAATAAAAACAAATTAAGCATAACATTGATCAATATAGATATTATTATAAGTTTAAATACAATCTTATTAAACGTTTTAAAGACATCTAACGGTTTGTATGATTATTACTAAATATAGGCAAAACCAGTTCAAGAGTGTGGACTTGACACTCTCACAATTTCAAGATCCCGTGGGGTTCAATTAAGCTTTATCCTGTGTATGTTAAAATATGCACATGAAAAATGTTAAACATATTTGTCGGTAATTTTTTTTAAATTTTATTGTTGTCAAAATGAGGTTAAAGTGATCGAATAGACTATAAAGCTGTGTTTCCATGTATCCGCAAAAAACGTATCCGCAAAAGACGTACGTACAGTGCCATAGTGCGCAGACCGAAAAAAAACGGTTTCCATAAGTACATATGTTTTTCTTGCGGATACCCTTTCACGTTCCTCTTTTGAAACTGCAAGGACGACAGGCAGGAAGAAGTTCAATATGTCTCATCACACCTGGCGCCGGGGCACTGTTGGGAAATGTAGGCATTTTTGCCATCCGCAAAACGGATGAATCGCTCACCATATCCGTTTCGATGCTGTCCGTTATTGCGGACACGCATGCGGAGCACGTTAAAACGTACATATAGAAACAGTTCATCTTAAAAAGAGGGTTCCGATTTTTTTCGTACGAGACGTAAGAGATTTACGGATGAATGGAAACACAGCTTGAGAAATTATTTCAGGAGGCACAACCAGTCTTCCACAAGCCATAAAGACATCAAGATATTTGGTATTGCGCCGATTTTCAGAACAACCGATCATCCTTTTTCTTGAGATATGTAAAGTGTTGTGTGATTTTTTTCACTTAAAACCAACAGGTTTAATGTCAAGGTCACTGTTGTAATGAAGGTCATGAAAAAAATTATAATTGACTTTAAATCTTGACCATATATCCATGTACATGCAAAATTTGACAGGTATACCTGTCGATTAGTTTTAGATAAATATTGCTTTTTTGCAAGGTGATGCCGATGGTATTTGTGTAAAAATCTTAAACGCAAATGTGATTTTTTAAATTATACGTCGACGTGTACTTTTTATATTTACTGCGTATTAAATATTTGATTTAAGAAATAAAATATCGTAACACCCCCCCCCCCCCTCCCCCCACCAAAAAAAAAAAAAAAAAAAATCCATCAAAAATAAAAATATGTGTACCCAAAAAATAACCAGTTTCGTACATTCATAATATACAACTACGGTCTTATTTTTTTGTTTAAATAGAAAAGGATAATCATGAGTAATGGTTTTTGAGATTTTGTGTCGCATTTGAAATGTTTAGCCTAATTTAAGTTAAAACAAATTTTCCAAAACCGAATCATTGGAGAAGACCCTTAAGATTTGCCTGCCATTTTAATTAAATCTGCAGTATCGCGTCATAAATGAATTATTTACGCCTGAGCAGAATAATATGTGTCTAGGACCAGGTACATCCGAAAACAATGTAATGCTTGTTTGACCATTGAACCAGCGTGGGTTAATTTATGGTCACGAGATGGCGCTGGGAACAAGTGTGCCGACGGACCGCGTTATCATTAGAACTGATTAATAAAATTCGTCGATCATTTTCGATTTGATTTTTGTTTGCCGCCGTGGATGACATCTCCTGATGATCTCCTTTCTTATTGTTGAAGATAGAAAACAACGGCTTGATGCTAATTTTTTTACCTGTCCTTTACTTTATATTTTTTTTGGCCCTGTGTTTGGATAAATACAATCCAAGTACGTGTGTCTGTTGAATATTGCAAGACTTTTATTGGTCACCATCTAATTAATCTACGATAGTTCATGCTTTCATTCACGCTACTGTTCGCGCCCGGTGCACGTTTATAACAATTTTGTGAATTCAGGCGTTTCATTTCGAAAGAAAAAATATATATTGACAGAAACTTTTATGTTTCTATTGGGATAAACATTACTGCATTAAATTTCATATATACATATTATTAATATGCCAAGTGAAGAATCGACACCAATAGGCCAAAGGAATTACAAAATAGGCCATATACATGGTCCAATTGTTAATACAGGCTAAAGCAGCAAAAACGTATAAGTTTTCGCGCTTATTTTTCAGGACCTATAGTCATTAGTCAATTTAGCCTAATCTTTGTCAATTAGGCCTATGGGCCTATATAGAGCTACAACGGTGAATTTAACGTGCTGCGTACAAATGAAGTAATAATGAATGGAAATATGATTGAATGTGTAAAAGAAATAATGGCAATGGTATATTTGTTGGTTTATCAGGTTGATTAAGTATTAATTCGTGAAAAAGAATGGTTGATGTTGAAGAATAAATCAATTTAACATATAAATATAGCAATGGGGCTCAGTAAAGTTGTTCATAATGAGTGTAAGCGTTTATAAAAGAAAATAATTATACACAGTATTTTACTTAATTATAACATGTGGTATATTTAATAGTAAAGCAAATACCCGTTTGCGTAACTTGTATTTTTATATGGCATAGATAGGCCTATACAGATCGATGCCTTGCAGTTGCACAGGGTTTGTCGTTAAATGATACTGATCGATATTTAACCGTTCTCCTATGGATAACTCACTTCTTCCGTAGAGGTCAAGTAAACAAATATGGGCGCAGGGTGGAGAAGCGCGCTTTCGCCCCGGAATAATTTTTACCATGGTCTCAGTAGATAGTTTTGCCTTCAAGTACGTCTTATCTTGTGCAGCGGCTACAGTTGCTGAATCAGGTTTGTAGCTATAAAATAATAGTTTTTGCCCTGTGGCTCCGCTGCATTAAAGCTCAGTGTAATCAGCTGATCGCTGTGAGTGTGACAGCGTGAACCTGGATAAAACGTGGGCGACTGTGATCTCTGAGTGGTGTCAACTGTTTGTCATTCGCAATCAGGGTTTGCAGTGATGCAGCAGTTTTTACTGTAGTCCATCTCTGGACCCTTGTGTCCTATGTTAGACCTGATGGACGGACATCAGGTCTAACATAGGACACAAGGGTCCAGAGATGGACTATTTTTACTGACATTTTAATGTTTATTCACACGCTTGTTAAGTATTAACTGCCCTTTGATTTTACATTTTGAGAAGTAAGCATTGTCAATTCTGATTTTTAAATGTTGTGGAGCCATGACACCAAATTATCAAAGCACGATTTGATTTATACTTATATATAACTCTAATTTACTTCAAGTAATTTAATGGGGCAATTTATGACTGTAATTTATAGTGGTACTGATTTTACCAGTCACTCTAGGTGGTAATCAGTTGATGCATGCAAAAAAAAGTGATTTTTATGGGGTCAGGAATGACAACTGAATTAAAACAAAAAATTAAAGGAGAAATTTGCAGATAAGGAATGCAAACCTCCACCATGTTGGGGGGGGGGGGTGCTCTCATAACAGGTACAGGTGAATTCGGCCCATTTCTAACCCGGCCCATACCAACCCGGCCCGTACTTACCAAACTAGCCCATTCAAATTACCAACCCGGCCCGTACCTGGACCTTGCCTATACAATAACGTGAATCAATATATATTATAATATGAAAAACCACAATATGTCTAAAATATTAAAATGGGTGTAAACTAATGGAGATTTAGAGGAAGGTTTTAGCCTAGCGCGCACTGTCTCTCACTCTCTCTCTCTCTCTGTTTCTACACATACACATATACACATAAATAATATACACAATATTTATCGAATCCATAACTTTTTATTTACTCTTTAATAATAATAATGAATGATAATAAAAAACTACTACAAAAATATTATATACTATTCAACATATGCATAACTTGTGAATATCTATGTGCGTTTCCTGTCATTTACTCATGCAGTCTAAATATGTATATTATGAATAAGTCTTTCCGTTGAAACACACTTGTTGCGCAAATACATGTTACTAATGTATTACATTTCATCACAACTATTTAATATTTCCCTCGGGTAACATCAAAGGTTTCCATGATTATAATGTTTATCGTAAAATTTATTGTCATGTTTGTCGATTTTAAAAGATATTAATTATTCTTCACAGATATAATTTGATACCATACATGATAGCTATTTAATGACATTTTCATTTAAAAGTGCAGTTTATATTGAACAAATTGCTCTACATTATTTATGTTATCTCATTTATAATGTCAGAGGTGAAACAAATATTAATAAGTAAAATTAGTTCTCGTTCCTGTTCTCTCTCTCTCTCTCGAGATCTCTGTGTGTGTCTTTTCTCTCTCTGTCTCTCTCATAAGAAAAAGTAAAATATGAAAAAAAAAAAGGGATTAGACAAATTGTGATTGTTCATATTATAATATATATATTATCATTATTGTATAGGCAAATTCCAGGTACGAGCCGTAAGGGCCGGGTTGGTTATTTGAATGGGCTTGGGTTGGTAAGTACGGGCCGGGTTGGTACTGGCCGGGTTAGAAATGGGCCGAATTCACCTGTACCCCTCATAACCATGTTTGTATTCACTTGTGCGGCCTATATTCCCCAGTTCATAAGAGCATAAGTGACTGTACATTTGTGAATATTCCTAGATGATGTTCCTGAATACGGATCATGATCCAGATCCACACCAAAATCTAATCAACTCTTCATTGGCCGATTCCTGAAATGCCTCCTGGCAGGGGCAATGAGAACTCTATGTGTCTATCTGTCCTGGTGTGTGGTCAAGACATTGTCCATTATTTTTAAGTTATGAGTGCTGTCCTTGCAGAACATGTTGCCTTTGTTATTAAGGATATTAGAAGAAATGATGCAAAATAATTTGTGAGCCTTTCCTTTAATGTTTTCATATTTGATAAAAAAACAGAATTGTATTATTGAGTAATTTCAGGACACCTCGTATAATTAATTAATATGTACTGGTAAAACATTCTATCATCAAATCAAGCAAAATCTACAGCACCCATTCCTAGTTTGTGATGGGGAAACAATATCCAGCTATAAATGTCCAGTCCCAGGAAACAATCTTAACACCAAGTTTCAAGTTGACAAGAGGAGCAGTGGTTTTCTGGCCTGTACACAACTAAGAATCAATTACAGTAATATGTTGGTTATTATTTGATAAACAAACTTTGAAACATAAATAGTAAATTAAAAAAGTTTGAAAACTTAATTGTTTAATCAGAACCAGGTTGAATGAACATGTTTGTATTTATTCCTGTCTTTGACATATTTTTTTCATTTATTTGTCCATTATGGTTCATTAGAATATCTCTCGTGACTGTGTCAGGATTTCCCACAGCTCCAAAGATCTTGTGGAAACCATGGTGGAATTTAGATACTTACAATGACCAAGGCAAAATCTACATCAAACTTATCAACACCAAGGAAAGCAGAGTAAAGATTTATAATATAAAAAATGTTCCCTTAGCCATTGATGGTCCTTGTGATTTAGAGTATGCAATTAATGGGGAACACATGATACCTCAGTCATTTCTACATGTATAGTTTAGTGACAAGTGACACACAATCTATAGGTCTAAAATTTGAATCAGTGCTGATATTAAATTGATTATATTGATTTGCAGTCTTTCAGTTCAGGTAACAGATTTTCCTTGCTTTCTGGACTTCCATTCTGCAGTAGGAATAGATTTTAAATTTAATTGGTTTCAAATTGGTTTTAAATTAACCAATTTAAGGCTGGCCTGAGAAGAGTATTATTCTGTCAAATGTCATGACTTTGAAGTAAACAAATTTTAAAATTTAGTCCATCCTTCTATTCTGTACCTTTGTCAGTCTTTATAACATTTAGTTAAAATTAAAGTTCCAAAGATGTACCCAGTGTATAGTGTTACTAGCACAGTGTAATAGGTACAGTCTGTACAATACAATGTGATGATAGTGTAGATCTGTAAGTGCTCAGGTGGCCTCTATGATAACCTGGTATATCTAGGTCTAGTTGAATACAGTCCATGTAGTCAAACTTTGCACAGTTACGTGACAACACTCATAGTTATCAGGGTGTGCTATCACTGAGGAGTCCGGTTGGGTTTAAATTTAAAGGGGCCTATCGCCATATTCGTTGTCTATTAACTAAAGATAATCTGTTGACCCTTTCATAAATATGAATCATAAACGCCATTCCCAATGCACACAGGCAAATTGTTTGTTTATATATTCACATACTTGTAATGTGGGGGGCACACCAAAATATTCCAAACACATTCAACAAGTGCCAATATGGAGGTTTATATCTGTACAGCCACAACCACCTTCGGAGCAAATGGGAAAAACTTGTATTCAAACTGTCTTTATTGTTTACAGCAAGACATGTCTGTTTGTGTCGACGGCCTGAACCCAAGTGAAGTCGGCAAGGTTTCTATATCTATCTGCAAGGGACCATACCTCAAATGTATTATTAAACAGGGTTTCAGCAAGGTGTCTTAGTTGGGAAATAGGGACCATGCAGTAAATATCATACCGAGGCTATATTTGACTCAACATTATTCGTATAATGATGAAGGACATCTGGTGACAAGTCAGACAAACCAGAGTTTTGCAAAGGGCATTTTTCAACTACCGTTTGTGACCTTCCAACTTCTGCATATATGCAATCAACCACCTTAGGTTACATGGTTTTCCATTTGTCAGCATTGCTGTGTTTACTCACAGCTCGTTATTCTATAAATAAACCTGAGCCCATACAACTGCCACAAAGGCTTTATAAAGAACTTTTCCCCACATGCACAAAAAACACTTAAAGTTCCTTAGTATGTATGCAGAGTAAGCCAGAAGTCACATAAATTCTATATAAATTGTTGGTGAATTGCTGACTTCAACTTATTCCAAATCTTGCCGAGTTGTTCCCTTGGGGCCTGGACAGTCCAGGGGTAAAATGTTCAGCTCTCTCCGCTAGCGACCCGGGTTTGATCCCAGGCATGGCTATGAGAGTGGTTTGTAGTGTCCTGTCCAAGGTCTGTGGTTTTCTCCGGGTTCTCAAGTTTCCTTCACCCCTACCAACTACCAAGCGCCACAATCTGAGCCATGGAGAGTGCAGCAATTAGTTTTAATAACTGTTTGTACATTCCATGTAATATGAATAAGTTTATATTTAAGGATAAGCCCTCTGAACCAGCCTTTAATAAAATTGGGGAGATGTGCCGAGGGTGACTACTCTAACTCACTCATTTTAAACAGACCAGTCTTTACATTTATTCTCAGTCAGTTTTATTTTTGTCTGTGAAAGGGGCCTTTCCTTATATTGGACATGTTTTGAATAAAGAAACATTAGAAACTGTCTTGAACTAAAAAGTGCAGATCCCATCAGGCCATCAGTTTTGTTTATAACCATGTGTTTTATAAGATGGGGGTCACCCGCCAAAACTGCTACTTATCCTAATCCAAACACATCAAACAAGATCATCTACTGGCAAATCAGACAAACCAGGGGTTTGCAAATGATAAGAGATGGTGTTGCTTCACATGCTGTCACCACTAGTGTGCAGTCAACCACCTCTGGTCACATGATTTTTCTGTTTGTCAACAAGGGCACATGCACAGTGTTTACTAACACTGTTGTAGATAAACGAAGTCATACATCAGTCATAGTGGCGTTATAAGAAATTGTCTTAGTAGGAATTAAATACAGATCATTAATATGTACCTAAAATAAGCCAGAAACCACAATAGTTAGGCAGGTGAATATCTGGCTTTAAACTGGTTAATAAAGGCCCCGCTTGACAAGCGGTTCCTTACAGTGATCACCGTGTCAGTGCGTACTTCCGTCCTTCTGTCCTTCCGTCAGTGACACTTTCTTTCTCAGTACCTCAACAATAACTCGACAACAACATACTTCAGCTTTCCCAAATTCACAGGGATGATTGGTACATACAAGGGTTCCAGATCTATCGAATTACAGACCTGTCTTAATTCCAGTATGGCTGCCACAGCCGAATCACTGTTTTTCTTTCGTGCCCAATAACTTAACAGCAACACATTACAGCTTTCCCAAATTCACAGAGATGGTTGGTACATAGGGCTCCAGACCTATTGAAAAACAGACCTGTCAGAATTCCAAAATGGCCACCAGAGCCCAATCCCTGATTTTCTTTTGCATGTGATAACTCAACAACAACATACTTCAGCTTTCCCAAATTTCTCAGAGATGATTGGTACATATGAACCCTATATAGCAACAAGAAAATGCTTGATCTTTCTCATATTCACAGGAATCATTGTTGCCTATGAGGGCTTCTGCTCTATTGAAACACAGACATGCTAAAAATCAAATATGGCCAACAGAGTACAATCGGTGATTTTCAATTGCACACATTATTTCAGACATATCTTCCTTAATATTATTTGAACCAGTAGGATTTTTCCTTCATGCATATGGATAAAAACCTGTTTCTGTCTGTCATTATTTCAACTTTAACCTAAACTTTTCACCCATATGTAAACTTGTCTAGCACTACCAGGAATGCGGGGCCCTCTGAGGACAATTGTCTGCCCACATCTAGTTTGTTTTACTAGATACTTTATTAAAAAAAAACAGCCACCAGCCATACTTTATATGAATTAGACATGTAGGTATGCTAGTGGACTTTATACATTTGTGTACATAATTAATGGTACATGGTTACATGTTGATCTAAATTTATATAACTACACAGAGTTGACCTATTAATCTTCTGTACTTTAATATCTAATATATTATTAAGCAAATATTATGCAGTTCTGTATAGTTTTGGGAATCAGTTGCAATTACATGATCAATGATTAATAAAAAATAGGCGGATCTTAAATGACCAATAATCAGAATGAATCGCTTAATAATCAGTTGTTTCTGACAATGTAATTTCAGACCATATAATATATGATATTGTTTGCTAATATGTGTAATTCTATAGCCTTTATGTATGTGTCTTAACCTCAGGTATGAAGTTATTAATAAACAGACTTTTCAACAGTTTTCTCATATTTATTTAATGAACACATACATTTCCTTATCACAAAGCCTAAGTTATATGTCATGTGCAATCAATTATGGCACTGCAAGATTGATCGTTAGATCATTGATTCATTCTGCACCAACCGACCGATCATTGATTATAACTTATCATCGGCCCATCACTAGTTGTGCAGATTTGGGATAAAAATTACCTTTATTATGCAAAAGAATAGCTAGCAGTAAAATGTTTCCATTGTCTACAGGGAAAATTAAGTTAACCTAAAGTGCAAACTAATCTTTCACATGTTCAATTTTTTGGCACCATTAGGTTTTGGGGCTAGTGCAGGCACCTGTTAACTGAGAGCAAGTGAATTATGCATGCCAGACTGCTGCAGAGCTTGGCAAAATCTTCATTTGGCTGCCATTTTCTTGTGCATCTGAGATGCAGCCACTAAGGACTACTCCTCACTGTCTTATGGAAATAACTAATGCATAGGGAAGCTCAGTTCATGAAGTTAAACTGCTTGTCAGTAACAAAGTGGCCACATTCATTAAGTACACAGTGTTTTACTTTTAAAAATTACTGGTCATGTGAATTGTGATGGCCCTTTTGAATGAGATGCTTACCCCCTTGTTCCTGAAAGCCCTGAATAAGTCTCAATATCACCTCATGCCCCATTATTAAATTTGAGAGTTCACTGAGGGGTTCCAAATGGTACATGCAAAAGGTACAATAATCGAGGTAAATTGATTCATGGTAAAAAATTGATTACAGTTTAATTGATGCATCAATTATCTGATGTATTGTTGCAGCCCCAGAGGCATAGGTTTGAATTATCACCTCACTGTTTTTGTCTTCTGAAAAACAGAGGATTTATAAATAACTGTAATATAATAAAATCAGTGAAAAGATAGATACTAGTATTCAAATATGTACCTTATAATTATATCTAGATATGCACATGTATATGTGCTGTTTATTTTTTCAGTAACGTACCCCCTGGACTTGACTAAGACGCGCTTGCAAATTCAAGGAGAAAAGGGGGCTAATGGATCTACATCGTTATCCGTTCCCAGAAGAGGATTTCTACGCACTGCCTTTGGGATTGGTAAGTCTCAAACCAATTTTCTAATTTTCCATGGTCAAGAAAAAAAACTTTGGTTGGCTCACTGTTCTCGAGGTTTCAAAGTTGTGATATTTGCATAGAGGAAATTATCGAGAAAAAAAATCTTCGTGAATAAGACAGCTCATCGGCAAAGGTGAATAGTAATTTATTCTATAGCCTCAGTGGCATCTCATGTATATTGTGCCAGTATCATCAATATTAGCATACATTTAATGTTACCCATAATTCAAAGATTGATAATTTTAAATGATTTCAATTATGTCTGCCAGTATTGCATGAAAAATTTCAACCTGTTCAATGTTCCCTTAGCTTCTTGTGTAATTGTTAAGAGTTTGCCAGTATAGTATATTAGATTATTGATGATTGATATAATGATGGTTATGTACTTCATGTGAGTAAGTGTATGGTAAATCCAGAAAAATGAATCCCTAACAAAACACTGAAGAAGTGAAAACTGTGAATATTTGACCTCACTTGTAAATATGAAGGCATCCTCAGTATCTGAGGACCTGGACAGTCAAGGGGTTAAAGGCTTGGCTCTCTCCGCTGGCGACCAGGGTTCAATCCCTGGCATGGCTATGAGAGTGGCTTGAAGTTGCCCGTCCAAGGCTGGTGGTTTTCTCAGGGTTATCCAGTTTCCTCCATCCTCACAGACTACCAAACGCCATCATCTTAGCCATCTGAGAGTGCTTTGATAAGTTATAATTACTATTTGTACAATCAATGTTAAATAAATAGGTGTATAATATAATGTCAAACAAGTGCCTGAATGACTGGGACAAATACAGACAATTTCCAGTACCGTTCTATGCCATTCCAAAAGAGAATGACCAGCCATGAAATCATTTGTAAATCGCAGCATTTTGTAATCATAAAATACATGATTAACACGTGCTAAAACACATTTCTTTCACAACATGTAATTGATGGATTGGCTGATATTGGTGTCAGGTAGATTAATTTATGTCAGTATGTGACACTGTCCCAGTCATAATTGTATCGCCAGACATAGTCTGGAGATACTATGGTTTAGGGACGGTTGCGCCGCCGCCGCCGCAGAGATTTCTTTTGGACACAATAACTCTAAAAAAATATTTCAAGGATTTTTTTCAAACTTGACACATTTATAGATATAGGTGAGAGGACGAAGCCTATTTAAAATGGGGTCATGACCTCAACTGGGAGAGTGACCTTGACCTTGAATAGATCCATTTTTGGGGAATATCACACAAATTCTTAAATATCTCAAGAAATCTTTCATGGATTTATCCAAAAATCAAGTTGGACAAAGATCTTGGATAGTGATGTCATGTACCGGAAACTGGTGGTGCCACCTAGTATCCTTTTCTTGTTTTTGTGCCGTTTAATACTCCCATCATTGCCACTTGACAGTACTTTTAGCATCACAAGTCAAAAACTGATTGACAGATTTCTTTAATATTATGCATGTACATAGTTATGGGTTATGGGATTATGTATATTAAAATTGGGGTCATGACCTTTCCTTTGAGAGTGGCTTTGACCTTGAATATTACCATATATGGTGAAAATCACATAAAATCATGAATATCTTAAAAAGGGATGCATGGATTGGTCCAAAAATCAAGTTGACGGAAGATCTTGGATAGTTTTGTCTTTTGCAGAAGATAGGTGGCGCCACCTGTTGTCCTTTTCTTGTTTTTTGCGCCTTTGAATACCCCATCATTGCCACTTGACAGTATATACTGTGAGCATTATAAGTCAAACAGTAATGGACAGATTTCTTTCATGTAATGCATGTATATAGATATGGTTTATGGAATGAGGTATTTTTAATTTTAAATTTAATTTTAAAATTTAATTTAATTTAAATTATTTTTTTTTTAATTTAATTTTTTTTTTCAAATGTTGGATATTTTGGAATGCAGTTTATTGATTTGGGGTCATGACCGTGACTATGAGAGTGACCTTGACCTTGAATATTCCCATATTTTGTGAAAAACATAAAATCATGAATATCTTAAAAAGGGCCACTTGACAGCACTGTGAGCATTATAAGTCAAAAACCCTTTGATCAATTCTCCTTCCCAATCCAAAATATTCCTATATTTTTTACAAATGTTTCTCACATTCATTGCTAAAATACAAATACATCACATTATATCAACTAAATACCACAAAACCTCATTTGTCTGGCGATACTATGGCACCAGCGGTGCCAAGAAATGTCTAGTGTATCTTGTATCATAAGGTAACATCCATATTGTAACTTAGACATTCATCAATTTCAGTATGTTTAAATGACATTAATTATCTTTTTGCACTCTGATTTATAGTGTTAATCGCTGGAGGTTATGGATACCATAAGTAAACTCTCATCTAATCACCATCCTACTAACATAAATATGTCATAGTGGTACAGCTGGTTATGGTTATTTTTGTGCCAAGCCAGACCTCCAAACCTATAATAGATTTGTCTAAAATGCAACTCAATTGGGAATACAGGATTTCCTTTTCTTTAAGTTTAAGCTGTTCGTGCTGGCAAATTTTACTGTAGTGCTGATTGGAAAAGTCCTGCATATAGTGGTATTGTTTACGGAGGTACTTGAGCTTACATGTTGAACAAAATGAATCAAAGATAATTTAAATGGCCATTAAGCTAGCTTTGGTTTGCTAGCCTTTTAGAGTTCTAATTAATTTGATATCCTGAACATACCAAATTAAATGTTCTTAGTAAATTTTTGGGCCAAATTTTGCATGCATGTGAGTTATTTGCCAGGTTCAACAAAAAAATGTTTAATGTACATCGTGTCTGAATATTTCTCCTTATTAGAGGACTCCAGTGTATTGTAACATGTATGGAATGTGGTTTACTCCACTCGGTCTTTCAGAGCATGTCATTCAGTGAGTGAAAAAGGAGTAGGAAAAACATTAGGTGTTAACATTATATTTTTTCTGTAGTGACATGCAAGACACAGATGTCATGAAACTTGTGATCATGTGGTGACAGATAATACAGAAAATGTGCAAGTCATGGCAATCTTTGTTACTGTATATGCCAGAAGTATAATTATTGAAGCTGCCACTTCCACAGTAGTTATTATCTCTACTTCAGCAGCAAATCCTCTGTTTACAACTGGGGCAAGTGATATCACTGATGTCTCACAGTAATACTACTGGGGTGGATCCAGGATTTTGGAGGGGTAGGGGGTCCAACTCAGGAAGACTAATTAAAACCTGAAAAAAAAGGTCCTATGATCCAGGAGGGTGGGATGGGTCCAGGCCACAACATTTGGTTTGAACCCCTCAGAAAATGGTTGGGGGGGGGGGGGGGAGGGGGGGGGGGGGTTGGTGTTCCAGACACCCTGAATCCACCACTGCACTATATCTGTAATATATTATGATCAGATGAAGTCATCTTTGGAGCATGGTGATGTAATAGCTAGGATACTGGAATTGTGACTGCTGTAATGTTGGTTTTATCCAGTTCAGTCAGTCTTCTTGCTATAACCCCTGGCCAAGGTCCATACCACATGTGCACCCAGAAGACGGTCCTTAGCGAATGAGTACTGGACAGTGGTTCTGAAAACTCTAAGGGGTATCCAGTTCGATTAATAGATTATTGAAGGCCTGCTGAGTCTATTTTATTCTTTATTCAGTTAAATTGCAAATAATCAATGAATCTGTTGGAAAGGTATATATCTGTTTTCATCCCAGATGAATTTTGAACTTTGACTTTTAATGAGCTCGCTTCCTGCACATTTATAAAAGCAAATAGTTCATTCTGGTGTGCACTAACACAAGTAAAATACAACATTTGATGCAGTTTTGTTATAATTGAGTACATACCTCTATGTAGATATGAGGACTTTTGATAATGAAATAGTGCAAACAATTATTGAAATAAACTTGTAGGTCTAACCATTTAAGCAGTCTAGACCAAATACTAATTAAAACTTCTCATGCATTACAGTAGTTACATCTGATGTTAAATGTTGGGAGCTTGTAAAAAATGTGTTTGCTTTATTATGTATATTGCTCATCATCATCTGTCAATGTCCTCAGTTATAGGATAAAGATAAAAAAGATTTGAAAACAATAAATGTTAATAATTAATTATTTCCTTTCCCCATTCAGTTATCAATTCATGACTGGCTTTGATTTTTTGAATGGATAATTTGATGCATCATTAAGTGCTTTACAATAAGACCAGAATGTTGTATTTTACGGATTTGTACCTCTCATCACAGGGCCCATACCCATGAAGTACTGTGTAATGGGTTATGGAAGTTTAGTCACATGACACTTCTGGTCTGCAAACCACTATTTTTAAACACATTGTATACTACTGCAAACTGTAGAAATGTACCCTTTGAAAATGGAGCACATTTGGTCTTGGACATTATTAGGCAATTTTACCAGCTGAGCCTGGTGGCCCAGGAACAGGTAATACTATATTCACTGGAGTGTTTGCTTTCACATAAATGTATTTGACCTTGTAGATCTGTCAATATATACTATTACAGTCCATTAATCCCTTAATAATGAGTGGTTTCTGGGTTGTGATCGTTATGATCCTTCAGTTGAGTGTAACTCTTCAGTAAGTGAGAGAGAAATAGAACTACTTATGAATATTGCTTCTAGCTCTTAGTTACCTGCATATGATATATGAAGTGTGTGAATTATAACCATGTAATACACCCAGGCACTTACTCCATTTAATATTGGTCTGTGTACGTATAATGAACTGCTCAGCTTGTTCCTTCAGAACTGCCGAGTCATTGTCCAGGTTTTCAATGGCAGCTCATTCATGCAGTACTAGTACAGTAAAATTTCATCTAATGACCACCACGATTTAGTTACCAGCTCTAAATAACAACCAACTTTTCATGTTTCCAACTCTTTTTCTGTCAGACCTCACTTAGACAACCACTTCAAAAATGTGACCAAATTATTGAGGTTCCATTGTTGGTCGTAATTTCAAAGTTTCACTGTACCTCTGTGTGTGATCATACTGCAGAATAAAGTGGGATGCATGTAAGATTACATTTAGAGCATGCAACATATATCAGACCAAATAAATAATATTAAAAGAAAGGCTATTATGTTTACCACAGTATTAATTAGTGTAATGAGTGAGGAAAAATGAGGATAGCACACAAGAAAGACCCAATTAATTTAAATCAATTGCCTCCCATGAATAGCTTTTAAAACAGATGAGCCTTCAGAAGCATTTACAATCAAAGGTAATCAGTGACCAAACCTCTGCCAGGTGTGTGCTACACAAGCAAAGGAAAATAGTAATGCAAAACCAAGAGGAATGTATATCAGGGTTCACCAAGTGCATGGTTATATCAAAGGTCAGTTCTAAGAGCCAAAGGAGGCTCATTGGTGGCCCGTCATCCCAGTTACTGACCCTGGCCCCTGCACCAGGATAAACAAACAGACCTACATCACAATTACAAAGAATCATTTAACCAAAGACAATTTGCTCTTGGTTTTGGCCATGTTTACTTTCTCTTATAGTTTTTTAGTGCTGCCATCTGGGGTCTCACTTTGAAATATATATTCTTTATCAATGAAATTCTGTTCTTTACTGGCCCAAAATATCTCCCTATTAGCTTCCATGATGAGTTTTGTTAGCTCAGTGAACTGAGCATATTATGGGCTGTAGGAATGGACTTTGTGTCAAACCATCAGATGATTTATTCAAATTTAGAGTTAAAAATTAATTGTATCCGCCAAAATAAAGTTTTGCAGATACTATGTTTTTGACCGGGTTCCACCGCTGCCGCTGAGACTACTGGACCAATTTTTCCGAAACTTACACCAGTTATGGGGTCACATGTGAACTGGTGCCTAACCATTTGGCGTTGACCTCTGACCTTTCCTCTCTCCAGTGCATCCATCTGTGCTTCTGTTTTGACACATTAACCCACATATCTTCGGACTCGTTTGACCAATCAGGAAAATTTTTTACACAAATGTAGCCCTTGGATAGTTTTATATCATACATAAAAATGGTGGGGCCACCTGCAGTCATTTTTGCACAGCGCCCATCAGTTCGTTGGACTTGGGTTAAAATCCCTCATATCTCTGCAGTGGTTCGAGTTATTCACCTGAAATTTGGCATTCACGTTCATGCTGCAGACATCCATGCTAGTATCTCTGGACTGGTTTGACATACCTACCTGAAGTGATGGATGTGTTTGGATCTCACATAGCTCTTTATCATACAAGAAACTGGTGGCGCCACCTGCAACCATTTTTGCACAGAGTCCATCTGTTTGTCTGCTGTGGGATAAAATCACTCATATCTCGGCAGTGGTTTGACTTTTCCATCTGAAATTTTGCATGTGTATATATCTTGGATAGTTACTAGTTCAAATAACAAGTGGCACCACCTACAATCATGTTTAAGTGGCAGACAGCCATGCTAATATGTAACACATCTAACTGTTTCCCCTTGCCACTCAATCCATGCCTCACTTCACCTGTCTTACTCTGATTTTGGCGGATACACGTAGTCGCTTATTGACTTCCCATATTCTAGTTATAATATTTTTTTCACTGTTGGATCGTGGCAAAGCAGTCTGGTATAATATGGATGGAATAAAACCTCTTTACTGATGTTAAAATAAAATTGAAACACTGTGTTCTTTAGAACTGTGGTGGACTCAATCATAATTTATGCCAAAATATATGATTTCTTTGAATAAACACTGAGAATTGTCTTTAAATTTGGTATGCTACTTTTCATGAATACTTAGATAAAGTTTTGGAACATTGACAATGAACTGTTAGTACTGGTACAGTCCATTTGCTCTCACCAGATGTCTGTGGGTGCTGCTCTTTAGAAGGTCCACTAGATCTGTATCAAAAATTGCTTTCCAAGATATGCTTACATGGAATTTAATGTTACACATGATTTCTTATAAACAAATCATTACATATTTCCACTTAGTTCTGATTAGATATTGAAAAAAAAATGAATCTGCCTCGAGGTTATGTAAATAAGTGTCATAATCTAGATTTGTTTTCTGTAAACTCAGTTTTAATATTAAAATTATGTTGCCTTTAACAGTCTGTACTGCATATATGCTTTGGTTAAGGTGTAATTTCTAACGGTCATAACACATCAGTGCTCCTCAGTTAGAGCCTCAGCTGAGCATCATTACCCATGAGTCACTTTTATTATTATTTTCTGTTTTTTCTCTTTGCAGTGGAAGAAGAAGGTATACTTAAGTTGTGGCAGGGACTTTCACCAGCAATATACAGACATATTGGTATGCTCTTTTACTTGTTTTACTGCTGATGGTTTTCAGATACAAACTGATGAATGCTTACAGTGAAAGATGAATTTGAAACTTAAGCTACCAAATGTAAACTTACTTGTAAAAAAAAAATTAACTTCAAATATAACTACATGAACTTTGTCAGGATTATGCCCAAATATTTCTGGTCATCTGTGAATGACACAATTTATAAATTTTTACAAATGACCCAGCAGTGATTGACCTATTCATGAACTCTATGTGACCTTGATTCCATATTCATTCAATGAATAATCATAAGCAGAGTGTGTGTGAGCAACCAATCAAGTTACCATTGGCAATGTATACAGTCAATCACCCAACAAGTGCAAAATTTGCATAATTTGGGCGACTCTCCCAAACAGAACATGTGTAATCTGTACCAGTACCCATGTCGGCATGATTTCTGGGATATTTTTTATACAAAGGAGACAGTAGAAAAAGGTTTTAGGCAAAAGGTTGCAGGAGCTATATCGCCGACTACCGAGTGAATAATAATGTTGTACCTGGCACATAATTTTGTATGAGGCAAATAATCCCAAAAATTACAAGACACTTCACAATGACTGCGATACAGTCGAGCCACTTTGTGTCATATCGGTTAATAGAAAATCCCTTTTATTGTCACATAAATCTGAATTCCCAAACCATTTCCTATATAAACAATGGCAAATCTGACCGTTTAATATCATGGAATGTTGTCATAATCCCGTTTATTGTCATGCTTGGAACCCTTGGCAGTGATACCATTTCGCAGGTAATATCACATCAATCGCCCATCAATGAGGCCAAGAGCAAGTAATTGGTCAGGCGTATCAAACCATCGCATCTCCTGCCCGTGTATGCAAGGCAAGTGCAGTGATGCATGTGGGTAACTCCCCTTCCCTTAGCTAATTTATGTCATAAGATACCACGCTAATCCAGATCATTGCGTTTCTTGGTACATCAAAGTACATAATGAACTCCTGGCCTTTGAAAGGCCGCGGTTTACACCTCGGTTACGTTTTGCCGAGATGATATAAGCACGAGCTCAAAACGTTGCTTTCGACTGTAATTCCTCTTTAAGGGTCCACGAAAAGCTGGAGGTTTTGTTAGCTCTGGAGGAGATACTCGGTCCAAAACCTCATTCTCGGTGAAACTTCAGAAAGTTGACAATGGCATGACGATGCCTGCTCCCCGAACAGTCCTATCATAAAGACGATCATGGAAGTTTGAGTCATTAATAAGATATCCGGAAAATAAGGCGTAATAGCCGGGGAAAGAATTATCCAGTAAAATAGTTTGCCTACGCATAACGTTATAACTGTGCCACTGATTTCAAGAATTTGACCTCATGACCGAGACGCTACATCTCTTTCTGTTGGCAAGTCAGATTTTTTTTTCAGTTAATGCGCAATGCGGCTCATACCTTACAGGAAATAAATTGTTTTTGTGCAAAATTTAATATGCCGTTATGCAATTAAAATATTCATAAACTTTTTGTTTACTTTTTATTGATGATTTATTTAATATCATTTGAGACATAACGCTTATTCTATAACTAAAAAAAGGGACATCGATGTTGAAGCCTGCATAATGTCACATCCCAGTTATTATCATAATTTATGCATGCACCACCAACATGACAATAAGGGGGCTTGACTGTATACTCATCACTGGAGAACAGAGATAAAACAATTCCAGCTGATGATGATAGTCAGTGCAACGTCATAAGTCATTGACCTTTGTGATGTCACTATTGTCTTGTAAAAGTCTCTCGCAACCATGGGCATGGAATGCCTTCTGTGTAGGAGGGAATTTTGGGCTCATTATAATAATTTGGTTAAAAGGGTGGAGCATATGGGCTGTGATGGACAGGTCAATTCACTGATAGTTGTGATTTCTAAAGCAGTATTTCATATTAGCATGAATACTTCACTCAAGATCTGCAGAATATATCCTATCAGTGGGACATGTATAGAGTTGTAGGAAAGATGCTTTTTGCAATATAAAAAATTATCTTTATTATCAGAAATATGATATTTTATTTTCATGCTATAATTTTGTAAAAGATTTTATTGATTTATATTTTAATCATTTAACAGTTTATACAGGATGTCGTATGGCATTCTACGAGTGTATCCGGGAAGACATCATAGGAAAGAATGATGATGGCACTTTCCCGGTCTGGTGAGTTTACGTTATCCTTTAAATGTCATATATCTCTGAAACGGCACATCCATTTTAGTTAAAGTATTGCAATGACTTTAGATGAACTCAGCTCTCCTCAACATGACCCTGGCCACGTCCTTGCCAGTACATGGCCCTTACCAAGATGATGCTAGTTTTGTTAAACTTCAATGTGTAAAACACTTTCCAAGGTAAAATTTTATACTTTGGTCTCTAGGTCAGAATCTGCATACCTATTTGATGTTGAAGTCAGTTTGCACACTTTCTTCACAACAGTGACACATTATTCTAGAGATAGGTATGTCACATCCAGTAAACATATTTCTCTTGAAAATTTTTTACACTACTTTAGCAGAGCAAGAACATAACATTGATTGCATAAATTATTTTTCTCAAAATTGTCTTCCAATTGAATTCAAACTATCACACTGATCTCATCTCAAATTATGTCTTTTATTGGCTCCAGATTTAATAAAAACTATGACTGAAATAGTCCATCTATTTCTGAGTTTATACCAAACTGAATAAAAATTTAAGGTCACATTGTAGCCAAAATGGCCTCATGCAAATGTATGCACTAAGATTTGGTTTCCAGGCTTAAAGTACACCAAACTGCTTTAGACCACCTTTCAACGGACTGCAGTAGACAAACCAAATGCGGATAAGTGGCTCAGTGTGGACAGAGTAAACTGATTCATGATCCAGATCATCTGCTAGGGCGGATACGGCCTTAGATTATGACTGTTATTCCTGACTGAGTATTCATATTCATAATGGAAACACACTTTATACCACCAGTCTTTCTGTTTGGTCTTGTTTATAAGTAAGTCATTCTGTCTGATTATACACAGGTTAAAGCTCAATACTTTATTTTAACCTGTACTTTTACTGTCTTTACCTATCTTCTCTTTTGGTATTGCTACAGGAAAGCCATATTGTCTGGATTAACAGCCGGTGCTGGCGCCCAGTTTATTGCTAGTCCTACAGACCTGATTAAAGTCCAGATGCAGATGGAAGGTCGCAGGCGACTGGAAGGGAAGCCTCCAAGGTGGGAACACAGCTTTCATAACTTTTCATGTGTTTTTCTACTTGCTGTATATTGTTTAATCAGATTCTCTGTATATTTGCATTCAAATTGTATATTAGGGCTCAAGCAGTCACCATATATTGTTCATACATAGGTGTAAGTATCTTTGATACATTTGCAAGAAAAAAAAAGATTTGCAAGAAAAAAAAAGATGCATACTTTAGACTTGCATTGCTCCCCTCGGAATCAGGCCCCCTGTTGAAATATACAATCTGTGTTTTGCTTAGTGATTGCTTTTGTTATGCCCCTACCACAAAGTGGCCGGGGCATATAGTTTTATCCATGTCCTTCCTTCAGTCCTTCCGTCATTCCGAAATAAAACGGTTGTACAGACTTTTTTCGCAATGCCTGCAGATATTGGCCTGATTTATGGTGTGTGGGCAGATAATGACCAGTTACAGATTGAGTTCGCGTTTTTTCCCAGTTGACCAACTTTTGACCGTTTTAGGCTCCTAAACTTAGAAAATTTCATGAAAAATAGAAATTTTCATGACAAATTCACATGTACAGACTTTTTTTCACATTGCCTGCAGATATTGGCCTCATTTTTGGTGTGTAGGTAGATAATGACCAGTTACAGATCAAGTTCGCTTTTCGTCCCAGTTGACCTTCTTTTGACCGTTTTACGGCTCCTTAACTTAGAAAATTTCCTGAAAAATAGAAATTTTCATGACAAATACACATGTATGGAGTTTTTTTCGCAATGCCTGCAGATATTGGCCTGATTTGTGGTATGTGGGCAGATAATGACCAGTTACAGATCGAGTTCGCATTTCGTTCCAGTTGACCTACTTTTGTACGTTTTATGGCTCCTTAACTTTGAAAATTTCATGAAAAAATAGAAATTTTCATGACAAATACACATGTACGGATTTTTTGTTGCTATGCCTGCAGATATTGGCCTGACATTTGGTGCATGGACAGATATTGACCAGTTACAGATCGAGTTCATGTTTTGTCCCAGTTGACCTACTTTTGACTGTTTGACCGTGCTCTAACATAGAAAATTTAATAAAAAAGTGCACATGTACGGACTTTTTTCGCAGTGCCTGTAGATACGGGCCTGATTTTTGGTGTGTAGGCAGATAATGACCAGTTACAGATCAAGGTCTTGTTTTGTCTCAGTTGACCTACTTTTGACCATTTGACTGCTCCTGAACATAGAAAGTTTCATGAAAAATAGAAATTTTCATAACAAATGCATATGTACTGACCTTTTTTCCTCAATGCCTGCAGATACCACCCTGATTTTTTTTGTGTGGGCAGATAATGACAGTTACAGATCAAGTTCGCGTTTCATCTCGGTTGACCTACTTTTGATTGTTTTACGGCTTCTAAACATAGAAAATTTCATTAAAGAAAGAAATTTTTATGGAAAATGCACATAAATGGACTTTTTTTCACAGTGCCTGCAGATACTGGCCTGATTTTTGGTGTGTTGCTTGATAATGACCCGTAACAGATCGAGTTTGCATTTTGCCCTTGTTGACCTACTTTGACATTATGACACCTCCTGAACTTAAAATTTTTTTCAAAATTTAACAAATGTTTCTAATTTGCCCCAGGTGAGGGCATTCGTTGTTCCGACACATCTAGTATATTACAGCAAAGGGGTTCTCTCACTGAAAATAACATATTTTTTGAGGATGGTATTAGGGTAGCATGTGTTATTATGCTAGTAATTCGTAATTATTTGCATTCTTGCTCAGTCAGAATATTTTTGGAAATATTTTGTATTCTGAAATACATGAACAGAGTAAATGTTAAATATTATCAGACCTGTGAAATTTTAATTTAATTACCTCATGTGCAAACAGTAAATGGTGACTGTTTTTGTCTCAAGTTCATTCATTCATCTCACGTTTGAAGTGTTTGAAGTAGAGGATAAAGATTATTAAATTATTTGTGGTAATGTTTTATAGTAATAGTTTGGTTGTATTCCAAACCTCTTGCCTTAAAAAAAAAACATTCCATTACTGAACATTTTATGCAGAGTGCACTAATAGTTGATAATTATGGTTAGAATAATTTAAGCCATGTCAGGGCAATTCTGGGTTGTTAGCATCTTTATCGGGCTTAGTTCTGTTAAATAAAAATAACAAATAGTCATCACCTGCAATGCCTAACATTCTGATGTGCATAGTAAAATCAGAAACTAATCCAGCATTGTTTAAGCAGTGCCCTTCTTTTAGGCTGTTATGTGTATGTATGTATGTTGCTACCACAGTTTTGAATTTCAGGGTAAAAAACACATGGCATGCGTTTTCGAAAATTTTACGAGAAGGCGGCGTGAGAGGTTTATGGAGCGGCTGGGTGCCCAACGTACAGAGAGCTGCCCTTGTAAATCTCGGAGGCACGTAACCTGCATTCCCCGCAAATGTGTGTGCGTGTGTGTGTGTATCTTTCTGTGTGTGAAATAGCTCAAGTTAGTGGACACTAGGATTATTGGTCATGACCTATGGCTAGAGGACAGTTTCATTATTTCCACTTTATTATATAAGGCACAAAGTGTATTACAATAGAACCTGTCTGAAAGACCACCTCTCTAATAAGACCACTTACCTATTAAGAGCACTCCTGATTGAACCAAATGCATTCACATTGGTTATAATGGGCCTGTCTAATGAGAACATCTGTGAATTAAGGCCACTTTTGGCCAGATACACATGTGGTCTTAATAGGTTTCACTGTAATTGATACTGACAGCATTTGTGTATTTGTTTTGTGTATGTAAATATCGAAAGTTTAAGTTTCATTATTTTTTACATGTATCATGATGGCAGTCCAGTTTAGTATATATAGTTAATGTACACCAGAGTGAGCACTAACTAAAGTCACTCTAAATACAGGAATACTTGTTGAATGAGAAATACAGAATCTTGATGACACAATCACTGATGATGTACTAAATACATTGAAAAAAAATGATACCTGTGATTTCACTGAAAAAAAAGTCTTGAAAGGTCAAAGGTTGAGTCACGTTAGTCCTTTTGTATGATAATCACTGAATCTTCTCTGCATGGTCATTGCGAATATTAATGATAATATCATTGAAACTATGGTAAGATTTGGTTATCTTTTTTCCTGATCAATATTTTGTATTCAGTCTCATTGAAAAGATATTGTTAATAATAAGTCATGGATCTATCCTAGAAAAATGTTATGGTTTTATTTTAACTCCTTTTACAAGACAATAAACAGTAAAAATTTTGAACGTAAAGATGTTCTAAATACAAGTAAATTCCATGGTCTTTAAGCATGATAACACAGATGGAAAGTAAAGCTTAGCCACCTCATTATGCTGTTGCCATGGATATGCATGGTTTTTATTGTAAAGACTTGTTAGCTTGAAAACCATTACATCCCATATCCCCCATGATCCTGATCCAAGAATCTCAGTAATGGTAAAAAGCTTGTTTGATTATCCCTCAAGAAAGTTTCTAATTAATTAGGAGTAGACTTATGGAGCCAATACATGGAGGGTCCTATTGTGTGGTAGTGATTTGCAGACATAATGCATTTGATTTTTGTTGAGCTATATCGTTGCTTTACTGAAAACTCCTGGGTTTTTAGAATGCATAAAACATGTACACTTGTGTACAGCTGACGAGGATTTCCAGTTAATAAAACAGCTTGTAAAAGGAAGGATTACTAGTTACTGGTAACTTGTAGCTTAGTACCAGGCTGATTTTATTCCAACTGTATCTGTTCTGATGAGCTTGAAGGACTTTCCTGGTCTTTAATGCTTGATATGGGTCACCTAAGTACTTAGCTATCATTTGGGTCAGTGACTTTATTTTACTCTCAATATCTTTTGTGGGTTTACTGTAGCATATTTAATGTTTTCCATTAAATAATAATTCATAGATCCAGTCTCCTCTACAAGTATCCATTATTTTCATTGATTTGGAATTTTATGAGAGAAACCGAGATCTCAATTACTGCTCAGGAGGGCTGTGGTTTTATCTATTTTTGCTTCATATATTTTGTTGCAACACTTCAAGTTTATGAGTAACTTATAGTTCTACAATTTTTGGTTTGTCTGTAATTCCATAGAAGATCAGCTTTTCCCTTGATATGCAACCTCTGCAGTCTGCATGGATGAGTGGTTTATTTATAGACCTGATATCAATGTATGGATTTATTGTGGGATGCCAAGAATGGGACAGAAGGACACAGACATCTTAGTAGCCAATAAACTGAGTTAACTGTTCTGGTTTGAAACTCAGCTGAATGTTCACAATCAGCACAATTATATTAGCACAGTCAAACTTACTTCTAAGAATAATAAAATCATTCTCGATAAATAGAAACATATGGATCATTTCTAATATGTTTTAAACTATAAATTAAGCCTTTTGTGCATCTTTTGTGTATCCTAGTAATACCAAATCCCTCCACCAGATGTCAGCACTTCTGGTTTCTTTCTAGCAGATTTAATACATATATGCAACCTAATTTTGATCTGGATCACTTGCAAAAATAAATGAACTTTTAATATCCTCATGAACCACCTCATCAGGAGTAACACAGAAATTAGTCAATACTTCTGTAGTATTGTGTAAAATGACTGACCAATAACAGACCCAGGGTAGGGGGTGCAGTGAGTCTTGACCCCCCTTATGAACCGCCACAACCTTTCTTGAGGATTTTCATTAAACCAATTGTATGGCGTGGAACCCCCTCAACCCTCCTCCTTCCTGGACCAGAGATCCCTTCTCCGGATTTCTTTTTAGTCATCCTTGGTTAGACCCTCCCCTTCCTAAAATCCTGGATCCGCCCCTGCAGACAGACTAACAAAGACAGCCTCTTCCTCATGGAGGCAAGGACATGGGTGACAGTGGATGCCCTGGTGGGCAAGCAGTGAACAAAAAGGCAAACACTTAGAGGGTCACAAATTCACCTTTGTATATTAACTCTAAGGAATTGGTGTGAAGGTATATTGGAATCCAGGAATTATTCTCAGATTATAAATGAAAATTTTCATGTAAATGACTGTTATAATAAATCGTCTACGTAAATATTTGTAGCTGGGAAGTACAAATATTTTTTTTTTTTTTTTAGGATAAGGTAGCCATATCAGTTGGAGTTTCAATTACATGCAGATTCTGAATAGGACCTGTGTAGTTAGTTATTGTCAAGTAAAAGTACAGTCCACGCTAATTGTGTTAATGGACTAAAGTAAAGTATCCATAGATAATTGTTTTAAATATTATTATTATTTTTATCCATAGTGTTTAGAGCAAGTTATACATTTGATGAATCAAGATTAAGAAAAATACAAATGTTGATTTAAATAAAAAAATGCTGAATATTTCTTCCTGTCTGTGCAGTGAGAAATTGAAAAAAAAAACATTTTAAGAAATTTTCAGTAATGATAGAAATACTTTTGTCTAAGAGGGAAGCAGATTGGGGAAGGGGGGAGGGGAGGAGTCAGCACAGATTAGGAGACTTTGTTCAAAAAGGGGGCGGGGATTCCAGGTGTAGAAATAGGTTCTTTGCTTAGGGGAGGGGGGGGGGTATGTTAAGAGAGTAATTGGGATTGTGACTAGGGATGATTTTCTTACATCCCTCTAAGATCTGTGTTCAGCCTGTGCAAGGTTTAATATAAACGTTTACCCCTGGTCATTGTAGGGTGATATTTCATTAGAGGATTCACTAGCAGAAAATTACTGCTAAGTATCACAGACATTGTATATTAATAAGTATGTCAAAATTATATCAGTCTAAAACTGGATTTTTGTCATAGTTCAAGTTTGAGGAGACAGTATTAATTGACATGTTTATTTTGTACCGGAAAACCTTATCAGTATCACACCATTTCTCTTCTCCTTTTAAACTGTGTTTTATTCACCCATCTTCTTATCGCTTTAATGCTTGTAAATTAGTTATCAACTTGTGCATGCTTGTTATAAACTTTGCATATATTTGCATACATCCCCATTTTCTCTCTTGTGATATTTGGTGTTCCTCTCCCTGTATGATCTGAGGCTGTTGCTGTTGTTGATGTATGTATTTCTTTTCAGATCTGGCCACATATGACACGGCTAAGCACCAGATACTGAAACGAACTTCCATGGAAGACGACCATCTCACTCATGCCATGGCCAGGTACATACATACATATGCCTAGAAAGAAGTAATTAAATCACCTGTGTTATAACACCTTTTAAAATTTTATTCTGTTGAAGATAAAAGAGAAGTTTGCAGTTAGTCACAGTACATAATCTATAATTTATAAAGTACAGAAAAGGCATAAACATTATGGTTAATATAGTGGGGATACATTAAAAAAGTGGTAAGGAGAGATAGTCAAATATTTAAAGTCCCTTAGACATTTCCATTAAAGGAGCCTTTTCCAAGATCTGACTTCTATTAACTAAAGGTAATCGCTTAACCTTGTATAAAAAATAGGTCAGAAAATGCTGGTTTCATCATAAACAGACTGTTTGTTTTATTTATACCCCCATGTTTATAACATGTTGGGGGGGGGGCTCCAAAATAATCCAAACACATTCAACCAGGACATCTGGTGAGTTTTGCAAAGAGTGTTTTGCATTAAGTGACCTTTTAGCGTCAACAAATAGGCAAACAAGGTCATACGTCCATCACAGAGGCATTCCAAGAACTTTGCATAAGAGGAATTATGTAAATAGAGTAAGCCAAAAATCACTATAAAACAGGAGGTGAATGGCTGCCTTTAACTGCAGCCCATATATGGCTTGCTAATTATTTAAGCCACTCAGACCTTAGGAGGCACAATTATGTCTTCTTACCTGCTGGGGAACTTATAGCGTCAGAGAGCTCTTTCATTATAGAGGCCATACCAAATACATGCACTATTATTTTGCCTTTAATGAGCTCTGCTTAGTATAGAACCTGATGGCCTGCTTATTTAGAAACCAGGTTACATGCATACAGTACTTATATGGTTTTATCTTGGTCACATGGTTCAGTATTAACCTTCCATATCCCTAGGATATCCTGGAAAATCATTAAATGAGTATCTGCGTGCTCTTGTGCTTCCAAAGGCTTAGGTTTTTCCCTTTAGGCCATTAAAGACATGGGTCTATTATGTGGTAGTAAAATTTGGACCCCATATAATTATCAACAATTGTGAGTTCAATACATTTATGGTTCTGTACTTCATGTGTATTCAGTATCAAGCAGTGATGGGAACACCAGTATACCTTATTCAAATGAACAGTATATAATCACAGGAATAAAGTGAACAGTTTGTATTCACAGAAATAAATTGAACAGTATGTAATCACTCTCATATAATCACCTTTTCTGGTTCATAAAGACATTATAACTCAGTATCTACTTCAGATATGATTGTATAGCATGGGACCCAATTTATTATAAGATATTTAAACTCTAGTTTAATACTTTGATTCAGGTGTGAGAAAATATGACAAAAGTACAAAATAAGTCAATACTTTTTCAGGGTTTGGTTTCCCCACTTGCAAAGTAGCACTTTCCTGTAGTTTTTCATGACTTGCTTGTAGAAATTCCATCAAAAGCAAAGTTCTGCTAGTTACTTCACAACCAGGCATTAATCTTTACAGATTAAGACCAGGTCTTAATCTCTACAGCCAAGACACAACATAGACTTTAGGCCATGGAAATAGCAGCTAAAAGTGATTCTGGTGTCTACAGAACAAGCCATAGAAGTATTACAGTGTCTCACAAGGTCAAGGTCATGCCTAAGCCACTTACTGGAAATAACTATGACATTGTTTGTAATTTGCTAGTAAAAAAATCATCGTTGGAAATTTGCTAGTATGAAAATCAACTCTAGCAAAACTCAGCTAGTGGCAAAATTAATTAATTTTGATCCTTGCCTTTTGTACAGAGTAGTACTGCTTAGTGATGCACAGTCATGGTATTCATGTCATACATTATGAAGAACAAACTGGTGGTAAACTGTGCATCTTGTGTTGTATTTTCTGTCTTTTAGTGGTTGTTCAGGCCTCGTCGCTGCCAGTCTCAGTACCCCAGCTGATGTAATAAAATCTCGCTATATGAACCAACCTACCAAAGACGGGAAGTAAGTACCTCTTTTCATTGAGTGAAGACACTGTCTTTATTGTCATGTGCAAAAGTGAACAGATCATTAGCTGGGCACATTTCATGATTATCAAAAATAGAAACTCTGTTTGGTGCCAGAAAGATTAAGACAGGATCTGAATCTAGGTCACTGTGATCTGTTTTCTACCAAAATTGGCTTAAAAAACTCATTTCAATGCAGGATCTGAATCTAGGTCACTGTGACTTACTTTTTACCAACATTAGCCTAAAAACCTCATTTTCCACATTAAGCTAACAGCAACAACTCAGATCTCTTGACATCCCAACAGTAGGTGCAAAGTCCTACCTTTTATACTAAACAGGGACATCTTAACTATTACTGTAGGAGTAAGAACATCATTACCTCATATGTATATACTGAAGGTTTATGAACATGGGTGTTTTATTTGGACAGCCACCTATAAGCCAAGTTCTCATGTTGATATTGAGACTGGTGTTTAAAAATAGGTATCCTTACAAATAAAAATTCTGCCTGCTGGAATGCTTGTACTATTAATCACCAAATAAATCTGCCAAGCATAATGGGCTTAAACTAATTACAAAAATGTATATGCACTACACAGTACTCGCGCATGTGTAAAACATTTAATCTTGAATATGTACATGTTAATAGTGCTTTGCTGATTTAAAACTAAACATTTGTCACATGGTTATGCAAAAAAAAAGTCTTGGATTTGTCTCTGTGGTATTGTAATGTCAGCAACTCTATATTACAGGGGAATCCTGTACACATCGTCTGTGGACTGCTTACTGAAAACAGTAAAGCAAGAAGGCTTCTTTGCTTTGTATAAAGGTTTCATTCCAATATGGGCTAGAATGGTAAGTATAGTTGGATATCTGTGATTCCTAAAGACTGGAGTTCCTTCATTTTAGGCATAAATTATTTTCATTGTCAGATTAAGCTATAAGACCCACCAGCTTCTGTGGTCATGGGGGTATAGCATAAGACACAAAGCTGGGAGATAAAAACGTGCACCTTTTAGGGGTTTCCCAGTGGTATGACCCAGTGAAAGGGGATGATTAAACACCTAGGGCCTGCAGAGGCTGTAGTCACTGGGCCTGGGTAATACCAGGGTATAAATGAAAGAAGCATGTACTGCAGCCCTGTCACATAGTCCAAAACAGGAGTAATTCTGCAGATGAACATATTAGTTAAGCTAGCATTACATAACATTACATAGTTGAGGCAGTTACCTTAATCAATATTAAAAAATCTGTAAGACTTACGGGTCTGTTGCAGTAACATTACACTGGACATTATAATAATTACTTTTGTGACACACACATGCCAGACTTACTGGTAAGTCCTCCAAATGACTTAGGTCACCTTATTGCAATAGACATCTGATCAGAACATATTGGAATCACAGGTGACAAATGTGAACCAACACTTAGCCAAAATTCATATAACTTTTAACTTTTTTTCTTATCAGTATTACAGTTATTTAAATTTTATTATTTAAATAGTAACATGAAAAATGACATGTTGAGAGGATATTTGGGGTTCCATTTTATTTTGTAAAAAGATGTTGCGTACCTTGGGGAATTTCAGCATAATCAATATTAATTAATATTTAGTACATTATGATCAAGACTCATTGATATTCATTTTGTCTATTTCAGGCTCCATGGTCATTAACATTTTGGTTGATTCACTAAGATTCATTAATATTCAGTATATTATGATCAAGACTCATTAATATTCATTTTGTCTCTTCCAGGCTCCGTGGTCATTAACATTTTGGTTGTCCTATGAACAGATACGACAGATGTTTGGAACAAGTTCATTTTAACAGTGGACCTTAATAGTATAAATTTGTGTGAGTGATATTTGAGTCTATGTAAAATGCACATAAAACTTGCATGCATTGTAGAAGTTGTATGAAAAGAACCAGCCAGTATAAAAAATGTTTTAGTTCTATCACCACTACACTTTCTTGCCAGAAATGTTATCAATAGAGGCCAGGGCTAGAATGTTGTAAATTATATACCTGTTAATTCAGATGTAGGAATTTTCTTAAATAAAGTTGTGCAAAAATTATATTAAAAAAAATAAAGACCGGAATGTGAATTTGAAATAATTTCTAGACTAGAAACATTCTAGTACATGTCCTTTTAATTCTTTTGATTTTTCCATATGGTCCGGTCTTTTTTGGTTGGATATAAAACTAGAAATAAGCATTATTATGCAAAAATTTGAAAGACTCTGCAGACTGAACAATAATTGATTATTTAGGGATTTATACAGATAATTTATTGATTTAGGTATATATTCTTATGATTCTGATATTTCTGATGTATTCACATGTATATATAAATGACAATTGATTGTACTAGTTCTATGTTTGTAGTAACTATAAAATATCAACTTCATTCATGTGAATTCTGTAGAAATTTCAAAATAGCTCTGCAGTAGCAAAATTAAATTCAGATATTTGATTAGGATTGACAAATATTAGATAACTTTAACAGTTGTCTGCACAAACCTTAATTTTCTTATCATGTGTCATGTTTTCTTTGTACAGATGTTGTTGTATCATGTTTTTGAAAGCATGACCTTAAATGATGGGGCATTTCTGATTTGCTCTCGAATGGAATAGTTTCCTATAGCATTAGGCTATACAATAACATCAATGGGTGTTAGATGAGGTTTATCAGCATATAAAGTCTAACTCACTAGTCAACTTACCTTTAATACCTGTTTCACCTGAGATGGCAATATATTATGTGTTCATGATACCTGTACCACGAATAAAAACAAATATTATAGCTCTGTATTAAGAACCAGCATCATAAGTTATCTGTACCATATTCTCAGAAGCCATGTACAAACAAACATACAAGGAAGCTGTGACTTGTCCAGGAAGTGTAAGCAGATATATCTGCTTTTACCTACAGGCATGTATAGTGTCAGTAGAGAGTTTTCTGTGTTCATTTTCCATGTGCAATGATTTGTGGGTGCACCATGCATTCAGAACCATTATGTCTTTTGTGGTTTTGCGACTTGCTTTTAAAAGGTATGCACAGTAGACGGGGAGGATAAGGACTGATTAGTGGTCTGTAATAATACATAGTGACTGGTTTGTGATAGCTCTGTATATATTTTGTTTCAAAATGTTAAAGTAAAGTTTTGACTCTGAGGTGGATAAAGGTGCTCAATTGAGATCTTAATCAAATTATGACATTTTCTGTGTTTTAGGACTGGTTGATAAACCTTGACAAATGCATTTTGATTTGAAAGAAATGATTTTTTGCCTGTCAGATATTTGTATAAATTATTCAGGGACACAGAAAAATGAAATGCCACAGTGTAGTTGCATATAGTTTTTTACCAATAAGCAAATTATATTTTCAGACTATACCTTGAAAGGGCAAAAAGATACATAATCATATTGACTTTACAGTGTTTTGTCATTGTCGTATCATAAAACTTGTCCCATGGCTTTAAATCTTCCCCTCAATGTATATAAATTTAGAAATATATGTACAGATACAGAATAATTACCTGATTTATTGTTGTAATAAATAATTAATAAATAAGCATGCTGCATCATAATGTAAAAAAAAAATTTAAAAAAGTAGTGATAAAGTACTAAGCACTTGTCTTCAGCACAATTTATTAAATGTTATATGTTTAAAAAATGAGTAACATCGACTTCCTTTCTGGAAAGTTGTCACCTCAATTTGTCTAACCTGAGGGCTGAATCTAAATGCAAAAAATGTCAGATGATTGACAAATTTGCTTGACTGAAAACTGTGTTTTGTTTGATGCTTTGTTATCAAAGAGAAAATACTGTGCACCTCTACATCATATCAACATTGTCACCCTTAAGTAAATCTGACGAGGTCTCTGCTTAACATCAGTGCTGTTTCCCACTTAGTATTGTCAGGTATGCTATGCCAATGAAAGTACAGATTCACTAGATATGAAGAGTAAGCTGTTTGTGATATTGCATTTGATTGGCAGCTATATATATATCTTGTTCCCAGTAAGTGTCAAGATAAGGTGATGTAGATAGTTAATTGCAATCTTCGTGTGGTGTTAAGACTTGTAGAAACCCTTGTGTTAGTGTGACATCGGACAAGAACAACAAGTCTGGTCACCTGGACCATTCATTCACCTTGATGTAGAGTATATGGTTTACATTAAACCTATAGGGCGTGTTGTCATTCAAGTGTTTTTGAAATGTATATATTAAGAAGGGTGCGAATGTGAGACTGAAAGCTCAAGCTTAATTAAAGTGAAACTTCCATACCAGAGCATGGGCAAGTTAAGATTTGTGCTTCACTAGGAATATATTGTTATTCATAGTCTAATTCAGTTTCCTCTTGGTAAGAAAAAGTTTCCCGGTACCATAATACTAATTTTAATCAGTATAATCTTAGATTTACACTTCTAATGTATGTAGATGTTAACTTTACTAATTCCGCACACTGTAGATCAGGCAGCAATGTCTAACCTTTCACCTTTAGTATTAATCGGCCATTTTTGTGCACGCTACTAGATCTCTTATAAACTTGAAAGTGCACATACCTGGTGAATTTCTTCCTTTTGGCCAGAGTGCCTGAAAAATGGAGAAGTGGGATTTTATTTTCATCTGTGCAATTCCATTTTAGTTGTAATAAATTTATTCAGTCATGATACATTTGTTTCAGTCTTTTATTTTTTTTACATGTGGCTCTGTGTCAGTCCATATTTGCGAGTTATATGTGAAGTTTTGGCAAGGAGCATAAGACTGATAGTCCTGATGCCCTGATGGGGCACAGTTAAACAATCAAATGTTTACTGTAAAATGTACCTCTTTTGGTGATCACTGCCACCTAGTGAGCATTCCAAACACAAGATATCCAAGGGAGAATATTCTATAAATTGGAGTGAGTGACAGATAGTCTCCCATTTTCAGAGTTATATAATGTGCCTCTTACATTACAGCCAAAAGAGAAGAAAAATTTTGAAATAAGCTCCAGAAATGTTAGGGGTATTGTGAGTGTTGGGATCAATAACCAATATTGGCTTATACCAGAATTGTTATATTCCATGTACCATGTAATCCTATGTAGCAACAGTATTACAGTATTCTTCAGGATACAGAATACCCCCCCCCCCCCTTCCTGATAGAGCTAGGCTCATTAAGGCTGAAACCCATGCACCAAAAATCTGATTCAGAGCACCTTTTAAGGAAAAGTGTTACATATGTGATAACATTACATGGTCTCACAAGTCAGGAATTATATAATACTTCCTTTTAGGTTACTCAAGGGAATTGGGTGTTTATCTGTGTCATTGGGTGGAGCCCTCTCAGCATCCCAAAGAAACGCCTTTGCTTTTTCGGATCTTAGCATGAATATTTAATGAAAACACTGCTTGCATTGTACAGGTATATTATAGCTCGCCATGTCATCTGTATGTGTGTATCTGAGATGTTACACTGAAGCACAGTTTGTAGCTTGGACTTATTCACTACTCTCCACCCCTTGCTCCCCCTTTTATATACAGTGTAACCTGTATACTAAGACCACCAAGGGACTGGCCTATTTGACATGTGGTCTTACTTGACAGGTGGTCTTTTAGACCAGTTCCACTGTATTTCTTTGAGCCAAGTCAGGGTACAATTTCTCAACAAAGTAACATTTCATGGTTTCAAGAAACTTGTAAAAATGATCAGATATATGTTTTTTGGTAAATATATTTTTTTTATGAGGTTTATAAAACAGCCATATTTTTACATGCTCATATCAACACCAAGTGATTATTAGAGGTATTAGGACCAAGAATATTTTATCTTATAAAATGTGAACATGTGGGAAACATGAATTATGTGAAATGTTATAAAATGTGAAATGATATAAAGTTAATATTATGGAAAACAGGAATTGACACGGATTAACTATATTTTCAGACTGCAAGGGAAAGCATTGTCATGGTAATGATAACTACTAAATGTAGTGTGAAAACATGATTGGACACAAAGATGTAAACATTTGAATGAAAATATGTTTTTGTGGTGACCTCATAAAAATGATGTAACTATGTCGACTTTGGCACCAGTGGTATTTTGTAGCCTTTGGGTATTCCTCTGTAGTTTGTATTAAGCAGCATACACTCCATGCACAAGCAATGTACATTCACTGAGGCCAGTCTGTTGTTTTAGTCAACATAAATGCCTCACGAATGAGCAATTTGGCCATATCCACATTTTAATAGTATTATACTAAACCAGTTTTCTTTAGTCTAAAAGGAATACAATTTGTGTCTCCACTGTAGTTAGCTTTTCTGAAGCTTAAATAGGTTCACTCAATAAAACATAAATTTGATCTAAAAAACCTTTGTTTATCCGATTTACTTGGACCACAAAAGGATAAGATCAAATGGGAGCAAACTGGCCCCAAGCAGACAAGAAACAGTTTTGCCTGTATACATTAGGAACCAGGTTAATATAAACTGGACTAAAATGAACTGAACTAGTGTAGACTGCCTCTCAGACTACAATAAACCGAACTGAAAAACCTGATTAGTGGTGTAGTGCAGGGTAAACCGATTCACAATTTGGATTATTTGTTAGTGTGAATATGGCCATTGACATATGTATATATTTTATTATATAAGACTACAAATGTACAGATAAAGGGGATAATGATCACATTGGTGATTGTTGGAGTTTTATTGTGCACTCAAGATTAAGATGCATTGCCATGGATACTTGTATTACCATGTGACTGCCCCAATCCTGTTGAAGTTCTTCCAAGTCTGGATGCTGGCCAGTTGACTGAGATAAATGTAAATATATATGTTAGTTAATCTGACTTAATGGCTCAGCACTCGTGACCTTCAGCAGCAGTCGGTCCAGGGTGTGTACAATTGTTTTGAGACTTAACTGTATGCTGGGATGTGGTACCTGGTAAAACCAATTCCTAGCTAATTCACAGTCTGTCACTGTAAGATTCATTGTGAATTATGTTTTGTGTTTGAAGAGGAAAATCCAGAGTTTACATTCAGGTCAAAGTCATTCTGCTATGTACTGGATGTTTAAACAATTGCAATGATGGACACAAGTACTCGACTGGGATGCTTGAACCCAGGGGAAACTGTTAGTTTCCTTTATTTTCCACATCCAATAAATGCTGAAAATTAAAAAAAAGCTATAAATAAACTGCTTAGGAGTATCAATTAATTTATTTCATTGTTGAAGATCTCCAGTCCTTTTTGTAATATAATAATATGTATAAACATATAGAAATTGTTGTGAACATTGAAAAACACAGTAGACAACATTTAAACCATCAGATTGTTTATAAAAAGCATAAATACTAAATGTCATAGGTGATGTAATAATTTGTGATATTTGCATGAAAATTAAGAAAATAAACTGTATGGACGTATGATTTAGAATTATCCTAAAGATTTGGCTGGATAGATCACCCAAGGCAAGTGTATATATAGATAGGCCAGTGTTTGTTTGTCAATATGATGACAAGGTGAGATCAGTGGACAGTAACAGGGCAGGGTACTAGTCTATTATTTACCAATAGATCAGTTCCATATCACCCATGTATATACTGAAAGAGCTCACTGTAAAAAAAAAGATTGTTTAGACTGTATAAAATTCATGATGTGTGTGGATGCACTTGATAAATGATTTTGTGGTGTGATCACAAAATCTGATTTAATTTATTGGTAAATAGCTTGTCTGATTAGGGGTATGATAATTATATGGATTTAGCATGTTATATGAAAACATTGTGAAGTGTGGTGTGGCAAATAGCTCAGGATTTCACACCCTGCTTGCCGGAGAGTAACGTGTGTATTAACAAACAGGAGTGTATTAATAAATGTGTATACCAGATGTTGTTAATTTTCATTTATACAAAGGTCCAATTCAGATAAAGAAGCTACAACTTCACGTGGGAGTTAATTGCTAATGCATGGGTCTATGTTAGCCTCAGAAATTCATTTAAAAATCCACTGAAGGTGGCATGTAGTCTCCTTGGTAAATGTAAAAGCAATACTAATAAAAAAAAGACATTTAAGGCAGTATGGACACATGGTTTGCATCTTAATCAGATTATACCAAACTGGTTTACTTTAGTCTGGGAGTTGTACACTTTGCTTCCCCCCGGTAGCTTTATAAAAGCCTAAAGCAGTTTATTCAACTGAATGTAAGCTTGCTGTCCATTCTTGGTTTTTTATCCAATTTACTGGGCTGCAAAAGATTTATTTTTTTCAGGAAGGATGGCCTAGCACAGACACGAAATGGATATGCCTGCATGCACTAGCAACCAGTTAACTGTAAACCAGACTAAAATAAACAGAACTAGACAACCTTTCAAGAAGACAACAGCAAACTGAACTGATGCAGACTAGTGGCCTTACTGGCCTAGAAGAAATTAGAAATGGATTTGCCTGCATGTACTAGGAACCATTTTCTATAAACCAGAATAAGATGAACAGAACTAGACCACCTTTCAAGCACTATGAACTAAAATTGGAACTAGGATACTAAAATAAACAGAACTACTGTAGACCACCTTTCAAGCAGACTACAGTTAACTGAACTGGTGCACATTAGTGGCCTTGTGTGGACCAAGAAGGCCAGCGGTAATCTGATTCCTGATCCAGATTATTGCAAGGGCAGATAAAGCCTTAAAATAAAAATTTCTGCTAAGGATGGATCACTCCGCATTCCTTGAGCACAGCATACAATGTCTAATCTGCAGCAACCAATTTAGAGATACTGAAGTGTTTTTCCCCCAAAAAATGCTGCCAAAGCCATTTTATAAAGAAACCTTAAAATTTTACAACTATTGTGTTCTTTTATCCCAGGTCATAAAGCATATGAACAATATGCCATAAAAACCTTTTTTAATGACTCCAGAACATTATTGAAAAATATTAAGGAAGGATTATTCTTTTATTGCCAAAAGCCCACAAGAATAACATTTGAACAATTTATATAAGAATAACATATACACAAAAGATATACAAATAAGTATAAAGTCTGTCACACATAGCAAAGTCATAAGCTACATGATGGTTTGAGACTACTACAAAATTTAAGTCTCTTACATATGTGAATCTTATGAGAACTGAATGCCTTGTAATTCATAAAAATATAAACTGTAGTAAACAGTAGAATCATGCCAAAATGTGTTCTACATACATATGCCTGTAACTAGACTATGTGCTAGACTTCCATTGAAAAGTCACCACACACTGTACCATAAGTAGGTGGGGCTTGAATAAACTGACCAAATCAGGCTATCACACAGGTGTCACTAAGCACATCATAAAAATGGAATCACCAGCTTTGTCAGTTTTCATAAACTGTGAGATGTATTTGATGAATAGAATTAACTATAGAAATGTAACTGAAAGCATATTAAAGTTAGTACCATAGGCCTAAATGGCATTAATATTTTATTCATATCTTCGGCCCACAAACATCAAGATTATGTTTACACCATTGGCCCGCTGGGAACATTAGTATTGGTAAACTCTAGATGGCTAAGAATGCCCTCTGAATATCACCATTTGAATACATTATCATGAAGTTCACAACCACATACCAGTACAACACCACATATTTTTATACTTATTTCCATTGACAATAAATAATGGTTATTTATCTATTGAACATGTTATCCTGATGAATCCATAAATTAAACCTGATTTAAAACTTTATAAATACACACACATATATTAATATGTTTATAAAAACAATTCTACTATATCAAAGCTCCACAATTTCAATACCCAAAGATGTGATGTAATGTATGCCTAACAATATTAGTTAATAAGGAAATGATCATGACAAAGGCATTAATATTTACTTGCAGAAATCACAAAATTATGTAATATTCAATGTAATTCAACAACAAAAATTCTATAACATATATATATCCAAAAATATAAATACATATATTACATAAGTAAATTGAATATTCGATCATATTATAATATTTCTGATCTGATCATGGTAGGAAGTTTGCAGAAGCAAGAACCATACAAGTCACAAATTGTCCAGATTTCTTGTTCACAATTTTGATGTATCCTCCTCTGAACCATGACCAATATTTAAAAACCATTTTCGTTTTGTGCATTTTAAGCAGGCAATACACCTGGTAATTTATTGTGCAACGTGCTGCACCCATATTTCTTGAAACGTTACTCTATTCACAAATTTTCTTGA
Organism: Sipunculus nudus; assembly: GCA_026874595.1. Classification (NCBI taxonomy): domain Eukaryota; kingdom Metazoa; phylum Annelida; class Sipuncula; order Golfingiida; family Sipunculidae; genus Sipunculus; species Sipunculus nudus. Next base: position 40,549,948 of record CM049307.1, on the reverse strand, counting down.
AACATGACCCCCCCTATACACACATAACCAGCATGTACCTGAAACAACTTGGTGATTGTTTTATCCATTCAGTGTGGTCCTCTGTCTTTAAGCCTTATTGCTCTTTGGTCCCTGGTGCAGTGACTTTAAATCCTGCGATTTCATTGGCAAAACCTTGGAATGTAACTTCGCAACATGATGCATGATAATAGAACATGTTGCAAAACTTGAAAATGTTGGAGAACACTGGAAACATGACATAATTTGTCATACACATATGCAACATGTGACCAACAGAGTCCCTTGTGTGTGGCCGGCAAAACATGGACTGCTAATTGTTACATAGAGTATTCCTTAATATGAGTATCCTGGAGACTAAATGATAATAAACACCAAAAGTGTTGGAATGTGATAAAGCACCTATTTCAGTTAACATTATTACCCAAAACACCTCATAAATGGTGAAATTACAGTGAAATACGATAGTTTTGGTGTGCTGATCAGGTGGCAGCTACCACATCTTTACAGTAATGTAACTTATGGGATAATGTTTCCGAGAAGCAAAACGACCAGAACACAAATGGAAGCAATCCCAGGATTCCGGTGACCAGAAGAAGAACATTCTGGACTTTCTTACTGCTGCTGTCTGCTCTGAAAAGAAAACAACAGAAATTCACTTTAACATTGTATGCCTAATACTTTATGAATGCTTAACAAAAATGACAAAATCTGTATGTTGTTCTTAAATTTAAGTTATAACAATCAAAGATAACTTATGAATTATAAATACACTTAAGTGGCAGATTCTAAACCTAATCACCTTGATAGTATTATTGTAAAAAAAAAAGAATAACTCCAATATATATGGAAGCTGGATAATTATCCTTAACCATTTTGGTTGTTCATAAGAATAAATTAAGGATAAACATAGTCATAGACATAATTTTTACTTCAAGCTGTTTCATTACCTTACTCTTTAAAAATACTTTATACTGTTAGTAGGGTTTTTTTCATGTTTCCAAAAAATCTTAAAGATAATTGACATTAGTATTAGGAGAAATGTTGAAATTGGAATTTTGGAACTGGTCTTAGTAAAGGTACAGTTTCGGGATACGGCTGCCCCCATGTATCCCATGAGTCAATCAAACCTTGTACATGTTCAGTAGACTGTTTAACCAGCAGGTGCAAGGTAAGTCCAGTGGCAGTGTGAAGGTCTCATTATCACACTGATTGTGGTTTGAATCCCGCTACACAAAAACATCTATTTTTTTTTTTCAGTATTTTGATTTAGTGGAGCTAATCTGTACTACACCAAGTGCTTTATCAATTTAAATAGAGTCAAGCCTGCTTATTGTCATATCGGTGGTGCATGCATAAATTTTGATATAACCAGGATGTGACATTATGCAGGCTTCAACATCGATGTTTTTTTTATTCATAGAAAAAGCGTTATGTCTCAAATGATATTAAATAAATCGTCAACAAAAAGGAAACAGAATCGTTTATGAATATTTTTATTGCACAACAGCATATCAAATTACATTTATGCACACCTGACAATTTATTTACTGTAAGTTTTGTGCCGCATGCCGCAATAACTGACAAAAATCCAACATGCCAACAGAAAGAGAGGTAGCGCCTGGGTCATGAGGTCATAACATTATGCGTAGGCAAAGTATTTTACTAAATAATTATTTCCCAGACTATTGCGCCTTATTTCTGGATATATATTATTAATGACCCAAACTTCCATGATCATCTTTATGATATGACTGTTGGGGGAGGGGGCATTGTCATGCCATTGTCATCTATCAGAAGTTTCGCCGCGATTGAGGTTTTGGACCGAGTATCTCCTCCAGTACTCTAAAAAACCTCCAGCTTTTCCTGGGCCGTATAAGGGGATTTCCAGTCGTAAGCAATGTTAAGAGCTTGTGCTTAATATCATCTCGGCGAAATTACATCGAGGTGTAAACAACGGCCTTGCAAAAGCCAGGAGTTTATTATGTATGACATGTGATCGCAAACATCGCCCTTGTTAACGTACGAAGAAAGGCAATGATCTGGATTACTATAGTATTTTAAGACGTTAATTTGCTAAGTGATGGTGGAGTGACCTGCATGCATCACTGCACTTGCCTACAGCACACAGGTGGGAGATGTGATCGTTTGATACATCTGACCGATTACAGGCTCTTGGCTTCTCTGATCGATGTGTCGGGACCTGATGTGATATTAACTGCGATCTGGTATCACTGCCAAGGGTTCCAAACATGACAATTAACGAGATTATGACAATATTCCATGATATTAAATGGTCAGATTGTTTATATAGGAAATGGTTTGGGATTTCAGATTGATGTGATAATAAACAGGATTTTCTATTAACCGATATGAAACAAAGTGGGCTCGACTGTATATATATTTTTTTAATCTAGAATCCAGCTGTAGGGCTTCTTTTTTCAAGACCATTATCTCTACATACACAAGTATGTTTCGTTTAAAATATTTTGATGTTTCTAACAGCTGTATCTTAACTGACCCTCTTGATAAGACTAAAAACATTAGGGGTCCAATTCTTAAGTGGACAGGCTCCTTAGAATTTCTGAACTATCCCATTAGTCATGTAATATGTAACCATACACATAGGCATATAATCCATGATATATCTGAAATAACTTCCTGACATAATTATATATAGCAAAAACTTTATTTTTGCTCTGTGCCCAAACAACTTTGCCTGTATCCTATGGGGAATTTAGGGACCAGCCAACCACTTCATCACAGATGGTGACTATCTTCTAGAATTACGCTGATGACAGCACTGAATGAATGAAAATGCCCTTTGAATATGTTCTCTTTACTGAAAGCAACTGGTTTCTGAAACTGTACCTGTTTAACCCATATAAAAAGTCTCCTTGCCTTGTGATATTTTAATCATATGTATGTTCCTGAATTTAAATGCCAGTGAATGTGAATTACAGTCAAATCTTTAGCCTTAGTACCATCAATGACGACATATCATGTTCTATAGACACTGTCTGAAAGACCATTTAGACCACCTGTCTTATAAGACCAACTGTCTATTAAATCCTCATTTGGAGAACCAAGAGCATTCACATTGGTTATAACTGAACTGTCTTATACGACCACCTGTGAATTCAGACAACTTTTGGCCAGTCCCATGGGTGGTCTCATAACACAGGTTTCACTGTAATATCATTAAAAATTCCTATGTTCCCACATATGGTCAAATGTTTACCATGTCTAAACTTCAGTCCGTTAACTTACCTAGTACATACTATTTACAGTAACTACAAATAAAAAGTTAAAAAAGTTTACACTATCCACTGTATTCACCAATATCAAATATATATCCTGTCAATACTTTTTTCTAAACTTTGATTTTGGTAAAAGCATCAATAACCTCCATATAGGACTGATACTTTATATAGGAATTAATAAGCTTAATCCCAATATGATTATATTTAATGACTAATCAATACTGTATGACTGAAGCCACACATTGGCAGCCTTATGTTAACTTGCATCCGCATTACTTCAAAGCTTTCTCAAATTTAATATTCATGAGACCAACATCCAATCACTGTTTGTTGTATATTTCAATGTTCTTGACTGTCAGCAGAATAAATATTAAACTAGAACACGGGTAGTCAACAAGCGACTACGTGTATCCGCCAAAATCAGAGTAGGACAGGTGAAGTGAGGCATGGATTGAGTGGCAAGGGGAAATAGAGTTACATGTGTTACATATTAGAATGGATCTCTGCCAAGTAAACATGATTGTAGGTGGCGCCACCTGTAATTTGAATGAGAAACTATCCAAGATGTAGACACATGCAAAATTTCAGGTGGAAAAGTCAAACCACTGCAGAGATATGGGTGATTTTATCCCACAGCAGACCAACAGATGGACGCTGTGCAAAAATGGCTGCAGGTGGCGCCACCATTTTTGTGTATGTTATAAAGCTATCCAAGGGCTACATTTGTGTAAAAATTTTTTCCTGATTGGTCAAACGGTTACCGAGATATGAGCTTGGATGTCTGCAGCGTTAACATGAATGTAGGTGGCGCCACCAGTCATAAAATCAAGAAAATTATCTAGGATGTATATACATGCCAAATTTTAGTTGAATTAGTCAAACCACTGCAGAGATATGAGTGATTTTAACCTAAGGCAGATGAACAGATGGACGCTGTGCAAACATGGTTGCAGGTGGTGCCACCTTTTTTTTGTGTATGTTATAAAGCTATCCAAGGGCTACATTTGTGTAAAAAATTTTTTCCTGATTGGTCAAACGGTTCCCGAGATATGTGGGTTTATGTGTGGAAACAGACGCACAAATGGACGCTGGGCAGAGAGGAAAGGTCAGAGGTCAAGGCAACTTGGTTAGGAAACAGTTCACATGTGACCCAATAATTTGTGTCAGTTTCGGAAAAATCTGTCCAGTAGTCTCAGAGGAGTTCTCTGAGGAGTTCAGCGGCGGCGGAACCCCGTCAAAAACATAGTATCCGCAAAACTTCGTTTTGGCGGAGACAATTAAACTAATTTCTAATATATTAAAATTAACTACACCACTGATATTAAAAATTTCATTTGAGTTTAACTCTCAGCTGATAAATAAAATATTGCCAAAACAGATGGAAAAAGTTATAAGTCAGTATAATTAGTTGTATGTGTTTGAATGACAAGAGTTTTAAAGACCAACCAAAACTCAATAAAGATAATCAGCACACCCATTTAGAGCCACAATTTTGGTGGAAAAACTCATCCTGTCTCTTTGACTTTGCCAGTTGAACCTGCACTTGTCAAAGTCTCTTAGATCTATCACAGAAGTAGATCGTTACATTTGAAGTTGTAGCAAATTGTCATTCTCCTTAAGTTGTTAAGTGTAAAAATGTGTTCCATTAGGCCTTAACGTAACAGTTTTAAGTAAGGTATAATTTAAAAGTGGAGGGTTGCATGGAGCAAAACTGTTAGCCATAAGGGTCATCAATAATAAGGCACCCCATTGACAACTTAACTGATCAATCTGGTAAGGACTGTCAGTAGTAGGGTTATTAAAACTAAGGCAGCAATCAGGCCATTATTCCTCACTTGTCTCAAATTTTTTAAAGTAATTAGTGTGTCATGGATCATTTGCCAAAAGAAGCGATTATCAGGAGTCTGCCCCTGACAGTACCTAATGCCAGTGCATGTGGGGCTATCTACCAACTAATGATGCCATCAAATGATAGCAAAATGGTGCTTTTATGCTTAATTCATTATACATTTAATCTATGCTCTGGGGGTTGTAAGCCAAATTAAAGGATTTATTTGCAAAATTAAAGCAATAAATTAGACCAAACTTTGTTATCTAACTGAATATTAAACCAGTAATGTACATTTACTTAAAATCCTTTATGATCACTCAACACTGACTGATATTTTTTATCTTTCTGCCTTCCAAAATATGTTCAATGCAGCAGGGAAACAGTTGAGAAGTAATGCTTCCATGTTTAATACACACCAAACTTTTTTATTTAACATTTATTAAAAAAGAATGTTGCTGATTTTCTATGGTAAACTAGATGTGTCTGATCGACACGAATGCCCCCGCCTGGGGCAAATTAGAAACATTTGTTAAATTTTGAAAAAATTTTTAAGTTCAGGAGGTGTCATATGGTCAAAAGTAGGTCAACAAGGGCAAAATGCAAACTCGATCTGTTACGGGTCATTATCAAGCAACACACCAAAAATCAGGCCAGTATCTGCAGGCACTGTGAAAAAAAGTCCATACATGTGCATTTTCCATAAAAATTTCTGTCTTTCATGAAATTTTCTATGTTTAGGAGCCGTAAGACAATGAAAAGTAGGTCAACCGGGATGAAATGCGAACTTGATCTGCAACTGTCATTATCTGCCCACACATAAAAAATCAGGGTGGTATCTGCAGGCATTGAGGAAAAAAAGTTGGTACATATGCATTTGTTATGAAAATTTCTATTTTTCATGAAACTTTCTATGTTCAAAAGCAGTCAAATGGTCAAAAGTAGGTCAACTGGGACAAAACAAGAACTTGATCTGTAACTGGTCATTATCTGCCTACACACCAAAAATCAAGCCTGTATCTGCAGGCATTGCAAAAAAAGTCTGTACATGTGCACTTTTTTATGAAATTTTCTATGTTAGACCACCGTGAAATGGTCAAAAGTAGGTCAACTAAGACAAAACATGAACTCGATCTGTAACTGGTCATTATCTGCCCACACACCAAAAATCAGGCCAATATCTGCAGGCATTGCGAAAAAAAAGTCCGTACATGTGTATTTGTCATGAAAATTTATATTTTTCATGAAATTTTCTAAGTTAAGGAGCCGTAAAACGGTCAAAAGTAGGTCAACCTGGACGAAACGCAAACTCGATCTGTAACTGGTCATTATCTGCCTACACACCAAAATTCAGGCCAATATCTGCAGGAATTGCGAAAAAAGTTTGTACATGTATATTTGTCATGAAAATTTCTATTTTTCATGAAATTTTCTAAGTTTAGGAGCCGTAAAATGGTCAAAAGTAGGTCAACCAGGACAAAACGCGAACTCGATCTGTAACTGGTCATTATCTGCCCACACACCAAAAATCAGGCCAATATCTGCAGGCATTGTGAAAAAAAGTCCGTACATGTGTATTTGTCATGAAAATTTCTATTTTTCATGAAATTTTCTAAGTTTAGGAGCCGTAAAACGGTCAAAAGTAGGTCAACCGGGACGAAACGCGAACTCGATCTGTAACTGGTCATAATCTGCCCACACACCAAAAATCAGGCCAATATCTGCAGGCATTGCGAAAAAAATTCTGTACAACTGTTTTATTTCGGAAGGACAGGACGGAAGGACTGAATGACGGACATGGGTAAAACTATATGCCCCGGCCACTTTGTGGCGGGGGCATAAAAATGGTATGATCAGATTATTGTTAAAACCTTTAAAATGTGTTAGATTATGTTAATACAGTGTCCAACCAAACTGAATTTGTAATTCCTTAACCAACACACTCAGCTGCTCTTAGTTATTGTTAGAGTCTGTAATATATGTTACCTTCAATCACGCTTTAGAAGGGGCTGAGCAGAGGTACTGACAGTGACTCATTCTATGGTGGAAGTAATCGATGTAACAGAATCCCCATAGTACAATAGGAGCGCTCCCAAGGAGCCCGCAGGCCAGCAGGATGTATCTGGCAGATAGACCACTACTACAAGGACAGAATCAACCAGCTACAGGTGATGTACTGGGTAAATGCAAGCTAGTGCAAAGTGGCATGTACAAAATGGCATGAACTATGAAGTGACCCACAGGTCAAGAGGCTCAGCTGATGGGGAAGCAGTGGGGGAGCACATCATCAAAATGTTGTGCCTGAAGGTTTGTTCCTGTAAATTTTTATTTCAATTATTTGTGCAGTCACCTTTCCACTGATAACGGGAAAATTAAGGCCAAATAAAATGACTTACAGTCAGGTGAGTTAAATGGCACAGATACATTCACAACATGCCTTTGGCATTTTTATTTATGCCTTTTTGAAAATGCCATTTTTGTATTTTTTAACTGTTAGTACATCCTCAATTTCAGGACCTTCAATTATGTATATATATATATATATATATATATATATGTTATATTCTACTATCGCTACATTATATTATACATTAGAAGCTCTGACCATAAGAAGGCTAACTGCAATATAGGAAATTATTGGACTACTAATACCACACCAGTAAAAGCTTTTCTCCTAAAAAAATTGTCTAAGTGTCACAGATTAGCATAAGTAAAATTATTCTGATCCAATTTTAAGCCTTCACAGCCTGTATCTTCCCTAGAATCAAAAACATTACTCATGATAATATAACATACTTGAAAATTCCCAAAGGCAACATTGTCATAAGAGGGGAGGAAACAGAATACATCTTATGTCTGAATATGAGTTTTCAAAATAAGTCATAGTTTTGATTATACATAAGAATGCACAGGTAACACACTTTGGAGAGTGCCCTGATTAGTTAAAATAATTATTTGTACAATCCATGTAAAATAAATAAGTGAAAAAAACTAACTTGCCGTATCTAAATGTTTAAACGTTATATATATTATTGTGATATAAACCTGCCAGAGGAATTAAAACAGCTGTCTTTGTGGAGAGATAAAGATATATTATTCATTTGTTTTCTTGTTTTCATTGTGTGAAAATGTAGTTTAATGCCCATAGCTCATCCCCTGCATATTTCTGTGTCTAAATAATTATTGTTAAACAGGAATAAATGTGTCATTGTAAAAATCCACCTATCAGTGGAAGATAGCTGGTTCTGCAGCTACAGTCAAACTAACTCTTTGTTACATCCTATAGTGACTACTTTATCATATGCATTGCTACTGTATTAACTATTCTGGCTGCATTCAAAAACAAATGCCAAATACTTAAATGCCCTGAAGAGAAATGCTCTAAGAAAACAAATTTGAATTCATAAAAATGTATAGTTTGTGATCTTTCACATTTTCATCTTAATTTCAGTTCAAACAAGGAAACTGATACTATCTGCTGACTACAATCATCAAGCATTAATAGTAGCATGGGCACAATTTGGTTGGAGACAGGCGGAAAAGTCCCCCAGACCCCCACTTTTTCAACCAGGGGGAACACATCATATAATATGTTAGTGGCACTGAAATGATTTTTAAGCCAGTTTTCTGGCCATTTCCTGTGACCCCTTAGGCCAGACACACAAAATTTACTGTTCTACAGAGTCTGGGAAGACAAAAATATGGTGCATGTGAGCAAATTTTTTTACTAGTTAACATAAAATACTTGGAACTTTGTAAGCTTTCTTGAAAATTAAAAGATTGCTTAATTTCTTGAAATGGTGCAAATTTTCAACACAAAATTTGGTCCATTTTCTCTGACATACCTTAAAGAGTACTTTTAAGGGAAACTACACCATAAGGGCAAATTAGCATCAACCAAGGACTTGGTCTTTATTTGGCCAAAAAAAATTCTGATCCACAAAAATCAGAGTAGTGAATCAGTAGAACTTGGTTTATGAATGAACCTAATTAATCCTAGGATACGAGTACAGAGGAACTTAACAATTATGGACACTGCCAAAGGACTTGTTTTTATTTTTGCTATTTAATATAAGAGAGGTAACAGACCAGGGATTGTCTCAAGTACCAATAAGAATGTGGAAGTGGCACTAAGCAGAGGTTTGCCTGTAGTTTCCTGCCTGTGTGCGTGAGAGTGCTGTACAGAGCGTGGTGTTAAACTTACCCTCCCAGCGAGGAGAACCTGATGATACAGAGCCATATGATGAGGATGATCACGCCAGATAGCTCCCTGAAATCAGACAAGGGTAAAACAGCATGATGTTAATCAGTAAGTTAAATATTTCTATGAGATCATTTTATAACAACTAATATCAAGACTATGCAAAATATTCCTTAATAGACTACATTTACTTTGTTTTCTGACCTGATTCATTCATGTTTCAATCATTTTTATTTCAGCAGCTATGTATTTATCATTTAGCCAATGTTGGCCATTATAAGGAAAGATATACTTTCATCAGCTGGATAGAACTACCTATATTCAGAAGTAACAAATGGTTGACGAATGAACCATGAAAGCATTAACAGAATACATATTTTTGATAATATTGACAAGCCAACAAGTTTACTTATAAAAAAAAAGTGTGAAGCATTTTAAAGTGAATAGAACTCCTTTTTTACATTGTCTCTCTTATGGTACCATGACCACAACTAAATATCAGTACAAACTGCTGTTCACTGTCATATGTACAATGTTAAAAAAACAACCCTGAAAAAGTCTGGATGATAAAATTATATTGAATCACCCATCTCTCCCATCAATGTTCACTGCAACTCCAGCAAGACTTTTTTAGATGTCTCGCACACAGGCAGGCACACAGAAAATCTTTAAATGAACAATCAAACTGGGTTCAAAGAGGAACTTAACCTTAAAGTACATCCCTCTCAACCAACAGGTAAGCATAGGCTGTATCCATACTAGCAAATAATCCAGATCGTGAATCAGTTTACTCTGCCTGCACTAAGCCACTATTCTGTGTCAGTTTGGTGTACTGTAGTCCACTTAATAGATGGTCTACAGTAGTCCGTTTACTTAAGTCCAGTTTACAGTAAACTGGTTTCTAGTGTGTAAAGGCAAATCCACATCTAGTCAGGATGAGTCCAGTGTCAGCGAACGGCCTTGACCACTACCCTTGATGCTGCCCCAGCAGGCATTCAGTGAGGGAGTGCTCCATTGCAGGCTTGAACCAGATTATGAACTAAGTGCAGACAGCAAACTCACAATGTGCTGAATAAACCGGTTTAGGCTTTTGTAAAGCGGACTACAGTGCAGACGCAAAGCAGACTACTTCGAGACTAAAGTAAACAAGTTTAGTATAATTCTGTTTAGGTGTGAACCAAGTGCGGATACAGCCTAACAAATGCTGTTCTTACCTGCCGACCTCATGTTCAAGAGGATTGGTCATTCTGACGGCAAGCTGCTCCACAACAAGCGCTGTCAGGTACATGGCTGCCAGGACATTAATCGCCAGGTGTAGGACACACGCCACTCTCCACACACTATTACCTGTACAAAAATATACATCAAGAATTATGCTGAAAAATGCTTATTTATTCATATGAGAAAGAAAAGAATATTTCTGATGCAAATCTACAAATGCCTGTCCTGTTCATATTTTAAGTTAAAGATGAAACTTGAAACTTAATGTAAGAATGTCTTCAAGTCTCAAGTAGACAATCTCAAGTCTACAGTCCTCATCCCATTGTCAAGACACTGATTTGTACATGTACTGAAGAAGACTTTCAGTTTTAATCTGAGATGAGATAAAACTATAGTACACCCTGTTATACAGATATCAGATAACAAACAACACTGAATGCATAATAGGTTGTAACAGAATATGTAATTTGATCCTTGACCTACACATGAGTTTTTGTTATGTTCTAAAATTGGTCGCGGAATCGGGTCATATGGTAGCAAAACTGGGTCTAAAACAGATATGGATTCAACTGGGTGCACTATGAAATGGTTTACTGTAAACCAGACTGAAATAAACAACTTTAAGGCAGACTACAGTAGAATGAACTAATGGTGATATATTACATCAAATGAATCATAACAAGGGACCCATGGGTCACGGCGCTCAGCTGATTGTGATTGGACCATAAATGTTTCTCCATTGTGATACTATATCGAGTCGATAAAGCTTATGAATATTATGGACATGTTGGGCTATTATAAAGGAATGTAATGTAATATGTGAGTAAATAATAAATGAAATAACCTGACTGATGGATTGACAGAGTAAAATATAGTGGTTTATTTTTTATTTTTTTAGGAGGGGTTGAAAATTGCGATATATCTGAGCAAATATGAATGCAATGACAGCAGTAATAAGCTGTACTTAGTAGAATGATGAATAGGCTATTTGTTGAAGGATCTATAGTGTATGGAAGTCTGCAAGATTTCAATTTGACAGATATGATGTAATAATTTACTATGCTGATGAGGGGATTTATGAATTTGTTACTGTATGACACAATATCTCTTTAGTCTTGACAATGTACATTATTTTGATGCCCACTATGTCTACATATTACACAATATTGACATAATTTCTGGCATGTAAATAGATACCTATGGACGAATAGTTATACAAAATATTTAAGTATGAATATATCTGATTCATCTTGTTCTTGTTTACTGAGGCTGACATTGGGATGGGGCTCAGAGAAGGGAACAGTGAGGGCAGCTATGAGGTGGATGTAGAGAGAAAAGGAGAGAGAGAGAGAGAGAGAGAGAGAGAAAGAGAGAAAAAGAGACAGAGAGAGGGGATGGAGCATTCAACAGTACTTAAACACCTGGAAGGTTAAAATCTAAAATATTATGAAAAGCAGATAAAGTCTGATCGGAAAAGGTAATCTTGGCCATGGTTGGTTGATATGATTGAAGAAATTGTTGCAAATAATATTTTGAGATCTAACCATGTGGTTCCATAGGTTACCTTTTTGATAAGCTGTTGACAGTTCAACAGTTTACAGATTTGTTTAATGAGATCCAATTATTTTAATAAACCTATTTTCTATTTTATCATATGTATACAGAAGCCATAAAGTCCCCACTTAACAGGTGGAAGATTGAGGGGGGGGGGGGAGGGGGTTATGATGGGAGTTAAAATGCCTCAGTCTTTCTGTATATATTATCTTTAATTATTTAATTTTATGGAAAAGCAATAGAACTATTGTTCACAGTGCCAAAGAGCAAGGACTCTATCGGGTGGGGGAAGGGGATGGTGGGAGTTACAGCACCCTTGCATATTCATACAGGATATTAAATTGAATTCAAGTGCTTACAGAGAAAAATGTTTATTCATAATTATTACATATTTAAGCAGGCAGAAAGGTGGAGAAACAAACAAATCATTTTTATTCCCATTCTACTGAGCCAGGAAAAATTAACAATATTTGCCTTTATTCCTTTTTTTCAATACATCATTTTTTCCAGGTTTAAAAATGTAACTACACATTTACAGTATAACATATATATATATGAATATTTCAGTTGATTCACATTTCTAAATTGCTTCAACATTCATCGCTAATTAATCTGGTTTATAGTACCTGTCAACAGAATGGGGTGCAGGGAGAATGGGAGGCTTAGGGGTGAGAGAGAATGGGAGAGAAAGAGAGAGAGAGAGAGAGAAAGAGAGAGCGAAAGAGAGAGAGAGCAATAGAGAGTGTGCTAGACCGTCATGGAGAGAGAGGGAGAGATAGAGCATGAGAGAGAGATATATAGACTGCCAGAGAGAGAGAGAGGCTCTCTGGTAATTACTGCCTGACCCAGCCTGACCCAGACAATCACAGAGGCAGTGGCTAGGTCAGAAGTTGAAAGTTATGTAATACTGCCCAAGCACACATTTCACTGACTAGATGAAAACAATCAAGGCATGGTGCTTGAAAACTTAAATGACATCTACAGTTTTTGATCAATTGGTTTCAAATTTCAGATTTTAACAGATGAAATGCTTATGTGTACATGCTGTGAAAATTAAATCCACAGCACTAACACTAGTAACAGGAAATAAATATCCACTGTAAGTCATGTTAATTATCATGCATGCTTTTTACAAAGGAGTTAACTGTTATTCAATAATTTCAGGTTGCCCATAGCCAATATACCACTAGCACAAATGATATGAGTTAAACTATTCATTAAAAATTTATTGGAATTATTGGGCAAAATATAATTTTAATTAAAAAATATTAACAGTAACATTTGAAAAGATTTCTTTTAATAATATAATTGAAATAAATGATTACAATAAAATTATAAAATATATTCATGAATGCCTTAATGAATACATTTTGAAAGTATTTGCACTCAAATTCTTTCTTTTTACCTGTATTAGTATTTGTATTAATTTACATTATTGAACTATTGAATTTTTTTAAATCATATTTGAATACAATTATTAAGTATTCACTCAAGGTCTCATATTTATTCAGTTTCAGTCGAACAAAACTCTTGAGAATCCAGAATATACAAATTTCACAAATTTAAATAATGATTGTAACTACCTGGTTTTATGGCTTTAATTTTAAAAAAAAATATTATATTCTCTTTTGAATACTTTCACATCACTGTCAAGACACTTATGACAATTATTAACATTATAGACATCATAAAGAGAACTTGTCTTTAAGACCTGTTTTTATCAGATTTTAAAAATTTTATTTTTTTTAATTTGTATCAGAAAAAAAAGAAAATAATCTCTACTACGAAACTAATACATGTGTTAAAAATAACCCAAGGATCAAAACAAACCAATATATTAAACAAGGAGCAAACTGGAGTTGGGAATGTTTAATTTTATTAACTGAAATAAAGTTATCAGAAATATAAATTTTGATTATTTACCCAGTATCATGTAACAGCTGATACAGTAATGAGTCTGAATGTTATTATTCAAACATATTGACATCTTTAATGAGCTCTTGTCTGAGTAATTTTTTGAATTTTTGACATATTTCACTTTTTGTAAATTTTGTAATAAAAAAACCCAACAAATTGAACACCTGGAAAAGACCTGGAAATTTAGAATATTTAATATGACCAAATGCATCCTTGTCTATCATTAACTTGCTTTACATAATCCCTTATAGTAAACAACAATTTTATTTAATTATTTATTTTTCATTTTTATGATTGAAATTAAAAAATACCCAATGGTGACTGCATGGTGTCATTTGAAATATATTTTCAGCAATCCATGAAAGATCCATAAAACATTAGTAATTGCAAGGTCCCTGTTACACATTAACCAAAAAATTCCTTTTCCATTTATTTTTCTTAAAGTTGTTATTGTAAACCAATAATTTTTTAAAATTATTGTTTATTGTTATGTTTTTGGCCAAACAATTACAAGAAGAGGGGGGTTTAATAGCTATATCCAGCTGAGGCCACCCAAGAGCTGGCTTGCCTCGCTTCAAGCATGAAAGGTCAATATGGGGACATATAGAGGGGCTTCAGTACAGCCTAGGTGTGACATGGTCTCATAAAAAATGTAATAAAAGCTACAGTTTTTGGTCAATTCCTTTCAAATTTCAGAATTTAGAAGCTGAAATCCTTACGTGTGCATAATATGAAAATTAAACCAACAGTACTAACAAGGAAAAAACATGCTATGCCCAAATTTGGGCAAAATTTTAGGTACTGATTTTATATTTATGCAAATAACTTATAAAATTTGAAAAATTCAGATCTAATTTTCAGTGTACAATTGAATCTTGATTAAATGGAGATATATCCCTGAAAAGAAGTCTCTAGCTTCAGCCATTCTTATGTTAAGTGAGTTAAATATTTCCTGATTTTTTTATGAGGTGCATTATGATCCGGCCCATTACTTCAACAAATTACGCAATACTGACCTAATTTTTGGTATGTACATAGAAAATGTATGGAAGAATATGCATTTTCACTATGATCAAAATCAGATCAGTGGTTTTGATATTAGGCAGTCTTATAGTGCAACAATGGATTTTTTTATGGAAAATGGAGGTTTTTCCTTAATATCTCGAAGGAACGAAGTCCTAATGACCAAATTTTCGGTATGGTAGGAGATTTTGGGGGACATCTAACTGTATGCCGAATTTCGGATTCGTAGGTCTAACGGTTTCAAAACGTGCCAGTTTAACGGACGGACAGACGGACGGACAGCCGACGGACAAAGGACAACGACTATAGCTCAGATGACTTATAGTCAACTGAGCTAAAAATTAAACCAGTGCTATCTGAATGACTGAAATTCATAAACATTACAGTTAAAACATTTAGCTGACTCACTTTGAACATCTGGCTTGAAGACAATACACAGTGTCAGCAGGGCAGCAATAGCATATTCAGGCTGAAATAAAAACAATATAAATTCTATTCCTGCACTCAAGTTAGTGGATACAGGCAAATTTACAAAATTTTATTCATCAGATTTACCAATTTATATAAATTATTAAAATATCTGTGTTGTTGGTTCCTGCAATATGTCTTGGTTTAAAAGAAGTTTTATACATAATATCTAACTTGCATATATTTTCTGTACATTAGAGCAATCTTACTTTATCAAATCAATTATGTTTAAGTGTGAAGTCCAAAATTATACTAGCTGGCTATGAAAGAAACATTCTTAACAGTTATTTAAGATGTTATAGTTTTATCATAGGACCTTCAAGTCCCAAGTCAAATTCTAAACCACATAACTAATATTTAATATTTACCTAGGTGTAAGATTAAAAAGAAGTTTGTCAAATTACATGGTATACTTACAATCCAAACCTCAGGATCTGGATCATTTACCTAAGAAAAGGAAAATATATCAATATTAAAAAAGCCATAACTAGTAACATTACCTATAACAATTCATTTGCAAAACATAAATATACTCATATATATGCACTCTGCAGGTGTTTTGCTGTTTTCTTTACATTTCTTACACTCTGAATCATTTCTTTGGAGATAAAATAGATTACTTTATCTGTTTATCAAGTTCACAAATAAATATCTTCCATTTACAAATTAAGCAGCCTTGACCTTAAAATGACTAGGTTTTAAGTTCTTTTTATATCTACACTAAAAATCAATATACTAGTGAGTATAAGGGGTTTTGTCAATTTTATTGCATTTCATTTTACTTGTGTCTGAATGTTTGGTCTTGGAGGTGTTTGCCCTCTACTCAAAGTCCTCTAATTTATCAGATTTTTGCTTCATCTCCTCTGCATTTACTGTGTAATGTAATATACAGTGGAACCTGTCTGAAAGTCCACCTCTCTAATCAGACCACCTGTCTATTAAGACCACATTTCAGTGAACCAAAAGCATTCACACTGGTTATAACTGACCTGTCTAATGGGACTACCTGTAAATTAAGACCATTCCCAAACACCAGCAGGTGGTCCTATCACACAGTTTTCAATGAATTTCCCCATTCCATACCTGGACAGCTGCTGCTAGACAGAAGAACACCACCATGAGCAGGTTGGTTCCCCTCCACACCAGGTGCCACTGTTTATCAGGTGGAGCATCACCAGACACTGCCTTCCCCAGATGGGTGTACTTGTACTCAGACTGGCTCATTCTGAAATTAGGACCAAATGAAACCTTGACATTTACCATTCAACCAAGCCAAGAAATTTAATGATACTTCTCATTATATTCTTCTTTTTCTTCTTAAGCCTCTCCATTCCAGTTCTGATATAATTTTACACAAGATGCAACACCAATATTGTGATTGAATAGGAATGCCTGGCACCTAAAACTGGTGAATTATAATGTTAATAAGTTCTCTTCTATCTTATGTGATACAAATATTGCTAGTACTTGCCTTATTATTCTCTAGCCCCATCAAATGTGTCACCTTATTTAGACAGTTTATTGAACCATAATATCACACCTTTTGTAAAATCCCTAAATATATATATACACATGAAAATCTATAACGCTCTCATCTTAACAGGAATAATCATCTTAAAACATGGTTAATCAAGCTTACACTAGCATACGTAAAGCAGTGAGCTGCTGATATGATTTTAACAATCAATATGTTTCAGCATATATATTATAAGTACACCCACAATCATCTAATCAGCCATTACTGTCATCACATGATCACTTGTTTCATAATATATGGGTGTCAGATAACACCATAAGATAAGGATAATGAAAAATAATAGGAAGTGCTTATTTCCACTCCCCCCAGGGAGTGGAAATAAGGGATGCTTATTTCCACTCCCCCTAGGAGTTACCAATCCCCATGATGTTAGATGGAACAGATAAGGGTTTGTTAGAATAGATATTCATTTACAGCAGCTCCATAGGATACCACTGATGTATATACATAAATAAAACATGAATGTTATTAAGCTTACCTTTGAGATGCATATCTATCTAATCAGTATAGTGCCAATTGTCTTAAAGCACCCAATGTGACATTTATAATTTAATTTTTCTTTTTATCAAAGTTCTAGTAATTTTTACCTATTTTGACACCACATTAGTCTCACTGAAAATGTTTAAGATGAAATCAGTGGTATGGCAAATTACTGAAACAACCTACCAAGGTACAGGTGCCAGTCCAATTTAACTGTCTGGGCTTTACCTTGTATTCTGAGCCAAAAGTTGATTGCACCAGTCTGAGCTCTGAGCATATGGACACAAAACCCGCAGAGCTTATTATAATGAGGTGCCGAGAGTCTACTGACAAGGACTCTCAGCCAGTTTATCAAGTTATGTTGAAAACTCTTACTCTTCATGTGCTACTTTAAATTAGTTCTCATGATCCAAATATATAAATTTTCAAAATGATTAAACAACTAGACGGAAAAATGGCACTGCAGGAAAAATTCAAATCTATATGTCTTTTAATTTTTTTGTCATACATAATTGTAATATAATTGTCAGGGGTAACTCTGCAAATCATTATTGTTTGAAACTTTTATGTTAAATGCATTGAAATAAAATTCAATTTCAATATAAAAACTGAAAAACTTAATTGTGTAAAGAACTTTGTTCTAGAAATATGCCACGGTAACTGTCTATTGTCCCAGCTGTCCCTGTCAAGGGTTGTGTCTATAGAAGTACTTCAGAGAGGATTTTGTAAAGAATAGCAATTATTAAACTATGTTTATCATTGGAAAGAATAAACACCCAAGTTTTGGTCACTTTAACTGCCAAAATACTCCATACTTTACCAGCTTTTATCACAAGGGGGAGTGGAAATAAGCATCCCTTATTTCCACTCCCCCAGGAGGAGTAGAAATAAGCATTTCTTATTTCCACTCCCGGGGAGTGGAAATAAGGCCTGCCAAAATAATATCAGGTAGCTCAAGCTTTTATCTGCCGCTTGAGTAACAAAACAACAGATGATCAAAATCACTGACATGGTAGTTGGTATATACCGTGGTCCAAACTGCACTTGTCTGTCAAACGTTGCAACATCCCATTTATCGCTCACGTAAACAAGCTCCTCCACGCCCACGCGAGTGATGAAATGATGCTGTGAAAATGTTTTCTCTTATGTCACTTTGAACCATTGACTTACCTTTTCTCCTTTTCAAAACTTCATTGAACTACTGTGTCACCGGTTTCTCTACGACGTACGGCAGCTCAAAGTTCACATGTCACGCGCTGACGAGTACTTTTTGTCCATCTGTCAAATGAAATACTTAATTTTCCAAATGGCCAGCAGGTGGCGCCTTCGTCACGTCCATCAGCACGTCCGTGACAGAGTCCTTTAAAAAACCACGCAGTTGAATGGCTTTAAACAAGAATAGACCTAGTTATATACAGCCTGCCTCTGACACACCTCTTTTAAGACCATGTTTAGCCACTTTTCTAACTGCCTTGATGAGGCTCGAGTTGAAAGTTCTTTAGGAGGGTTAATTTATTGGTAATAAATATAATAGTAGTAGTAGTAGTAGTAGTAATAACGGCAACAAAACCATGATAAAAATATATCAAATTTGCCAAGCTGGGTTTCTTTCGTTCAGACGATGCATTTTTTTAAATATTTTTTACTTAAATACTATATATATATAAATATGCAATGTATACTTAACAAAACAGACATTTTGAATATCATATACTGATAACGCATTTTTATGAAAATATCTTTAAATGATAAATAAGCAAAATCACTAACTGACGTACTGAAAAAAGAACGAATAAATTCATTGTCACGCAGTACATATATTATTCAGAGAAAATATTTCTTTTGATTTAAAGTACGATAAGCCTCCTTTGAAAATTTAAACATGTAATCTACAACTATATTGAGAAAAATTGCAAATTAAAATAACTTAAATGATTTTTCCCACACATGCACTTTGATAAAAAAAAAAAAACTGCTGCAGGCCAGGACAACTTAGACTTTTTTCTGTGGAAGGCACTGTTTGGCATTTATGGGAACCTGTATATTAGACGTAATCATGCTATTGTCACCAGAGGATTGTGACTTAGTTATTCTATTGCATTTTCAAGGAGGGAGTATAACCAGATGATTTTTTTTTTTATTTATTATTCATTGGTATGAAGTATCATGTTTAGATGTTAGCGTAAGAACTTATGTTAGAAAGCGCACGTGCCTCGTTGTATGTTAATTTCAGTACAGTTTAATTCCATTGGAGCCGTCTCTGTCTCGACGATCTCTATAGTAACGTTGTTTATTGAAGACTTTAAAGGCCGTACACCTGTGTCCATTTTTATATTCATGTAATTATTGACGGCCGGCATATAAGAGTGTGATGATTGGCCAGAAGACGGTCAGGACTTGTGACGTCAGCAAGCACATATAAGCCGTGGTTGGGAAGAAAATCGCTACAATTGCCTGATCAGCGCGCCAGATGGGAATAGCCTGACCATTGTCTGCAGTCTGGAGGCAAGTCTGTGTTCTTCAGAGTCTGGACAGCTGAGGGATGATGTCTATAAGCATAAACAGTCAGTGTCTGAGGAAGGCCATGTTGATAACTCTGTAACGGAATTCAGTAACAGGCCAAGGACATTATTTACACGCGAAACTTTAGAGGTACTAGATATCGTTGTGAAAAGACATAATCAGTTACCTAGGAGATTCCAGATTCCAGGAGACATCAGCTGTGAAAGACTGATTATAATTTCATAAAGAATAGGCTGTGAGCCTATCAGTCATGCAGTGCTGCGTGAACTGTGCCTCGAGGGGCGAACGTGTATTCCAGCGAGGAACTGTCAGTGGTTGGACCATGTGTAGATACAAGTGAACTGATAGTGTTTTGTATACAGTAAGAGCGGATGAGTGAGCGGTTTGACATTCCAATGTAATGTGTGTGCGACGGACATGTGGTCAGGAGCAGTGTTAACAGAGGACTCCTCTGTGTATACACAAGTGAACATAACGGTGATTTTGTGTTTCTTACTGGACGCTTGTGATCATCAATGCTTATATGTATGGAGCGCCTCTCCAGAGAAAGGAAAGTGTATTCTTTTTTTTAAATATATTGATTTGTTTTGTTAGCTCATGTCTTATTCATGTTTAAGAGTGAATGTATGTATAGGTTTTAAGCCAGTTTGGTTTACACTTTAAAAGAAGCTGGTTGTTCATATCTTTAGGGGTGTAACAGCTATAATGTATAACCTTAATTTCTGGTTAAAGCTTGAAAATACATTTTTACAAAATATCACAAGAATTAAATTTTAGTGTATTTCATTATACACAAATATTGAGCAACTATAATATATTTCATTAATACTTTATATTATTATTATTATTTTTGTTATTATTATTATTATTATTATTATTATTATTTTTATTATTCATATAATTGGTATTATTATTATTATTATTATTATTATTATTATTATTATTATTAATAATATTATTATTATTATCATTATTATTATTATTATTATTATTATTATTATTATTATTAATTTATTTTATCATATCATTATTACAACAAACGCAGCAGAAACGCGCAGCACTTACAAACATTAAAAAAAACAACCAATCGATAATAATAACACTTCATAGTGTAACAGGCACAAACTATCACCCTCCGCACGGGGGCAAGAACTGTTGAGGCAGTCCCAGGCAGATGTTTACTCTTGATATCAATAGATTGGCCCTCTGTGTGGAGAATGGCAAACTGTAATAAGTGCCGCGTCCCTGCATAGATGTAGTTCATTAATTTATTTTTAACCTTACCCCTCCCCGGATCCCCTACCACGTGACCACCAATAAACCGATATATATTGAACGCTTCATTTCCGTTGTAAATATTTACATAGCCCTTTCACTCTCAGGTGATGAGAACCAAAGTTAAAAAAGAGAATAGTTCACTTTAGAAAACTTCTTCCGTCTGAGTTATAAAGTGACGTCGACAACGACCTGTAATTTGCGGTATATTATTTAAACTCTGATAAAATGTGGTTGGTTTGGTGATACCTTAAGCCTCCCGTGTACAGAACCTTTTTTTGTCCATATTTTGCTATCCTGATAAAAAAAGGCTGATTTATGACACTGGTTTCTTTTAAATGCAAGGGAAGAAAATGTTAATTCTGACAATTTCATTAAATATGGTTTAGCTGTAAACACAAACACATGTACACAGTACACAATATACTTCACACACATATACAATGAAAGAAAACTTCTAAAAATTTTTTATTTTTCATACATGCAGTATTCAGAGTATATATTATCATATTATTTAGAGTACATATGTATTTATAATAAATTTACCTTTTAATTTAGACTATATACAAAATAGAAACATGCTTACAGTATATCACCCTCTAGGGACGGTATATCACATTTTAGTGTGCTCAGTCGAAGAACCTGAGCAGTGGTGCCATCTGTTGGCTCTGTAAGGAATTACTTTCCCCGTAAAATTAAAAAATAAATAAAAAAAATAAAAAAAAAAAACAGAGAGACACTCAGTTGAGTTCATTTCTCCGCCCAGACACCACATTTCTACTGGACCCACATGTACAGGGCGAAACCTAAAACAATTTGATAATCGTCACTACCAAACTTTTCTAAGTTGATCCTCGGATAATATTTCCGATAGAATCGAATCCTGCTAAGGGCACTTTTTTTACGATGCATACTCAATGAGATTATTTGCATATCTGGATAATTTAGCAGAATAATATATACTATAGTGTATAATATATGAATTGTTGATAATATGGTTATAAGTTAGAAAGAGTAATGTATTTGGGGTAAAATATTCACAGACTCACAGTATTTCAAATATAACATAAATATATAAAAAATAAGTTTTAGAGATAATAAACTGCGGAAAAATTATGCAAATTTAAGTTTATTGTTAATGCATGTGATCCTTTTGATTATATGAACATCATAAGAAAGGAAATAATGACAATTTCACATACTTATATCCTTCAGTGGCGGATCCAGAAATTCGAGAAGGGGGGGGGGGGGGGGGGGGCGCTTCTACTGGGTATTATGAAAATTAAGTTCTTAGTTTCGTAAATTATATTTATGTCATAACGTAATATATCTCAGGCTGTGAACATGATAAACATTGAGAAAATCTGTAAATGTTTAATGTAAAGAGGACATTTTGAGGCACTAGTTTAAACCCCAAAATAAGAGGATTTTCTCTTCGTCAGCTACTGTTCTCTTAAATGTCTGATTTAGTCAAACGTTAGAAGGGTTTATTTCTCTTAAATGTCTGATGTAGTCAAATGTTAGGGGGGTTTAGTCATTAATATTTATATTTCTTCATATTTAGGATGTGAACTTTCAATCGTTTGCAACGTCAATGCATGGTGAAAATGCCATTACAGTAGGCTTATATTGCAATGATATGTTGAACTCTTATAATGAACTTTGCATTTTACCGGCTTCTGTGGCCTATAGACAGCGCACATAAAGGACTAAACAGATCACAAAATGGTGAGTACGAGTACCGGTATCAGCAGCGGAGCCATGGGAAGGTCGTGCCTCAGTCACAGGAAAATCGTTTCTCAGTGTTATGGCCCAGTAAAGTATAACAACGAACAGAAATAGAAAAAAAAGGAATATAAATATTTGGATGCTATCTAAATGAAGCAAATCACACAGCTGTTCATAAATATCCTCATCTTATCAAAAGAAAGTACTTAACCGTGAATAACTCGATAATATAATTGCTAATGAATAAAAACGAAAGAAGCAAAATGAAAATTAATCATGAATCAATGTGAAAATATATAGAAAAAATGAGTGATCCCTTTGGATCCGCCACTGTCCTTATATATAATATGTATTCTGTTGGCCATTATGTTAATAAAAAATTAATTTTACTGAAAGATAATTAAATTAAATTACCTGTGTCGACAGGTATTCTCTTTCCAAACCTTTTTTCCGGATCCCCATGCAACAAAAATTAATAAAGGGTAATTTCTGGCCCCTATCCACCTTACCACAAAGGTTTGTGGACATCAGTTCGGCTCTTTGCATAATCCTTGTAACAAACCAACGGTCAAACTTATACTTACACGTACACATGATCCAGCTAACCAACACAAATAAATTATATGGCATTAGATGTATTCAATGCTCCGAAGAGGTAAGCTGCTTAAATTGAAAATGCTTGTGTGACGTTTTTGTATCAGATTCAGTTTATGTCTGGATCAAGGACGATTACTTTAATTGCCAATTACTAAGGTATAGTCAACAGACAGTGATCTGAAGGAACCGCACTACTTTATGAACAATGAATTGATAAACTGAACATGCTGAACTACTAGCATGTAGTATAAATTCCTATATATAGGATTTAATCAGGAAGCCCTTATTAATACTATTTAAAAAAGTTCGCTTAATATTTTTGTTATATAAGAAAAATACCAAGACTACATACTGCGTATATAAGAGAAGAACATCCTCAAACGTCCAAAGGGCAGATAAAGGGCAAGGCTGGAATAACATTCACGAGGCTGTTTTCAGGTTCGGTATTATCTAAAAGTAATAGATGATACTAAACCTCTGAAAGTAACTTTCTATAAAAACGAAGAAGAAGAAGCTTAAAATGGAGGCCCTTATTGGATTATATAAACGATCAATCATACTGCCAAATGTGACTTGAAGAAATTTCTTTGAAGATACAGTTTCTTAGTTGTATGGCAATCTTTTTGAAGAGTAATTCAGGAAACATTTTTTAGATAAAATGCAAAACAATATATCAAACAAAGTAAGGCATTATATAGATGCTGTGCAGACAGAGAATAAGTAACGTTCTGTTATAGGAGCCTGTAACGTGTGTAGACGACGCCAGGTCGGTAACCATGCCAACTCACACGTCAGAGTGACTGTAAAGGATAAAAAAAAACCCTGAAGCTTTGGCGACCACGCAGCCTTGGTCTGTGATATATATATATATATATATATATATATATATATATATATATATATATATATATATATATATATATGTACACTGAAGACATCTCAGTTAAAATAACAGTAAATATATAGTAAATATATATGATACAACAGTTTGTTTCAGTTTGCCTTGGGTTTGGCGATATAATTTTACCTAATGGATAGTTCCCTGTCAAACGGAATGTTTTACTGAAAGACTGTTACTTGGGCAGATCATCACGGATGAAAAAGGTAATGTGCCTGGAATAGGTACAGAGTTAAATAAGTATCTTGTGCTAAAAGGGGTTTAACGACATTGCAACGTTGTTAGTGGGTCGCACATGCACGGCATGCATGTTGCGCGAGACGGCCATCTTGGTAAAATGGAAGTAAACGGTGAAACCCGTGTCGGAGTTATTACATATCTAATATCAATCACGACCATTTTATTTTTGTTGGTTGAATTCTGTTCATGAACGGTTTTAAGGCTAGATGTGTATATATTGTATATACAGACTTCAGAAATACAATAATTCATTATATTGTGAGGGTAAGTGGTACGCATGTAAAATGTATTCAACTACCACCTCGGGGCATTCTTTTCAAAATGAATTTAATATTTGTAATAAACAAGGCCTACAGGCCTAATGCGAACCTGTGCAGTGGGATTACACCAGGTATAATGCTTCAGTGCTGGACCATTATTTTTCAAGAACATGCGTAACATGTATATGAACAATGCAAGTTCTAAACACTTTGAACAAGAAACAATCACACTAACATCACTGCTGAAATTCTGGCATGGGTGCACACAACACAAAAATGATTGTAGCTGGCACCACCAGTCTAATATACAACAAAGATATATATATATATATATATATATATATATATATATATATATATATTTATATATATATATATATATATATGCCCAATGTCAGACCGATATGTCTAACCCCTCATGCGAAATAAGCAGGGACATACACTGTGCAAAGATTATTGTAGGTGGCGCCATAAGTCTTGACATGATAAAGCTACCAGATAGGTATAAATATGCTCAATTTTAGGCTGATGTATCAAATTCCTCTGTAGAAATAAGCAAGCGCATACACTGCAAAAGTCAATGTAGGTGGCACCACCTGTCTTCGACTCTTGTAAATGAGAATACCATCAAAAAGGCATAGACAGGTCAAAATATTGGGCAATACATCAAACTTCCTTCAGTTTGATGCACTGGGCTGACGAGGCTTAGATGAGTAAGGCAGTTGCCCCCGATTGAACTGTGAAAAATTGCTGCCTCAAGCTTCAGCACTGAGTGAACTATTGCACCTGGCTAAACTGAGTGAACTTTTGACCTGTACCTGGCTGCACTGAGTGAACCATGACCTCTTGCATAATCTGACACAGTTGGCAGTCTGCCAAAGCTATAAATAGATCCAGGCTGAACTTTGGTGCCAAATCTGATGCAGTGAGCAGTCTGCCAAAGCTATAAATAGAATGCAGCGACTGCACTGAGTGAACTCTTGACCTATACCAGGCTGCACTTCTTCCAATCCTGGCACTGTGCCAAAACTATTTATACAGCTGACATCACCTTTGCTAATGGCCAACATCAAGGCACTGGCAATCTGCCAATGGTAAACCAAGTGCTGCCATCTGTACACAAAAATGTCCCGTACATGAAACTAGAATACGGGTAGTCGACAAGCGACTACGTGTATCCGCCAAAATCAGAGTGGAACGGGTGAAGTGAGGCATGGATTGAGTGGCAACGGGAAATAGAGTGAGGTGTGTTGCATATTAGCATGGATGTCTGCAGATGAAATGTGTATGTAGGTTGCGCCACCTACCACAAATCCAGAAAACTCTCCAAGTTGTATACATGTGCAAAATTTTAGGCAGAAAAGTCAAACCACTACATGTATATGAGTGATTTTATCCAACAACAGAAAAACAGAAGGACTTGTGCAAAAATGGTGGCAGGTGGCGCCACCAATTTTGTGTATGATTGAGAGCTATGTGAGATCTATACACGTGCAAAATTTCAGGGGGATATGTCCAACCAGTCCTGGGATATAAGTCTGAATGTCTGCAGCGTTAACCTAAATGTAGGTGGCGCCACCTGCAAAAAATCGATAAAGCTATCCAAGATGTATAAACACGAAAAATATTTAGGCAGATAAGTCAAACCACTACAGAGATATGAGTGATTTTAGCCCACGGCAAACAAACAGACAGACGCTGTGCAAAAATGGTTGCAGATGGCCCCTCCAATTTTGTGTATGATAAAGAGCTATGTGAGATCTATACACATGCTAAATTTTGGCCAAATCGGTCAAACGGTTCCCGAGATATAAGCTTGGATGTCTGCAGCGTAAACTAGAATGTAGGTGGCACCACCTGTCATAACATCAAGAAAGCTGTCAAGGATGTATAAACCTGCAAAATTTTAGGCAGTTATGTCAAACCACTACTTAGATATTTAGTGATTTTAGCCCACGGCAGACAAACAGACGGACGCTGTGCAAATATAGTTGCAGGTGGCCCCTCCAGTTTTGTGTATGATTAAGAGCTGTGTGAGATCTATACACATGCAAAATTTTGGCCAAATCGGTCAAACGGTTCCCGAGATATAAGCTTGGATGTCTGCAGCGTAAACTAGAATGTAGGTGGCGCCACATGTCATAAAATCAAGAAAGCTGTCCAGGATGTATAAAACTGCAAAATTTTAGGCAGATACGTCAAACCAATGCCAAGATATGAGTGATATTATCCCACGGCAGACAAACAGACGGACGCTGTGCAAAAATGGTTGCAGGTGGCGCCACCATTTTTTGTGTATGTTATAAAGCTATCCATGGGCTACATTTGTACAAAAAATTTTTTCTTGATCGGTCAAACGGTTCCCGAGATATGTGGGTTTATGTGTGGAAACAGACGCACAAATGGACGCTGGGCAGAGAGGGAATGTCAGAGTTCAACGCCAATTGGTTAGGCACCAGTTCACATGTGACCTGATAACTGGTGTAAGTTTCGGAAAAATCCGTCCAGTAGTCTCAGAGGTTTTCTCCGGAAACGAACGCGGCGGCGGCTGCGGAACCAGTCAAAAAGATATAGTATCCGCAAAACTTAGTATCCCAATATAAAATGCTTTTCAGCTAACTTTTTATAAAAAAAGAAATCAGGAATATATGTAAAATTATTAGAGAGGCACACTGAATGCAAAATTATAATGCAGATATATCTCATTGATGGCAAATTCTTTAATAAAGTTGAGTAGGGATACCAATTATTTATAATCCATGTACAGTTGTTTTGATATAACCACAGAAAGTTAAAAAAAATCCATGAAATGATGAATAACTTAAATCATAAATCTAATTTTTTAAAAAGCCTTTAAAAAACATTCTTGTCAATATTTACCAAAGATAACCTGAAATCTAAATGTCAAGTGGCATGATGTAATAGATGCTGATAAACTGGTGCCAGGCTAGATGTAACTGCATCACGCAGCTAACATATATGGTAAAATGACTCAATTCAATCTCCATAATTCAAGCAAAAATCATTCATGTAAAACCATTGAAGACAATTATTATAAGAATTATTGTTGGGATTATTCTTGTAAAATATTTAACAAACTGGCTTCAGTGGTGTCAGTCGAAAAAGTTTCGCAGGTTAATAACTCATATAGGAAGATACAGCAAACTGGCTAAGTTCAGCATCCCGTAACTCAGCTAAAAAGCACTGAACCAAAACCATTTGAACAAACTATAATTAAGTCTGAGATTTAAGAATTTGGCCCATTGGTTTTTGAGATGAAGATCTTTGTAGACACTGAGCTAAAATGGGCTGTTATGGCATATGACTAAATTCAGATTCCCATAACTAAGCCAAAAGTCACTGAACAGAGACCATTTGAACAAACTTCGGATAGCACTAACCTAGGATCATTTCTGTGCTATATTAAACATTTTGGCCATATGGTTTCAGATAAGAAGTTTTTTGTAGCCCTTAGTGTGATACAGGCACTGATGACCCCGTAAAAAAAGGCCGATGCAGGTGGCGCCACCATTACCTCAATTTCAGATATGACTCAGGTGACCGACATGGGCATAAAATTTGGTGATGATAGCTCCAGCCGTTTCTGAGACTGAAATTTTAATATGCTTTTTTGGACAGATGACAAAGTTCAACCTCCTGTAACTCGGCCAAAAAACTGGAACCATTCGAACAAACTTGAGAGAGATTGTTCCAGGGATCATTTCTATGAAATATTGGACAATTTGGCTGGACAGTTTCGGAGAAGAAGATTTTTAAAACTTTTTTTAAGCTTTTCCCCTATAAAATCTAAGAAAATGCAGTTAGAAAAATATAAACAAAGTCCGATAGAGTTTTTCAGATGAATGATTATTTGCAAAAAATTGGTGATGCTAGCTCAAGCCGTTTTTGAGATAGCTATGGTTAACGTACAGACGACGCATGACGCACGACGTACGACGCACGAAGCACGACATACGACGGACGACCATTGCATAAGCTCACAGGTTCGCTAAAAATTATATAAAACAGTATCTGAACATTTATTATAATATTTTACGAATACTATACAGATATACACAAATATTTAGCCAATTACCGCCTGTGATCTATAAATCCTGAAAATTGCTATTGTTAAGCTGTTCATACGCCTGAAGTCTCTGCGTGTAAAAATGACAAAACTTTAAGATCTGAACGATCTTACACGACAAAACAGCCTCGAGGAGACCTCGGCATTCCATATGAGGAAGTACAGTAAATTCGGCATACAACAGGGCAAGGAAAACCATGGAGTCTTTATAAGCTCGGTAACACAATTATATATTCACAAACAAAATGGCCAAAAAAATTGTCCTGGGTAATGGTTTTAGATAATATAGTTTTACAGTTTAATTCTGAGAAAATCTCAAGAAGTAACTCCAGTGCAAAAATGGAGGATTCAGTTTTGCTATTTCGGAAGACTAAATCTGTCAGTCTTAAGACAGACTGAACCTTAAATTCTGTTTAATCTCAAAATAAGCACAGAATTGAAATAAAACGTGAAGATTCAGAAGATACATGCATTCAGTTTAATTAAATTCCAACATGTTCAATATATGATAGAAAAAAATCTCCTTATTTAAAAAAAAACAATAAAAAAAAAATCACCAACGCCTGACTAAATATCAAATTACGTAACTCAAATCATTCTGTAGTGACTCGATAACCTCTTGTAATTACATCGTCTCCGAGGTCTGGATTTCCATGAATTATCTTCAATTGATTTCCACAAAACCTTAATCTGTCCAAGAGACTTTTATTGTTGTATTCATTATCTCGGGCAGCAGTAATAAACATAAAGCTTTCATGCAAGGTTTATCAGAGCACTAGAACTAATCAGTAGATAGTCCTGGGCAGAGACACAAGAACAATGGAGAAAACCGATGTCATTTCAGAAGCATTGATATAGCATATAAAATGAAGGACATCAACGAATTTATCCTTACAGATGGTATTTGTTTAATAATACAGGCATTGTAGTGTACGATCTGATATACGCTGCAGGATACGAGTTTCTCAAATGTGAATTGCCCGTTAATATAAAGGACTGTTCCATGCCTGGCCAACCCTGCCTGGGCTACGGTAATAGGCAAGCTACGGTAATCAAACCCGCGTTTCAACACATGCTATTTCCCAGGGCAAGATTACTGTTTTCAGTAGGGTCCCCTCTCGGTGGATCTCGTCCGAACAGGAGTTAAAACCTCAGTAGCTGATGGCGAAATCAATAGACCTTGGCTGGATCGTAAGAATGATTGAGCATCTCACATTGTGATTATCCCGAAGAAGGACGGCTCACTTGTGAAAGTAATTAGACCTTTATGCATAGAACTAGGCAATATTTCCTTTATTTGTTTGCCTTTTCCGGAGGTGCCAGGAACGTGTGTTACTGATGTTTCTTCGGTGCTGATACCCAAATGACACGACGGCGAGCTAAGCCGTAAAGACTGGTCCTTTAATATTGATTTATTACTCACTGAGAGTCATTATCCCTTTAGATAATTGTAATCGGAACCTGTGTTAATACGGCTCCACAGCCAATTATATCTCACGTAATACGGTCCTGACCTTGGTTCTGTCATTTCATATCCCACAGGTATTCATAAATGTTGCGAGTCTTTATGGGACAATGTTGCGGGTTAATAAAGTTGCACAGCGAATCATTTCTTGTCTAATGTCGTAAAAATCTCACAGAGCAAACAATATCCTGCTAAGTTGTTCACCTATTTCTAGAAAGAAACTTATGGCCCTTCTAACAATCTTGATTTTATGTGCCAATACGTGAAACTAGGGGAAGTTAATTATTTTTAATCGCATCTCACGACTAGTTAGCTTATGGCTTGCTCCAAAATGATGAGTATCTGTTAAGTTGGTAACAGGATGAGCTTGGTCTTTTTAATACTTTTCACTTGGTAATATACGATTTTATCCATTTAAGTGTCCATAATAAAACTACGGGATCCCAAACGCTTTGGTAAAACAACCTAAGGCCTGTTCATCAAACTACTCTCCTCCATTCGTAAATTCAGTTTAGTGCAAGCGGGACCAGAATTCTGCATTGTTCTGGAGTTTCCTTATCCAATATATATAGATTGGGCCAGTCACAAGGGAGGAGATATAAACAACCGTCACACCAAAAAAAAAAAAAAAGATCTGGACACGCACATGCCTTGGGGGAAAACTCCGTGTATTTGAATTGTGCAGTTTGAATTCAAGTTCCCTATTACTTGAAGATAGTGCCTCAACGATTTGACAAGCAACAACGCTGCCACCAGACCCCCAAAGCGGGTATCGATCACCACGCAGCGGAAGCACCGAGCATTCACTCCTGATCGGCCCCCACAAAACCTAGAGCTACGTTCTTATATCCGAGCTCATGGCAGGCAGGGGTACCCAGTGTTGTGAACAGGAAAGTGGCCGTCTTCTCCTGATACAGCTGTGAATAAACGTGCGAAATTCAGTCTCCACCAACATGGCGGCGGTTGATGGTGGGCACGCGAGGTGCGGGGTTCAATCTTGCTTGATTACCGTAAGTTTAGCCTTTCTAACGATGACTACTGTATGTGTAGCTACAGGGACTATGTACGCGCGAGAAGAATTGTTGTTCTGCCCTTTCTTTGCCAACAGAGCGCCTACTGCACAACCGGACCTCAAGAACTGTACTTGGTTTAAACAGAACAGTTGCTGTCTTCAACAGGAAATTGAGGCTACGTTCGGTCGAGTTAAGCCTTTGCAAGGTGCATCACGAGCTTGCCAACAATACATCAATTACCTTATGTGCTACATTTGTGCACCTAACCAAAATTACTTTTACAAACGCGAGAGGCTCACAGTGTGCGAGGAGTTTTGTGAAGAGCTTTTCAGAGCTTGTGGGTCTGCTACACTCAAAGGTGCAGTCATACGGGATTTATACAGGAACGGCAGTGATTTTTGCAGAAGTAGACGCTTCGAAGTTGAAAAACAAGCCGACGGCGCGTGTTTCACGTTCGATGTGACGTTAGATAAAAGTGGCGGAGTTACACTAAGAATACCAAGCCTGTCCATAATGATGACACTAGTTGCTGGATGGGTTATCAAGCATAGCATATCACATTGGTCCTTGAGACCTAGACTGTCTGATTCTGTAAGGGTCCGCAATCAAGGCCCTACCAAGAGTATTGAACATGCAGCCCGCCAACATATCATACACCGACCACAAATCAATGACAAGCTTTATGTCTATAAATACAAGCACGCGTCAACAACAGATTCGACCGCACGAGAGCACGTGTTTCCTTCCCAGGCCGCAGAGAAGCAAAAGCATAAACACTCGCATTTTAAAACAAGCGATCTTAAAAAAAGACAGTATTATCTTCAAGAAAGTTGTCATAGGGAGAGCGATCCCTTTCTGTTACCCCTTGCTTTAATCAATATTACAAGCAAGCTGCCAGTATTGAACGCACCAAGTTCTTGATTAAGTGAAACGGTTGGGCCGGGGAGATAAATTGATGTATTGCCGAGAATTAGGCCCTCCTCGTCAATACTGACCCAGCCAATATTTTTTGGTAGGCATCTAATGGTATGTATCTCAGCGGGCATGTGCTCAACGATTCGGTATATTGTGCCAAACTCTACGATTTGTGTAAACCACATCGTGCCCAACACCCCCCAAGCCGTGCGATCATACATTGATGGGAAAGTACGCACCGAGACGCTTTCCGACCCTTCCACGCACACCTGGGGAAATTAAGCCTATGAACGCTGTAAACCAAAGACAGTATTACAAGAAACCCTGGCGTTCTCTGAGGATGGAACGAATAAAGCTCAGCTAATGTACGTAGAATTCACAATCCTAGACCACCGCAGGTGTTAGAAGAACGTGATTGCTTGTTGTATTTACTAGTACTGCTAACATGTAAAATACTGTAGCTACATATCGCGCAATGCGAAAGACATGATAGGACATTCATTAATTACATGTTTAGACAAGATGTTTGTACCAAAACTATGTTAAAACTTATATATATATATATATATATATATATATATATATATATATATATATATATATCATATTCGTGACCTACGGGTATGCCCAACTCTTAGGTCGGTCTGTTTGGGCTATCTTCCATCCACCATATCATAAGGAACGTGAGGAATATGTCAAACGGCAAGACTAGGGGTTTGATGTGGATCGTTAACAGGTGTTATGTAAGTTGTGCGTTTTATAGTTAATTGTTACCAAAAAACATTGATCAGTATCGGAAAAACTTTGAGAAGTAAAGTTTAGATCATGTGAGGCACTTTTTCACATGCATGCTAAAAATAAAAATGGTACAGTGATATTTTTTAGGATCATCCGGACCACTTCATTTTCGTTTTCACTGACATCACGTTACTTCTTGAGTATCCGAACTCACATTCCTATGGTTACAATCAATAAAATACATAGTCATGTCTAAGTTGGGATCAATACCGCCAATACTGGGCGCGCAGTCTGGATTAGTTGAGGCCCTCCTATAGGTTGATCGGTGTAATCTTCTCATCAAAGGACTAAGTAAATTTATTAAAGTAATGAGACGCTTATAGTCTTCGTGTCTAATCTCGTTTTCACAGAAATGCAATTAAACGCTTAATATATAATATCGAATATGGTTACCGGTTTCAATCAAACAACTTCCCGTTTGGTTTTGTCTTATTCGATATTATTTCATTCTGATCCGGATATGTTGGCGCTATGCCATACGAAAGATTACAAGCGCATATTGGGTAACATATAATGTAATGCGTATTTTGATTGATTAGCAGAATCATTAAATTTTAATTATATGCACCAGCGACGCATGCTTCGTCGACCAATAGACAGTACTTGAACAATTGGATTACTTCTATATCATCCCTCCAGTATGAACGAATGTATTTGTGTCTGCGTTCAATAATGAGCTCTAACATGGGGTTTCATTTTAAACGGCTAGGTTCAGTAATTTATGCTACATTTGTGTAACACAACGATTAAGTGTTCCCAAGAGAATTCCCATTAGGGCAGTAATCATCAATAATTTCCGGAGAGCAAACAGTAATGTTACATTGGTTGTTATGAGGTAATTTACAGATTATTTCTGATCCCTGGTGTTCATTCGTTCTATTCAGGTTATTTATTGCGACAGCTTGATCTCATGTATTACAATCCGGAATGATTTGGGACAGGATCCACATAAAGTGTTAAGATTCTGGCAAGGTTACGATGGTCTTATTGCAGTGACGTCTTGCTCATTTGCATACAATTATTCTTTACCTCGAATGTGTGAAGAGTTTCAGTTAATCGGTTTTATACAATGATTTCTTACCTTCCGTGGTTACATGTTAACATTGTTTTCCAAGTTTACCACAATTTTCTGTATATATGATTTTTCTGACCGCTTTATTAGATCGGGTTTGATAGGGTATCTTTAAATATTTGCACACTTTATACATTGAGTGTAATAAAGGAAATTCTAATATATCTGCGTTTATGTTACTTTGTAAAATATAATATCAAGAGATTCCAACCCGTGCACGGATTGTGACTTTTAATTTCTACAAAATGTCTCATGTTACAAACT
Source organism: Sipunculus nudus (assembly GCA_026874595.1). Classification (NCBI taxonomy): domain Eukaryota; kingdom Metazoa; phylum Annelida; class Sipuncula; order Golfingiida; family Sipunculidae; genus Sipunculus; species Sipunculus nudus. The sequence goes on along the minus strand of CM049307.1, from coordinate 40,515,324 downwards.
GTAAACTTACAGTCACTGCGAATAAAAGATCTACATATACAGAATATGAACAAACTGGCGCTCGTGTGGACATTGAACAGGCAGTGATCCTAAATTAAAAAAAAATGGATGAAGCCATATCGTATACGATTAACTAGGAATAAGTTCATATTAAATCAAATCTTTGGTTCTTTCTAGTTTGGTTATATTTTCGCTCCTCCTAAATGATATTAACTAGCACAATACTGCGTTTACTTAATGTTCCGTGAAAACCCTAGCCGACATTGTATTAGTTGAAATACAATTCCAGAGAGAAATCGCCTTGACATATATTTTTATTTATGCTTTCTTCTATGCATACACAGCAAATGATAAAGAGTAATGTTCCCTCAATACATACATCTGCACAGTCAAGGTTAACATGGGTTGTAATTCACTGGATCAGCTGCTCTATCCTCACAAAGCATTTCTTATCACATTTGTATCCAAACGTTACTTAACACTGAAGACCATTACCGGACGATTCTACACAAACCAAACATTTCCACCCAATTTCCTAATTCTTTTCTGTACAAACGTGGGTCAGTCCATATTGGGGTGGAATCGAAATTACCTCTATATATATATATATATATATATATATATATATATATATATATATATATATATATATATAATATATATAATATCTATTATTATCTGGGCAAACTATATAAGCCTCATTTTGAGCTTAAATATTCCATCTAGTAACATTGTTGTTGTTTTTTTTTATCTAAATGATCCCGACCTGGCATTTTTTTGATGTGTTTGTTATTAAAAATTAATCTACCGTTATATTATGTGTAACTTGATGCATGAATTATTAAAATTATCTACCATTATCAAACAATGTTTGGTGAATGTTTGCTTAAAGTTAATCTATACCTTGCTCCAGTGCAATTACTTTCATGTATTTTTCAACCTTTTAAATGACCATAGATAACAGGGATGTAAAGTTTATTCTAAATACCGTGTATTTTGTTGCACTTTTCATTTCCCAAAGCTGACAAAAGATTGGACCATCTAGCAAATGTTAGGCTGGTCGTTCGGTATAATAAAACAGGCTATAGTGACTAATATATATGACTTGTGTGATAATGTGATAAACTGGTGTCATTCCAGGATACTCCATTCAAAACATTGTTTTGAAAATTTACCACATTATTAATGGTTATTAATGAAAAAAAGTGTTTTATAAATGCTATTCCATATAATTATATATGGGTAAAATGTTTCATGGATGTAACATACTCATAACATTTTAAATTTACTGATGGGTTAGATGGAATTTTTTTATAAAAGAAATAACACATCTCTCACTCGAAACCGGGAGTTTGCTGAGCGAAATCAACTGAAAAATATCAGGTGTACCATTCGTATGATTACAAATTCTGCCCACTATGGATTACCATTACTATATATCAGCTGCCTACAAACCGTGCAAAATACACCGGGAACTGTCAAGACTAAAAAAGGACAGATGGCCTTCAGGTAGCTTCATTTATCACGAGTTTTAAAAAGGCTGCTTCTGGCGGGAGGCAAAACTTGGCTTCACGCGGATGAGGACCTGGGCTAATTTGCACTTCTTAGTCTTTTGTTTTTATTACCAGCCCGATACCCAATTAACAGTGGTACAAATCATGTCCAAAAAACCCTGCTGCAAGAACACGGGTGCGGCATGTTAAAGAGAAAGTATGTCGCTAGTACACGGTAATCCATTAAACAAGGGCCTAAAGTTTTTGCCGAGTCAGCAGATTCCTGGTTCTCCTAGAAATGTGATCGTAGAACACGCCTGGAAATCATGAAATCCATATACTTTTCCGTTGAAGGTATTTTTGCATGCACGGCCATATTAATGCAGGGTCTACTTTAAGTAATGCATCACGAACCATCGATTTCAATTTCCGGTGGGAGCTCTGGTCCGTTTTATTCTAGAACGGAGTCGTGAACTAAATAAACGGTACATTTTTTCTCCGTCGAGGTGAAATTTCACACTGTGTGCATCGAACATTTAAAGGTTCCTGAGACCTTGTGTTTAAATGTCCGAAGAACATTGGTGATTTCAAACTGATTGTACCTGTTTTTTTTTCTTTGAAAATTTAAAGCTCCCTGTATCTTGAATCCTGACTAATTCATATATAAGCTTACTTATTCTTTATATTTCCCCGAGATATACCAACCGCACTGTATGTCTAAATCTTACGCATCTCCTTGTGTATGTCAACAACTAATCCCCTAATTTGCCATAAACCAACACATATTCCCGTGAATAAGTAAAAATTTTCCCATATACCTGTATACTTGTGTGGTTGAATAAGTAAAAATTTTACCAATACTTGTAAACTTGTGTGCATGGGTACATATTTTGGTTGTAAAATTACGTACTTGATCATACTAAAAAGGCCATTAAAAGTCTTACTGTTTCACCAAGATAAGCAAAAGTAGGCTCTGTTTTGGTTCAGTGTATCAACACTATATCGAGTGCATCTATTTAATAACTTGGCTAAGATCTTAGCGCAGGCTCGTAAATAATAATATATGACCCGGTGCTCTGCAGCTGCACTACTACCCTTGTCCCAGCTGTTAAAACCAGACAATATACTATTAATATTAATTGTATTTTTTGATGAAGCATTAACGCCACGCAAGGTAATGTTTTATGTATAAGCAGAACCCCGAGCCAGCATTCCTATAAATTTCACAAGTTAATGGATATTTTATGGTAGCGACGAGAATCCGGGGGAACTGGAAGATCACATTCCCAACTAGTAGTTACAATTTATGTGAGAAATACAGGAGTCCTATGATTTCATTAGAAATATTTTTAGCTGCTCTCCGGTTTGTGATTTATGCTTTCGCATTTTTGCCTTTCTTTCCTGACTCCGCAACGTCCCACCCTATATGTGACGCGTCATTTGTTAACTCGGCTCAGGAATGTCCTTGATGAACTGCAGTGTCTGTCAAATAACGTCCATCAAAATAAAGGGCCATTCATCACACATTTTCTTAGAGCAAATTTGGTTTCCCACATCTACAAGCAAAGCTGTTTTCTACACATTTAAATTTGCGTTAAATAAAGTCTTTATCAAACTTATTATATATTCTTTTTAGAAAACAATTTCTGTCTAATGCCATTGGTATAACACAAAGATCAATATCTCTTATCAATAATCTTATCAATACATCTTAAAATAAAGGAAAATGATGTTTTCTGGAAAGCTGGAAATATAACCCTAAAGCATTTAGGAAGTAAATGAAATGTGTACAGTCATTTTAAAACTTCAGGCAACAACTACACACTCAATATATCCTTAAGCCTGGTGCATTCACTGCAAAAACAAAATAAATTTTGCGAAGTCAGTGCATAAATGTAACGTTGGTTGTACAAATACACGAGCCGTTCAAAAAAATATTGCACCATTGACGCTTTTCGACTCAGTTGTCAGATTCCGTTTAGCCAATCGTTTGGCGGATACGCCAGAACACACACACACCTTTCATCGCCTAGAGGAAACGTAGTCGGGTATTGCCACGAGGTTTTCACATAAGGCGCTAAGCCGTGCATTTGTGTTGAAGCCACCTCAAGCACAGTGCTGGATACTTTTGCATAATTAGTTTAAATAGTTAGTAAGACTCTGAACAAACATATCATATGTGTTTCTTGTATACTTGGATTTTGTATAATCTAAAAGACCGCACTGTATTCGTTACTTATATCATGTTTTACTATTTTACTTGTACCTGAATTAAATCTATGTTCTCTACTATAATGGCAGTCTTCTTCTTTTTCAAGAATATTGATATACGCTTGCGCTGGACTATAGTACTAAAAAATGAAGCTGTGCCTGAAAAGTATTAGTCTCCATTGGACAAGCTTGAATACAAATAATTGTGTGTGCCTTAAACACATTTTCTCGGAAAAATAGAAAGGTATTTTGGAATTTTTATTATACTAACTCCAAAATCTTCATAACACAGTTTGCATATATAATCATACATACATATATTAAATTACCTTGATATACGTAACAGTTTACAGTAAATTACCTTCAGCTGCATTTTATAGCCAAAGATGTATCCCGTTACACTGGGCTAATCTCGCATGTACGTGTTACTATACTTAATTTGAAAGATTAATTTACCTTAAAATATTAATGGCCAGTACAAAAATGAAATAAACCCCTAAGGTATTTAAACAAGGGACCCATGGGTCACTGTGCTCAGCTGAAATTGACCTTGAAGGTAAAAATCTAAACTAATATAAGATGGAGATAAAATCTGAAAGGAAGAGGTAATATTGGCCACGGTTGGTTGTCATGATTGGTTTGTATTGATGAGTAAGAAACTGTTGCAAATAATATTTTGTGATCTGACCATGTGTTGCCTCATGCTGAAACTGAAGCATCAGAGCAGTTTGTAAACATAAGATCTATACTATTACCATGATCACAGGTTGGCTTATTACACATTTTTTCAATGATATTCTGTTTTTTTTTTTCATTATAACAATTTTTTTTTTCAATTTTGTAAAATGCATATAGTTGCAACATAACAAAGGTCCCCAGTCAACATATGAATTTGATGGTGAATTTTTTTTTTGTTGGGGGTTGGGGAAGTTACAACACCTCTGCCTATATGTACAGGGTTAGAACATTAATTCAACAGTGCTTACAAGAAAAAAGTTATTAGTTACTGCAAAATATTTTTATTTCTTTTGGTTTTTCATGTATATTATCATTAGAAAAGCTATAAGAAAATGGCCCTGCTAAAATGAAACTCTGTAAATTATAGAATAATGGACATGAGCTAAACCATTTAGTGATGCACCAAGGGAACAAATAAGCCTACGGTAAGTGTTATATAAAAGTAACATTTTATACACAAATAATGTGTGAAGGTAATTAAGTTTTCAAAAGTTAAATATATGGCCATATGAGTTAAAAATTAATCCCACAAAATTTGACCAATATTCCTAATTTTAATACAAAGTTAACAGTGTTATTCACTCCTAGGCCCCGCCAACTTTAAGAGATATGAATGAAATGCTACAAAGTATTTATATCTTCTTAAATCTTGTCAGTTAGCACTTACATTAGATCCTAATATTTTATCACATTTGAATATTAGGATTACATTCCTGAAATTTTTTTCTTTAAAACAATCAAAATTGTCGAAGTCTCATCAAAAAGAATTTATTTAACATTAAAATTATAAGATTCATCTTGTTTATTAGTCCTGTGTATTGAAGGGGTGGGTGGGGGGAGGGGTCTCCGTTGTTACTGCTCGTTGCTGAGAAAAATGTTAATTTTAAGATTCATCTAGTTCATAGTACAGGTCTGTCAACAGAATGGGGTGGGGGGGGGGGGTGCGAGAGAAAAAGGCTCCCTGTGGTATGGTATTAACTGCAGACAGCCCGATCAAGCTCAACTCAGTGAACAGAGGGCTTGCCCTAGTGATGGGATTGCATAACATTATGCCAACAGCCTGGGGAGAATAGAGAGCTGCACTGAATGACCTACAGTCACCAAAGTGGACTGCTTGACAATGTAAGGGAATACAACAAGAGCCTCCAACAAAAATTCAATAACTAGCCTAATTTTGCCGCTTTTATTTTCAAATTTCAGATTTTAACAGATTAAATCCTTATGTGCACATGCTGTGAAAATTAAATCCCCAGTACTTACAGGAAAGAAACCTGCCGTGGCCAAAGTTGGGCAAAATTTAAGGTACCAATTTTCATTTTTGCTAATATTTTAAAAAATTTAAAAGATTTTGATCTAATTTTGGATATACAATTTAATTTTGATTAATTAAAGTTATATTACTGGAAAAAAGTCCATAGCTTCAACATGTTATGTGTTAAGCGTTCAAATATCTTTCCTGATTTTATACAAAATGCATTATGTTTGAGCCAATAACTTTTTAAAATTATATAATACAGACCTTATTTGCTGGCATGTTCATAGGAACTATACAGAGGAATATTTATGGTAAATATGAGGAAAAACAGATGAGTGGTTTAGATATTAGGCAGTCCTGAAGTGTGAAAATATGTTTTTAATGAAAAATTGAGGTTTTTCCTTAATTTCTCAAAGGAACAAAGTCACAAAGACCCAGTTTTCAGCTTGGTAGGAGATCTTTGGGACATCTAACATATGCCAACAGCCTCGGGAGCATAGAGAAGTGCACTGAATGACCTACAGTCATAAAAGTGGACTGCTTGACAATGTAAGAGGATACAACAAGAGCCTCCAAAAAAAAATTCAATGACTAGCCTAATTTTGCCGCCTTTATTTTCAAATTTCAGATTTTAACAGATTAAATCCTTATGTGTACATGCTGTGAAAATTAAATCCACAGTACTTACATGAAAAAAACCTGCAGTGGCCAAAGTTGGGCAAAATTTAAGGTACCAATTTAATATTTTTGCCAATTTTTTTAAAAAATTTAACAGATTTTGATCTAATTTTTGGTATACAATTTAATTTTGATTAATTAAAGTTGTATTACTGATGAAAAGTCCCTACCTTTAACACTTTTGGTCTTAAGTGACAAAATATCTTTCCTGATTTTTTTACAAAGTCCATTATGTTTGGGCCCATAATTTTTTTAAATTAAATAAAACTGACTTAATTTCTGGCATGTACATAGGAATTTTATAGAACAATATTTATGGTAAATATGAAGAAAACCAGATGAGTGGTTTTGATATTAGGCAGTCCTGAAGTGTGAAAATAGATTTCTAATAAAAAATTGAGGTTTTTCCTTAATATCTTGAAGGTACACAGTCCTATTGACCCAATTTTCGGCATTGTAGGAGATTTTGGGGACATCTAACTGAATGCCAAATTTGAGATTTGTAGGTCCAATGGTGTCGAAAAGTGCCAGTCCTACGGACGGACATCCTGACGGACAGACGGATGGACGTTGGACAATGGGCCACGACTATAGTTCAGATGACTTATAGTCAGCTGAGCTAAAAACTAAACCAATCAATCACTTTATTTCCCATTCTTCTATGGCAGGAAAATAATGAAAACATATTTGCATTAGATCCTTATTTTTGTTACTACATCAATTTTATACATTTACAGTATAACATATATCTGAATAGTTCTTAACTGTATCAACATTTATCCCTAATTTTGTCTGATAACATCACGTTATGCACACAGATGTATAGTTTTTACCACAAAAATATATTTTTTTAAATTTGCAAAACAATAAATTTCTAAAAATAACACTTGATCCAGAATTCACAAATTTAAATTGCACCTTTATTTATCCACATCCATATTTTCGCACAATTATATTTCAATTCACTTAAATTATTTGAAAGGAAATTAATTTCTTTAAAAATGCTACATTACCACAACAAGTCATCTTCTGGATTACTCCTTAAATTACTGTTTCAAGAAAACTTTTGTACATTGAAGTGGAAATAGTCTTAAATTTATAGAAATACAGTTCAAACAATAACATGATTGCAATTGGTTTGGGGATGGGCAGGAAAGGGGGGTTTAGATGACATAAGAATAACTGTACACCTGTGACAGCAGGGGATCTCCCCCAGTGACCTATAACAAATCAGGTACCCTGGCATAGCTGACCTCCAGTGACAGAAGTGGCTGCCTGCAACTTGACAGTGCAAGTGAATACAATAGAGCCTCCAATAAATATTCAATAACTAGCTTATGTTTTAGCTTTTATTAGCAAATTTCAGAATTTGATAGATTAAATCCTTATGTGTACATTCTGTGAAATTATATCACATGTACTTACAGGAAAAAAAATGTGTTGTACCTGGTAGTCAAAGTTGGGCAAAATTTAAGGTAATGATTTTATATTTATGTCAATAACTTAAAAAATTTACAAGATTCTGATCTAATTTCGGGAATACAATTGAATTTTGATTGAATAAAGTTATGTCATTGGAAAAGTCTTTAACCTTAACATTTAGAGTGTTTAGTAAGTAAATATCTTTCCTTAATTTTTTACAAAGTACATTATGTTTGGGCCCATAGCATATATAAATTAGGTAATACTGACCTTATTTCTGGCATGTACATAGGAAATATATATATGAATATTTAAAGTTAATATGAAGAAAAACAGATATGCTGTTTTTATATCAAGCAGTCCTTAAACTGATAATAGGTTTTTAAAGGAAAATTGAGGTTTTCTCTTAATTTTTTTATGGACAGAAGTCGCAGTGACCCAATAATCAGTTTGGTAGGAGATCTTGGGGACATCTAGCATTAAGTTTATTAGGTCAAATGATTTCAAAACGTGCCAGTTTAACAGACAGACAGATGGACTGCCAATAGACAAAGGACCATTGCTATAGCTCAGCTGACTTATAGTCAGCTGAGCTATAAATAGAATACATTTACATCAAACTGAAATAATTACACAAAGAAGATGGATATATAAATCAAATTTTTCTTTTACAAAATAATTATTTTTGCTATATTAAGGTTTAATTCCCTTTGCATCCTATAAAAAAATAGCTTACAAGGCTATATTGATTCAATCCTGGTCTACAATGAATGGGTCCTTAAATTTTACGTCTACTAATATACCTTGATACCATGCAGTCAAAGCATTGCCTCAGACAATATGTGCACATTGAAAACATCTTGGTCAAAATAATTAAACATTTCTTTTTATTAAAAGTTGATAAATAACTAAAAAAACTAATCATCTAAAATAACAGTTTCTTACACATATAAAAATAACAACCATGGAGGTAGTTCCTTCCAGAAATATTGCATAAAATTTGTATAATTAGTTACTTTAGTACTTCAAATTCTCCTGATGAACATATTGGTCAGTTGGAAATAAGAAATGCTCACAGGTTTTTAGTACAAATATTATTTTTTCTTTTTATTACTTCTACTGCTCAATGCACTCATAGGGAAAAGCTCCTCGTACAAGTTTGATAAAACTCCCCTATCGTAAATATTTGGTAAAACAGGAACCTTTCTCCTCTTCATGGAGTAAGTTTTATAACGTTCGTTGGTGGTCTGGTTGCTAAGTACCAGGTAACTATGGTAACCTGTGAAAATTGTCATTGTGACGGTGAGAACCACCAGGAATGCTGTCAGGAAGACCAACCTTGGGAACTCCATGAACAAAGTCTGGAAGAAATGGCAAAGAGTAAATTTAGACAGCTACACATGAGGTCCACAGTTCTTTGATCGAAAGATCAATCTAAGGGAAATGTCACAAGTAAATTTAGACAAACAGCACACACAACCAAGAGTGCTTTGGTGGACATGAATCAATCAACTTTTTTGTTCTTATCTCAAAGGACACTCACTTAACATATTATGTGTTCAATTACATTGCAAGGATCATGCTGAGAATTTTATAATCTTTAGATAAAAGAATCTTTATATCATTGTAATACACCTTGATTGATAGATCCTCCTGAAATTTCAAGAAATTAAGACATTTTTCTTGGTATTTCGTATTTTTGTAGTAAACAAACATCCAAAAGGAAAATATCTTCCCCCCATACCAGTTATCAGCTCGGAATTAATAAAACCACGACCAAGTATGAATTTAATATTATTACAGTCTCTTTAGTTCAATGTAGTTCACACATGAAGTAAGAAGCAAGGCACAAATTGCATCTCTCTCTGTCTAACTCTTGTTAGGGAAAATACATATATCATAGAATATAATTAAAACTCATAGAATTTATTCTTCAATTACTTTCTTCTTTTTTTCTCTTAGGATATACTAACATATTTTCCATTGTGTTAAAGTATATACTTACTACTGAACACTATTAAATAACACACCAAAAAAAAAAAAATCTGATAATTTAAACAAATCTAACCACCTGTACAATAGATCAAGTTTGACACTGGACATAAATTGACAAAAGTGGAGAAATAATTCTATAAACCGAAGAAACTTTACCCCTTCACAACCCACCTGAAATAATACATGCCAGGTCATGGCTTGTGGCACTCCAGAGTCATCTAAATATTTGGCCTCCCACAAATTTGTCTTCTTGGTTATTACCCGTAATGTTTGGACACAGAGTATGGCTCCATTGCCGCTGATTATGCACACAGACAACAGGAAGGCCATGAAATAGTTATGGTTCCGCCCTCCGATGACATTGTTTGTCCATACACAGTAGTGGTCAAATTTATATACACACTGGTCTGTAATGGCTGAAATATAAATATAGTAATGAATAATTACTGGTAACTGCAAAGGTAAGGGATAATATGATTTTATATCCAGAAAGGAAAATCCTGTGTTTTTGTGAAAAATCCCCAATTATTCTGATTCACATAACAAATTGTACAAATCTTTATTTGTGCTTGTCCAATGTTTTTCAAAATATGAGCTGGTTGTGTTTAGTGGTGACTTTTTTAGACTTAACAATTTTCTTAAGAATTTTTTAGTAAGTAGTAGTATAACATATAATGTCTGTTTATTTTGGCAGATGAGATTTTGATGAGATGAGGCCCTTACATAAGATGCGAAAAATGTGATCCAAAAAAAAACAAGGGACCCATGGGTCACGGCGCTCAGCTGTTATATATGATAACAAATATGATTTGGGATAGAGGCATATGCTGGTTTTGTGTGGTAATAAATATAAGCTTTATTATGAGTTGTTGGTGTTTAGCTTATGTATGATTTTGATAGTTTATTAGGAGACAGGGAAGAGGATTGATTTCATTTATTTTATTAACAAATGGAGTGCTATTGTCACACAGATTTTGACTTGGCCATATAACTTATAAGCAGCACACATAATAAAAGAGTTTAACTATTTATTAAAATTTAATAACAAATATTGTGCCAATATAATTTTTATTAAAAATAATAAGAGAATCATATGATTTTTTAAATAAAACATAACTGAAATAATTATTAAAATAACATTATAGAATATATGCATTCATGAATACATTTTGAAAGTATTTGCACTGGTATTCAAATACTTTCATTTTTACCTGAATTCCCATTCTTATGCAAGAAATTTTTTAATGGAGTACATATTCATATTCATATTCATATACATTTGCAAAGTATTTGCACCATGTCTGGTATTTATTCAGTTTTAGCCAAACAATGATGTTGAGAATCCAGAATATAAACAAAGGACCCATGGGTCACGACAAAAGTTTGAAATTTTAGCAAATGCAAAATATGAAAAATATTTTATTGTAATGTTTTATATTTATATAAGCATATGAGAAGCTAAGAGGAAAGGGCCCTCCTACTTGGTTATAGTAAAGTTCTCAATATATGATTGCAAACTAATACTCTGACAAGACTGTCATGAAAAAAAAAACAGTAAAAGTTTTGAGATACTGTGATGCATATGAAAAATTTACAGATAGACAGGCAAGTGGACAGAATGGACTAATACCGTCATTTCACTTTCAAGGGAATAATGCATTTAAGTTAATATATAAGCCTATTTTTTTTAAGCATATCCACTTTTTCAATAATAGTTTTTATCTGATTCATTTTTTTTTAGTTACAAGTGTTATAAATTTGTTATATAAAAGTGAAAATATAAGTTAAAATATTAGAATTCTAAGTTGCAATCATTATATATCCAGATTGTAGCTCACATTGGGTCATATTATGCATACACATATATTTTATTATTTTTAAATCAAATGTTTAAACTGAATGTAAAAGAAAATAATGCCACAACATGGCATCTACAAAATTATTCCTTGAATCCTTTTTAAAAAGTTTTGCACATTGGAGTTTTCAGGACATGCTTAATTTTATTCACCAAATAAAATAAAAAATTCAGTAAATTTGATAAAATAAAAACATCTTTTCAAATAAAGTATACTAACTGTTGGTTGAATGAGGGACAAACAATATCATTATGCTAACTAGAATACGGGTAGTCGACAAGCGACTACGTGTATCCGCCAAAATCAGAGAAGGACGGGTGAAGTGAGGCATGGATTGAGTGGCAAGGGGATATAGAGTTACATATGTAAAATATTAGTATTGGATCTCTGCCACATAAACATGATTGTAGGTGGCACCACCTGTTATTTGAACTTGAAACTATCCAAGATATATACACATGCAAAATTTCAAGTGGAAAAGTCAAACCACTGCAGAGATATGAGTGATTTTATCCCACAGCAGACAAACAGATGGACGCTGTGCAAACATGGTTGCAGGTGGCGCCACCTTTTGTTGTGTATGTTATAAAGCTATCCCAGGGCTACATTTGTGTAAAATTTTTTTCCGGATCGGTCAAACGGTTCCCGAGATATGAGCTTGGATGTCTGCAGCGTTAACATGAATGTAGGTGGCGCCACCTGTCATAAAATCAAGGAAGCTATCTAGGATGTATACGCATGCCGAATTTTAGGTGAATTAGTCAAACCATTGCAGAGATATGAGTGATTTTAACCCCAGGCAGATGAACAAAGGGACACTGTGCAAACATGGTTGCAGGTGGCGCCATCTTTTGTTGTGTATGTTATAAAGCTATCCCAGGGCTACATTTGTGTAAAATTTTTTTCCGGATCGGTCAAACGGTTCCCGAGATATATGGGTTTATGTGTGGAGCGTCAACGTGAATGTAGGTGGCGCCACCTGTCATAAAATCAAGAAAGCTATCTAGGATGTATATGTATGCCGATTTTTAGGTGAATTAGTCAAACCACTGCAGAGATATGAGTGATTTTAACCCCAGGCAGATGAACAAATGGACACCGTGCAAACATGGTTGCAGGTGGCGCCACCTTTTGTTGTGTATGTTATAAAGCTATCCCAGGGCTACATTTGTGTAAAATTTTTTTCCGGATCGGTCAAACGGTTCCCGAGATATATGGGTTTATGTGTGGAGCGTTAACGTGAATGTAGGTGGCGCCACCTGTCATAAAATTGAGAAAGCTATCTAGGATGTATATGCATGCCAAATTTTAGGTGAATTAGTCAAACCACTGCAGAGATATGAGTGATTTTAACCCCAGGCAGATGAACAGATGGACACTGTGCAAACATGGTTGCAGGTGGCGCCACCTTTTGTTGTGTATGTTATAAAGCTATCCCAGGGCTACATTTGTGTAAAAAAATTTTCCGGATCGGTCAAACGGTTCCCGAGATATATGGGTTTATGTGTGTAAACAGACGCACAAACGGACGCTGGGCAGAGACGAAAGGTCAGAGGTCAAGGTCACTTGGTTAGGCACCAGTTCACATGTGACCCGATAATTTGTGTAAGTTTCGGAAAAATCTGTCCAGTAGTCTCAGAGGAGTTCTCCGGAAACGAACGCGGCGGCGGCGGCGGCGGCGGCGGCGGCGGCGGCGGAACCCGGTCAAAAACATAGTATCCGCAAAACTTCGTTTTGGCGGATACAATTACAATCTCAGCTATAATTAATAACTGGAATTAATAGTCAATTTTACACCTGGTGAAGTTTTACTCTTCTGAAGTAAAGCATTTCTTATCTGATGAACATCCACACTTTCATAGCAATACATCACTTTGTGGACACAATTAAATGTGCACTTTAATCATTGTAACCCTGGTGGTACAATACAAAATCTAAAATGTAGCATGTCCAAGAATAAAATAAAATACAGAAAGTTATAACATTCATCTAGTTTATGCACCACCCCTGTTGGGGGGGGGGGGGGTTGAGTGCAGGGCAGAGGAGAAGCCTGCTAGTAGTGGCCAAGCTGGGTCAAGGCAAGCTGCCTGGGGTGGGTTACATAAAGCAAGTGAAGGCTGTACTACTAGGTGGGCCAGATGGAAACAACACTTGACATGGTGTATGAAAACTTGAATAAAAGCTACTCTTTTCAAACAATTTCTTTGAAATTTCAGATTTTGAAAGATTAAATCCTTTTGTATATATGCTGTGAAAATTAAATCAACAGTGCTTACAGGGAAAAAACGTGCCACTGCCAAAGTTGGACAAAATTTAAGGTATTGATTTTTTATTTATGCTAATAACTTGAAAAATTTGCAAAATTCAGATCTAATTTTGGGCAAACAATTGAATCTTGATTAAATAAAGTTATATTCCTGAAAAAAAGTCTTCAGCTTCAGCAATTCTCATGTTAAGTGAGCAAATATATTTCCTGATTTTTAAAAAATTGCATTATATTTGGGCCTATAATTTCAAAATAATACCCAATACTGACCTAATTTTTGGTATGTGCACAGAAAATGTATGGAAGAATATGAATACTAAATATGATCAAAAACAGATCAGTGGTTTTGATATTAGGCAGACTTGAAGTGTAACAATTGCTTTTTTATGGAAAACGGAGGTTTTTCCTTAATATCTCGAAGGAACGAAGTTCTAATAACCCAATTTTCGGTATGGTAGGAGATTTTGGGGACATCTAATGGTATGCAGAATTTTGGATTCGTAGGTCCAACTGTTTTAAAACGTGCCCTGTTAACGGACGGACGGCCGGACGGCCAGACGGCCGGACGACGGACATAGGACCACGACTATAGCTCAGATGAATTACAGTCAGCTGAGCTAAAAATGGCATGGTCATTCTTAAACACAGAAAAACTACTTTCTTCATTAAACCAGTTTGAAATATATAAGAAACATGCTTTCCTTAAATACAGATTTGACTATAAATTAAAAGTAATTTGTTTTGTATAAATTCATAAATTAAAATATGAGTTATGAATTACGATTGGCACCAAACTGGGACTTCCCTGAGAAAAAAATGGTACAAATAAACACTGTTATGGTCTGACCATGATGGGATGCAGAGTGATACTTCATGAAAGCACTGATGGTGAACTATGTGACATAAATATTACATCTGATCATACAATATTATCAGCTCTCTCATGCTTGTCTGAGAAACAGCAGCTGTCAGAGAAAATTTATTAGTCTGCCTGTCATTTACAATATAAATGTATCGATTCAAGTCATTCTGAGTGGCAGTACAGCCACAAACCCTCTTGCGTTTGGTGATTTACGTGGCAGGGAGGCCCCATTCTGGTCATGTATTGGGGCACTAAGGATATGTGTCAATAAACCCCCAGCTTCACAAGCCTAATCAGTCTGCTGCTAGAGCCAAAGTTTTTCGAAGAAGATATTCATGATTCTCATTCAGGTAATTTTTACCCTAGAATATGTTCACCTTTCTCGTTTCAGACCTTTTTTCTTAAACAAAAATTCTTGTTTCTTATTTCAGTCCTCTTTCATGTTCCACTTAAATTCCACCCAATCATCTATAAAGCATGTTGAATTAACTTGAAAAATAGCCTCTTTCCTTTAAAATGAATTGGTACCAGCCAAACTACTGCCCTGAAACCGTTTGCTTACTCCAGTAAACGAGTTTTAAAAACAGTGCCCCGGGCGCGATCACAGGTGTAAACATAAACACAGGGCATGCATCGCATGGCTACAACATGTGTTATTCTGGAGATTTCTGACTTCTTGGCCCAAAAATTGAAATACATGTTCCTGCTGGCTGAAACATCACGTGTTGCGGCTCACAATCGGACCTTCGGTCACGCGGGATGTGTTGGTAAACAAACACAAGTTGACTGTGTTTATCAACATGCAGAGCTATAAAAAGGTGCTAAACCGCCGTATGCGAGGTCCTGAGCCTGTGTGCTGGGATGTTTTTGCTGGTAAACTTTTGTATAAAGCAGAACTGAACTGTTAGTGTGGAAGAGCAGGCAAAATATTGCTCCTGATTATGTCCCTTTAAGGAATGAGTTTCCGTATCTGTCCAGCACAAGCTTGAGTTCTTTACTTGGTGACACTTGAGGAGGTGGTAAAAATACAACCAATAGGAAAAAGCAACTACTGGCCCGTTTTTTCTCAGCATGGACCCTGAGTGAAAGAGGTGTCACATAGTGTCACCACTGTTCCCTGAACTGGTGACACATGTCATGTCAAACTCATGTGTGTCATTGTCATTAATCCTGGTATTTTTACCCTAAATCAAGTATAATATTAATGTATTTACGACACAAATTTTACAGGTTTTTTTGTTTTATTTTAATTTTCTCAGGGAGATATTTGCGATCAGAGAACTGAGAACTTTTGTGTGTTCTATTAATTCTTCACTGATTGCTGATGAAGCCTTGTGTTGCATTTTATGGACCTAACTCCTACTAGACCTACATCAAACTCTAATCTAGACACATTTAAAATGGGACTGAAAATTAACCTTTTTATGCCATAAATTGATTGATAGTGCACCAATAGCTATATGAACTTTTTAATGGTATGACTGTGATGGTATGTGATATGTCTGTTTTTACTTTAATAATCTTGGTATTACTGTTATTTTAACATCTTCAGTTTTTGTTTTGTTGATGAGTGTTTTAGAGTACTACAGTGGATTAAGCCTATATGAAATAAATCATTGTCACTTATTATTCTTGATATATCAGTTCACTGTTTTTACCTTGGCTTATATCTGTTTTCAACCAGCAAAGTGTCTTCCATCTATAATCTATCATGACAAATCTTTCTCATCCACTGAACACAAGTGACTTCTAATGAACACTAGAAAAATAATGAGCTGAACTCCGTAGTGTTGGCAACATTACCGTCAACATGATTATTTAGAAGAACAGCCACGCTGGTTTAATCAATCATAATAACCCATGGCGATGGATAAAAACACAAGATGCTTGATCAGCTAATTCTACGCTATACAATATATGGCTATTTGATTCATCATTGTCGGCTCTGTTACTGCTGGCACTGGGTACAACTGTGACATTGTGTCCAGTAGTAAAACTGGAGAAAAAAATACCTAAGGAAACTAGAGAACCTACAGAGATCAATAATGCAACAGTCAAATGGTAATAAAAGATGTGGAGTTGACTCTCAGTCTAAGAAACTTGGCTTGTCTTTGTGATACGTATTCAACTGTACAAAAGCAGGATTCTTGTCTGCAGCAGTCTATTTATAAATACAAGTCTGCCAGCCTAAGCTCCCCAGAGCTGCAGACTGGATGTATCTTTTAGTATGTATAATTGTCTGTCACCATGAGATACCATGAACATGTTGGTAATCCATTGTGTAAGCAAACCATAGTCGAAAACATGTTTACATTAATATAAAAGAATAAAAGTCAAATGGAGGTTAAATTTCACCAGGGTATGTCACAGTTACATTAATATATAAAAAAGGCCCTTGACATTAATATAAAAGAACAAAGTCAAATGGAGGTTTACAATTCATCCATGTATGTCAAGTTTATTTTAATATAAAACAAGTGACCCATGGGTCATGACGCTCAGCTGACTGGGAAGAGATTCATAAAAGGAAATTTTATCATTTGAATGGTAGTATATACCCATTCACCTGAAGCATCAAACAGATTAAACAACAGGCCAAGATTGTTTCTGTATTTATATATCTCAAAAAATAGAGAAAAAATGTGTAAACTTTAAAAAAATACAGGTGGCTCCACCAGTCTGCAGAAACTAACAAGGGACCCATGGGTCACAGTGCTCAGCTGTTATATATGATAAAAAATATGATTTAGAAATGAGGCACATGCTTGTTTTGTGTGGTAATAAATATAAGCTGTATTATGAGTTGTGGGTGTTTAGCTTATGTATGATTTTGATAGTATCTATGGAGACAGGGAAGAGGATTGATTTCATTTATTTTGTTAACAAATGGAGTGCTATTGTCACACAGATTTTGACTTGGCCATATAAGTTATTAGCAGAACATATAAGAGTTTAACTATTTATTAAAAATAATTACAAATTGTCCCAAATATAATTTTTATTAAAAATAATAAGAGAATCATATGATTTTTTAAAATAAAATACAACTGAAATGATTATTAAAATAATATCAAAGAATATATTCATGAATGCATTCATGAATACATTTTGAAAGTATTTGCACTGGTATTTATATACTTTCATTTTTACTTGAATTCCCATTCTTATGCAAGAAATTTAATAATGGAGTTCATATTCATATTCGTATTCAAATACATTTGCAAAGTATTTGCACCATGTCTGGTATTTATTCAGTTTTCACCAAACAATGATGTTGAGAATCCAGAATAAACAAAATTAATTCATTCAAATAATGATCATAAGTACCTGGTTTTATGGCTTTTATTCATATTAAAAAAAAATAAATGTAATATATTCATTTTGGACTAATTTCACATCAATGTACACACTAGACACAGCAGGAATCTAGATTAATATTATCAACTGCATCTTTGTCTATCATTAATTTCCTTCATATGATCCCTAATGATTAGTAATGAATAATATGATTTATTTTTTTATCATTAAAAGTGAACTGAAAAATACCATAGGTGACTGCATGGTGTTATTTGGAATACGTGACATTCTATCAATCGATACAAGATTCTTATATCATCAGTAACTGCAAGTTAATTTCCTGTTTTTATTAACTAACAAATTCCTTTTCCATTTTTCTTTTATTTGTTATTAAAAACAAATAAAAATTTATAAATTTATTGTTTATTGTTATGTTGTTAGTTAAAACTACCAGATGAGTTGGGTTGGACACCTAGATCAACTGTGGCTGGCCATAAGCTGCCTGGCTGCCCCAGTGTATGCCTCGCGTCAAGCGTGCATAATTTGATAGAAAGGTCAACAAGGTCAACATACAGGTGACTCAAGAGGGGCTGGGGAGAGCTAAGGTCTGACATGGTCTCATAAAAACATTAATAAAAGCCACAATTTTTGGCCAATTTCTTTCAGCTTTCTAAACTAAAAAGCTGAAATCCTTATGTGTGCATGATATGAAAATTATATCAACAGTGCTCACAGGAAACAAACGTGCCATGGTCAAAGTTTGGCAAAATTTAAGGTACTAATTTTATATTTATACTAATAACTTATAAAATTTGAAAAATTCAGAACTAATTTTGGGTATTCAATTGAATCTTGATAAAATAATGTTACATCCCTGACAAAAAATCTCTAGCTTCAGCAATCCTCTTGTCAAGGGAGTAAATATATTTCTTGATTTTTTAAAAAGTGCATTATGTTTGGGCCCATAACTTAAAACAATTACCCAATACTGCATCATTTCTGGCATGTGCATAGAGAATGTATAGTTAAAAATATGTATATATATATGATTAAAGTCAGATCAGTGGTTTTGATATTAGGCAGTCTTGAAGTGTAACAATGGGTTTTTAATGGAAAAATGAAGTTTTTCATTAATATCTCGAAAGTATTAAGTCCTAGTGACCAAATTCTTGGCATGGTAGGGGATTTTGGAGACATCTAATTGTATGCCGGATTTTAGGAACTGAGAGCTGAAGCTGGGGAGCTGAGCTCTTGCAAACTGCATAACACTAGCTTGATGTAAACAATATGTTACATGGTGCTTGAAAACTTGAATAAAATCTACAGTTTTTGATCAACTGGTTTCAAATGTTTGGTGTTACCAGTTGAAATGCTTACAAAAACTTGCTGTGAAAATTAAATCCACAGTACTTGCAGGAAAAAAACATGATGTGGCCAAATGTGGGCAAAATTTAAGGTACCAATTTTTAATTTTGCTAATATTTTAAAAAATTTAAAAGATTTTGATCTCATTTTGGATATACAAATTAATTTTGATTAATTCAAGTTATATTACTGGAAAAAAGTCCTAAGCTTTAACATGTTTTGTGTTAAGCGATCAAATATCTTTCCTGATTTTTTACAAAATGCATTATGTTTGAGCCCATTACTTTTTTAAATAATATAATACAGACCTTATTTCTGGCATGTACATACGAACTATATAGAGGAATATTTATGGTAAATATGAGGAAAAACAGATGAGTAGTTTTGATATTAGGCAGTCCTTTAGTGTGAAAATAGGTTTTTAATAAAAAATTGAGGTTTTTCCTTAATTTCTCAAAGGAACGAAGTCGCAAAGACAGTTTTCGGCTTGGTAGGAGATCTTGGGGACATCTAACATTATGCCAAATTTTGGATTCCTAGGTCGTACGGTGTCAAAACGTGCCACATCTACGAACGGACGGACGGACGGACAGACGGACAGATGACAGACAATGGACCACGACTATAGCTCAGATGACTTATAGTCAGCTGAGCTAATAAAAACACATGGTCAATATCCATGCAAAGAATCATGGTGATCTCTGCATTAGTTGTTTAGATACTTCAGCTTTTGTATCAAATTTTCCATTATTCTGAGGGATACTTATAGTACTGAGTCCTATAGCTTGAAGGATATAGGTAACAGAGACCTAATTTAGGGTTTCCACAGACACTTTTCATGGGTCTCCCTGCATGACAAGAATGAAGATTCTAGGTCCAGTTGTTACAATTTGTGCCACATTAACAGATGACAGCATCCTTAAAGGTCTCAAAAATAAAGACAAAAATTCGAAAAAATTGAAAAAAAATGTAGGTGGCACAACCAGTCTGCACAAACTGATGAAACACTCCATAATCAATATCCATGCAAAGAATCATGGCATCAGTTGTTCAGATACTTCATCTTTTGTATCAAATTTTCCATTATTCTGAGGGATACTTCGGAGTCCTATAGGTTGAAGGATATGGGAAACAGAGACCTAATTTCAGGTTTCCACAGACACTTTTCATGGGTCTCCCTGCATGACAAGAATGAAGATTCTAGGTCCAGTTTTTACGATTTGTACCCTGTTGACAGATAACAACATCTTTAAAGGTCTAAAACAAGGGACCCTTGGGTCACATCGCTCAGCTGAATTTTGGAAAATATTAGTAACTGCAAAATATTTTTATTTCTTTTGTTGTTTCATGTATATTATCATTAGAAAAGCTATGAGAAAATGGCCCTGCTAAAATGAAACTCATTAAATTATAGAATAATGGACATGAGCTAAACCATTTAGTGATTCACCAAGGGAACAAATAGGCCTACGGTAAGTGTTATATAAAAGTAACATTTCATAAACAAATAATGTGTGAAGGTAATTAAGTTTTCAAAAGTTAAATATATGGCGATATGAGTTAAAAAATAATCCCACAAAGTTTGGCCAATATTTCTAATTTTAATACTAAGTTAACAGTGTTATTCACACATAGGCCCTGTCAACTTTAAGAGATATGAATGAAATGCTACCAAGTATTTATATCTTCTTAAATCTTGTCAGTTAGCACTTACATTAGATCCTAATATTTTATCACATTTGAATATTAGGATTAAATTCCTGAAATTTTTCCTTTAAAAAAATTAAAATTGTCCAACTCTCATCAAAAAGAATTAATTTAACATTAAAATTATAAGATTCATATTGTTTATTAGTCCTGTGTATTGAAGGGGTGGGTGGGGGGAGGGGTCTCCATTGTTACTGCTCGTCGCTGAGAAAAATGTTAATTTTAATATTCATCTAGTTCAAGTACAGTTCTGTCAACAGAATGGGGTGGGTGGGGGAGAGAGAAAGGCTCCCTGTTGTATTTATGCTGGCAGCCTGATCAAGCTCAACAAGAGAGAGGGCTTGCCAGAGTGATGGGATTACATAACATCCTGGGGAGCATAGAGAGTTGCACTTAATGACCTACAGTCACAAAAGTGGACTGCTTGACAATGTTAGGGAATACAACAAGAGCCTCCAAAAAAAAATCAATAACTAGCCTAATTTTGCAGCTTTCCTTTTCATATTTCAGATTTTAACAGATTAAATCCTTATGTGCACATGCTGTGAAAATTAAATCCACAGTACTTACAGGAAAAAAACATGATGTGGCCAAAGTTGGGTAAAATTTAAGGTACCAATTTTTAATTTTGCTAATATTTTAAAAAATTTAAAAGATTTTGATCTCATTTTGGAAATACAATTTAATTTTGATTAATTTAAGTTATATTACTGGAAAAAAGTCCTTAGCTTTAACATGTTTTGTGTTAAGCGATCAAATATCTTTCCTGATTTTTTACAAAATGCATTATGTTTGAGCCCATAACTTTTTAAATAATATAATACAGACCTTATTTCTGGCATGTAGATAGGAACTATATAGAGGAATATTTATGGTAAATATGAGGAAAAACAGATGAGTAGTTTTGATATTAGGCAGTCCTGATGTGTGAAAATATGTTTTTAATAAAAAAAATTGAGGTTTTTCCTTAATTTCTCAAAGGAACAAAGTCACAAAGACCCAATTTTCAGCATAGTAGGAGATTTTGGGGACATCTAACTGTATGTCAAAACGTGCCAGTCTTAAGGAGGGACATCCGGAAGGACTGACGGACAGACGGACGGACAATGGACCATGACTATAGCTCAGGTGCCTTATAGACAGCTGAGCTAAAATTAGAGAAAAAAAAATCGTAAAAATTTGAGAAAAAATAGAGGTGGCGCACCAAGTCTGCAGAAACTGATGGAACACCTCATGATCAGTATGTATGCCACAAATCATGACCATCAGTGTTGTAGTTATTGAGAAGTTGCAGTTTTTTTTATCAAATTTTCCATTATTCTGGGGGGGGGGGGGTAATTGGGAGCCCCACAGCTCAAAGGATATGGGTAACAGAGACCATATTTCTGGTTTCCATGGAGACTTTTCATAGGTCTCTCACTGTGTCAAGAATGAAGATTCTCGGTCCAGTCTTTAAGATTTGTGCCCTGTTATCAGATGTTCACATTTTTAAAGGTCTCAAAAATAGAGAAAATAATTCGTAAAAAATTGAAAAATACAGGTGGCGCCACCAGTCTGCAGAAACTGATCAAATATCTCATGATCAATATGTATGCCAAAAATCATGACCCTCAGTGATGGAGTTAATGAGATATTGAAGTTTTTGTATGAAATTTTTTACTATACTCGGGGGGGGGGGGGTACTTTGGGGGCTTGAAGGATATGGGTAACAGAGACCTAATTTCTGGTTTCCATGGAGACTTTTCATAGGTCTCTCAGTGCGTCAAGAATGAAGATTCGAGGTCCAGTCTTTAAGATTTGTGCCCTGCTAACAGATGTTCACATTTTTAAAGGTTTCAAAAATAGAGAAAAAAAATCGTAAAAAAATAGAAAAATACAGGTGGCACCACCAGTCTGCAGGAACTGATGGAACATGTCATGATCAATATGTATGCCAAAAATCAAGACCCTCAGTGATGTAGTTAATGAGATATTGAAGTTTTTGTATGAAATTTTTTACTATTCTTGGGGGTACTTTGGGGCCCCATAGCTCGAAGGATATGGGTAACAGAGACTTCATTTCTGGTTTCCAAGGAAATTTATCATGGACCTCTCAGAATGTCAAGTTACAAGTTTCTAGGTCCAGCAGTTACAATTTGTGCCAGGTTAACGGACAGACAGACGGACAGACGGCTAAACGGATGGACAGACAGAGGGACAAAGTGTGATCGCTATAGCTCAGATGACTTACAGTCACCTGAGCTAAAAATTGAGTTAAATCAAATGGATGCTATGATTTCACCTATGTATGTCTGTTCTGCTGTCTGTCTGTCTATCTTTCTTAAAGATATTTGAAAATGACATAGTAGATGCTTTAACAAGTTTTTGTGGAGACATGATCGAGAAAATACCAAGGTAAGTTAATGATATGTTAAGGTGATCTGAATTTAGTAATATTTCATGTCTTAACATAAATTTAGACATTTACAATCTGACATATCTTCAGTGCTGTGTAAAACATGATTAAGACATTAGTATTTGAAGACATTTGTGTGTAGGTGCATTGTATGTACATTAAAACAAAGATATCATACCAACTTACCCAATTTATAACCAGTATGGATAAGAGACTGACCCCTTTTTTAGAGGGGAGGGGGTGTCAGTCTAACTTCTTGACTCTTCCCTGATTTCAACCACATTTCCAACATTCTCAGACTTTTTCACAAGCAAATTAGGGAAACTTATATTGCCAAGTTTGCCTGATTGTGAGGATGGCTGGATAACTAGATGCAGGTACATGGTCTCTGAGAGTTTCAGAGTTTCTGTTCTAGATGCAGGTACATGGCCTCTTAGACTTACAGAGTTTCTGTTCTAGATGCAGGTTCATGTTTTCATGGAGTTACAGAGTTTCTGTTACAGATGCAGGAACATTTTCTCAGGGAGTTATAAGAGTGTTTGTTCAAGATTCAGGTACAGTCTAACCTCTTTCATTCGCCCCCTGTTCATCCACCAACCTCGCTTATTGCCAACAAATGACAAAGTCACGATTTCCGTACTACTTATTTACCTCGTTCATTTGCCAGCCTCGCTATCATCCTTCCACCAGGTGCTTTTTACTAAGTACCCAAATGTGCCACATTCCCTTGATCATATGCCAACTTCTTGTTTCAAGCTTAAGACAAGTCAGAAATATTTTGTCAAGCCGGGTGATATTGCTTGGGCTTAGCTAACCTGGCCGCATCTGTTTCATAATGTCACACCTCACTGCTTATGGATCAAGTACCTGGTGCCACTGATTAATTTATGACTTAACATCCTTAAGTTGTTTGGGGACAGCTGTCATCAGACTAGTGACCGATGTTGATTTCACACCAAGAGTTGTTTGGATAAGTGTCATTTAATGAGGCAAGCCAGATGAGTTATTTTGAGCAAATAACAGGGTACGAGGTCAAGCAGCATATATATATATTGTGTACAGACAACAGCAAACCTAGGGGGACTGGATTGTTCTTAGTGATGCAGTTCGCTGAACGATGCTTGCCTGGGATTCTGTCAGCAGTGCCACCATTGGCAACTGCTAGAAACACACATGATTTATACCCAGGGATGACCAGCCAAATGAAACAGATCGGCAAGACATGCCAGAAGCAAACAGTATCCTTCCGCTTCTACAACGAGTGACAGATTGCCTCGGGATTGACCACAGTGCACGCATGTCTCATCAGGAATTTGTCAGTGCCCATGAGAATATAGGAACAGCACAACTTTTGAGCGATCAAGAGACAGTGGAAACAGAGACAGACTACAATGATATAGCCCGTCTGACCTTTGAACCTGAGAAATAGTTCCCCAACTTCCGCACACATACGCTGAAGTCCATTAGGCCATTAAGACTGTCATATGATATTTTGAGAGCTCTAACTTCAGCAAACAGTCTTTTTTTTTTTTAATATGACTAGACGAGCCTAAGAAATGCATGGCCCAATTTTAGCTACCCTGCACATCCCATTTGGACCCCTCGATTAACCACCATCCTCGCTTACCACCAAAATTCCCCCAGTTTCCAAGGTTTGCGAATGAAAGAGGTTAGACTGTACATGGTGCCTTAGAGTTACTGAGTTTCTATGTGGAATATAACAGATGATCATATTGACAGCATTCACTTTTTTACCGAGATGCCACTTGGGGCATAAGGAGCAACAGCCGTCTGGTCCCATGAATAATGAGTACCGCTGAAACCTTCCCCTAAATCACTGCATGACTACATTTCAACAATCAAATAAGAGCTGTGGTTTAAAATCCCAAACCATACATTTTTAAGTAGAAACAGGTATCTGCCTCTTACATGACTACAGAGCAGTAGATCACGTTTCTTAGTTTGGTCATCTGGATCTATTTCTCCAGTTTGAAAAAGCTATAGTTTATCTGCCTGAGCCCTTTCTACTAAGAAATGGTCTAAAAAAGGCTGTACTCTGTAACAAACAAGTGACAATCACACTTGTGTATAAAATAGGGTGCTGCTGCACTAATTTTAATCATGAAACATGTAACACTTTTTGAAAAAAAGTTTCACAATTATTTTTATACAATACAGGAAAAAAGTATATATCTCACAGAGGGAGTCTTTAATCATGTATCACTCTTTCTGCTGCTTCAGAAACACTGCAACTGCAGCTAGTATGTCTTATTGTAAAATCACTGACTGATGAACATAGTATGTAGCATATGTCAAATTGTATGTTTTGATATATATTTCATTTTAATAAAATATATAATATTAATGCAGTGCACCTGTTTCATTCATGGATTGTGTGCCTTGTGCATATTTCAGTCTGTTTGGAACACATCAAGACCACTGAAAGAACTAGAATGGCGTATTTTTATTATTCCTACCAGAGCTTGGTTGAAACAGAGGGCATAATATGTACTACATGAAAAGTTATGGGGTTCACAAAATATTTTATATTTTTGAGGCATTTGACCTTGAAGATTAAGGTCAAGGTCACCAATTTAAAAATTTGTGTTTAAAATCTTATGAAAAAAATATGTTGTGCTTTAAAATCTTTCCTGTTCACAAGATATCGTACAGACAATGACAAACAATAGCACTAAAACAACATGTCTGTTGAAGACATAATGATTGTTCTGCAGACACTAGGCTCTGTAATATGTTCAAGCATATTAAGGCTGAATGTCTACTGAAACATGGAAAAGGCAAGTGGAATTTGACTGGTTATGATTATGAAAGTTTGTAATATTGATACGCACAGAGTTAGCCTTCTAGACTGTTTTCTAGCAAATGTGAATATACAGGGGATATACATGGCTTGTATAGCAAGCCCTTCTGAGCCAATACAGCAAAACCTCCCAAACTGCACAGTATTGGGACATGAGTTTTGTTGGTAATAAAGATGTCTGCATTCAAGATGTTACAGCATTCCATGTCTACTTCTCACAGGAGCATATTAAATATCTGCAACTGACAATAAAAGAGAAGCCCATGGGAGGAGTGTTAGATCAATATGGTGAACCTCAGATGCCCAGTAAAGAATCCTGTTAATGGTCATATCAAAACTTGTTACCAGTGTTTTAGTCCAGTACAAGCTGAGTCCAAGTGCAAGTCTTAATCAAAGCAGCACAAGACATACCAAAGTCTCAGCTTTTGAAAATTCAAGTTGAATTCCGCTTTTTAAGGTCATAGTCAAAAATGTCTGTCTCAAAAAGCATTTTCAAATGGGATTTTGAGATCATCAAGTGTATTTTCTGTTAGCTCCCACATGCTGCTTACTTTAATGTTGAACTACCTTTAACTCCTGATACACAGTTTGAGTTTGGATTATAGTCTTAACTGTATCTTAATCAATATTTATGTCTTAAATTTTTGTCTCTTTCTGAGAACAGATGGCATATATGTCTTTATGGTATGTTTTTTTTCAATCTGGACATCAGGCCTTAAATGACAGAGTTTTTAATCTATTGGACTTGAGATGGACTCAGCTAGAGATGGATTCAGCTCGCTTCTCTAAGTCCCTGAAAAAATAGACTCAAGTCAAGACTTAAGTCAAGACTCAAGTCAAGACTCAAGTCAAGACTCATGTCAAGACTAAAGTCAAGACTCAAGTCACGACTCAAGTCTTACGTCACTACATCTACAATTTAATTATGATGTGATTCTACAATATTGATATGGGTACGTCTCCAAATGTGCCTGGTGACATATACATGTGTTTAATATAAAGATGTAACTGCATTGGACATAAGGGTATCATGTGAAAAGAAAAAAAAACAGAGATTAACTAGGGACCCATGGGTCTTGACACTCAGCTGAATTGGTCCATAAGGATATGTTTATGAGCTTTTTCAAAATATGGGTCCTGTGATCAGTTTGAAACCAATATGTCAATCCTCACTGGAGTTATAATCAGGAAACAAATAAATTTGATGGACATACAGAAAGACAAACAGATGAATGAACAGACAGGGGGTTTTATATAGTGCATCTGCTTAGTAGGGCCATAATAAACCCACAAGGTTTCAGGACACAGTTTCAATATAATTTGGCAGTCTTAATATAAAGGAAAAAAATGCATCCAAAATAGAAAAAATTAAGGTGGCGCATCCAGTCTTCAGGAACTGAACAAACCAATCATAATCAATAAACACACTGGGTTTCAGGACATATGCATTTTTTCTTATTTATATAATTTCGTTTTATTATAATGATCAAAACAATGTGCATTTAACAGGCATGTAGGAAACAAAAAGTTGTAATTGCAAAAACCATATTTGTATTAGTACTCCAATATGCTTCAATCACATGTATAAGGATGTTCAAAAGGTGGGATGTCCAAATCCCTTGATCTAGAGTTTGAAAATTCATATCCTAACTACAAACAGTCAGAGGCTGTCTAACATTATGCAGAATAAGTTTAAATTTAATCCATCTGGAGCAATAGGAAAAATTTCTTCAAATGCACCAGTATTTCTAAAATTCATTAAATATTTTTGCAGAAGGTTTATTAATATCCATATCTATTTGCATAAGGAAAAAGTTGATCTATGGAAAAAATACAAAGATATCATAAATCCTTGTATATTCAGAGAAATCTCAAAATTGTGACAACCAACAGGATCTCCGTAAAGAGGTCAATTTTTTAGATGGTTATCTGAGCGAGGTATGATATAAAGAGTAAAATAGAATTGGGACTGAGAAAAAGAGGTTATTATTTTGAGGTGGTTGGTAAACCAAGGTGGTCGCTAACTGTAGTTAATTGTAAAAGATTAGTATAAATGCCTGTGGATGGGAAAATTTATTAGACTTTTTCTAAGAAAATGAGAACAAAATTTTGGGAGGTTGTGTGTTTTCCAAGACACAACTTACCACAATGTTTTGACCGGGCAGGTTTTATGAGCTTGCACGTAGGACACTTCACATTAGGCTTGTACATCTGCCCATCGTAATCATAACCACTGACATATATGTGATGGTTCCTGTTAGTGATGAGACCGGGGTCCGCCATACAGCACTGCATGAAGAGTACCATGTTGACGAACAGGAGACACATGGGGACCAGCGTGTGGTTCGATTGCTGGGACATCAGGTACAGATACGGCATACCATCGATAAGGAACACTCCATGGCACAACATGTGGATAATGACATAAATTGTCTGGAAGATGTGGTTCCTGCAAAATATGACACAACAAAACATTTTGATGGATTCGCTTCGGTCGAAGTCATAATCTGCAGGGCAGTTTAATTTAATAAAATAATTACTAACTTACAGCTGCCAACACATGTTATAACTCTGATGCGTCAAAGTTTGTATGCCATCAACTTCAGTTTAATAGAATTTTCTTTGAATAATAAACAATTGTCAGAGCATGACAAAAAGATTAGTGAATACTACAATTAATGGATGGCTGTGAAGAGTTTGGAAGAGAAGACCATTATTAACACAGAGTCACAAACAGCATAGATTAAATAAGCCTTACAACCAGTAACAAGTGGCACATGGGCCATGACACTCAGCTGAATTTGCACAATACAGAAGGATCAATACATGGAACAAAACTATAGGTCACATTGACTTTTGACACACCACAGAAAGGGAGACTCGTTTTTCAGGTTTCCCTTGATTCTGAAGATGGTAATGAAACCTGCAAGTCATCTTCCCGGGTGCCAGGTCTCAAGCTCAGTTAAACAGAGACCTTCCTTCAGTGAGCCCCTGAGCATGTTTTTCCTCAGTTATTAAAGCTCAGTTAAACAGAGACCTTCCTTCAGTGAGCCCCTGAGCATGTTTTTCCTCAAATATTAAAGCTCAGTTTAACAGAGACCTTCCTTCAGTGAGCCCCTGAGCATGTTTTTCCTCAAGTATTAAAGCTCAGTTAAACAGAGACCTTCCTTCAGTGAGCCCCTGAGCATGTTTTTCCTCAAGTATTAAAGCTCAGTTAAACAGAGACCTTCCTTCAGTGAGCCCTGAGCATGTTTTTCATTAATGGTTAACAAGCCAATAAAACAAATCAGGTGGCTCGCATATGGCCACTCCACATAATAAGAAAACTAGTTTTAGATCAACCATTAGGCAATGGGCAATGTTAAGGAGAATCTGACCAGTCAAACAAAGGTTTGTAACCCTAGTGAATCTCCAGTGCATGTGTTCTTGTTAATAAGGCACATGAAGAGTTTGGAATTCTGTATAACAATAGATCTGATTACTTTTATGATACAGCCCCATCACATGTGATGTGCGCCTGTTAAAAATTCCTGATATTACAGGCCAGGAGGCTCAAGGAGCAAGGTCTCTGCTCAACCATACTTGTGGCCTAGATCCCATGAAGACATGAATAACATGTGACAAGTTTATTCACAGAGTTAAGAAGACAGCTCCAGTCCCAGCTGAAACTGGGCGATCAGGTTTTGCCAGTTTTAGGGATTACAGGGCTGGCGTGATACTGAATATTGTTTGTGGTCGACAAAATAGAGGAATTATCAAATTGGAAAAAAGAAGGGAAATTGATGTACCAACTGACCCCACAGGACTGATTTGATTATCAAAGGATCTATTCCACCAACCAGTATCCACCTTTCTTTTAGAATTTATTTTATTTAAAGTTTATATTTTAGATAAATTTCTCCAAAAGCTGCATTTGGAAGTCAAGGTCTAATATGGCAATCACAAATTTTAAAATAAAATCTCCAATTTGTTTCACAACTTTTAGGACTCTTTCCAATAATCTTACAGATCAGATGTATCCCTGCATGAGTAGCCATCTTAACTATAAGTTGGTCTTATTTTTTAGAGTGTTTACATGACATCATCCAATCAGTAGCTGTCAACTGATTCTGGCTTTGCATGTGACCAGTGATCTGGACTGCCATAAAATATAGACTAGACTGATTTTTCAAAAATAATTTTCTTAAATAATGTGTAAGGTAGGTGTTTACTTCCCTTGTTGAAAATTAGGCCCAATTGATCTTCTACCCTACATTACCATTTTCTCCCTGAAAAAGTAAGTAATAAAAATATTCATGGCAAAACAGAGGTCAACACAAAGGGATGGAACAGACTATATTATTTCCCCTGATGGCCAAGTCTAAAAACACATGGTTATCCATGGGTTTTCATCAGGGGCCTCAATATACGGAGAGGGATGTGTGGTAAAGGTGGCCCCCCCCAATTTTTTGGCAAAGGGGGTATGGTCAAGGTAATCACCCCCCCCTAATATTTTTAGAATAATATTTAGATTTTGCAAATAAAATACATTAATGATTACAATTATAGCCTTTGGTTCAATTTCTAAGTTTACTATGAAATGTTATATATCTAAACCTGTTTAGCTGCTAAAAAAGATATATATATATATATGTATATATATATATATATACCTGTGTGGGGGGGGGGTGTTGGCCAGTCACCCCCCCCCCCCCACCCTGGAAGATAAATTGACACCACTGGTTTTCATCTAAAAAGAAAAATCTCTTGTTATCATATAAACCATTCAAATATGTGCTAAAATGTTAATATTTACTTCAAAACAAAAGAGCATCATATGTAACCAATCACTGTCATCAAAGCAGTTCTAGGAAATGGTTATTAATTCAAAGACACTTGATGCAATAGAGTTAATTTGACAGAAACCTTACTTCAATTAACACAATTGTGCATTGGCATTAACCCAGACCTACTGAATACCACAGTAATAGGTTCTGTCTAGGAAGCCCCCTGGGTACTGAAGCTTTAATGGCCAGGTCTCACCCACAGTGGTTCTTCTGTCCACCAAACAGGACTATATTAAGTGAGCTTGGTGTCAACCTGGCCTGGGTACATCAAAGCTTTGTGCCGACTCAGCATAATCCCCAGTAAGCTGTCAATGAACAGTGAACAAACTACTTACAAATCTGGCCATCAGCCCATGAGCAGACTTTTAAATAGCAAGTTTTACTTTTTTTCCCAATTTTTCACTTTCTTTCTTGAGTATTTTCATTTCTGTCAGTTTACTGTCATATGTTATCGGCTCCACATAGCACCAACTGCTCATGCATGAGCTACAAGTGGTCTAACAGACATACAGGCCCTACACATTACCAGGGTTCCATGGGCTGGGCTGCAGCAATGGTGTACCTTATCACAAGATTACATCGGCTTAAAGAACAGGCTTGTAATAAAATAGATATACATGGCTTGCTGCATCTGTCAGGCAATGACTGTGTCGTAATCTGTAGTTGCAGAAGGGACCCTGAATGATTTACTGTAAACTGACTGCTGGCAGCTTCAGCCTCATGTCTAACAGCCGTATAACACTTAGTTGGCACTCCACACCTTCCTTAGTTTGACCTAGTCCCATGGCATAAACTACGATTTCTGAGGTAACAGAGGCAATAATGATTTTATTACAAACATTTCAACACTGGTAGGAAAATAATTCATAATCCGTGACAAATACAATGTATAACATTTACAAGATTTTTACACATCATCTGTTATTAAATTTAAGTAAAACATGGAACGACTGTTTCTAGTGCCCAGCCTGTGATATTGCTGATTTAATTAAATTTCAAGCATGACAAACTCAAGAGCCAAGGCAGAAGAGATTATATTTTGGTAAGTCAGATTGATTAACTTTTTGGAGATACGAAGAAAAGCAAAAGAAACCTAACAAAGAAAAGGTAAATTTGTGGACTTTATTCCTTGTCCATCCATCCACAAAATCAGTAACTATTTTTTCAAGAGATATTGTTGGCCAAACATTCAACAAATAGACATAAATCTCAGCCATCATAATTGGCTGAGCCCACTGAGGCAATGTGAGTAATGCTCTCTGTGTAATAAATGTAATAAAACTAACTTTGTAATAAACTTTGTTTTCTCTATGTAGAACAAGGCAGATTTACTGACTTGAACTTCATTTAATCTTGCTAGACCTCAAAGACATCAGGTGCAGATCCAAGGGGGGGGGGTCAAAACCCCTCCTTGCTCTTAACAAACAACCTTTTTTAGACAATTTCATGCATGACACCCGTTGACCCCTCCCTGAAAAAAATCCAGGATCCTCACCTGGAAAGATATACTTATTGCAGGAATCACATTGAATAGTGAGAAAAAAATATTAGGGGGATTAATATTAATTTAAGCTATAATTGTTGTTGATTAAGAAACCTTTTGACTTCAACACAGACATTTCATCATCACCACTTGCATATCACCAAACATATAAGAGTTCAGGAGTAACTGTAGACAGTATTGAAGGCCAAACCAAATCTAATTTTCTAATTACTATCTTATGTCAGTAAGTCATCTAAAACAATACTTGACAGACCTAGTTTCTGGTCCAAAAAATTATAACAGAACCTTTTATCATGACTACAATGTGAAATTTCAGGAGAGACCCAACAATATTTATTTTATGTTGCCCTCATGTCCTACTGATCTCTGCCACTTGGCATGGCCTCTTTTACAAACACTTTCCTGTCATTATTGTAGCACACTGAAACTTGCAATCTTAACAGCTAATTCAATTTCTCTGCTCCAATGAATGGGTTTAAAAACCTTTCTTGTGGGAACATTAATTATCATTGCTCAGTCTGGATGCCACGTGCCATGAACTTCTGAAGTGACAGAACTGGGTGGCAGGGCTTAATGAAGAAATTCCCACGCAATATTGATAATCATTATCACAACAGAAAACCTCCATGTCACAACAAAAGAAAGCACAGTTATATATAAGCTTTTTTGAGTACACCTTTTATAGTAAACAGTCCTACAATATCAAATAAGTCATTTATACCCTTTATGCCTCTAAAAAAACTTCCATGCAGTGAAACTGAAATCTCTGATATTGCTAAGGATATTATACTTAATGCTATGACCATCCTATGTGTAAATATACTGGTTATCTGTATATCAATTATTCATGGACTATTTGCGGATCTAAATTCATGGTGGATTAATGACAGCAGATTTTGCAGGTACTGGGATAAGGCACATCTGGATATAGAGATAGGATTAACTGCTACAAAGAAATAATTGTTCATAAGACTTTCCTTATTAGAATGATAGCATTAAATGTACATTAAATATACTATCAGATTTACCCCAATTATGAACAGGATTTGAAATGAGATCATAACTTTTGATGGAGAGAATCGCCTGATGAGACTTCAGGGGAAGATAAAGATTTAGATATGGACAATGACCCTACCTGACAGATTTATGTCCATCTGTCTTTCAGTAATGATATAATTATGCTGGCAAAAGGAAATAAACAAATATACTGAAATTCAATATTGCATGTTTTTCTTACAATTCAGTTTAGCTCAACAGGATAAGAATTCACATGACAAGATCACATGAACAATGGAATCACCACAGAATTTTTAAAACAAATCTAGATGGCAGGCAAAAATATTGCTTATGCATTATGTATCATGTGCCCAAACAGATAAATCAAATAAAACCCTTTGTTTTATTGTTATTTCTGCTATTTACCTCTCACTTATTTAATATGTTGCAAAAATATATGTGTTGTAGATTTAAAAAAAAATCAATATTATTCATTCAGGAACAAGGCAAAAAGCCCAACTACACTGTGAGCTATTTGAGGAGCTAGTAGACATTTATATGGTGTCAATCACAATTCTAAAATAGCTACATTGCATCAATGGGATACTGGAGACTGTCTCAGACTGTCCACATCCTGCCCTCCAGCTGTGTGACAGTACAAAGTAAACCACAAGAATGTTCTAAATCCTCATGTTTTATGTCTTGGCACTTCAATTATCATAGTTGTGTTATTTTAAGCATGTACAACACTTCAAAAGCCATATACAGTATGAACAAATTGTGAAGTTTAAACTAATACATACAAGAGGCATTTAAGTCCTGGAAGTGTCATTTGAACATTTAACAAGGGACCCATGGGTCACGGCGCTCAGCTGATCGTGATTGAACTATAAATGTTTCTCCACTGTGATACTATATAGAGTCGATAAAGCTTATGAATATCATGGACATGTTGGGCTATTATAAAGGAATGTAATGTAATATGTGAGTAAATGATAAATGAAATTACCTTACTGATGGATTAATAGAGTCAAATATAGTGGTTTATTTTTTATTTATTTAGGAGGGGTTGAAAATTGTGATATATTTGAGCAAATATGAATGCAATGACAGCAGTAATAAGCAGTAGTAGAATGATGATAAGGCTATTTGTTGAAGGATCTAAAGTGTATGGTAGTCTGCAAGCTTTCAAATTGACAGATATGATGTTATGATTAACTATGCTGATGAAGTGATTTATGAATTTGTGACTGTATGACACAATATCTCTTTAGTCTTGACAAGGTACATTATTGTGATGCCCACTATGTCTACATATTACACAATACTGACATAATTTCTGGCATGTACATAGGTACCTATGGACGAATAGTTATACAAAATATTAAAGTATGAATATATCTGATTCATCTTGTTCTTGCTTACTGAGGCTGACTTTGGGATGGGGTTCGGAGAAGGGAAAAGTGAGCGCAACACGAAGGTGAATGTAGAAATATTCTATTGTAATGTTTTTTATTTATATAAGAATATGAAAAGCTAAGAGGAAAGGGGCCCTCCTACTTGGTTATAGTAAAGTTCTAAATATATGATTGCAAACTAATACTCTGACAAGACTGTCATGAAGAAAAACAGTAAAAGTTTTGAGATACTGTGATGCATATGAAAATTTACAGATGGACAGGCAAGTGGACAGAATGGACTAATACCTTTATTTCACTTTCAAGGGAATAATGCATTTAAGTTTATATATAATCCTATTTTTTTTAAGCATATCCACTTTTTCCATTAAGAAGTTTTTATCTGAATCATTTTTTTATTTACAGGTTTTATAAATTTTTAATAAAAAAAACCCTGAAAATATTAGTTAAAATATTAGAATTGTTGCAAAAGTTGCAATCATTTTATATATACAGAGTAAAACACTAAAACTATAAGTTAAAATATTAGAATTGTTGCAAAAGTTGCAATCATCATATATCCAGAGTGTAGCTCATACTGGATCATATTATGCATACACATATATTTTAATATTTTTAAATCATAAATGTTTAAACTGAATTTAAAAGAAAATAATGCCACAACATGGCATCAACAAGAATATTACTTGAATCACTATTAAAAAGTTTTGCACATTGGAGTTTTCAGTACATGCTTAATTTCATTCACCAAAATAAAATAAAAGTAAATTTGATCAAATAAAACATCTTTTCAAATAAAGTATACACACTGTTGATTGAATGAGGGACAAACAATATCATTGTGCTAATTACTATCCCAGTTTTAATTTATTACTGGAATCAATAGTCAATTTCACACCTGGTGAAGTTTTTACTCTTCTGAAGTAAGGAATTACTTATCTCATGAACATCCACACTTTCATAGCAATACACCACTTTGTGGACACAATTAAATGTACACTTTAATCATTGTAACCCTGGTGGTACAATACAAAATCTAAAATGTAGCATGTCCAAGAATAAAATAAAATACAGAAAATTATAACATTCATCTAGTTTATGCACCAGCTGGGGGGGGGTGAGTGCAGGGGAGAGGGGAAGCCTGCTAGTAGTGGCCAAGCTGGGCCAAGGCAAGCTGCCAGGGGTGGGTTACATAATGCACAGGCGCTTGAATCGCTATTTGTGTTGATATTGGCTTAAATATTTTTTATTTTACTTTTATTTACTTTACTTTTATTTAATTTACCTTAACAACAATCCCCTACCATTTTATGAGCTGTAAACCATGATATATCGCTTGCCGGTACTTGTTTATTTAATAAATACACAAGGCCGGCATCCAAGTCTGCGGATGGGTAGGCAATAATTCAAGAAATCAATTAAAATTCCCAAATATTTCAAAGATTTTCGAGAGAAGGAACTTACAGTCGTTAAATGGCCAGTTCTTCTTTCTATAAAAGCATCAACAATTCCAATACACACAGTGTACCACTTGGAATGAGCTCTTATTTGTAACTAGTCTGCATCCATTAAGCAGCTGTTACCCCAAACAAGAAAATCCATGCATCTTGGTCAGCAGTAAGGATTCCCCCCTGGAACCTAACACCTGATTGGTTGATAATTATGGAAATAGAAATCTGGGATAAATCTGTCTGTTTGTCGCTTAATGGATACAGACTCATCCGCAGATTTGGATGCTGGCCTTGTGTATCTTTTATATAAACAAGTACCGGCAAGCGATATAACATGGTTTACAGCTCATTAAACGGTAGGGGATTGTTAAGGTAAATTAAACACTATTTAAGCCAATATCAACACATATAGCGATTCAAGCGCCTGTGCATAATGCAAGTGAAGGCTGTACTACTAGGTGGGCTAGATGTAAACAACACTTGACATGGTGTATGAAAACATGAATAAAAGCTATTCTTTCCAATCAATTTCTTTGAAATTTCAGATTTTAAAAGATTAAATCCTTATGTGTATATGCTGTGAAAATTAAATCAACAGTGCCAAAGTTGGACAAAATTTAAGGTATTGATTTTTTTATGCTAATAACTTGAAAAATTTGCAAAATTCAGATCTAATTTTGGGTAAACAATTGAATCTTGATTAAATAAAGTTATATTCCTGAAAAAAAGTCTCTAGGTTCAGCAATTCTCATGTTAGGTGAGTAAATATATTTCCTGATTTTTTAAAAATTTGCATTATGTTTTGGCCCATAACTTCAAAATAATACCCATTACTGACCTAATTTTTGGTATGTTCATAGAAAATGTATGAAAGAATGTGAATACTAAATACGATCAAAAACAGATCAGTGGTTTTGATATTAGGCAGCCTTGAAGTGTAACAATGGCTTTTTTTATGGAAAACGAAGTTTTTTTCCTTAATATCTTGAAGGAACAAAGTCCTAATGACCCAATTTTCGGTATGGTAGGATTTTTTGGGACATCTAAAATTATGCCAACAGCCTGGGGAGCATAGAGATGTGCACTGAATGACCTACAGTCATCAAAGTGGACTGCTTGACAATGTAAGGGAATACAACAAGAGCCTCCAAAAAATTCAATAACTAGCCTAATTTTGCAGCTTTTATTTTCAAATTACAGATTTTAACAGATTAAATCCTTATGTATACATGCTGTGAAAATTAAATCCACAGTACTTACAGGAAAAAAACCTGCCGTGGCCAAAGTTGGGCAAAATTTAAGGTACCAATTATATATTTTTGCCAATATTTAAAAAAATTTAACAGATTTTGATCTAATTTTTGGTATACAATTAAATTTTGATTAATTAAAGCTGTATTACTAGAAAAAAAGTCCCTATCTTTAACACTTTTGGTCTTAAGTGACCAAATATCTTCCTAATTTTTTTACAAAGTCCATTATGTTTGGGCCCATAACTTTTTTAAATTATATAATACTGACTTAATATCTGGCATGTATATAGGAACTATACAGAGGAATATT
This sequence comes from Sipunculus nudus, assembly GCA_026874595.1. Taxonomy (NCBI): domain Eukaryota; kingdom Metazoa; phylum Annelida; class Sipuncula; order Golfingiida; family Sipunculidae; genus Sipunculus; species Sipunculus nudus. The sequence continues at coordinate 40,477,205 of CM049307.1, read as the reverse complement.
TATGGTAAATATGAAGAAAACCAGATGAGTGGTTTAGATATTAGGCAGTCCTGAAGTGTGAAAATAGATTTCTAATAAAAAATTGAGGTTTTTCCTTAATATCTCGAAGGAACGAAGTCCTATTGACCCAATTTTTGGCATGGTAGGAGATTTTGGGTACATCTAACTGTATGCAAAATTTCAGATTTGTAGGTCCAACAGTGTCAAAACGTGCCAGTCTTACGGACGGACATCCGGACGGACGGATGGACGGACGACGGACAATGGACCACGACTATAGCTCAGATGACTTATAGTCAGCTGAGCTGAAAATTATGTAATCTATATTAATAACTGGAATACAGGTAGTCGCAAGCGACTACGTGTATCCGCCAAAATCAGAGTAGGACAGGTGAAGTGAGGCATGGATTGAGTGGCAAGGGGAAATAGAGTTAGATGTGTTACATATTATGAAAACATGATTGTAGATGGTGCCACCTGTTATTTTAACGAGAAACTATCCAAGATATATACACATGCAAAATTTCAGTCAAACCACTGCCGAGATATGAGTGATTTTATCCCACAGCAGACAAACAGATTGCCTGTGCAAAAATGGTTGCAGGTGGTGCCACCAGTTTCTTGTATGATAAAGAGCTATGTGGGATCCAAACACATGCATCACTTCAGGTAGGTACGTCAAACCAGTCCAGAGGTATTAGCATGGATTTCTGCAGCATGAACGAGAATGCAGGTGGCGCCACCTGCCATAAAATCAAGAATGCTATCCAGGATGTATACGTATGCCAAATTTTCTGTGAATAAGTCAAACCACTGCTGAGCTATGAGTGATTTTAACCCAAGTCAAATGAACAGATAGACACTGTACAAAACTGGTTGCAGGTGGCGCCACCAGTTTTGTGTATAATAAAGAGCTATGTGAGATCTAAACACATGCATATTTTCAGGAAGATATATCAAACCAGTCCAGAGATATTAGCATGGATGTTTGCAGCTTGAATGTGAATGTAGTAGTGCCACCTGTCATAAAATCAAGAAAGCTATCCAGGATGTATAGGCATGCCAAATTTTAGGTGAATTAGTCAAACCACTGCAGAGATATGAGTGATTTTAACCCAAGGCAGTCAAACAGATGGACTCTGTGCAGAATGCAGGTGGTGATACCAAGCTATCAAAGGGCTACATTTGTGTAAAAAATTTTTTCCTGATTGGTCAAACAAGTCCGAAGATATGTGGTTAATGTGTCAAAACAGATGCACAGATGGACACACTTGAGAGAGGAAAGGTTAGAGGTCAATGCAAAATGGTTAGGCACCCATTCACAGGTGACCTGATAACTGGTGCAAGTTTCGGAAAAATTAGTCCAGTAGTCTCAGAGGAGTTCTCTGGAAATGAACGCAGCGGCCGTGGTGGTGGAGGCTGAACCCGGTCAAAAACATTGTATCTGCAAAACTTTGTTCTGGCGGATACAATGATCAGAGTTGCTTCATAATGCTGATTCAGAAGACTTTTCATAAGAACTGCCAACAAAGATATCAATTATTTAGGTCTGACATGGTAGCTCTCAAAGGAGGCTGTAGAGACCCCACTTCTTAAGATGAATAAACTGTAACATTCTCCCTTAATACTATTTCACATTGCTTTGAATGACATGATGCAGAGCTGCCCAGTGTGGTGCCGGACGGTTATGGTAGCACAGGACAGAATAATGCAGAAGTGTCAAATGGTATGTACCCAGCTCATCAAATTTAAAAGCTTGAAGCTGAAATGACAGCTATCAGTGTGGCGAAAAGCTTCATATGAAGCAAAGAAATCCAAAATGAAGGAAGAATGTTGAAACCTGAAAACAGGCTTATTGGTTTTAATTTCAGATAGGTTGGCATTAATTTCAGCTTCACTTTGGTGTGCATTTCAGACCGGCATGTGTTATTTTCTGCTTTACATTTTTGTGCATTTTAGACACGCGAGCATTCATTTCAGCTTCACTTAGTTGAGGATTTCAGACAGCCTAGTGTTTATTTCAGCTTCACTATGATGTGGATTTCAGACAGGCCATCATTAATTTCAGCTTTACTTTGGTGTGGATTTCAGCCAGACTAGTGTTGATTCCAACTTTACTCAGGTATCATTTTCAACCATACTGGTATTATTTTCAGTAAGTTAAGTCAATTTTAAAACCTGTGAGCAAAATGAAAATGTGGTAGTGACCACCCTAGGTGGTCTGCAGCCAGACAGCTTCAGATTTAATGGCAGTATACCAGTATATCACAGTATAACAGTCTTTACTTGAAATGAAAACCCCACATCAACTCTAAATAATGGACTAGTAATGTAAATTGATATAAATATTAATGCATTCATTCCTATCATAAAATACATATTTTTTTCTTCTGTTTTCTTTACCAATGATGCATCCGCTATTCTGATCTGTGTCAGATTCAAAGCACTTTGTTCATATTAAATGTGTGCTATTTTGGCGTGTGTTAGATTGGTAAGACTAATTGCTGGCTGGGTTGTTTCTCCCTCTCCTATGATTTATTCATCTGCTGTGGAGCCTACTTCCTAACCACGCATGTCAGCTCTTGTCAGCCGATTGTTCTTATCATTTAGAACAGCACCCTGTAGTTCCTTGTGGCCCAAACAGTGGAACAAAACAATTTACGGGATGAAGGCTCTATATTTGTAAAACAGCAAAGTTCCCCCCTGGTGTATTTCCCGCAAAAAACAATCAGATAAATGTCACAGGATAAAATGTCACTGCTGCCCTGCGTGGAACTTTGGGATGGATTTACTTTGGTGAATATGAGTGGGATCAGCTGCAGTTTTGCCTCTTGATGACGATGACAAGCTTAACAAGCCACAGGGACAGAGTGGCTGCGAGCACATGACAGAAACATGTCCATCTACAAGTACATTCTGTTAATTTTATCGTTCACTCAGAACCTTTAATTGCAGTTTCGCCATTTGATAGATCAATGGATTTTGGGCATCTGCTTTCTCACATAGGTAATAACACTCAGACATGTACTTAAGCAGAAATGCTAAGGCTTCTTAAGCCAGAGAAATGTAAATGTTACAGAATCAATGGCATCTCTGGATCGCGACCAGACAACCAATCATCTCATCTGTGTCTATATCCCACTAAAGTCTACAGACCCTCTTTTTCAAACCTTATTAATTTTATCTTTATATAACAGAATCAATTCAACACTCTTTGCTGATTAATGATGATGCTTAGCACCAAAAAAGCTCCCTCCATCAATCATTAATACACAGTTACTCAGCTAGACATTCAAAGATTTCATTAAACATGAGAATTAAGCAACACCTTGAGAATTCCTAACCATCATGTGTTATATTATATTTCTACGGCACAAACTGAGCTGTCAGAATCATTTTGATTGTGAAAAATGTTTAAGTTTTCACCTGGGTGTTGAAAAAATATATCTCATGCAGACAATGATTACACTGGTCAGAGCAGACTTTTTTTTAATTCCACTAGCAATGAAACATTATCTTATTTTGTATGAATGTAGATGGCGCTACCTGTCATAAAACCAAGAAAGCTATCCAGGATGTATAAGCATGCCGAATTTCAGGTGAATTAGTCAAACCACTGCAGAGATATGAGTGATTTTAACCCAAGGCAGATGAATAGATGGACGCTGTTGCAAAAATGGTTGCAGGTGGCTCCCCCATTTTTGTGTATGTTATAAAGCTATCCAATGGCTACATTGGTGCAAATTTTTTTTCCTGATTGGTCAAACGATTCCGCAGATATTCAGGTTAATGTGTCAAAACAGACGCACAGATGGACACACTGGAGAGAGGAAAGGTCAGAGGTAAACGCAAAATGGTTAGGCACCAGTTCACATATGATCGGATAATTGGTGTAAGTTTCGGATAAATCAGTCCAGTAGTCTCAGAGGAGTTCGCCGGAAACAAATACGGTGGCAGCAGTGGTGGAACCTGGTCAAAAACATACTATCAGCAAAACTTTGTTTTGGCGGATACAATAATTCATGTAAAAATGGACATACTCAGTGTAGGATGATGTGTATGGTAATATTGTGACAATGAAATCCTCGCAAAACATTGTAAAAGTGAATACAGAGAAACCTGAAATGATTCTTTCTAAACATATGGGACAGTTATCTGTCATTCAAATTGAGACCATAGTAAGCAAAGTATCATGAAATAGGAGATATCTTTACTCCCCTTGGATTTAATGTTTTCCGTAAAAGGGACTGAGATTTATGCAAGGTCTTTGGCAATTATTTGGGCATCAGTCCAAAATTTAGTGTTTCCTTTAGAATTTTATCCCCATCCTTAGTGTATCTACAGAACTTCCTCTTTCAGACCTGACCCCTTCTCCAACAAGCTACATGCCCTTCATTCTTCAAAATAAGCAAGCTGTAAATAAAGACTCCAGCAATACATGAAACAGAGACTTCATTTACGAAGAGCAAGTTTCCCATCAGAAGTATTCCCCTTGGGAGGACAATAAAATGTCTGCCAGTCAGAATTGATTCCTGAAGAGCTCTGCATCTGTCCTTTTAAATAGACGCCATTCAGCGGGAGCTGCCGTACAAGGCAAGAGTTTGACCTTCTGGGACAATAGCTCCGCTAAGAGGCATTATTTCATGAGCTCTACTGAATATCTACATCTGCCACACAGTTAATAACCCACTTTACTTATCTGTGACCTTTATTGATTGATAGTTATTGCAGGTGATTTGGATTTGCTTTTACGAGGTGCTAGTTTCCGTTGCTAAATATACATAATTGTAGCAATCTTGTTAATATACCAAGTAGTTCACACCTACTGGAAAGCGATACATAAAACCCAAGCAATTACTTTTTTCCAATATTCCATACCGTTTAAATATATTGATCAAGTCACCCTGCTCTAGACTTTCAAAGGGCAAATTCCCTTAAGAGGAGCTGGCAGATTGCTAGCCCAACTCAGTTTTGAGGATTTATATTGCACCAGGTCCAAAGTTCTACAAATGCCTGTGAGATTTATGTATTCAATTAACCATAAGAGCAACCAATTAATTTTATTTTAAAGGAGAGGAAGAGACTTCTCAATAAGCAAACAGAAACTAGGTCACAATGACTTATATTCTGGTACTGAAATTTGGTTTTGTCAATACCTGTTTGGGTGCCAAAATTATATCTTTTTGACCTTAAAGTTTATAAAACATTCTTTTTACGATCCAATGAATATGATAATATAGAGCTAGAGCCTCCATTAAAACAGGGCAAAATAGGTGTAAGACAAACTACAACTAGACTGATCAACTGCATCCTTGTCTATCATTTATTTGCTTCATATAATCCCTTATAGTAAAGAATTTTATCTGATAATATATTTTTTCATTTTTATGATTGAAATGAAAAATACCCAATTGTGACTGCAAGGTGTCATTTGGAATACATTTTCGGCCATCCATGGAAGATCCATAAAACATCAGTAATTGCAAGGTAATACCCCATTACTCATTAACTATAAATTCCTTTTCCATTAATTTTTCTTAAAGTTGTTATTATAAACCAATATATTTTTTAAAATTATTGTTTATTGTTTTTTTTTTTGCCAAAACAACTACTATAGGAGGGTGGTGGGACAGTTAAATCCAGCTGAAGCCACCCAAGAGTGTGCTGGCTGCAGAGTATGCCTTGCTTCAAGCATGCATAATTAGCCTGAAAGGTCATGAGAGGACATAAAGAGGGGTTTCAGTATAACCTAGGTGTGACATGGTCTCATAAAAACTTTAATAAAAGCTACAGTTTTTGGTCAATCCCTTTCATATTTCAGAATTTAGAAGCTGAACTCCTTACATGTGCATGATATGAAAATTAAATCAACAGTGCTTACAGGGAAAAACTGTGCCATAGCCATATATAGCCATATATTTTGGGCAAAATTTAAGGTACTGATTTTGTATTTATTTGAATAACTTATAAAATTTGTAATATTCAGATCTAATTTTTCTTATACAATTGAATCTTGATTAAATGACGTTATATCCCTGAATAAGTCTCTAGCTTCAGCAATTTTTATGTTAAGTGAGTAAATATATTTTCTGAATTTTTACCAGGTGCATTATGTTCAGGCCCATAACTTCAACAAATTACTTTTAATTACTTTTTTAACTTTGGTATGTATACAGAAAATGTATGGAAGAATATTCATACCAAATATGATTAAAAACAGATCAGTTGTTTTGATATTATGCAGTTTTGAAGTGTAACAATGGTGTTTTTAATGGAAAACACAAGAGGTTTTCCTGAATATCTTAAAGGAATGAAGTCCTAGTGACCCATTTGTACAAATTTTTTTTTCCTGATCGGTCAAACGAGTAGGGAGAAATGTGGGTTTATGTGTGGAAACAGACGCACAAACAGATGCTTGGCAGAGAGGAAAGGTCAGAGGTCAAGGCCAATTGGTTAGGCACCAGTTCACATGTGACCCGATAATTGGTGTAAGTTTCGGAAAAATCTGTCCAGTAGTCTCAGAGGAGTTCTCCGGAAATGGAGGGGTGGCGGTGGCGGAGGAACCCGGTCAAAAACATAGTATCCGCAAAACTTCGTTTTGGCGGATACAATTAAACCATTCAGCTGACAGTTTCATCATAAAACATTTTAAGCTGAAAGAGGCTAAAATTGATATGTTTTGTCTGTAAAAACCAGGTCAATGTAGGTGGACAGCACTGTGCCATTGATAAGCTCACAGGTTCACTAAAAAGGCCTGCGATTCATATTTTGCAGCAAAATATGATAACAGGGGCAATCTGAACTTGTTACAAGTACTTGGAGAAGAATTCAGAATATTTTCTTGTGAAGGTCTTATTCAGATGTATGACATTAACCATTACTGATATGTGCAAATGTAAGCCCTCAGGCTTGCACACAGCTCCTTTGATACTCTATATCCACATCATGATCACACCTCTTTTTTTACTTTCTTGTTTCAATAAAACCATTAAAACATAAAAAGTATCATTGCTTCACAAGAAGGAACTATTCTACACTTGCTTTAGCCCGCACACCCCTAAAAAGACATTTCCATTATAACTTGAACAAATTTCTGCCAGCCTTAACTGATATAAATCATGATTTAGCATGGAGATGGCCTGTAAACCCAAGAACCCATTAAGATGCCATTGTTTGATTTAGTTTCAAAGTAAAGCCCTCTACCTCAGACAAAATATACCTTAAGTCATCTTTTTGAAAGAGAACACTTCTTCCCACACAAATGGTCTACAGAATATACTGCAGCCAAAATGTCCATGCTTTATATCTACTAACCAATATTATGACCCTTTTCATAAGGGTTTTAAAGCCCTGATACTCACAATGGGAAAATTATTCAATTTTCCTGGCTATGCATGTAATACTTCATATATCATGTTTACCTTCGTGTGGTTCTGAACCCTAAATTCAAAATTTAATAAAACTGAAATATAGCTTTTGAACTATGTATTTCTGTCATCTGAGAGGATGCCAAATTAACTGTCATTTATCCAGCACAACCTATTCATTTACTCCAATGGTTGTTATCTTAATGTATGTATATTATAGTCTTTAGTATTACTTGTAATGATCTTAACCTGGCTTTTCATCTGGTCCAGTTAATTATATTTTTAAAGATTACTTAACATTTACAGGTACTCTCTTAGTTTAATATTTTGTGTCATTTACGTACCTTTTAATAAGATAATGGCTTGTCAAAAGCACACATATTCCTGTATATTTTATCGGCATAAAACATATATCTAATCTTATCTTAAATTATTCTATTAGTTTTATGGTTGGTCATCATGCTTCATTTAAGATATTTTGAAACTTAATCCAAATTTTAGCTGGACAATTCAGTTGAAAGCATGAGTGCACACTACAGCAGTGATCAAAGTTCAAATCCAAATAAAGATCACTTTCTTGCCGACCTTTACTTCTGAGTCCAGGTTTTTGTTCCATACATTCTTACATGTAAAGAATTTTTTTTAGATAAGCAGTCTCCTTGGTACACTATATTTCAACACAAGGTTACATGCTGGTCCATATATATATATATATATATGAACATACCCTTTAAGATATATATATAATCACACTCTTTTGGGACTATTCTTTGTGTAATATTAGAGTCTGTCTATGATACCAAGGTTCCAGGTATTCATTAAACACCTACAGATACATGACAGAGCTGACTGTGATAGGAGATGGAGCCTCACATGGAGCACCTGTGTTACCAGAGAATCGGGTAGCCCTTTTTTGATGTCACTGGGTACGTCTGTCCAGACTTACAGATTTTTTAATTTTTTTTATTTATATACTGTATAATCTGTTGGAATAATGAGTGATTTTACTTTTCTCTTGGATGAAAGAGACTAAAATGCAAGAGCTGAGATTTTGTATTTTGTAGGTGCTGTTTATATGCCCCTCTCCTCTACAATCTATATGATTAATCCTTTTACAGGAGTATTATCTGTTTACATTTATAAGCAGTATAAATAGTTATTAAGTGACCATGTCAAAATAACTGAAATGATTCCTTTCAAATTATCAGACAGGTTGATATGAATGATTGGTGACCTAATTACAGTCTAATTAACAATGTGAATGTAATTTTTCCACTTTACCCAATATCAAAATCATCTAAGATATAAATTATTTTTATTGTATGCTGGTGAAATAGTATAAAAAAATCCAAAGATAAAAAAATGAATTAGAGACTAGATAAAAGTCCCGCAGACTGATCAATTATAAAACATCTCTAAAAATGTCCCAACAGTACTGTCCCTTGAAACATAACACATTTGTGTTGCCTAATGAACAAGAAAAGGACTTGATGACCAGTCTTACTTTGTGTTATTCACTTTTATGCTTTGTATATATCTGCAGGTCACTGATATCAAAAGACAGTAGTTACCAAAATTGACGTTAATGCTTCTATTTTGGCTAAATTTCTGAGAAAGATCAGCTGTAACATCAGTTGTATTTCAACAGACACATGATAAAATATTAAAGTTTCTTGTATTTTCTTCTTTTATCTGGAAAAAAAAAACAAATAATCAGCATGGAATATGCTTTCTCAAAATATAAAATCTGCAAAAGCTCTTCACATGAGCATATATACAGCTGTGAGATACTGGGTTTTTTTAGAGAGTCATTTTATCACCACAATATAAAATAATGCTGCATCATCATTTACTCCATTTGCAAAATTAATGAATCGTTCATTATTCCACCCATTTTCATGATATTCCACTTACACCTTTTTAGCAATCTTGCCAACAGGCAGAGCACAAAAGAAGGAGACAGACAAAATCTTATGAAAAATTTACCTCTTTGAAGTAGGAAATTGATTGAGGATGTTTTTGTTATCACTGACAAAGGATGTGGAGTCGAGAATACTGAGCATAGGCCTCAGGCCTGACTACTACACTGTGATTGAAAGCTGGAATTATGAAATTAATAAGTAAGGAGAAAAAAAATTTAAACAGGAATACAGGTAGTCGACAAGCGACTACATATATCCGTCCTAATCAGAGTAGGACGGGTGAATAGAGGCATGGATTGAGTGGGAAGGGGAAATAGAGTGAGATTTGTTGCATATTAGCATAGGTGTCTACCATGTAAACATGATTGTAGGTGGAACCACCTGTTGTTTGAAAGAGAAACTATCCAAATTGTATACTTATGCAAAATTTCAGGTGGATAAGTCAAACCACTGCTTAGATATGAGTGATTTTATCCCTAGGCAGATGAACAGATAGACACCTTGCAAAAATAGTTGTTAGTTGGGCAACTATATTTGCATAAGCTGTACAGCTATGTGAGATCTATAGTCACACAAAATGTCAGGCCTACACTTCAAACCAGTCCTGAGATATTAACATGGACGTCTGCAGTGTAAATGTGAATGTAGGGGGTGCCACCTGCCATAAAATCCAGCAAGATATTCAAGATGTATACATATGCAAAATTTTAGGAAGATAAGTCAAACCAGTTCGGAGATATTAGCATGGATGTCTGCAGAGTAAATGTAAATGCAGAGAAATGAGTGATTTTAACCCAAGGCAGATGAACAGATGGACACTGTGCAAAAACAGTTGCAGGTGGCACCACCAGTTTTGTTAATCATACAGAGCTACGTGAGATATATACACACGCAAAGTTTCATGAAAATGTAGGTGGCACCGCTTGTCATAAAATCAAGAAAGCTATCCAGGATGTATATGCATGCAAAATATCAGTGCAACCACTGCAGAGATATGAGTGATTTTATCCCAAGGCAGACAAACAGATGGACGCTTGGCAAAAATGTTGCAGGTGTCGCCACCATTTATTGTATGATATAAAGCTACCCAAAAGCTACACTGGTGCAAAATTTCAGCCTGATCAGTCAAACGAGTCCGAAGATACATGGTTGATTAATGTGTAAACACAGAAGCACAAATGGACACACTGCAGAGAGGAAAGGTCAGAGGTCAACGCAAACTGGTTAGGCACCAGTTCACATGTGACCCGATAATTGTGTAAAGTTTCAGAAAAATTGGTCTTGTGGTCTCAGAGGAGTTCTCCAGAAACAAATGGGGCAGCGGCGGCGTGACCCAGTCAAAAACATAGTATCCGTAAAACTTTGTTTAGGCCAATACAATAAATATGATATAGATAAATGTAAGTAAACTGAGAAAATTACTAAATACTGGTGTGTGTCCCTTCCTTTTGTCACAGTCAGAATTATTATTCAAACTGTTAAAAATTGGAAAAGATACAGGTGCCACCAACTGTCTCATAAAACAGACTTACATCATCCATGGATTATGGTTGACTCTGTCTCAGATGACCAAATACAAAAAATCAACAAAATGGTCCTGTGATATTTAATGAAAAGCGACCTATTTATTTACATGCAGTGCAGGTCCTGCACATATTAAATATATCCCATGCTTTGTAAAAAGATATTACAGGTACATTTCATATGCTTTCCTTGGGTAAAAAATAGCCTTGTTACTAATGGATCTGTTTGTACTGCTGCCCTTTTATGCTGCAATCTGCAGATTTAATCAGGTAAAACAATTTTTTCAAGCTGCCTTTTCTGGTGTTTTTTCAATATTTCATCAAGCCTGCCCTTTTTATCAATATGGCTTATCCTCAGATTGCTCAGCTCAATAGGTAATTCACCAGGTGCTGCAAATCAACTTATCACTAAAATGCACAGAACAAGACTCACAAGAGTACCACTCTGCTGATAAGGGATTGTAGGTATAGATAATCTATCCCCACAATGCACTGGGGGTTTGAAAAACACAAGCAGTGTAGGTATTTTTGCAGTGAAGATGATAATGAAGTCCATTCCAATACACCCTAACTGTGAATTTAACAATCTTGACCCGAGAGAGAATTGGTACTGGTTGTGGGTGACAGGAAAATGTACAATGACTAACCCTCTAGTGACTATAACAGCTGCTTTGGTTGTATGCTTCCCACGGCACACAGAAAAGCAACAAGAATTTACAGGCCCGAAAGACCAGGAAAGAGAAGTGTAAAGTCAGATGAGACTGACATTGTCAGTGATATCTGACTATAAACCGAAATCTTTTTTTACATGTGTCACTTTCTAGCTATTTCATAAATCTTTGAGTTCTTTTATGCTTATTACTGCATCAATGGAATAAATTTCCAAGTGATTTGGGAAGTGCCACTGACGTGAAACACTTTTAAAAATAATTCTTATGAAATAATGCTAAGGATTTTAGTCTTACTTGTCCACTTTTATAATTATATATTTTTATATATGTTTGATATTTAACCATCTGCATATTTTATATATGTATATGTAAGGATCACTTTTTTATATTTTATACTGATGGCTGTATAACTGCAAGCATATTGTACATTTCTATGATATTTTATGAACATGTGGAATGGGCCATCCTGGTAAAATATGCATATATATCAAATAAAATACAATACAATACAATACAATAAAACAAATAAAAGAACAAGAGGTATAATAACTCACCTTGTGAAGAAGACATATGTATATAGACTGATCAGTCCTCTCTGAACTGGTGCTGGTGTGATCACCATGACAACCTAGAAAACAAGGACAAACACCTCAGTCAGGTAAACAAACTGTGCATAATTAGAGAATAATAATAGTTTTCAGGTATGTACCCTGACAGAAGGGACATTCTACCCGTGAATCATGGAGCAGATACCACACCACCTACTGCAGAGGAAATGTCAATACATGTAATTGTTTTCAAGTATCCCTCTGACTTTAAAAAAAGGAATTTTGCTTAAAATTTCTTAGCGGAAGAAGCATCTACAGGTTATATTTGAAGTATATATGGTTGATCAGGTGTGACAGTTTACCTACCTAGATATATATCATGTCAGACTGGCTCCATTTCTGCCCTCCAACAACTAGTCTCTGACCGCATCAGAGTGCCTTTACATTTTGTACATAGTAGGGGTGCGCAATATTATCAATTTATCTGTATATTGTGATATGGTGATCCACATATTGTGTAACAGGATACAGTTTTAAAATATATCAATATTTTTTTATATTTTGTTAACCGTGCCTAAAATGATTAGTTGGTAGTGAATAAAATATTTCTGTTACAGATTTAGACATATAAATGATTAATTGGGATTAATGACAGGCTTAAAGTGAAAGCTGTACCAAGGCTTTAGGCGTTTAGAAGGAAATGTCCGAGTAGGCTTGGTATAACTTAGATCAAAGGTCCGTCCTGACACATTACATGTCTGCTCTATGACTTATTGGTAAACATGAACATTTCCGTACAACAAAAAGAAAGAAGTGTTTAAGATGGTCATAATGATTTATCATTCATTAATATTCTCTCCTCACATCTTGTGATAACTGCATTAAGATAAAGTGTCAGCTTACCAGTACTATAGTTTAAGAATGACAGCCTGCTATGTGGCACACCGCTGTAATTGCCAAGTTATTTGTACATATATATAAGGCTTAGAGAAAATTAACTTTGATTTGAAAGGTTTCTTTTAGTACTGTCAACTACAAGAGAGTACATTCAAAAGGACATTAGTAAGTAGTATTGTCATATTTTGTGTTTGAAATAAACTGAACTGCAAAAATTTTTGTCTCATTATATTTAACAAGATAAAGAATGATTAATAATAATAAATTAAATATAGAAAACACATATCTCATATAAATTTAAAACAATGAATATATTCCAATATGTATCGCAATATGCTACCACATATCACAAAATATTGCAAATCAAATTTGTAGACGACACCCAGCCCTAGTAGGGCTGCACTATAAGGCATGATGGGGATGCAAATATTTTTGTTATTTTTATAGAACCTCAAGGGCCACAGGTACACTGTTGCTTAAAGTAAACCAAAAACAATTGTTAAATATATGTGTGCACTTTCTAACAACATCTACCATTTGTGAGAAAAATTCTGTTTTAACTCAAATCCATCTGTATGTTTGTTGAATTTCTGACCGCATAAACACAAGCACATCCTACTGGACAATAGCCAACTTGTAGGTAACTTACCGTAGAGATGGGTTTACACTTTGGTTTGTGAACACACATGTATTCTTTTGTATTAATTCATCACCCATAGTGTAATTTCTGGCTGTTTACAGTGGGATATAAGAAACAAGATGGATGGCTGTTGCAGTACTTTCCCCCATATGACTACCAGCCTACTGACTATTCATGGCTAGTCTCAGCCAAGTGGCTGATGTAGATAAAATTCCTTATCAAACCCCAACTCAAGATCTGGTCCAGCCCAAGTTAACCATAAAATGCTAGTTAACCATGACAAAAATGGTGAATAAATCTTGCTCTTAGTAATTTCAATATGAAATACATATTAGAAAACTTAAAAGCCTTTTTGATTCAATATGAAGTGGAAAAACAGTTTTTCCCTCTGTAAAGAAACGGATTGGTTCACACCTAACCTATGGTTAAACCTTAAACTGTGTGTTACATGGTTATTTACACATATCTACTTGACATGGAGTGAGGTCAGAGCTGGCACCAGAGCAGGGAGACTGACACCTGATCCAAATAAATAGATAAAAGATTCAAGAACAGCCACGGTGAAACCGGACACCAAGAATAGTCATGAGGCTTCACAGTAAATCCTGCTCAGCCGACGCTCTTCCTGGCAGGCTGGAAGTTTCCTGGGAGTGTTAATATTTATATACACCATAAGCAGATGGTTTGCCTCCACATTTATATCCATATCTACTGCTCATGTCATCTCTGACCAGACCACAGGGATCAGACGTCTTCAGGCTAAAAAATTCCAGGATATTTCCTGGAATCATACTGATCTCATTAAGGTTTAATTAAAAATACATGACCTTTCCTGAGTGTCTTGGGAACTGGCAAACACCCGGAGACATTGCTTTTTTTTTATTTCTGCTTTACCTGTGCCTGTTGGACTGTATAATTACAGTGTCATGAAACATTTTGAAACACTGGTTACAGTGAAACCTGTGTAAGAAGATCACCTTTGGACCCTACTATAGACCATGAATGTCTCAATAAAAAGTCCAATTTATCATAATATATATAATAAATGTTTCAAAGTGTGTTAAATTAATATTCTTATGCTTGAGAGAAAACTGTTCAATGAGCGACAAACTTAAATATATGAAAATTGTGGTAAGAAATGCCCGTTATTTCATAAAAGTAATGATTTTTTAAATTTCAGTCAGCAGTAATAAAGTAAGTATACCTACATTCATGAAATTATTTTATTTTTGTTAATTAAGCTGCTGTTATGTCATAAAGAATCCAAATACTCAGTTCACACTTTCATATTTGTTGTTTATACATCTGAAAGATATTCTATTTAATATTCATTTAAGAGCTTATATTTTGTCAGAGATTCATTGACCAAGGACACTACAAAAAATGAAAACGTCTTTGCAAGCAAATAGCAAAACCCAGCAATTGTCATTTATAATACTTACTCAAGAATAAAAAGCTCATTCCAGTTAAATGTAAGCAATTTAAATATACATAAATAAGGGTGAATATTCCAAAGTGTAAATAATGATAACCAAGGAAACCCTGACACACTGACTGTTTATATTTCATAATTTAGAATGAGAAACCAAACACAGTACAAAAAACTGCATAGCCCTCAGTGTGTTCCATGGAGGAGGTGTTACAGGGGCTGGAAAAAAAGATATACAAGACAGCTGTGACTCTGTTCCCCAGCACTGAAAAAAGAGAGCAATTCTTAAATATCGCAAACAGGGGCGTGTACACGCTGCTGCGGGGACTTTTAATTACCTCTCTGTGCCCTCACAGCCTACTCATGTTCCGCAAACAGGTACTGTCAGTTCCTGCTGTGGCGACAACATCAGCCTGAGCATCGGCTGGTGAAGCAAAAGGAAATAAGCACAAAAGGACAGTTATGGAGAATTTATTTGAATAATGGAACAACTGCACAAAAAGTATACATAATCTCCTTCTGACAAATAGCTACCTTTGTTTATGCTGCAATATATCTTATAAAGGAGGAAATCCACTGGATGATCAGGAGATTTCATCGTATAAAGAAGTCCTGTGTTAAACCTGCCATCTAATCTGTCTCTCCCTCCATATTGATTCTCTTCTTTGGATGTACCAAGTTCTGTTCCGCATTGAATAAAAATAACTACTGTTATTGGTCAAACATATATATTTTCTCAAATGTCATTATTCTTGTCTCGTTTCCAAATAATCAAATCACCAATTGCGCTGATAAAATGTATCATATTTTTAAACAACTGACAGGATTATGGAGATCAGGTTTATTTAATTTAATCATTACAAAACCTGAGACTTTTTTTATTTTCACAGGATAGGCAGGCCAATAACCTGCAGTAGGAAGTGTCAATTGGGGAGAAATAAAATTAAGTACTTTGTTAAGAGAAAATGCTTATATCAATTATCAGACCAGTTCTGGCAAAAGATTATCAACAAAATTCCATTGTGACAGCAAGAATCAACAAAGGCACCATAAAGCAGAGCATCCCCTTGCACAGGACATAATTAGAATGGGTGTATTACACAGAGTAAAAAAATGAGGAGGGCAGCTCTCTGGCCTTGACCTTTGCTCCTATGACCTGAAACTAAATAGGGTTCTTCATCCATGGGTGGTTGAGCAAGATGACACTGACAGGTGATGGCCAAATGGTTTGGCCTTAAATGGGTCCACAAGCTTTTTCAAGAAGTGGGCGCTGTGGCTGTGACCTTTGACCCTGTGACCTCAAAATCAAAAGGATTCTTCATCCATGGATATGTGACCCATATATGCAAGATGAAAGGTTTTGGTCAAACAGTTTGGCTTAAAATGGGTCAACAAGCTTTTTCAAGAAGTAGGCCCTGTGGCCGTGACCTTTGACCAGGTGACTTCAAAATTGATAGGGGTCTTTATCCATGGATGGGTGAGCCATATATGCAAGATGAAAGGTTTTGGTCTAAAGGTTTTGCTTTAAATATGTCCACAATCTTTTTCAATAAGTGAGCCCTGTGGCTATGCCCTCTACCCCAAAATCTATAGGGTGACCACGTGACCTCAAAATTGACAGGGGTCTTTATCCATGGGTGGATGAGCCATATGTACAAGATGAAAGGTTTTGGTCAAATGGATTGGCTTGAAATCGATCAACAATCCAAATCCTGAAGGACAGACGGATGGACACACAAACGGAGGTGTTACTATATCCCCTTCACAACCAAAGCTACAAGGGGATAATAAATTTAAAAGGTTAATTGAGATGTCATTTTAAAGGAGTTAAGATTACTTCTGATCATATTTCAAGACAGAGTCCTTTTTGATTTTCTTTGAACCACCAGTTTCAAAAGGGCTGGTGAATCCCGAACTTCCAGAATAAGACACGCAGGCAGGAAGGCTGGATCACATTAGGGCAAATAGAAATGCCACACATTTCAGTGGCATTTGTTTATCTGACCTTCTGAACATTACTTTTGAACACTTGTAAAACAATACAGATTGAAATTATGAGAATGAATATAGTCTAATGTACAAACTAACGAAGATTTTATTTTATTTTATTTTATGTAAAGGAGACAAGAGAGATAAATAAATTATTCTGTATGACAAGTTGTTTTTAGTTAATACTTTGATAAAACACTGACTATTATACAACATCCCATAGAATATTTAATGGATCTGGAGTTGATTCAAAGAACCTATAGTTTATTTACAGCACGCAAAATACACAACTTTGCATCAACGCAAAATAAATCAATCAAACATCACCTAAGAAATCCATTTTCACTGATTGATCATTAAAATGGACCTATTCACATGTCAGGTATGTTAAATTCACATAAAATATTGTGCTTTCTCCTTAAAATATCATGGTATCTGCCAATGATTTGCTCTAAAACAGTTTGCTTTCTCCTGTACATAAGTGGAAGAAAGCTTGCATCAGACAGGATCACAAGTGCAAAATATAAATATTTAAATGCACATGCCATCTGTTGGCCATAACACAACTTCAAACACCAAGATTTTTCAACTATTTTTAAATCTGTGTTTCTTCTTTGATTTAACCTTTCCTTGTTTGAAGCTGTTGTGCATTTGAAAGATGTGACCACTGGTTGTTCGGTCTTGTAATGGTGAGCAGACACATGGACTGTTTTATTCACATGCACACACAGAAACCACAACACATAAAACAGCTGAAATTGAGTTAGTAAGTCTGTGTGCACTGATGGTTTTGCCTCAAAACTTTTGTATTAATGGCATGAAAAAATCCACATACTATTGCAAATGTTTATAAACCTATATTAAGGTGTGAAACTATTGCTCAGGTATCCTGCTACGAAACTGTGACAATCTGACAGTGTTTGTTATTAAAGTTCTTATGTTTAATCTGAAAATCATTCAACAAACATGAAGAATCTTATTAGACATACCATGAGGAGAAGCTATAGTGTCATTTAGTATACTTCTCCCGGTGTCTGTTGTAAAATTTCTTTCTGATCAGGCTTTTATTCTAACTGAGACATGTAATCATTTCCTGATTTTTGCTATGTGAAGAAATTCTTTAAGAAACATCAACAAAATTCAGTGGCAGGTTTTTAGGCTGTATCTACAACTGAAAATAATCCAGATCATGAATTGGACTACTCCAAACTGGCTAGGCCACTAATCCATATCAGTTCAGACTACTCAGATCCACTTGAAAGATGGTCTACAAAAGTCGATTTATTTAGTCTGGTTAACAGTCAACCAGTTCCTGGTGTGTACAGGAAAAATCCGTTTCTAGTCTATATGATACTAGTTGTGCCACTATTTGACTAAAACCTTCATATAAAATATCGCTTTTGCAGTACAGTAAACCAGGTGTGGACAGAAACACCAGTTTTATTGACAAAACCGATTTAGCCTTTTTAAAGATTAAAGTAAACCCATTGAGTACAATACAATTTAGATGGATACCAAGTGCAGGTATTGCCTCAGTTTTCATTAAAAATTTGCCAAACTCAGATTTACAGAAGTCCTTGTGAGATGTTGGAAGTCAAATGAGTATTACAACCATTATTGAATTATTCAATATCTTTATCTCCTCAAAAAATAAAATCTATAGGATTCATGATAAATTACTGAAGCTGGTTCTAAAAGAAAATAGTATATAAATCATAAAAATTTATTGTTATAAAACCCACATCTTATAATGAACTTCAAAGGGCTTCAGTGTCATTTATCTGAACACTGTTTTCCTTAAAAATTGTTTATTATAAGGTTATACCACACTCTACTTTATTTTAGCAACATTTTTCAAATGTATTTATTTTACATATTTAATACAATGATTTCTGAAAACCTTGCAAGACTGCCATATAAATATTAAAGAAAAATGAATACCAAACACTGTAGAGACAAAACATCTTTTTTTTTTCTATACAGGAAATATAATAATTTGCAAAATTAAAAAAAAAAAGCAAGTTTGCCCACCCAAGAAATCTGTGCAACCACCCTTCTATAAAGGGTCACAAAAAAGATAGCAAAACACCTTTAACATAAAGATTATACAAATTATTCCTTAGTCTTCCTCTTAAAGATATTATAAAGAGGCTTAATTGCTTCAAAAATATACCTAGAAATAAAACATTTATATCTGAGTATTATAACTACGGAAGGAAGGAATGTATAAGACAATTCTGAAATTATTTTAAGGTTTTATGAACAAATATTGACAACATTTTATACATTAAGGTCGGTTGAAAATCCAAACAGCATATCTTACACAATTCTATTTTAGCAAAAACACTGTAAATAACCTTCTTAATAAACAGGATCTTCTAATTTTAACAAATGAAATGCATGTTACTTTACAGACTGTAGACTGATTCATGAGCCAGAAACTGAAGTTAAACACACCTAACAGGGATGAACTGAATGTAGGCATTCTGTGGCATTAGTTTTATTTAACTGGCTATATCTTAATTAGGATGAATCACTATAAAACAGATTTCTTTAACATCTCTAGGTCATTCACCCTGCCATATTCTGCATAAATCTGGTCATTTCTTCTGCGTGTTCTGCCTAATACAGATGAAAACATGACTTAATGGCAACCAAAATAAGTCACCAAAATGTTTTCATGGTTTCAATGTCTCCTTAATTCACATACACATGAATAACAAAACTTTGGAAATCAAATAACTCTCATCTATTTTGTACATTTTATAATATAATGGAAATGTATTTCAATCGCTAAACATGATTTGATTTTTCAAAATTACTGTACATGCCAGTATGCCATTAATAAGACAAAATGGTCTTTGATCCTAGATGTCTTAAAGCTCTCCACGATGAAGAGCTCATCCACATAATCAACAGTAAAAATAAAATGCCTTATATAAAACGGGAGGAAAACATACATACAAGGTCACTGGTATCACACAGACATTGTGCAGGATAAAAAGGCTGAACAGATAACTACTTTATGTTGATCCGCCTGGAGCAATAAAAATATATGGTAAGATGCATTGGCAATAAAATATGTGAGGACCTTTGTTCCTACACAATGCAATCTCAGATTCCAGCTGCCATCAGGGATATATATAGAGCATGATTAGGGTTGGTCTATGAGGAGAAGGGTTCATAGGGTCTGGAGCTCTCTGTTTTTACTCTATATTTTTTGTCTGGAATTTTTTCCCAATATCCCCACTTCCTTCTACATCCTGACTTTATATAAATCTGAATTTAAGGTCCTAAAAGTAATATATTTTAACAATTTTATTCATGCAATCACACTGCAATTTGCTAGACCTAATACATAGATTTTTAAAGCATCAGGGACAGTGTGGGTCTTGTGTTGAGTTGAGAGGATAGCTAGTATATCATATTCCCCAAAACTCTATGATATACAGTTATACAGTTTTTCTATACATAATGGACAACCAGGATTATTATGTATTACATCAATCAAGGCTTGATAGGCTAGTAAAAATTCTTCATGTGTGTGCCTGTCAAGGTCTTTGCCATGAATGTATAAATGAGTTTTTAAGAAATGGTACAGCTTATATCTTAAAATAGTTACATTGAGCATTTAAACAATATTCTCATCTGACATGGGTTTAAACTTATTCAATGACTTAGCCCACTCCACATATTTCATTTCCGCCAATGTTGAAATTATTAGCAGTGATGGAAGGATTGTAACCACAATCAAATTTGCACTACATTGTACTCACAAGAGTATGATTCTCTATTCAGGAATTGTGAGCAAAGAAATCTTTCCCACAAAATACACCTGGGCTTCTAAATTAATACATCAACTGCCTATGAATAAATATGGTGAAGAAAGTATATACAGCTTATAAAAATACATTGGATTAGATTAAGGATTGTTTTAAGGCAAATTACACCCACATCAATATTTTTGTGGTGATATAGAATCAATGAAATAAGTAACATTTAGTTGACATGTCTATGTGCAATGCAAACAGAATGATTTTAACTGAATTGTGAAAATATTTTATTTTAAATTATAATTTAACTTGGCTTTTAAAGTAATACATCAACTGCCTATGTATAAATGTGGTGAAGAAAGTATATACAGCTTGTGAAAATACATTGGATTAGATTAAGGATTGTTTTAATGCAAATTACACCCACATCAATATTTTTGTGGTGATATAAAAACAATGAAATAAGTAACATTTAGTTGACATGTCTATGTGCAATGCAAACAGAATGATTTTAACTGAATTGTGAAAATATTTTATTTTAAATTATAATTTAACTTGGCTTTTAAAGTAATACATCAACTGCCTATGTATAAATGTGGTGAAGAAAGTATATACAGCTTGTGAAAATACATTGGATTAGATTAAGGATTGTTTTAATGCAAATTACACCCACATCAATATTTTTGTGGTGATATAAAAACAATGAAATAAGTAACATTTAGTTGACATGTCTATGTGCAATGCAAACAGAAGGATTTTAATTGAATTGTTAATTTTTAAGTTAGAATATGAAACAAGAGGTCTGGGCCATCACACAGTCTTTATTTGGAAGTAGTTTGTTCTGAATATAAATGATCTCTGGTGTGTTATCTGATTCTTATCAGGTCTACATGAGGATGACAGGGAGATAACCTTGTCTATGATGATTCATCAACCAGTCTACACCTGTCTTTAAGAGATAATTTTCTTGAAAGTTTATATTTTCCTAGAAAGCTGCATATAGAAGTGATAGCTTAATATGGCAATCAAGAATTTCAAAATAAATCTCCAGATTTTGTTTCACAATTTTTTTACTCTTTCTAATCATCTTACAGACCAGATGTGTCTCCTGATCTTTGTTTAAGCTGGTCATATTTTAGAATGTGTACACTACATCATCAAATCAGCAACTGTCAACTGAGGCTGTTTTTGCATGTGACCCCAATAAGTGAGGGGTGTTCTGATGTTATAAAATGTACACTGATTTCTCATATTACCAAATAATTCTTATTACTTAAATATTGTGTTGCGTAAGGCAGGTGTATTTGTTCCTTGTTGGTAATTAGGCATATCAGAAGCAGATCCAGGGGAGGGTTCATCCCAACTTTGACAGCCTGGACAACCCCCTTTTTTAGACCTGGGGCCTTTTTTTAGGTTTTATCATTAGTCCTCCTGGGTTGGACCCCTCCTTTTCCTTAATCCTGGATCCCCCCTGCACATTATTCTTCTACCTTACAATTACCATTTTCTCCCTCAAAATGTAACTAATGTAAATTGGAATAGCAAACAACATGAGAACATGAGTAGATGGAATGGACTAAAGGAAACATGAGTGAAACATGTATTCTCTAGTCCACTACCCCAGTCATCATGATGTACCTTGATATTTCTTTCGTATCCATTTTAACCAAATCAGCAGACACAAAATGGGAAAAGTACATAATTTTGGTATTATCGGAAATAAACACAGGAAGAAAATTTTTACTAGACCACAACTAAAGAAATACTAGTGTATTTGTTCTACAGAGCCACCGCTCCTTTTTTTTTACTGTATCATACCAATTTATCATATTTTCTATTTTCTCTTTCTGGACCTATAAGTTTGGATTTTAAAGAAGATAAATCTAGTTGGGTAACGATTTATTAACAAACAAAGCTGTCACAAAATGCTTGAGATCTAAGAAATAATCCCTTCACCAAACCTCTGTAGGCCCAAGGTGCTCAACTGGCCAAATAATACACAGGTGTAGTATGTCTGTGCATCAGATGCAAGAAATCTGTTGCTTATTCACACAGCAGCACATCAGGATCAGCTACATCATGGCTCATACAAACGCACCTCAAAACAACAAAATAGCTGTTGAAAATGATGATGTACTATACCGAAGCCACTTATATTGTTGCCATAGCAGGTTATGCAAACAGCGTTCAATGTAAACTGTCATGACTAATATTTCAGATACAATATTTACTTGAGGATATGAACTTAATTGGATGAAAAAAACACTCACATGATGGGTGCAGCGGATTTTAATGCAACTAGATTGTGGTTCTTTCATGTGTGTTTTAACTCTTTACTTTAGAAAAAGGACACGAAAGTGCACATAAGATTGACATCTAGAACTCCCTTATTTGACTCAATTTTCTAAGCAAAAACATATTTCATGTTGATTTTCAGTTCTGAAGATCCTCATAAAACTAAAGCAAACTCTCTCTACACTGAGAAAAATGTGGTAAAGATACAACAAAAGCTGTGCAAGATATTTCCTGTAAGGTAATTAATTGTAAAGAGTGCCAAATTTGTCTGAACTCAACAAAAGCAATCTCAGCACTTACAGGAAAGAGTTAAAAATAATTCCAGTTGAACATAAGGAATTAACAAAGGGTAGGAAAGCTGGAAAAAAGAGATATAGATCTTGTGAGTGCTATAAAAACCATGTAGTGATCAATGACATTTTGCTATTATAACATGACTGCCTGGCAGAGGAGCACATGTGGTGTGAATTTAAACTGGAGTGACCTCTGGTGGAGATAAACAATACTAATCAAAGACATGCAGCCTAAGAAATTATGACAATCCAATGTCTCAAAGACGGTATCATGGTATTTTTTTTTTCTTGTGAAAGAAGGCAGATATCTCCACTGAATGCATGGAATGGTACAAATATAATAACAAAACAGTAACTGTATGAGTTTACCAAGTGCTCGGGACTTGAAACCAAAGGGTAAAGATTCACATTGTTTGAACTGTTCAACTCTACCACTGACCAATTACAGAATTCCTTCTCTGCATCCTGAGTAATAACTGCTCCTCTCTATAGTCTGTATCAATACCTGAGTCTGCATGTCTTTCCCAGATAATTTTTTATTCAAATGAGACAGTATAAAAATAGAGGATAGTTTACTGAAGAGAAGCTTAAATACTTCACACATGGAGACATCATGAAAAGAGTGGCAGTGACATCCACAAAAGTTTTCTTTTTTTTTTTGTCCCCACACTTCCTCTGAATGGGGGACATTAATTTGTGTTTGTCTGTCTGTCCATCTATCTGTCTTTCTGTCTCTCTGTCTGTCCATAAAACATATTGATAGGGCAAGCAAGGGACAACAAGAGGTGGAAGCAGGGGATATAAATTCCAAGATTTTGTTTATTCAAGTTAGCCTTACCTTTCTCACCGGCCCGATGAGAGAGTTTGTGAATGAGCTTCTCTGCCACTGACCGCCTGGCCATACACACACAAGGAAAGTGGCGACACAGGCCGTCAGGTACACTACGAGCAGAGGAAGGAAGTCCATCCCAGCCAGTGTCAGATCCTTACTCTTAAACTATACACCTGTAATGAGCACAGACATAAAGTAGAGAGCACTCATTAGATCACAATTGCCTCAGCTAAAATGAAAGAAGAAAATTAAAATATTCACACATAAGCTATGACTTGTAACTTGTAAATGTTTCATTTACAAAGTCTAGAATTTAAGGTTTTTTTTTGTCATGAACAAACACAAGAGGTTACTCACTAAAGCAAAAACACCAGCCAAATCATGATTAAAAGAAAGCAATTAAAAGATGATGAAAGGAATATAACTTGAGCATATATAGCCTACACTGAGATTATAGTCACTTCCCTAATGAACAGACACATACAGGTACTCAACTGATACAAACTGCTCGGTGAAGGCTCATCATTCAGAAATATATCAAAAGCGAAAAATTAGACGTTATGCACACAAAATACCTGGAATGGAATTTCAAACAGAAAATTAACTTTTCAGTATCCATCTAGCATGCAGACTCTCCACATACAGAGTGTGTCAGTGTTGCTCTTGGTTAAAGTACAAACTGGTACAAGAGTGGTTAAATGTAGATACAAAGTGAATACAAACTGTTCTCCACAGGAGTTAGAAAGAATTGATCAATGGCAGTCTCAAGGTGTAAATTATTCATGGTCCGTTGTATACTGCTGTAAAACTTGCATGAGCAGATTTGTGCGAGACATAGGTTTATTCCACTGCTTTGTCTTAGTTCTAAATTCAGAGAAGAGTGTAAATTTTTTATCAAGGTGACGGATGGGACTGCAACCTGCACAAACATGGACAACTGGTCTCACTTTGACCTAATATTAACTGCTGAGAACAAGGAAAAAAAGTGAAAAAGACATCTGCAGCACAAAATCATTCCTAAAAATATCTTAATAACTTCAATGAATCAAAAACTGATTAATAATCATCACAGCTCTGATTAAATGATCACATTGATATTTTTTTTAATACTGTGCCTGGTTACAAAGATTTAAGTGTGGATGAGACTAAATCATTTATATTCTTGCACACAATGGGTTATCTTACAGACACTGTTATATCAGACTACAATTTTCCTAGAACATTTATTTGTAAAAATAAAGTAGATGCTAATGATACCACATTTCTTACACAATTTACAAGTTGTCAAAGACAAAAAGCAGAGGAAGTTTTAAGGTGATTCAGGCAGTAGTTATAGAGAATAAACATATTTGGATGAATTTGACTAAAGCTGGATTAACCACTGTGAAATTCACTCCTGTCAGAGAATTTAATTTTGTATCTGGCTCAGCTTTGACTGAGCTTTCTATGATGGTAGTGATAGAAGTACATGATTTCAACCTGATGACCATATGGCCTATTTAAAAATTAATGACTAAGCTGAGCACAAATTATTTAATTATTACATGACTGCTATCCATCAGAAAATTTAAGAAATTCTTTGTAGAACCATTCCTCTTAATATTAAAAAAAAACTATCCAAGATTAGACAACATAGCAAACGTCAGTCCATTCAGTAACAGAAATTAGTTTTGAACAGAGGACAATTGATGTCTCCCCTCCTGATAACAGGATGTACAAGTGCAAGTCATCCCATGGTAAAAGCACACCCTTTTAAATTAGCATTTTATTTGTGAATATGACTCATTCGAACTTTGAATACACCACTGCTGGTACACAAATACAATGCCACATATTATTATATGTACTATTTCATATACAGTCTATTTTATTATTTAAAATGTTGGATAATTACAGGTAATAGTAAACTGTAACGTACATATAAAGGACTTTTATGAATTATTTCAAATTTGCTAATATTATTTTAGTGTAAAGCACAGAGTAATTCTTTGGATAAAGTGCAATATAAATAATGTATAATAATCTAATGAAAAATCAACAGACTGACCAACCTGGATTTGATTCCTATTTAACCAAATACTAACTGCATGCAGTTCAATGATTACTGAGATATCAGACTTTGACAATGGGGTTTGGCCCTAATTTTATTGTGTAAACAATGTTGCTACATCATTAAACATTCCGTAAGTCCTTTTAAGCTTCAATGCTAGATACCTGAAACTTTCAGTGTTTTTGTTATATGCCATTTGTTATCTTTGACCTTCATGAAAGGTTGGCTTGCTTAAATTGCACATTTACATAAATATAGCTTGATGGAAATTGTCTAAAAAATTCTTGTTTGCATCAGAACAACTCTGACCGACTGCGTCTCCAAACAAAACCACGTCAAATCTTTTAAACTGTTATACATAATAATAATATTAAGGTCCTTTTTTTCAACAACTAGCTGTGAGTCTGACAATCAGATAAAAAATAACTGCTGATCAACTGTACTTTAGTGAAGGTTATTTATAAGTCATTATTTGTATCATTTTGTGTATTTTTTAACACAATTGACAGATTGTAAGGAAATATCAAATTTATCAATGACACCACCAGTTTTTTTCAACTCATTAAACATATCCATGATCAACTAGCATTCCCAGTTTCTAGAGAATGTATGACCAACATCTGAGAAAAGGACATGACTGCCGTAACCTGGCAGTTACAGTTGTCAGGACAAAATGATGCTGAATTAGCTCAACATGATTGAAGAAAATTAAGCTAAAATGCAACACTGAGATATACACAATAAATGTGAAAATATCTTTAAGGCATTCAAGAACATTGTCAAGATTACCATATAAGAGAAAAACTAAGAATCTTTCAATTTAAATTATTACATAGGATTTTACCACATAATCTGCTTCTTTATAAACTGAAAATAAGCGAAACTGAACTCTGCTCTTTTTGTAAAAACAAAAAGGAAACTTACTTATTTATATTTATCACTGTGAGGTAACCAATAATTTATTAATAGCATTTAAGAACTGGTCAAAATACCTGGAACAGCTGTTAAACTTAGGAAATGTATCAACAGAAACAATATTTATATTAACACCTTAGGTGACAGCCTATTGGATACTCTATTACTATTATTAAAACATTAAATATATACATGTAAATGTAGAGGGAAATTACCAGCATTCTCTATGTATACTTGTGTCACACAAACTTATAAAGTGGAAGAACATATTGTGAGGACGAAAGGTAAAAATGGTGACACATATCCAAAAGTGGAAACAATTTCATAGGAAATGAATAATATGATATGAAGAAAACAACACATTTAACATATATATCAAATTACAAGAATATTTTTACTTCCTTTATGTACCTTGTTCTTGTATCTGTATGCATGTATGATTTGTATATTGTCACTGTCTACATACTGTCATGATGTACAATGTATTTTGTTATATGAAATATATGTTTTAAATAAAAAAACAAAAAAAAAAAACACTGAGATGTACTCAGGTTGTCCTGGACTAGTTTAGTGATCAAATCAGTCCATGTGCCTATTGAGACAGCTTTAGCCCTGTGTTAAGAAATATTGAGGTTCCTGGAATAAATATGAACCTGTATGGTTACTATGGTAGGCAGTGGTCATTCTCACTTGTACCATTTGAACTTAGTATTATTAATGTCAGTTCAAAAAAAGTAAATTCCCTAACTAAAAATGATAATCTGCTTGAAGACCAAGAGATATTCATTTTTGGCACCCAGTTAAGTAATAATATATCATGGCCTGTGCAGAATAAGATGTAAGGCCTGAAATAGAGATTTATTTTATATTATCTTGAATATTTTGTATTTAGTGATTATATAAAGTTATGAAACAAGAAGTGCAATAACTGCCTTTTTATCATAAAAAAATATGAGAATTCCTCATCACTGTGCAGAAATAATTCTTCTCACTAGATATTCAGACACAACTCAAATGAGCACAAGAATGAAAGACAAATTATTTATTTTATCATTTAAACAATCATACCTGGCTTACCTGTTCATGCCATGAAATGACAACAAATGTTCTAAGACATGAATATACACCTACACCCACAAGGAGTGAGCTATAAGCCTATAATCCTACATTATACATTCTGAAAAAGTAGTAACAAGAGCACCACAAACATGCATAATACGCCTGTAGTGGATCTGGTGACCTCTGACCTTATTAAATATGCATGAATTTTGATGATAATGTAAATCAGGTGAGAAAGTATAGTGGTTAATATGTATAGTGAGTTTCATGAAAATCCATAGGATTTTTGGTGAGGCACCAAGGTGCTTCCAAAGTGCAGTGACCTCTGAACTCATTGAATATTCATGGATTTTGTTGAAATTAGGACTTAGGCGAGATATTTTATTGATTAACATTTCTAATGAGTTTTATCAAAATCCTTCACATTCTTAATCGTGGCAACACCACAAAGTAGCGGAGTGAACCGTGACCTTATTCAATATGCATGGACGTTGCCCATAATTGAACTTGGGCTAGATAATCTGTTGGTAAGTGCTTATGGTGAGTTTTCGCAAAAAAAATCCATCAAAGCCCTGGTAAGTTATCGTGGCGATACTAAAAATTAATGGAAAGACAGAGAGTGGGTATACAATAATGCTCCTGTCATATGACAGGCATATAAAACGTAATTATGAGTTACTATAATAGTTTAAAAAGAACTTACAGGAATTTTAATTGCTACCTATTTATACCCTGACTTTTTGGAGCAGACATATTAATCCTAGACTATTTCAATTAATTTTACATTCTGACAAATTAACATTGGTATTCAAATTAAGGTACAAGCTCAGAGACAGGATTTTTTAATTTTAGTTAGCACTTGCTTTCATGCTTTGAGTGACAAGATAATATGCTACATGTCTGATATTTTAGGTAATTAACATAAATACTGTGTTACACGAAGATGTTATTTAGCCACGATAATGTAAAATACAATTTGATATTTACACCACAGAAAATTATCCAGTCTTAATCATTAAGAATTTTTGTGTTTTTCTTTTCGTGATGTGCGATCATAGTTAAGGGTTATGCTGCTGGTGATTTTTCTTCTGTAGTGAGCACGAGCCCGTCTCACTCATGGTACAAGACAAGGAAAAAGAGAGTGTGGCAGAGCCTCCTCTCCCCCCCCCCCCCCCCCCACCCCACACACACACACACCTGCCACGCCCCCTTTCCCCACCTGGGAGGCTGGTTCTCGACAACGTCTGACAATATTACTCTAAGCAACACATTGTTCACATTGAAAATGTTCAATAATTCAGTCTACACACGATATGAATACACTTTTTCATTGACTTTACACGGACTGTGGTGTTAAACTAGGATTGCAACATTTCACAACGAAAAATTGTCTCACCCGTAATTTGACAGGATACACTGGACGCATGGAGCCTCAGTCACTGCATGCTGTTGGCCTACACGCTGGGTATAAATAGTTATTTCTGACTACCAAATAAGTCCCATCGTGGTTGGATTGGACATTGGGCGATAAAGAGGTTATATAAACAATTTATTACCACAAGGATTTGAAAAAAAAAATACCTGTTTACCTACACTCTGCTAGATGGCAGCACCATACGGCACAGCACTCTGGCGCCAAATTTGACCATGCACCATGGTTTTGATGGAACATACAAACTATATATTCTTAAAAAGTCGTTGAAATTCGGATGGAAACAAATAAATTCTAAAATATGGGAACAGCTAGTAGATAAAGAAGCTCATACATCCGTCCTATAGAAGCGTTATAAGAACGTTCCTTGAAAGGAATTACTCCAAGTTCACTAAGTCATATTGGCTAAATTTTACAGCAAAGAATAGGTGACTAGCTGGCTTTAAATAATCAACTTTGTGTGTATGCAATGGCTAAACTTGCTTCAGTTTATGATTTCCTTTTATTATTATTATTATTATTATTATAAAATATAACACGTGATCAACAGTATTTTGATGAGTAGCCAAAGGAACGGGCTACCATGAAGACGGTATTCTTAGTGCATAATCGCTAGCGCTATCATGCGTTTTTTGTTATACCTCTTATGATATTAGGTGATTGTTTCCACACACACACACACACACACACACACACACACACACACACACACATATATATATATATATATATATATATATATATATATATATATATAGGCCATATATGTCCAACAGGCCACAAAACGTTTAGGGATTGAAATGAGTGAACTATTTAATTATAGGCCTACCCTGGCATTAGTTCAAGTCAGTTTCACATGAGATATATGTATAAATGTATATTATTATATTAATTATCTACAAGCTATTTGCATTTTAAACACGGCACATGCACCAAACAGAAATGGAAAGGTCCCTAGCAGCAAAACGCCCTCTGCAAAACTTCGTTTGACATGCCACCAGATGTCCTTGTTGAATCTGTTTGGATTATTTTGCCCCCCCCCCCCAACATGTTATATAAACACGTGGATACAACACAACGAAAAAGCCTGGTTATCGTGGGTTTGGCGTTTTTCTTCCCCCTTTATTTATGAACGATTCAAGCGATTATCCTAACTTAGTATAAACCAGAATAGGCCTCTTCGAGGTAATTAAATATTTATTATAACAATAAACTTTAATATTTATATTTAATATCATTCGTCAATGCATTGAATAATTTTGTTTTATTTCAGTTGACAGTTAATCCTACCTAATAACAGTCATTGCTCACCCGTTTATATGATTTATACATCGTCACAACATAACAAAGACATGCATATATATATATATATATATATATATATATATATTGTTAACGTTTACATTCTTATGGATTTTAATAATAATCTTAATCCTTTTCCAGTCCATGATTTCTGTTTGTCACTCGTCTTTCATATGTCCAACTTATAGGTAAGGTAAAATCTACCTATTTTCCAGGAAAGTTACATAACTAGACTCAACCTGGTTAGCAGTGAAAACTGCAGTATAATTCAGTCTCTCTTATTTGTTCTTTAGATTATTCTTAACCTGAATGAATAACATTATAGCTGTATATATATAGTTTTCTTAATAGTTTTTTTTCATCCCTCAGTCGTTGCTATAACTTAACAGTGGCATATGCATGGCATATATATATATATATATATATATATATATATATATATATATATATATATATATATATATATATATATGCCATGTATGATTATTTAAAAGAAAAGTCGAAGTTTCCTTCGTTAGAATACCGATAACCAATCCTGGCTGATTTCATTGGCGGATCCAGGATTCTGCATGGTTAAGGGGAGGTTTACTGTCACAATGATAGATTATTTATGCCCTTAACTTGAAGATTTCCAATGCTTCTGGAAGAAGAGGGGGATGGGGGGGGGGGGCCTTTTAGACATGAGTAACCACTACAGAAAAGGTAATTGTTCACAGAAAAGGGGCTGGGGCTAAAGAGTCTTACTACCCCACCCCCCACCCCCCCCCCCCCACGACCAGACCCTGGATTATCATATTTATACCAAAGAAGCGATAACCAGCGCTGGTGACAGGTAGTGCAGGCAAAAAGAGATTGCATGAATGTTCTCCTCAAGAAACAGACTCCAGTAATATACGTTAATTAATCACATATCAGCCTCTTATAAATCAAATTAATTTCTTATAACATCGATCTATAACTGTCGATGACAGTTAATATTCTATGGCACTGTGGAAACTTAACCCATTTAAACGTAAAAGTTAACAAATGAAAATATAATAAATTGTGAGAAACCTTGTATAGCCATTAGGCATGCATAATCGAATGGATCTAAAAACGGTATACATGTATTTCTTTTTTTTAATATGAGACGGTATTTTTTTTGTTTTATGTGTTTTACCTGCAGAATTATGTTTTATCATTTTAACATGCTTATTTTAAATGCATAGTCAATACGTTCTATGTTATTTTTATGTATTTTTATGTATTATTTTTATGTATTTATTTATTTATTTTTATGTAATGATTTGCAAGTCAACAAAAAATTCTTGGAACTGAAGGCTAATAAATGTAATCTTATCTTATCTTATCTTTTATAATATACATTTTATAATATGCATAATATACATTATTTTTGACACCTTATTACTTTTCTTTCTTATTATAAATATTAAAAAATAATATAACAATAATAATAATTGAAATAATAATAATTCTACTACTACTGTTACTACTACTACTGCGACTACTATTACTACTACTTATCATAATAATTTTTTTATTTTTTATTTATGATGTATTATTTATTTATTCATGGTGACTTAATTATTATTATTATTATTATTATTATTATTATTATTATTATTATTATTATTATTATTATTATTACTAATATTAAGCAAATAAGCGCTTAAGTTAATACAACCCCTCAAACTGTAATAAATCAAAATTATTAATAAAATATTATACTATAGTATTGCTTCCTTCCTCGTTGAAATGCGATCGAGGTTATTCACTGGCTTTAGGGCAAATTTCCCCGAATGTAAGTGAACGAGTCAAGACTGACGGCGCCACTTCGAAGAGAAGCCAGAAGTCAGCCCAATCAGGACGTTGTGAACTGGGTATACCAGGGAAAATCGTTATATTAAATGTCAGGCCCTTGGTCACCTGTAAATGTATATTGTTTTATCCATAGAGAAGATTTTAACAAGATTACATATGTAGGCCACACAGACTCTGCTATACCACTGTACCAGGCCAGGCTAACCACATCGACTGAGGTTATGCCAGTGTACTTCGATCACTGATCAAGTGACACCACTAGCTGTTCATCTAAACCTATTTTGTAAGTATAGACAAGGAACGCATGTATTCATATTCATGATTTTCTTATAATCATGGGCAGTTGTTAAGAATCGTGTCTTCATGTCCCCCAATGCAAAACGGGTATCTCATAAATTATTGTTTCCTGACAAAGGCCGATACATTGTATTTTCAAGAGAAATTCCTGTATTTCATTTTGCTGATAACTGGAGGTTATTATATTAGAGGGGAGGGGTCCAGGGAACCTGGGTTCCCAGCCAGAGCAGGGGTGTGGGGGTGGCAGCCCCTACTTTGCGCTAAATTCTCCTGTTCAAATACTACATGGTTCCCCATTTTGCAATAGATGGCGCTTCAATCGCAGGTATTAATGGACAAAAGTCATCCCTGCTGGTATATCATCTTCACAGCTCAGTTAGTAGCATGTAGGGTTCCTAGTCTAGAGATGGTATGTTTGATTCCCAATTCAGGCAACTTCTGTTATTCAATGGTAGTTCATGTTAGAATTGGTGAAATCTGCAGGGAAACATAGGAGGTAGTAAAATAAGAAATGAGAAGAGGCAGTTTTCTTTACATTTTCATGTCCCAGAACCCAGACCACATTCTTAACACGCTCTGAATCATATAGATGATCTAATGGAAATATGGCCTTGATCAGATAAACAGCTAGTGCACATTTCACATTTTCAGGGATGGTCTGTTCACAGATTGATGTATTCCAGTTCCCAATCTTATTTCTATCATTATAATGTTCAATT
The DNA here is from genome assembly GCA_026874595.1 of Sipunculus nudus. Classification (NCBI taxonomy): domain Eukaryota; kingdom Metazoa; phylum Annelida; class Sipuncula; order Golfingiida; family Sipunculidae; genus Sipunculus; species Sipunculus nudus. Next base: position 40,443,431 of record CM049307.1, on the reverse strand, counting down.
TCAATCATATATTAGCATCATGCTTAGCCGAATATGCTGAGTGAAAGTGTTGACAAGCTTTGCCTTTCATTAATCATGGACAATCACGTTTTAAAAGTAAGACTGGAACTGAGAAGCCTTGATCCTTCCTGTGATCCATTCCCCCCCCCCCCCCCCCCCAGTCCTGATCCATCACACTAGAGTGACCAGGGTACCTGCACCTGGTCACAGGAAGGAGCCTTTTTCCTGTTAGCGGAGGTCTAGAATTGTAGTTTATTAACACTTATCACTATACATTGATCATACTATAGGGATTAGGAGCAAGCTAAGTAGTTATATGTGTAACACTTTATAATTCTTGTATCACATGAAATATTTGTTAATTCTATTGAATGCAAATGACTTGTGAATGTAATGAAAGTTTGCAAAGAAAGTTTGCTAAGCAAAGGTCTCAATTCTGTCAAATGTGCACTTGAACAAATATTTTCAACCATTGTCAGGGTAATCTTCCCTTTTTCACTTGGTAAAGGTCCGTAGCGGCCTAAAGCTTGGCCACTATTTTCTGGTAGCATTACATTGTGCAGGTAAAGAACGCGACCCTGCAGGTCTGACCCCCTTCACACGAAGCTTATTTAATATATTCTACCAAAAGTCAGACCCCCCATCGCACAAAGCACTCCATAAAAGTAATCATTGATGACCAGATTAGGGTTAATCCATTAAATAAATGTAGTCTTCATTCTCACAAACCTTTCATTGTATCAACCAAAACAGTGTTTACAGATACTATGTTTTCACGCTGGTTCCGCCAAGGCCACCCAGTTTGTTTCTGGAGAACTCGTCCGAGATCCTTGGACCAATCTTTCCAAAACCCAGCATAATTATTTGCTCACCTATGAAGGTGTGCATAACAAAGACTGGTGGTGCCATCTGCAATCCTTTTTGTTCAGTATGAATCTGGGTGTCTTAGTGATAACAGCACATATCTCAAGAGATGTTTAATGTATTGAGCTGAAATTTGGCATGTCCATAGAACTTGGATCTGTGCATCTCATACTTTAGACTAGTGGCACCACCTTTAATCATTTTCGTGTGGCATTCATCCATGTGATTGCTATCTGTTTGTCTTAGTAATAAGTTCAATGTATTGGGCTGAAATTGTGCATGTCCATAGATCTTGGATACCTCCATCTCGTACTTAAGACTGGTGGTGCCATCTGCAATCTTTTTCCTGTTGTGTCCATCTCTGCATTTACTTTGGGTGAAAATAGCTCATATCACAGGAGTGGTTCAATATATTGGTCTGAAATTTGGCATGTCCATCCTTCTTGGAGAGTTTACTCATAGAAACGACAGGTAGCACCATGTACCTTCCCATTTTCGAAGAATACATTGATGCCCTTTCCTCAGGAGTTGTTTAGTGCCACACCCTAAATTTTGCTTGTTGTATCCATCTGTTGTCTGATTTTGGTGAAAATTGCACAAAAATGAGGAGTTTAATTGGCATCACTGAAGCAACAAATTTGGAGTCTTGTCATGTCAGGAATATTCAATGCCTTACTTTAGCCATGCCTCTGTGATTTGGAGGATACATGTAGTCGCTTGTAGACTGCCAGTTTTCTAGTTTATTTTAATTTTAGGCCTGGCATGATGCCTCAGGCAGGAGAAATACAAGCCATAGACCGTGGATCAGTCCATCGGATCTGCTCTGGACAGGTGGTGTTGAACCTGGCCACAGCCATCAAAGAACTGGTTGAAAACAGTTTGGATGCAGGAGCAAATAACATTGGTAAGGGGGCATTGTTGTCACATGTTCTGGTCATTAATTTAATCAGGCAGAAAAATAATCATAAATTAAATCCAAAATCTGAGACATAGGACCAATCAGATGGTAAGGAAGACTCATGGGTATTGATTGAGGAATTAATGGTCAAACCATGTATTTATGTTGTGTTTGTATGATGGGTCATACAAGTATGTCAATACTAATTACATAAAAGAATCTTTCCTCAGGTGCTTTATAATTTGTATGTAATCACATGTTGATTATATAAAACTCAATCCATAAAATCAAAGACATTGATGACAGAAAGTAAAATAATCTTGATAAAAACATGCATATACAATCAGCTTTAAGCTAAGATTACATATGCATAAAATTTGGATCAATCTGCTGGAATTCATATGAAAATTGATATTGACTAAAGAATAGTAAAATTCCATATTCAAACAAATATTATATGAATAGCAATTTTTCCATTTCTGCTTGGTATCCTGGAGCGACACTGTGGAAATCTCTCAACACACTTTCAACATGCCGCATTACACATTCCGTGTAAATGGAATTGTAGCTTTATCCCTTATAATTTACAGAAATTAAACTGAAGGAGTATGGGAGTGAGAGCATTGAGGTCATAGACAATGGATCTGGAGTTAAAGAAGAGAACTTTGAGGGTCTCAGTAAGTTTGAAGAATGATACAGTTATGTTGCTGTGTCACTTTTGCTGTAATGTATGTTTTTATATTATTTTGAATGTATTTTTCTCTAAAAGAACACTTTACACTCAGATCAGTTTTGTCAATGCAGCTCTTAATTGGATAGAGTTAATCAATTTTTTTTATCAGATTTTAAGTAAAAAAAAAACATGTAATTAATTCTTTCAGTCTCATGAAAACTGAACCTGTTTGTTAAACCGAGCATAGCAGCTGATGCACCCATTTAATCTACAAGCAAAATCTAGACAAACACAAATATATGCAATATGTGTTTTAACAGATGAAAAAAAAACTGTTTTATTAATCTCTAAAAAACTGACTGTTTTTACAGCCTTGAAGCACCACACATCAAAGTTGAGGGATTTCAATGACCTTACCAGCGTTGACACCTTTGGCTTCAGAGGTGAAGCCTTAAGTTCACTCTGTGCACTAAGGTATGTTCCTCCATGCAGCACTACACATGTAAATGTTAAACCAGAGGATATTCTGTGGAGCTCTCAAATGGCTGAACAGCTGTGAAAAATTGTCATATACAAGCACACTGAAAACTGTGTAATAAGACCACTTGTGGGACTGGCCTAAAGTGGAATTACACAGGTCGTCTTGTGATACAGGTTTGGTTATAACCAATTTGAATGTGTTTAGTTCACTAAAGGGTGGTCTTATTAGACAAGTGGCCTTACAGACAGGTTCCACTGGATCATGTAAAGAAGAGAGGCGATTCATGAAGAATAGTTAGTTTCACTTATTTTGAAGCCAGGTGCAGTTAGGCTTATGACAATATTCCATTGTTTTTCCATGGGTGAGATGTATTTAACATCAGGGTTAAAAACCTGGTTGTATTTTGCAGTTGATTAGGCTCTCCTTCATTAAAGTACCTGTATACCTGTTTAAACGGAAGTTGGTGTAAAAGCACAAAAGGAGAATTTTGATGTTTACATTTTCATTTCAGTTGTGACAATTTAGGAGGTCTGAATTAATTATGGCTCCTGATTGTTAAGAGAAATATTAAAACAAAAATTAATCATCAAACTTTAGTCCATCCTTTCATTTCCTTTAGTTTTATAGGAATCTATATCATTTATACATGAAAAATGTGCATAAACAAAAAACATGCAAAATTTGTCTCTCTGTTGAAACATTTATTTTGTACTGATTATTGTAAAGAAAAATCTTAATTCAAGCCCATTTTTAATGGAAGTAAACCAAAATGACTTTGATACATCTCAAGTGGAAATTCCACTCTTCCATTATACAACTACAAGTGAGAGGACTTAAAGGGACCAAATCACCTATAAAGCCTGTTGAATTAACAGGAAAAATCTCTTTCTCTTTGAAATAAATTGGTACCTGCCCAAATATTGCCCTGAAATCATTGGCTTACGCCTGTACATGGGTGTCAAAACAGTGGACTAGGCACAATCACAGGAATCAACATTAACACAGCATATGGGACTCAGTGCATTGTCTTGGCCACAACACCTGTCAATCAGGAGATGCCCTGACTGACTTGGCCCAAAAAATGTAATACATGTTCCCACTTGCTGAAACATTGCATGTTGTGGTGACTCGATCAGGATGGGTCTCGATAAGTGAACTGTGCTACCCATGTCATTTCCACTGAGGTCCCTGGACCTATCATACAAATGATTCTACAGTGAATTTACATTTGTCCCATCAACCTTAATGCCCATCCAGCAGAGATATATCAGAGGATGTGAAGATCCATGTATGAAATAGTTTGGACTACTATTTGTTTAGGATCTGTTGCTCATGCGCAAAATTAGACATCCAGCACCACCTTGTTATTGTAAACAGACACAAGTGGACTGTGTTTACTAACACACAAAACCATAACAAGGTGTTAAACAGCTCAAAGGGAGGTACTGAGACCATGTGCTGGGATGATTTTGCATGAAAACTTTTGTATAAAGCAAGAGTGAACTGATAGTGTGAAAGAATATGCATAATTCTGCTCCTGATAACATTCCTTTAAAGTTTACTGTACAGTGTTGTTTTCTAATCACAAACTGAAATACACTTTAAAATATTTCTTTGTCTTTATCAGCAAAATGACCATCACAACCTGCCATGAGAGTTCAGCTACAGGCATGAAGCTTCAGTTTGATCATCAGGGTCACATTGTAAACAAGACTGCCTTTGCCAGACAGGTAAAAAAATATTGTTATAACATCTGGAATGATTACCCTAGGCTGTTTGTCATCGCATATACACACCTACATGTATCTTATAAATACCAAATAATAGTGTATGTCATTTGATTTCATTGTTGTCAATCAAGTTCATGAGTTGTATTACAAAAAATGACAAATTAAATATTACATCGGTCAATACAATCAAAATGAACAGGCTGAGTGTAGATATTCACTTTGTGCCTTTGCCACCATTATTGCCAGCCTTTATCTCTTTCCTGCGCCCCCTGGTGGTGGAGCCAACTGCAAGAGTTAGTTACATTTTATCTTGAACAATGAAAAGGAACATGTTCAAATTCATAAACAAAAATAGCATTTGTTCACAAACAGAATTATAAATAGTAACATGTTTATGGAATGAAAACACCCCATAAATGCTCTTCCATGCTGTAGCGCCTTTGGTGTGGAGTACAGTCCCAGGATAACTGCACCAGGAGAGGTCTGCTTTATATAAAAAATGGTGATCAGGGAAAAGAAATATCTATTTAGGAAATAATTGATGTAGAACCAATATAAATTATAATAATGTTCTTGGCAAAGGTGTACATTTACTCATGTGGACAGAATCAGGAGAGTAAATTAGAAGTGTTATCTTTTTAGAATTATGTGAAATAATACAAACATACTTAGTTCAATGTATTTAGAAAGAAGGACAAATGTACAAACTTTCTAATCAAATACATTATCTATTGGAATGCTTTGAAACCATAGACTATTGTATTTGTGTGGAACAGTAAAAATTTATTTTAAAAATGAATTTGTGATTTCTTTTTTTTAATAGCCCGGGACCACAGTCCTGATCCAGCAGGTGTTCAGCACACTACCAGTCAGACACAAGGAATTCCTGAGGAATCTGAAAAAGGAGTTCCATAAAATGGTCCACGTCCTCAACGCTTACTGTCTCATCTCTACCAAGGTCAAGGTCACCTGCACTAACCAAACAAATAAAGGGTAAATAGTTTATATTATTTCACTGTCTGGTGTCCTAGGTCGGAGGACCCTCCCTTTGTGGAACCTGATTCCTGTAGAGGGCTTCATGTTGCATGGTTCAGTTTTTTGTGATTTCCACTTTTACAGTGTTTCACAAGGATTCCATATTCGCAATCTCACCATAATTTTACCTGTCCAGAGTCATATTCTTGTGAGTCTGATTTGGTGCAGTTCGAACTCTTGCCCTTCATATTAGTGATTGGACATTTATGAAGAATATTGTCATGCACAGCTTGAGCCCGTTGCCTTTTTTTTTGTTATCAAAATAATGAGAAAAGAAAGGGGTCTCTTGTGACATTCAGACTGAGCTGCTTGATAAAACATTACACTTACAATAATGATTCTTTTAAAAAATTCTGTATTAATAATAGTTCAAAGGACCAACAGTTTCACATGTATATCTACTATTATCCTCTATGCCTGTAAATGATTAAAAAAATCAGAAAATAAACATCCAATATTAAGAAATTATATTTTTTTAAAATATTTTGGCAATAATTGATCATTATTTGTAAGTATATATTGATTATTTTTTGCTGTTATTTCCAGTCATAAAAGCACAGTTTTAGCAACAAGTGGCGGAGCGAATATTAGAGAGAATATCACCAATATCTTTGGTCCTAAACAGGTAAGATGAAGAAAGAGTGATGAGAAAACTGTCAGCTTAATACTACCGGTAATTCTTTGAAAAATCTGACTGTGTTGTTTCCTGGTATTGGGCCAGGAAACCAGGGCTTCAACTTAGGCTACTGATGGTTATGTGATCCCTGTCAGTTTATAAAAATTATAGCTGTTCATTTAATCATATTTTTCCTTATGCAGTGGCTATATGTTCAACTGCTGCTTTGTTTACTGTATAACAAGATTTTAATGGGGTTCTATATGCCAGGGCTGGCACGTTGTAATCAGACTGATGACAGTGTGGAATTGCATTGTGCATCAAACCAATGAGAGCTGGGTGTCGTTGGTTTGAAACTTGGAGCTGGATGCACAATTCGACATCACGCTCTCATTGGTCTGATTACAATTCTTTGCACTGTGCAAGCCCTGGTGGTGATACTCTGAGAAGCTTTCTATACAAAGCTGTGGTTAAAAGAAAAGTAGATAACGAACAACTGGAATGTATACCTGCTGCATGAGGAGTGTAGTTTAATCAGTGTATTGTAATGATTTCCGAATAATTTGATACTGTTATTTTATTTTTGAGAAAGCACAGACTATCTTGCATCTATCTATCTTGATGTATTCCTTTAATGGGATTTATTTTGTGAACAGCAAAGAGTGGTTACATGAACACAGTATTCATGTACAGCTAACAAGGCACTTCTCAACTTAAACTGTAGAACACTTGAAAATTAGGAACACTGTTGTTTCTTACCATATATTGGTGGACTAATTACTAAGAGATATTCTGTGTTACCAATTTCATATACATAAATACTGTTTTTATTACTAGGTTCATAGCCTTATGGAATTCAGACAGGTTGACCCTGACCAACACTTATGTGAAGATTTCAACATAAAGCCCCTGGAGGAGAGAAAGAATCCGTTCAGGTAGGGATTTTTGTGTACCTGTTGACTTATGCAGTAATATATAACAGTACAAAGTGTGCTAGATTTTGTATTGTAAGATGCCTGAATCTTCAAAGAGTTAAAATATGTTGTTATCTAATATGCAGCATGTAAAACATTTATTAAAGCATACTCTGACATACCAGTATTTCGAATATTCTTGAAAGAGTAAAGCAAAGATTCGGTATGCAGATCTGGCATGCGAAATGTGGATAAAAATCAATATTGAGTAAAGTGAGGTTCCATATGCACAGATTCAGCATGCAAAATGAATATCCAGCAAAACGAATCGCTACATGGAGCAGTTGTTGTAGCTTCTGCATGGTATCCCTGAGTGGCACATAGAAAATATGCATGTTGCCATGAAGGTACATTTATGAAATTTCTCAGCATGCATTTCTCATGCCATGCATATGTTATCTTAGGTTAACCATATGGATTTTGCTGATTTTTTCAGGATAGAGGGATACGTATCTAGCTGTGAGCATGGACAGGGTCGCAGTACAAACGATCGACAGTTTATCTTCATTAATAAAAGACCATGTGACCACACAAAGGTAAGTAATTGGCACAGATCTGTACATATCCAGTAGGGTCTTAAACCATTATAAGTGTAAACATTTGTAAGATATTTTGTCACCATTTATTGTAATAATATGACAAAATGGAGTCCAATGAGGAGTTAGTAATGTCTTATATGTGGAAGATACTACAACATTTGTAAAAGGTAAAAATTAGTTAATGTAAGCACCTATCTGTCTGTAACCATGTTTAAGACTGATTCTTATTATTACAGTTTTTATCATGCCAGTTAATATAAGGATACAGCTAGCAGACAAGCCAATCCAAGCTTTTCTGCCCCATTACTGACAGTAGCCTGGTCTCACCAGATTCTGATTGCTGTGTTACAGAGATAACAGGGCAACTCTGTGCACAATATATATGTATTTCCACCAGTGCCACATTTCAACTCGATCAGCTTCAAACATCTAGCCTTTCTCAAGAGACATGCCTTAATATTTCTAGAGACCTCCAACAGATGTCAGGACTTGTGGCAGTCCCATACACTGTGCAGAATCAGACTCACAAGAGTATTAAGGTTCTATCCAGATTTCACCATTATACCATTGAGGCACCAGTGGGGTTTGATGCCCTTGTCCAGTGCCTTTACCTCTAGGCTATGTCCTACCCCCTTTGATATCACCACTTACCTGTGAGGATGATAAGGTTTACTTGTTTTGTAGGTGTGCAGGTTGATCAATGACGTATACCACAGTTACAACAGGCATCAGAACCCTTTTGTCATACTGAATATAGCTCTGGCATCAGGTAGGTTTGAATCATAAAACATTTCATTATTATAAAACTTGCAATGGTGAATCAGTGAATAACATTCTGATCTTTTTATTTATAAACTAGAACAAAAATATTGTGCTTCGATGTCATATACCTTTCCCATCATGCAGTTCATGAGTCTAAGGTCTCCAGAAAATCAGCAGTGGACCATGAATCATATACAGTTAAAGAGGCTCATTCACCGATCTGACCTTTATAAATTTAAGATAATCCCTTGGAGCTTTTATAAAAAAATAGGCCAAAAAACATGTATATTTCAGCACACAGGCTGCTTGTTTTGTTTATATCAATGTGTTTATAATATGTGGAGGCCCACCAAAATAATAAAAAAAAAATTCAACAAGGGCATCTGACAGCAAGTGAGATAATCCAGAGCATTGGAAATGGCATTTTGCTACAAGTGACCACATATATATGCAACCTACCACCATAGGTTACATGTTTTCCCATTTGTCAACATTACTGTGTTTACAAACATGTTGTTAATAAACAAGTTTACACATCCTTCACGATGGCCTTATAAGAACTTTTCACAACCAAAGTTGCCCTCAGATCATTAACATATACACAGGGGAAGCCAGAAATCAAAAGTTTGGTGATTGGGCACCTTTAAGCTCTGTTTGTCTGAACACCATTTATCTGATAAACCATTCATCTGAAATTTTCTGATATTTCCATATAATGATCTTAGGTAAATGTTTATTGATTATGAAGAACAGAACATTTTTACTTCCGATCATGATTAATCAGTGCATCAGTGGTTGCTGATATGCAGGTGTGAACACAATCTAACGGCCAGCGTTGTATATCTGCAGCCATGTGTAATGAACCTTCAAGTTCATTATGCTATGTGTTTGTATTTAACACACAACCATAATGCCATGTGTTTGTATTTTACACACAACCATTTATCGGAAAACTTGTTCATCTGAACAAAGAACTTGTCCCCTGAGATGTTCAGATAAACTTCACTCCACTGTACTATACTCATTCTAAATCTCAAATATTTCTGTTTCCATTGACTGTAATGAGTTGTTACCACTTTTTGTTAGACCAAACTTACATTCTATATATAAATAATTTAATTCAAGAAATTGAAAAGTCAGTTGTCTGCCTTCAATACTCTGACAAGCAAATTAGTTAGGATTAATAGCTATTTCTGTTCAGAATTTTTTTTTGTGGAGGTAGCTGTCTTCCATTTTAAAGCATAAACTTAACACATTTGCCCAGGGAATTTTTTTGGGTTTGTCCCTGGGCTTCCCTTTGGCTATGCTCCTGTACCTTTCATTTAATTGCATGGTAATATATAGATATTCTGAATATTTCGGGAACATTTATTTTTTTATCTATCATAAGTTAGCTCTGTACTGGCAAGTATCTGAATATAAACACATTGTTTATAGGAATACCATCATTTAAATAGTTAAAACATTTCACAGAAAGTGTTGATGTCAATGTGACTCCTGACAAGAGACAGATATTTATGGAAGAAGAGAAGCTGTTACTTGCAACACTGAAGGTATGTAAAGCTGGAATCTGTGATTTGTTGTGCGACATTAAACTAAATAGGAAGTTATAGACAGGGATTGTATTGTAAGGAGCCTGCAGGCCTGATGATACAATCATCAGAGGCAGACCTCACGTTCATTATGTTACTGTTTCAGTAGATCAGAAGATAATGTATTCTGGTCTGATGAATCCTAGATATAGAGATGTTGTCATTCCCTTTTAGGTACTACACATTACAAAAATTTTAGTTTCAATTTAAATTGAAGGTCACATATTATTAGGTGAATAGCTTGTGGTTCAAATTTTCAAATGTAGAATTTTTATCCCTGGGAGACCTTTTAAATATAAATTCTTTTCCTATCATAATTTTCTCTGCTTTGTCCACATTTCATACAATATTACGTTATGATCAGAACTTTCAATGGTGTTTGCTCTGTGTTATAAAAGAGATAGAACTGCAGAGTGATATAGAGCATTTTGTATAAAATTACTTCATGCAATGCCATTGGTAATAACTAATGTTACTTTCAGTGGTTTTGCTTAACATTTCAGCTGATTTACCATTAATATGATTTCATCTAATTGGAATAAACCATGAGTCTCTCATTTTTAGGCATCATTGTTGAAAATGTATGAATCAACACCTTCTACCTATAGAATGATGGAAGTGCAACCAAAACTGTCTTGTGAGTGAACAGCTATTTACCATTTTTTTGTTCACACAAATGATAATATCAAATGCTTTCATTTTCAGGAAGTATTTGACACCTCATCATCAGGTCTTATGTATATCCATTCCTAACAGACAAGCAGAATGAGATCAACTTAAGTATTGCAGAAACTTTGGTAAAAAGACCTTGTGAAATTAACTTTCTAACATGACAACTGTCACCAGCATATTCAGACAACTTGTGCATCTTTTTGTTGACAACAAAGTCAGGGTCACTAAGTGAGAGAAGATATGTGCAACTTATATAACTGATCAGTGGTGGATCAGATATTGTACTGACAATATCATTTCTTTTAATGTTATTGAGATTTCAGTAATGAATGGATAAATAGTGAAATTATGAGAATCAGGTATGATGTAAATATTGACTTCATTATCAGAAAAGTGTAATGTTTTTATTATCCTATAATTGTGTATTTTGCTTTCAGTCCTGTCAAGTCCATCTTCAGTTGAAGACTGTAACAGGTATACTTTAATTTAGATGTATATATATTAAAAATATCTGTATCTGCCAAGATATAAAATTTTTGGAAAAATATAGACACTTGAAGTCTGACTTTAATGCACAGCAGATACAAGGTCTCAGATAAAGAGTAATACTATCTTCAAACCATTTATTTGATATTAGCAGATGGACCTCTCCCTTAATATATTTATTTATGTCAGAAATAATAATTAAGTATTAATAAAAGTCATAAAAATGGACATGGAAGCTACCGGTACTTAATGTCATGTATATGTATTCAAGTACTTAATTTAAACTTGTTATATAATCTGAAGCAATTTGTTTATGTATTTCAGGCCTGTTAAAAACTGCAGTGATGAGGGTTCTACACAGGTAAAATTAAAATTTTACAGTTCCTCTACCTCCAGTTTTTCAAAAATAATGCAGATAGAATCAAATGACTTATAAAGTGATATAATGAAACAGCTCAGTATTAATTTCCTGTAATTATGAGAAACAAAACTGAAGCACTTGTATAATATACAATGTTGAGGTAAATACTAGTAATAACAGCCTATTATATGAAAGACATTATTATAACATGTTTTACAATGTCATCTGCAGAAGCCTGTGCTAACAGGACTGGCAAACCTGAAGCGCTCCTTCTCCAGCAGTTTTGCCAAGAATACAACAGCAGATGAAGAAAGGGACACAAACCAAAAGAGTAAACGTAGGTGATACACATTATTTCTTTTAAAGTCTAGATAAAAATTTTAAGTAGAGGAACAAAGAAACTTATCCTATGTATGCATATTGCTCCTACTTGAATTTTAACCCAAGCCACTATCAAAATATATGTTTGTTATTGTGTTATTGTGTTCACTTGACCACCTAGCTGACCATAGAAAATTCCTTGTTTCTTCATTACATTTGGAAAAGTTAGGCCCATTGATCTTCTACCCTACATTACCATATCTCCAGTCAAAATATATCTAATAAGAATTTTTTATATTTTATTTGAGGAGAGGAATTGATATAGGGCTATGCCCTGTTTTCCCATCCTCATTGCTTTTCTTTGCAATAAAATATTGTTTAAACCATATAACTAATAAAATTCATCATAACAAGAAAACGGGTGGACACAAGGGGATCGAACACACTTTAGTATTGAACAACTTTGGTAAATAAATCTGTCAAGGTTAATGAATTAATGTTTGGTTATCACATGGTAAAAAAATAAAAAATTATATTTATGTGTATATGTAATATATATTTGCATATACTTTCATGTGTTTATACTCTGTAGTGATATTAAACAAGATTCTCTTATCTTTAGAGAGAAAATTGGACACATTTATCAAGGCATCAAACTCATCGCCCAGACAGCACAGTCCAGCCAAGTCTACTGCCAGTTTGTGGAAGAAAAGCCAGAGCTTTGATAGTGAAAATAAAAGTAACAGGACTGTTGAAACAATAATATTGACAGGTCAAGCTGGTTTCCAAAGAGAGAACAATGAGCAGTTGTCACAAAGTGTTGAAACAAACTGCAACAATAGTAATATAAGGCCGTGTAGTCCAAAGAGCAATGGAGGTTCAAATGTTGTTGCATCAGATAATAACAAACAGAACGGGAGTGATTTGGGATCACAGAAATCTTTGTCAGATGTTACGGACACTCCTCCACCTGACTCTGTGTCATGTGACAGTGCTACGGAATTGTCTTCGTCTCAGACCTCCATTCAGAGCCAGTGCAGGAGTCCAGACTCGGGAGTGCTTTGTGCTGGAGAAGAAACTGGGACAGCATTGAGGAGTGTTAGCTCCATGTCTGCCACATGTAGTGAGGTGAAAGATAGCATACACACTGTTGAAGAACATGAAATGACTGTTTATGTAAGTTCAGAATTTTCAATTATTACATACTGGTAACTTATTGAAATAGTAATACACATTGAGGAAACCTTTAACTTCAATTAATAGTGTTACTTCATCAGTTTTATCAGCTGATAAGTATTAAGAAAGGTTATGGACAGCATTATAATGAAAATTCATCAACAACCTGTCATTCAGGCTTTGAATGAAACTTAATGCCTGTTGCCATTTTATCATTTATTGCTAAATGTTATGAGTTCATAACAATGACCTTTAGTTTTAAAGTATATACCCAAACCACTAAGCCATGTTCCATTCACACATTCAAGGTATTCATTATGTCCCCCAACCCCCAATGGAGACAAGTTGTTTTCAATGCCATTGTCTGTCATCATTGTCAGTTGTTGTCTGTAGGATATCTTGTGAACATGGTAACCTTTAAAAGGCTGCATATTTTATCCCAAAATTTGAAACACAAATTGTTTCCTCCAAAATATCAGAGAAGTTCGAAAACCAATGCCCTAGACTGTCATCTTCAGGGTCAAATCTGCTGAAATGTAAAATTATTGTGAACCCCATAACTATTGAAGTATTAAACTGTTTTCCTCAAATTTGGTAAATGACCTGTTCAATGAGATTCTTGGTCATTTTCCAAACCCGGCAACCTTAACCAGGATCATCAAGGTCAAATAAGTGGAATTATAGTCACTGTTTTGTGAACACTTATGAAGTTTTGGGTATTTTTCCCTAGGTTTTGACATGCAAGTTGTTTCCACTGAGTTCTAGGAAAAGAATGGATACTGGTGACCTTGACCTTGATCTTCTAGACCAAATTCTGCGCATTTCTTGAATTATTGTGACCCCCTTAACTTTGGAAGTACTAAAGATTATTTCTTCAAATTTGACACACCAGTTCTTTCTGCTAAAACCAAGGATGGGTTTAAATCTTCTGCAATCTAGAATCATTGTTTTGAGATAGTGCATATTTTGACCCCCAATGGTTTTTACCCCTAATGTTTTGGGAGGGCCCTTCAGGGGGGAAGACCTATCTGTTTTTGTGCTGCAAAAACAAAGCCATTCTAGTTTTATTTATGCTAAATTAAGACTGGATTTTCATATATAATTAATAAGTTATAAATGCAGGATGAAGCTGGAAGTTCTGATGATGTGAAAGTCAAGACAGTACCTTTCTCCATGAAGAACTTGATAAAGAAATCCATATGTCAAAACCAGACAGGTAATGTCATTGTAAACATTCTCATATCATGAACCTGCCTCACAGCAAATTAGGCAGCATTTCAATTATTTTAATATTTTTTTTTTCAAGAAAATTTAAATTTTGTATTGATTTTTTGGCAAAATTATATTATAACTTAAATGCCCTCTCCCCATTTCACAGTGATTTCAGTCTTCATGCACATAACTTTCATCTTAGGCTGAAATAAATACTCTACCAGTTCTCTTGCACAGATAACTTGTAAAGTGATTTCACAGAGTGATATACAAAATTACATGCTTAGATTTTCACTGATATTTCAATGCTATGATTACTTGGGACACAATTCATCTGATTACTGATAATGAAACATTTGAATCATCTGAAAAGTAATTACAGAAATAATTTATATTTCCGCTGAATATATATCATAAATGGATATCAGTATCTTAATGAACATTTAGTACATGTCTTATTCTCTTTGCTGTTTACATGGTTGATTTATAGGTCACATGTTTTGTTTTGTAAAGGAGATGGAACATCAGACAGCCGTTATTGCCGTGCCTTCAGAGCAAAAATAGCTCCAAAAGACAACAAGTCAGCGGAGGAGGAGCTCCAGAGAGAAATCAGGTCAGGATTTCCTCGATCCTAAACATTCACAGTTCAAAACCGTTGATACAGATGTTAAAACCTCATCCAGTGCCATTTGTTTTCATGTCATGATGCACTCTGTGAAAAAAGTTCTCTCATTTTTAATACATAAAAATCTTCTGTCTGACCTGAGTCTTGCCACCTTGTGTCAATCAAAACTGGTTATGTGGCAGGGGGTGGTGGGTATTATATTTAAAACAAGTCATAATACTTCACTGGAACTAGAATAGTGGTCAAAATGGTGGGCTGGCTGTACTAGGGGATTGCCATACATTAGGATATTTAAACAGGAAATATCCACTTTCCATCTTCATAAAAGTCATTTTTAGGTTAAAACATGCAGCAAATACAAAATGCTTTAATTGTAAAGGTCATTGTTTTCCCTTTTGCAAGGCCACATTTGAAAAGTAGTATGTCTGGAGCTGTTAAAATGTGTCAAGATTCCCCATTTTATTCTGGCCCGTGCAAACCTGTTTACTCACTTTTTGTTATACGCCCGTCTATGTCCAGACGTGTTTTTGTATCCCAACCACCTGTCTGTCCATCCATTTGTTAACTTCTACTGTAGCCATGATAACTTACTGGGGCTTTGATAGATTTTCACAGAACTCACCATATCTACTTACCAATAGATTATCTCATCCAAGTTCGATTATTAAATCCACGCATATTTAATAAGGTCAGAAGTCACTAGGCTACTTTGTGGTGACACTGCGATAACTTATGAGGAATATGATGGATTTTGATAAAACTCAACAGAAATGTTAATCAATAAAGTACTTCATCAGAGGTTACTGCACTTTTGAGGCACTGTGGTGACTTACCAAAAATCCTGTGGATTTTCATAAAAGTCATTATACATTTTTACCAATAGAGTTTCTCATCTCAATAAAATTCTCAGCAAAATTAATGCATATTTAACGAGGTCAGAGGTCACCATACTGTGGTGGCACGACCCAACTAACCAAATATCTGATGGATTTTCATATAACTCATGATTAGTATTAACCGATAGTTTCTCACCTGAATAACATTCTCTGCAAATTTAGCATATTTAATGAGGTCACAAAATATGTATTTGGCTAATTATGCACCATTTGTGATGCTCTTGTTTTACATTTTATCTCTACATAAAACATTGATACATATTAAATATCCAAGTTTTCAATTAACACGGTCAGTGTATAGTTCCACATTGCAAACCAAATTGTCATATATTGAGCTCTGTTCTTAATGCAAGTTTATGGACACGCACATGATATGGGATGATTCCAGTATCCTCTTGCAAATGTGTAATGTCAGAGAATCATAGAGTGAGTATAACCTTAACTTTTCTTTTTGTCTTCTTCAGCAAGGATATGTTTCCCAAGATGGAAGTTATTGGTCAGGTAAGGACTTTAAACAAATACACATGGCCTATCAGGTGATGAGTAGGCCGGGGCTGTGCAAAATTTTAGGCTCAATTAGCATTACCTAACTAGCACTCGATTACTTGTTGCCATTGCAGTGCTGTTAACTGTTGCAAAATATGTATAGCTTGACTTTATGACGGCTCTTAAAAACATTCATGCTGTGAAGGAATATTCATAAAAGAAGTAGAAAATCACTCCAAAGCATATAACTCATAAATCTAAGGCCCTTACAAATGAACTATATCATTATGAAATTATTATATATAAATTGACAAGTGCCGGTTTGAAGCTGTACAGTTATCATTTTGTCTGTTAGCTGGCAGCAGTATTCAGATCTGTATGTATATACACAAGTACTTGTTAAGTATTACCCAGGCTCCGGTATTCGAGTACCCCTTTCCCCCCTAGTGATGAGCTAGGTGAATGAATTGAGTACCAAAATATGACAGAATGTTGATGGCCTGTTTTTGTATATAATGTGTTTCATAGCTGTGTAACACTTATAAACTTTTTTAATGGAAAATTCTAGCACCTTAACTGCACTAGAAAGTGTTAATGCAAACATGATAGGAACATGTGAACTGCAGCAATCTTAATTTTAAATTTAAGGATGATATCAAATTAATAATAGTTAAAGGGCATTTTATACACTTTGTAATCAAAATCATTTATTCTGTTGAACTCCCAGGCTAAAACATATCAACAAAGATACATGCCTTGGTGTACAACTGTTGTATGTGGTGCAGTATTTTATTCAGCATTTTTGTGTGCCTTACAGGACCACAAAAGGTTGGAACTCCTGATTATACAACAGTGGATTGGTAGAGTCTTTGTAATTATGATTACTGGTATGATGAGTAGTAGACCTCTCCCATCTCACTAGCGACATCTGTCTGCAAGCGTTGACACTGAGTTTTTGGGCCAGTAATGAGGGCAAGAAATACCATGTAAATTACTATATCTCAAATGATAAAGGTGAAAACTACCAAATTATTATCAGCAAGTTGTCCTATTGAAACCTCTTACTGATTTCCGATATCTTGAGACAATTTCTAAATTGCTGAGTCACTGGACACAAACAAAAAGGGGGGACCATAACATGTATTGTGAATGCTTTTGGATTAGCCCAATTGAATAAATATGATAATATTCTTGTCTTTGTACAGTTCAATCTGGGCTTCATCCTGGCCAGGCTTGGTAAAGACCTGTTTATTGTAGACCAACACGCAACAGATGAGAAGTACAACTTTGAGATGCTGCAGCAACATACAGTGATACAGAGTCAAAAACTCATACAGTAAGATTTTTTTATGTTAACAATGATTACACCATCCAGAGTTTTAATGCAAATGTGCTCTGACTAATTGATACAGTTTTACAGGTACTCATGTTATTTTAACTGATAGAAAGTGTTTATCAATACAGGTTTGTTAAAATATGGAAATAAACATAATTTTATCTGTGATTTAGTTAGATGGTGTAGTGTATATTTTCAAATGTAGTTTCTGCATGTTATTTCAGGCCTATCTTATCCTGTAGACATAAATAAAAATCTATTGGTATATATTTTCTTTGGCAAATATTTTTCAGCCACAGATGGTAAGACTGACAGACATTTTGACTTATCATTTATTTACTTCTAAGCAGAAAAATAAAAAAAAACCCAGATAATTACTTTGGACATAAGCACAAGGTGGTGTTGTTTGGCAGTTTTTGGTACTTTTTACTGATGTGAAGATTATGATGCAGCAAATTTCCAGTATAGCATGGAAAAATGTGATTTTCTAAATTATCAACAGACATGGTTTCTTTCAAGTTAGTTCCTTTCATGAGATTGTAGATGCTTCACCTTGTTACATATATATCATCTTTGTTGCAGACCCCAGAACCTGGAGCTGACTGCAGCCAATGAGAGCATCTTGCTGGATAACCTGGAGGTGTTTCATAAGAACGGCTTTGACTTTGAGATAGATATGACAGGTACACAG
Source organism: Sipunculus nudus (assembly GCA_026874595.1). Classification (NCBI taxonomy): domain Eukaryota; kingdom Metazoa; phylum Annelida; class Sipuncula; order Golfingiida; family Sipunculidae; genus Sipunculus; species Sipunculus nudus. Next base: position 40,425,005 of record CM049307.1, on the reverse strand, counting down.
ACTTATACCTTATGTAAAAATGTGTACCTGTGTCAAATTAATGTTTCTCATAAGCACATCATACTTCTGTAAAATGTATTTGTACTTGATAAAGTTGATCCATATCAGTGTGAATAATAATTAAAATTTTATTTTTTATATTATATATTTTTATATCATGATATGTTTCAATTTATGGATCCTAGAGTGTTAACATAAAGAACATGCCTACATTTAAACTGCCTGGCCTTAGCACTTGGGCCCCTTATAATTTCAACCCATTGGTTTCCCCATCAAACTTAGATTGACCACCATAACAGTGCGCATACTTAAATTTTTGGTTTGGGTATGACCTTGGCTATCCGAATTTTGTCATGTCTTAAAAAAATATATTAAAGTCTGAGAAAATTTTTGTCTTACAATTACAGCACCATCAACACAGAGGGTCAGGCTGACCACAATGCCTGTAAGTAAAGGATGGACGTTTGAGAAAGCTGGTAAGTTCTATATCATCTTGCAGTTCTTATCTGCATCTGTGATTGGATCTCTTAATATAAACAAACCATCTACTGACTGTGATAAGCCTTTTAGTCTCTTCTGGACAACTTTTGTCAGCTAAATTTGAATATTTAAATTATTTTTCCTGAGAGGTTATAATTTTCTGTTCAAGTATGAATTTCTTACAATTGTGGCTTAAAGTAATGAAGCTGAAATGACTCTCCCTCCCCCCCCCCCCCCTACACCTTTGTCTTTCAACTACAGTGACAACAGTAGACTACTGTATCACATGGAAAATACTGAAACAGGCAAAGGCTTATAACAGCGCTACCAACAGATGTAACCTATGCTTATGGGAAAAATACTATATCATTTGCAACCCCCATTTGGCCACCCTGAATAAACGGAACGAACTTGTCACCGCCTGTAGACATGCGAACAAATTCCTCCTTAAGAATTTCATAACATAGATTTCAGTTTATAGGATACCCCCATTTCTTTCTCTCTCTCCTTCTTTCTTTCACAACAGCCACAAGTAAACACATGTAGAGCCCCATGTTTATACACATATAGCCGTCTTTAAGCACAGTCACTAACTGCTTTCAGCACAGCCCCCCTCACAGAGCGACCTTTGACCCCAGTCCTCCCGTATCCTGACTCTCATTATCTGATCCTGGTATATCTTTGCCCCAGGGCGCACACTTACACTCAACAGTCTTGGTTACAAGTGACACAGCAGGCCAGTAACATTATATACATTCAAGGTCACATATCTATGTAACACATATATACCAGTATGATATAGTCCATTTCAGTCAGACAGCATTACCTGACGAGCGCAACAACATCTAGCACGAAACTACGTAGTAGTAAAATGTCTGAAAATACTTGACTCGTCTTCATTTTGTATAATTATAAAGCTCTGGTGAAATGCCATAGAGCACTCTAGTAGTTGTTGCTTGCAGAAAACCTGCAGATCTATTTATATATATATATATATATATATACCTTGTATTGTCTGTGTCCCACATTTCAAATATATTTCAATATAATTAATATTTTGATTTATATTCAGATAGTTTGTGTCAGTATAAGGTAAAATAAATGGCTTTGAAAAATAAGATCTTATATTTCCAGTATAGGTTAATTCTACTCCAGGTTAAGATATATAATATTTCATAGTAAACCCAGAAATGAAACCATAGTCTGTAATTCAAACTATTAATATATTTCATTCCAGTATATAAATATTATTCTCTGAATAGGCAGGGGGATGATTACATTGACCATCCCCCTGGCTAAATTATAGCATACATATATCCCTCCCCCCCCTCTTGACGCCCCTGTTATGCTGTGTTCTTAGGTTTTATGTTGATTTGTTTATATTTTCTAGACATTGAGGAGCTCATCTTCATGCTGAGTGACTCCCCAGTAAGTACCTACCTGATTATCATTTAGATATACCGGTACATTTAATATTTTTATACAGGGAAAACACTAGTACAACATACATGTAAATGTAAAAGAATCCTCAAGCCTACCTTGGAAACAAACTCTCCACAACTTCTGAAAGGCACCATGCAATGAATTAGCATGAAATGGAAAGCAGTACACTCAAGAAGGCTGTGTTAATCATTTAATGTTTTAATTCCTATAAATTGACTATTCATTCAGTTGAGACAAACTGCCTGGAGGGCAGCATTTGCTTGGGCAACTAGTGATTTGAATAGTTGTAATTTCATGGTCAATCATCAGTAATAAATGGTTGATCTCTACTAACAGATAGGAGTATGAAATTTCTGACAATTTATAGACTTGCACATCGTTTAAACTAATATGCAGGCCCACTTATTTGTTTATACAGTTGAACCCCACAATTCTGACTGCCCTGGGGGGACTGAGCAAAGTGGTCGTAATTTGGGAGTGGTTGTATTTGTGATTTTCTTCACTATTCTTATTACAAATATTAAGCCAACCACAGTAACCTAAACATTTCACTGAAAATAGTAATTTAAACATTAAACTATTAAGAATATCTTGAAACCTCTACAAAGCTGTAGTTCTGTATGTGCTTCATTGTTTAGGGCATCATGTGCCGTCCTTCAAGGATCCGCCAGATGTTCGCATCCAGGGCATGCAGGAAGTCCATAATGGTAGGAACAGCACTTAACCAGCAGGAAATGAAAAAGGTATGTAGAGAATAAATGTCTTGTTGGAATATCACAAGTTTACGGTGCTATAATTAGGAACTAGGGCAAAGCTTTATATATGCTGGAGTGAAGTGAGAAATGTCCACCTTTCTTTATCATGATGTGAAAAGTGAATTTTAAAAATTTTTTTAAGCTTTTTGATTTTAAACTGATGTAAAATTTGCTCATAAGAATTTATTTGTCTGCACTTTTTCAGGGAAAATACTGCACTGACAGAAAGCATTATTACATCTTTATTTAATATAGTGTATTAATGCAGAATAATTATTAAGCATAATATGCATCAAATATTGCAGTTGTCCAATTTAATGGGGCTGTTGTATTTTTGTGAAATTGATGAATTCTCTTAGAGGAACTCTGTGTTTTTAATACTTGAAAAATTAAGAAGCTTTTGCAAAATTAAAAACCTTGCTTTGATAAATACTGGCAAATTTAGATGAATTTGGCAAAATTGAAAATAATGGTTTGTTAAGTACTTGCAAAAGTAAGAATTTGTATATTTAAAAATGTGAGATTGTTAAATACTTTGCTAAATTTGCAGACTTTGCAAAGTGAAATAAAATTTTATTTCTGTTGCATATACTATTTCAGTGTACCAATAACAGTAACGTTGAAAAGAAATATATCAAAATTACTTTTGAATTGAAATTCTAATTGGAGAAATTCTGACACACTTAGTCACTAATTATAAGAAATTGACATGTTTGGCTATACTATAGAGTTTACTGCATGTTACTGTATGCATTCATTCTTGTAATTCTCCCAGCTATATTCGTACAATAAAGATCCATGTACAAACTGGAAAATTGGTTCCCAAATCCTATGATCCACAGTGCAATCAGTTAGATGACATTAAATGAATATAATTAAAGAATTTACATACCAGTCTTGTAATTATTTGTACAAGTAGATGTATCGTTTTGTGACAAGTCCAAATTGCAGATTGAACATGTAAGACTGCCCCCATGTTCTGATGTGTATTTGTGATTAGCATAGAGAATGTTGCATTGCGAGTATTTCACTGATCAGGCAAAAAAGCAGATCCTGTTAGACATGCCTTTCAATATTGTCGTGCTGATCTTTCGATTTTGTTGGCCTCCTGCCAAGTTGCTATAATCAAAATAATAAGGTTTCATTTAAACCTCAGAATTCCAATTTTTTTTGTAAAAAGGATAAATGAAGGAATTTCACAACTTTACAAAGGAATCTTATTTAGAGATATTTCTCATAATGTGGTCTCTAAATGGCCTTATTATCAAATGGAGGTACTTTCTTCTCTATATTATCAGTACTACTTCCTCACCATATTGTCAATCCTGTATTTCAGGTTTTAAATCATATGGCAGAGCTAGATCAGCCTTGGGTAAGTTTGTTTAATATTCCTACTCCATGAGTAGTCAATTACAATAACATGTTATAAAAAAGTATCCTGTCAGAGCTCAGTTAATGATGAAATAGATAATAAATAGATCATCACGTTTGTCAACATAAATTGATGAGAAATATCCATTTAAAGTTAAAATATATAATTTAGTAAATATTTTTAAATTATTGATAAAATCAACCGGTATCGGGAAATCCTCAAGTGTTCATATACCACATTGTAGAGAATATCTATATCTCTCAATAAATACATGTCAGTGGTTCCAGAGTAGCAGTTTAGGTAATTTAAGAAAAAAAAACTGAATTAATGTGTAAGCAGACCCCAGAGACTGTTCTGAGACTTTAAATTGACCTGTTTATGACATTTCAGAACTGCCCCCATGGAAGACCTACGATGAGGCACCTGATCAACTTGGATATGGTGTCCGACACCCCTGACCAGGAATGAATCATCTTGACAATGGATCTGTCCCTGACTGGAGCCCATCTCCACCCAATAACTGCATGAGAGCTTTTAATGATTATATGATTCTCAACAGCAGTTCTAGAATACACTAAATGAATAATAAAAGTTATTTTTTAATAAAATGTCTTGTTTATTTATAAACATATTTATATGTTAAATTGCTGAAATATACAGCATTTCAGTACTTCATTTTTGTACATATTAAAATAACTATCACTCACATGATTAAAAAATAATATTTTGCATACTTAAGTTATATAACAAAAACTTGTTTTATCATCAAAATGTGCAGGTATTTGTAAGATGGCAGTATTTTTTTATGTCCATCTGCTGTTTGATATTTTGGGTTTTTTTTGCACACTGGTCATTTTAGTGCTTTCTGTTTGCTTGACAGGGGGCAGTAAATTTATTTTGATACAAGTAAAGTGGGTGCTTTATTCTTTTTCTCGGTTAAGGGGCACTAGGCCTTTAACATACGGAAGAAGTCCATGTGTAACATTGCATAATGGCAGCAATATCAGGCATGTCAAAGTGCTCCGGATAAAAAGAGAGTAAAATTGGAGCAACATATCCATTAACCACTGGTATTTCATAAAATAGACTAATTAACAGTCTTGCTGCATATGTGTTTATACAAACTCCAATGCTTGATACACAGGTGGTCCACGTGGCTTTCTTCAAGTTATGTTAAGATAAGGCATTTCGAACACCACGACATGCATGCTTTATGCATGTGGTGTCCCATTCTTGTTCTTACTGGTCTGTATCAGAGTAGAGTAATATTAGAATTCAAATTTCTTTTACTGAAAAGGATTATAAAGAGTCACTCCCGAAAAGAAAAAAAAATGAAAAAGAGTAATTTTCGTCAGTTTCACTATATCCAAAAAGTTACTATTTAAAAAAGGTGATTAGACAGGCCTGCGTACCAACATGGCCGTTTACAAATTGAAGTTATCCGACATTGCATACACAACCTGTTTAAGCACAGTACACCGCCATGATCCGTTCTATATAGGGTAATAATGATGGAAGTAGGAATTCTATTTGTATTAAAGTGGTATTGATCTTTAAATAATATAAGACTATCTTATATTCCATACCCGAAATGTTAGTACATGTTTAATGTAATTTTAGAAAGCAGAAATATCCCTTACTCTTTTGAAATAGTTCTCCCTCAAGTTCGATTAGCCCTGCAATACACTGCACATCAACAGACTCTAGCACTTCGTACTGAAATGGATAATGCTGTGAGTCATTTGGGAGCCAGACGAAAATTGTCTCACTATGGGAAGGTATCGTTATATGAAGTGCGAACAAGTGATTTTCGAGACTTGCCATTCAGAAGATCAAAGACAAGCAGACGTTTACTTGTGTGGCAAATTGCAAAAAGAATACTGGAACTGAAAATATAGAACGAATTTATAACCTTAATGCATGATAAAAAACAAAGAATTGCAGAATATGTCTGGCAGTGAAATATAAATACCAAATTACCCTAAAACACGCTTAATAAAGTAATTATTATTTTATTTAAAAGTAAAGATATAGGTAAAGGTTTTAAAAATTATCCATATTTGCATAAGGATGAAGGATTTAGGTATAAAAGGGCTCAAACCTAAAAAAAAACTTATGAAAAAACCTGAAAACGGTCCTGAGTTCCGGAAAAGTGGTGTCTAAAACCGCAAAAATTGGCTTGAAACCCTCCTTAGAAATGGCTGCGGTGGTTAAGAAAGTTTGTTCTTCAGACCTAGTATTTTGGATACTATTATATTTGGAATTTAATCTTTCAACTATTAGTTTATCCGACTATTTTGCAACATAAAGCATATGAAATTGAGATTATGCTATTGCATAATTTGCCATAAACACAATCTAATTGTGTAATGATGATCTCCAGATTTCAGTCACATGTAAGCCTACAATTTATAGTCGTGAAATACCTGGAATCTTTAGCTTTTAGGCATTTCACGAAATGCCCGATGCACAGTTTGAATGTAACGTGTATCAAAGAACAGACCCACATGCAGGAACACGCACACACAGTATAATATTCAACCTTAACACAATTATAAATCATGACCTTTAAATGACCATCATTCAGTCTGCACTACCCTGCGGCCACGCAACCCCCATGTTGTTATATACATGAAAGTGTTAATTGTCGACCCTTATGAACCTACACAGGTGCGACTTCTGATGCCCGTTACAGTTTATTACCTTACTTGTATACAATGCGGGATTCCTGTCTGTGACCGAACCTAACACTCAGCTATCTCATCTGATAAAATTTCAGCGAAACTATGTCTCAAGATGTGTTCTGGTCTGAATTCTGTGGATATAAGGGCGCGAGGGATTTATTCTGGGTAAGTTCAGTTTCCATTTCCATTTTTTTTTTTTTTACAAAAAATAGTTTAAGCTCCAAGCAAGAGATGTAACAACAATATAGACAGGGGGATCCAGGGGAGGTCGCCAATATAATTACCTGAAGTACTGAACTTTTTAAAATTCCAAAGAATGAAAATATGTTTCATTGATTATCGTCATATACCTCATAAGGATTGGTAACGCATACATATATATACTGTTACAACATCATGATGCATTTCTGACAAAAAGTCTAAAGCTATTTATGTCCATTTAACAAAGCCGGTTTATCGGTTTGGAATATATTATCAATTAATTCAGTTCAGGTATGCTTATTAATACTCTAGATAATAAAAATTGGGTCTGGGCGAGGGAGCCTCGGTTGGTCTTGGTAGGGTTGATGGATGGGACGGGGTTGAGGTTGTCGGTTTGAGGTGCCTGTAGCCACGGCTAAAATATCGTGCCCAGCTATTTTAGTCACTCTCATTCATTTATTATATAGGCTAAGTATTTAAACAACGGTATTAGTACACGCATATTCCTATATATTAAATCAATATAAAAATCATGTTTAGGCCAAAAAAAAAGGTTAATTTTTAATTTTTTTGTATGTTTCGGTAAAAAAGTCAAATGATAAGGGAAAAGCATGATGATAACAGATTTATTTTGCTAAACAAGTAAAAGCGCTACATAACAAAGGAAATTTTATCAATATTTTATAGATTTTATCATCTTGAAAGAAATTAACGAGCGGCTGGTGCTCAAAATTGATAAGTTTCGATTGAAAATCAAAATAAAAAAATTGAATGCCGGGGTTTAAAATTGCCGCGGGCGGTGCCTGAGAACCTTACCTTAATTTTTTTGGCCTTATAAATATATTTTATATAATAAGAGCTGTTCATTCTAAAATGTAAATTGTAATGTATGTCTTCTTTAATTACATATTTATATACAACACTACTTGTGGGGAATATCGGTCGATATAATATCATGCTCACATTTATTTCTCTTATAATGCACACTATACTGTTTAAAATTTGGAATGTGGTCAAATATTTAAGATTTGATTACTAGTTTAACACGACTGCAAGTTGAACACCGATTTAATATTAGTACCTTACTTTTGTGGTGCATGTATACATATCAGACCAGTGAATGAGTAAAACAACAATACATTCTAACTTGTTATTACATGATCGACAGGGTAACGTACAGTTGTACATGGCGATTATTGTTACCGATGTCTTAAGCCCATCATGTGATACATTGTTGTATGCGCAAATTGACGTTTAAGGTCAATGATCACGTGACCGACCAAGATCTCTCAATGTTGCTGAAAAGGTTCGAGCATTTTAGTGGTGGTAAAAAAAATTCCCTTATTCAACTGTACATGCCTAGCAGTTATAGAGAATGTTTTGGCGGAGTACCACCAAATTAGGGGATGTGTGGGTTGCAAACATCTCAACCTTTTCAAAATAATACAGGGTCGAAGAAAGTGGTTATATTGGTTTTGATCCCCTCCGAAGCAGTGATTGTGCAATATAATTGTAAAAAAATTACTAAATCATTACCTCTTCTGCAAAATGGCTGTGCTGCAAATTGAAACCACACAGGTATTCAAGGTAGGCTGCTACCCTATTTTCAGGGTGTTAAATGTACAAAAAATGAGAAAATGTAGTTGAAATGAAGGGACAAGTTTTACCTCGGAACTCTCTATTGCCGGCATGACGCAATACAACGATGGTACAATATGACCTAAGTGCAAGTGCAACTATAATATATCATAGTTGAGGATTTTGACCACCGGTCGGCCAGTTGGAACGGTTCTACTATTATCCAGGTCAACAGTAACTTTGATCTTTGTCGTGCACACGTGTTCCTTGTCCCCAAGAATAATGGAGTACAATAATCATAGATGGTTGCAGCATATACGATAACCCATGTAATGCCTTATATAGCTGCTGCGGTTATTGTAAGTTTAATCTTAAAGTAAAACGGTACATTAATTTGATTAAGGATGAGACTAACATTTTAATGATATTTAATTGAAAACTGAAAGCTGTCCACATCTTGATCATGGATTTCATTACCCCTTTTCTATCGAAAATAAGAGGAAGTGGTCCTTAATTGAAATAATGCAAAAACTGAGTAACTATATCATGGCAATGCGTAGATGACGGGTTTGAAAAATAATAGCATTACGTCCGTAAAAAAATGGTGTTGGCACTGTTATCCGATAAGCTTTCTTATGTTGTTACCATCATTCTTACAATCACGATGTTCGTATTTTGTCACTTAAAGAGCGCACATCTCTCCTACAACCGGAGGTTCATGTGCCAGTCTAAGAGAGCATTGAAGTTCATGATATGTAACTCTGAAAATGGCTCTTTCCTACAACACGATGATGCCCATGTTATATAACTTAAGACCGCCTGTCTTTCCTATAACATGATCACGTCCATGTTATAATAATTTTAGAGCCAATGTCTTTCCAACAACACGACGCTCCTGCTATGAAACTTTTAGTACGACACAATTACACACAGTTATGTAATTTAAGAGTAATCGCTTTCCTATATGACGATATTTAAACGTTCTTGTAATGTTACTTTAATTCAGAGTGTCCGTCTTTCCTATAACACAAGTGAGCCGGAGCTGACGAGATGTATTCAGGAGACGCTGTTGGTATGGGTGCCTTGTGCTTGGCTGTGGCTTGGTGTTGCTGTTCAAATCAGTTTCCTACTACAAAAGCAAAATCTAAACACCTTCTGTGGCACAAGTCCCTTGAACAAATGCAAAATGGTAGGTTTTTTATCATGTTGAAAAAAATAAAAATAGAATTTCAAGGTATATTGTATTGGTATTTTTCCTTCTATTCCGTTCCCTTACTTTTCCCTCCGTTTTGCCTCTGATGTCCCCTTGATTTCCCCCTCCTCTCCTTTTGTTTTCTTTTTCTTGTACCTTAATGGTATCCTTTTCTCTTTTTTCTTTCTTTCTTTCTTTCTTATGAATAAAAAATCAATGTGATTAATTTATACACATCCTTATATGAAAGAGGAAATAACTTGTGCTGTAAAAACTCTTGAATTCTCTCTACCTCTATGCAAAAATATATTATGTGCTACTCAGAAAAAAATGCCATACAGCAACTCCAAAACATATATTCGCAGATAGCATTAGACTAACACAATTAACCTAACCATAGATACGATAATCTCGATTGATTTATAAACCATTTTCCATTCACAGGTCACGTGCTGCTTGCTGTTTGTCGTGACGTCACTCAACCTATGGCAACATATACACGAAAGCCGTTCCGGGGTTCACCATCCACCTGTAAGGTTTGTCTCTCCGCCCATCGTCATGGCAACAATGGTAAGTTTTAATGAACTTAAGTCTCTTTCTGTTTATAAGCAATATCTTTTTTATAATTCATCCTGTGTTCTGTTTTTATCATTTTATTTTCTATGCTAAAAATGGACACATAAAATAGAATATTTTAGTAAATTTATGAATACCTTCTGAACGAAAACTCCTATGCCTGATCTTTTCCTAGTTTGATTGTGTCCTTGGAACATAACTTTCTGGGACTGTTATCATAATTTTTATCGTGAGTATCCTTCATGATGCAGGTGCTGGCAGCTTTCCTGACTCCGTATGAGTACATGAAGGGCGTTCACTCCGGGTCGGTCCTCTTTGTCTTCTGGGCGCTTCTGCTGGTTACTGGTATCGTCCCCTTCAGGTCTTATGTGTTCCTATGGCAACAGGTGCGTTCTTATGAAAACCAACATTTATATCACTGGGCAAAAATGTATGACATTTCCTTTTGAAAAAGGTTCAATTTGTTCAACAGGTGCGGTCTTATGAAACCCAACATTTATATCACTTGGCAAAAATGTATGACATTTCCTTTTGAAAGAGGACCAATTTGTTTTCTTCAACTTACGTTATTCTTACTGTATCAGGTGAAAAAATAAAATCATATAAATTGTACAATTTGGTAATGGGTCAGTTTCGATAATATTTGTTGGAAATGAGGAATTTAGCCGATGCCAAATACATTACTGGGCAATAATTTCTTAAACAACAAGTACAACATTTCATGTTACAGAGGGCATCCGGTGACGGTCTTGTGTACAGGACGGCAGCATTCTTTGTGTATTACGCACTCGTGGTGGTACAGTTCATACTACACCTGTTTCCAGACCCCTCAGCACTAGGATTCAAAGAAAAAAAGACGGTGTCTGAAAGTATTCCACTAATACAGAAGAAAGACAAGCCGTTACACAGTGAAAATTTCAGTTATGAACAGGTAAATTCCTTTTCTTCCGTCGGGAATTATTTATTAAATTCTGGTAACGTGACATGTAACAATTTAATCGAATATTCATCGACAGAGTGTATTTTTGGCTCATGCACAAGCATGTTATACTCCCAACACCTTATCCGTTAATTTATATATTATAGATTGGATGTTGACCAAGATAGAGTAAATGCTGCTTGGCCCCATGTCTGAAAAGATTGAGTATGGTCTGGAGAGCTCTTATGTCATATTCCATCCGTCTTTTTGCACAATTCTTTGTGAAGAAATATGACAGGATAAAATAAGATAAATTTAATAAGCTCATAAAACATACAGGAATACGTTTAAGCCGTTGACCCAATACATGCAGACTTAAGGCATCAATCACCGTAGTGTTTATGTTTACATGCCTTGGTGACAAACGTTCATCTCTGTCATGTTGGTTCAGTGAATATTACACTCTGTCTCTGTGTTGTTTTCTTTTATAATGATTTTGTTGCTGAAACAACCATCTCTATGAGGTCGGATCATTTCGACGTATTGACAAATTAATAGTTTGAAATTCAATGATATCTCATATTCTTTGAATAAAAAAGGGAACTGGTTCTTAATGATTTTGCCACCATTAGAACTTGAAGAAGTCACTCTTTAAACTAAAAACGCATCAAGTGAGGATAAATGCTTTGACCAAGACCAAACACAACAGACTTATTGTCCTACTGGATATCCGGTCATAATATTCTTAGTCAAACAAATGAGGATCTCAACAGACGATCGATAGCGGAATTAAAATGCTACAAGAAAAGAAAACAAACATTTGGCATACTGAAAAAGATTTATAAAGGACAATATACACTTTTACTTTCAGAACGAATGCCCCCTTGCGAAGGCATCAGTGCTTTCTAGATGGTTTTACTTGTGGGTAGCAAGGTAAGAGTACATCATTTCACTGCAAAAGTTAACATTTATGAATTTTAAAGCTGAACGTCATTTTGTATTTGCTAATAATATACTCTATACATTGCTGTATATTGTAATGTCCTACATATAACCAATTTTACGCTCGTTCCTCCTAAGGCTTATTTATTCAATGAAATTTTGAAATCGTGATGTATATAAGGACAATGTAATTGCATGGATTGCATCGTTATGGTATTACATGTACAGTCCAACCTTTCTGAACGACCACCTGTGAAATGCGGGCAACTGGCTGTTATGACCACTTGATATCAGTCCCTTTCGAAATTCCGTTATATTATCTATAGATAAAAATACGACCATTTGGCTTTCATGGATTACGGGCAGTTTTACCCGACCAAAGTGATATATTGACGTGCCGAAACGGGCACTCATTGAGCTGCTCACTGACCAGCGCTGGCTGGTCGGTTGATTGACCATGCGTGAGGTTGCGAGGACTTGCACCGCTGGTTGTTTCACTGGTGTCCGTTTGGGGAAGGCTTGGTCGACCTTGGGCCCTCAGCCCCGGCTAGGCCACGTGAACGGCTCACACGACCACACATGAATGGAGGTCCCCCGATGTTAATCTTTGACCTGTGCGCCCGTGGTTTGTCTTTGATCTATTCAGTGTGTCAAGAAAGGCGTTATTACAGAGTGTGGATAATCTGTGATGTTCCTATGAAGCAAGTGATGTTAGTGACCAGTGAATTCAGCAAACAATTTTGAGTCGTTCATATGGGTTTTTTAATAATAATTTTTTATAGAAAGCGCATACTTATGAAAAATGTTCTACAAGAAAGATAAGCAGCTGCTCCCTGGCTGTGAACGTAGCCTCCGCTACGAATTTCAGTTCGTTAATCGTTCTAAGAACTGAATTGAGATCGTTCGAATTTGCCACACGGCCTGAACATTTGCATTTTCCGTAAGGCCTTATTAAAGGCCCGCTTTTATGCACTGTAGCCAATCGGCAATATTCGGATGAATTGCCGTCTAGGGCTATGCAAATGAGTTGAAAGAACTAATAAATGACATGACCTGTCGTCACTCTAACCGTGCTTACCAATTCGGATACACGTGAAGTCCCATTTGTTCTGTCACCTAAACCATCGGTCGTGCGCTCGTAGGAGTAAAAGCGAGATTAAATCAACATTTTATGGTCAATTAACTAAAGGTTACATGCAAATCTGGCGTAAACACGTGGTGATCATTCATTTTCTGTGGTTACAACGTCGGTAAATAATGAGAGCATATTCACAAGGGTCATTTAAAATTCAATACCGGCGGCACGCCGGTGTACATCTTATGTAAAAGAAACCCTGTATAATTAAAAACCAAAGGTTAAGATTCTTGTTTATAATAGTAAACCCCTCATAAACTTTTCAAACAAAAGTCCACCTGAATACCCGTTAGTTTCCGCGTCTTCAAGTGATATTTTTTTATATACCGGTATTACAGATTTACCGACGATGTAAAGCGGACTGACAGAGTCTATTATTGCCTTTCGTGTAAGTGGTATGTCGCTCTGTAAACTTTGACAGAAATAAATCGAAACCTAGTCATGTAAACGTGGCAGGCCTACTAATATGCATACTTCCGTCATACATGTCATCAAATTTGTACAGTTCCTAACTTTTCAGGACCTGTCTAATACGACCACCTGTCTATTACGACCACTTGTGTCCAGTCCCTTGGGTGGTCGCATGAGACAGGTTCGACTGTATATGATTTCGATGATTGGTTGATTACCTTCAAAGTTTTCTACAAACATCATTTATAAAGCGATAGAAATGTTTGTTTGCAATGTCTTTTTTATCTAAGGTTAGTTATACAGGGGTACCGAAGAAAGCTAAGTTTTAAAGATCTGTGGGACATACGACAAGAAGACAGCACGCATTATATGGTGGAAAAGTTTACGGAAGAATGGCAAAGGGAGCTCGAGGCATACAAACCTAGGTTAGTCACCTTTAGATAGCTAGAATACTGCTCTTGTTATTACTCCGTAAACTATCTGCCTTAGGCTTCTTTTTGCACACCGCAAGCAAAATTATATAAATATATTTGTGTGTGTGTTCCTGAGTTAAACTAAAATTGAAGTTGTCCTTATATAAACTCATATTTTCTTATTGAAAATCCTTCTTAGTTTAGACAGTCCAAAACATGCATGTGTAATTGTGACGACAACATTTTCTAAGAGAACCGCCAACATTTCCCACTCGACTCGCATCGAGTTACCACCATTTTGCATCAGAACAAAATTATGGTCCAAAAGTATGAAGAATTTCTGATTAAAACATGATTGGCCAAAGATTTTGGTTACCTAGTTTTAGTGAAAACTTGCCAAGCTATAAAACGTATAGATTATTTCTTCTACAGACAGATTTACGACAATAAAGGCTTTGAAGAGACTGAAATGAACGGCCTGCACGTTCCTATTCCTCCAGGAAATGCAGAATACGACCCTTGTAATGATATCGACAAAGATGCTGGACCTTCACTTGTCAAGGTCATCTGGAGGATGTTTGGACCTAGATACGTGCTTGGTGGAATCTACAAATTCTGCTACGACATTATTGGCTTTATAAACCCTCAGCTCTTAAGGTATCACTTGCACCCTTTTTATGGGGACATTTTCTCAACTATTGGTATTCGGAGATTTTTTCCCATCTTCTAAATGCTTTTTGAACTTTAGTTCAGTGTTTCAGTGCACGGCACAGGAGCCATATGTTAATTTGGTCATCGCTAACATAATATGATTGCAAACTGAGACAAAATGTGGGTCGAGAACCATAGTTAATATTTTTCTTAATAAATTTGGTAAATGAACTGAAAGATTAAAAATTATTATAATTATTGTTATGTTTCTAGAGATGATAATGACGGGTTGTAGCTTCATTCAGAGAATGCTTTTCACTATATATTTTTAGAACCTAAGTGTGGTCTTTCTTTTTTCAGACTGCTAATCGTGTACATTGGGTCACGTGACCTGTGGAATTGGCATGGTTACCTGCTCTGTCTCGGCCTCTTTCTGTCAGCTCAGGTTCGCGCGCTTTTTGGCCAGGCGTACACCAACGTCTGCTTTATGACAGGCATGGGCATCAGAACAGCCTGTTTGGGCGCCATTCACAGGAAAGTAAGTAGTTTCTGATGACGTTACCACTTTATCCAATTATCAAAATATTGAAATAGTTTAATTACTCAATAATCCTAATATTTGTTGCGGATGGAATATTTTATAATGGCGTAGAACATTTTGTCTGCCCCACCTAAGTCTAGTAACTGAAAGATTACATATTGTTGTGTTTAGACATCTCCGTAATACTGATGGCAACAATAATTCACAGGATACAGAAGCACCAATCTAAAAGACCGTTATATTGCGTCTATATGAAGTTATTATGATTGTTATAGAATAGAAAATATGCAAGAAGTAAACCTCATGTCTGCTTATTCTGTAAGATTGAGAAATAAAAGTAGGTAACGATGTTTGATTCAGCTATACACAGTCTTCTCCTGAATTATCCATTTTTCATATCTATAATAGATATTTGTATGAATTTGCAACTTGGCAGGGCACCGTGATCAATCAACATATTTTCCGCTTAAGCTGAGAAATGAGTTGTCTTCATGTTTTATCACAGATTATTCGAATTAACACAGAGTCAAAGAGTTGCCCTTCAGCCGGTCAGCTGTTACACATGGCCTCCAAGGACGTGGATATGCTACAGGACGCCGTGCGCTTCCTACATATGCTGTGGTCAGGACCGGTTGTCATTGTGCTAAGCGTCTACTTCCTGTGGCGGGAACTCGGGCCGTCTGCTCTGGCTGGTGTCGCTGCTGGTCTGTTGCTAGTTCCGATGAACGTTGGGATTATGGCTCTTATCAAGAAATTTCAGGTAATGAAACTGATGCCAGTATAATTTTCCTTTAAACTCCGGTAGATTAATTTTACTCATGCTTGCTACATTCACAGAAAGTTAGGCGTACCAGACAAAATGTAAAGGCCCCAACACATAAATCCATAAATTTTTTAGGTGTCATGCAGAGAAAAATTCCTGTTAGTTGTTACAATATCCTGGATTATACGTATTGATCATTGAGTTAAATCCTTTATAAACAGGTCTAGATTTCGGGAATATTCCTGTTCCTGTATGTGTTCCTATATGTTAATTTTAATGTAGAGCCACAATAAATGTTCAAAATTTACAGATAAACTTATGTTTGATGCCTTTGTTTTCTTTCCGTGTAGATCCGGCAGACAGTGGTCAAAGACTGCAGAGTGAACCTTCTAGAGGAACTACTAAATGTTATAAAGGTTAGCCGCGTATATTTATTTCTGGATAACTTGGCAATGGTTTGTCGGCTTTAGCTGCTACAGTGTTGATGATGGAGAAGATCGTAACTCTTCTTAAAATGACATCAATTTTCATGTTCTCTTTTCCTCAATGAAAATATCACAAATATAAATCTTCAAATTTACTTTATATTTTTATTCGTTTTTTTTTTCTCCTAACAGATACATATATCCCCCTTTTGGACTCTCCATTGCTGTCCGCATATAAGACTCTTAGAAAGACTATAGTTTTAATACTTTTTAAATAACATTCACTAATATATTAATTCCGTCATTCTGTCACGTAAACTTCAATATGTCATGTTTCTCCTTAGGTTATCAAAATGTACGCTTGGGAGTCAGCGTTCTTTGACAAATTACTGGGTATCCGAGACCTGGAGCTTAACATGCTGATGCAGGGCGGCTACCTGATGGCATGCAGCTCGGTCATGTGGAGAATGTCACCGTATTTGGTCTGTGCATCTAATTCACATTTAATTATATATATATATATATATATATATATATATATATATATAATACACATATAGTCCACATACAATTTGCTATATATTATTATTTGGAAAATTTCACGAATTATTTATGCCTCAATATATGTATAGATGGCTTGCATAGTAGTTATATAAGATGACAATTAAAGTATCTGGTTAGCAGTATACAATTTATTTTATATGCCCATCTCGAAAATAATCAAATTTAAACATTTCATTCACAGATGTCGCTCGTTTCTTTTGTTGTCTTCATTACGATATCACCGGATGATAGTCTGAATGCAGAGAGGGCTTTTGTATCCCTGGCACTGTTCTACATCCTGGCCTACCCCTTGACAATTTTTACATCGGTCATCACTTACTGTAAGCAGGTACGTTAACCTTAATTCTCCAAGCATACTATCAAAAGGCTTTCTTTTATATCGATTTATTTTATAGCCCCATGACAGGTTATGGTGATATGACTAAGTGATGTCTTAGGTAAGCGGCCCAGTATAATAATACTGGCGCTAGAGAACAGGTGAGTTTTTTTCCCATCCAAGCCAAGTCAGCATACTTACCAAAGGGGTAGCCTATTAATGGGCCAGTCCACTGATAGTTAAGAGGGATGGTAGTTAGCTTAGATGTCTAACACAGGTATGATAGTTATAGGAAAAGTTCCTTTACACCCTAAGCATAGCTTATTTTCCTGTCAAAATGTTAGATTCATAAAAAATGTGTGCCTTTAAAAAAATCCAAGTAAAGGCCTGTATCAGTCACCAAGGCAAACAATGAGAAAGGTGTATTTATTTTAGTCGAGAGCATCCACTGATCGTATTACAAGTTTCCTGCGAAAACAAGAGATTAACCAAGAGGCCGTCCAGAAACCTCCTATGCAAAGTAAGTCTTTTTATACAAGATAACAAGAGTGGCATGTTTAAACATACTCTTTATACAGCCATACATTTTAATATTTTCATCCATAAGAACCTGGAGAAACAAGTAACAACAATAAACATCATTGTCAGAGCTATGCATAACATTTCTATAGCCATTTTCGGCCACTTATGGTCCGTAGTTTTTAGAGCTTCACCAAGCAGGGGACTTTGAGTTATCCAGTAGTCTTCAAAAGCTGTATTGTCCTACTCATAAAGCTTGTTTCTAATACAGACCACGCCTTCACATTCAAGCTAAACACCACCAGCAGCTGCAGGGATTTTATAAATTACCGGGAATCAGAACTATACAGAAGAAATTAGAGTCCATAGAGAAGTTGATTGCTGAACAATAATGATTTATAATTCAGTGCATATATATATATATATATATATATATATATTATAATTTTTATTATTATTATTAACCAGGACTTAACAGTCCTTGATCTATAAGAATATCATGAAAAGCAAATTCCATCCAATATGTATTTTATTGATTACTATCACTCCTGTCTCAATGAGCTCTCTTATTATTGACAGGGGAAGCCGTGAGAATCCGACAGGGGACCTTCAGTTGGAGCTTTCCAGACCCGCCTGTACTATCAGAGTATATAACCTGTTCATTCATTCACACTTCCAAGCCACCGACAGATTTGCTAATTTTACTGTATTATATATTCTGTCGTTCACAAATATATGGTACAGCGGTTTTAGAGACGAATTTAGCGTGGTGCAGGGGGCGCGCAACCCTTTTTTTCGGCCCAAAAGTCAGGTATAACGCTTAATAAAAGCAGCGCCGGATCTTGCGTCTATAATTGTATAACTTCCTTATGTCAGCAGGTGAGTGTTGCGTATAAAGTATACTAGCACTCGCGGTGCATATTATTCACTGTGCAAGGGGGCTAAGGGACCTTTAATCAAATTAAAATCTTGTTTCCGCCCGTATGAAATTAGCTGTGGTCTGTCTGGTTCCAGTAGATCACGAAGACCACAGTTAAAACAAGGGATCGCGCACCTCCTTACAAAGTTTCGTCGAATATGATACAATAATTAGATAAACAAACCTTATAAACAAACTAATTGCTTTCCTCTTTGTCTTGATGAATACTTGATATTAGTATACTTCGCAAAGTCGTGTGTACTATATCTGTATAAATATTCGTTACAGTATCAACTTGCGTGTACCTCGAGGGAGTTACGTGGCTGTGGTCGGTGAACCAGGCAGCGGGAAAACCACTCTTCTTTATGCCATCATGGGCGAACTTGAAGTACTAAATGGTACCACTTCAGTATCGGTAAATTATATTATTAATCTTTCATTATTCTCTCAACTCAGTCCCGTTTAAAACGTCTCTTGTATTGATATATCTTAAAATGTACTTTCTTAACCGGCTCACTATGAAAATGCCTCAAATGAGATTCACGTCTAAAATGCCTTGGAAAAATATAACTAGTATTTTTTTTGTTTTTGTTATTCATAATTGTTATTAGCTAAGTTTTAAATGTGATACTTTCATCGGTTATCAAAGTGTAATTTTTACCAATATTTTTACATGTATATGTACTCATTTATTCGTTGTAAAAATTTAGATATGAAACCTTTGTTTACAGATACAATTAACTTTCTTATATTTATATATTACAATATAAATTACAAATATATATTTAAATTAGAAAGTGGATGTGTATGCATCTTAGGGTACCATCGCACTCGTGCCACAGTCTCCATGGATACGTGACGCCACCATAAAGGAGAACATCATGGTTGACATGAGTGGCCAATTAAAAGAGGGCAAATATAATGATGTCATCAGAACATGTGATTTGCTACCTGATCCAGAGAAACGTCTTGGTGACGACATGATGGATAACAGTTTTAAGGTAGCTGGCATTATTAAAATTATTGTCGCAATTGCTCTTGGAAAAGTTTGTTTTTAGAATAAATTATGAATGAATAAGATTTAAAGCGAAATTTAAATGAACAATATTTAATTGACCGGTTTGTTTATGTATTTTTTATGGACAATGATTAACATAGGTTTCGTCTTTTTAAAAGTTATAGCACTTTTTTTTTAAGTTCAAAAATAAATAAACGTTTCATGTTCATTTTATTAGGTAGAAATACAATTCCATAAATGAGGCAATTTTTAAATATTATTTTCACGCCTCGCTTTTCTACTAAATCATAATATTTCATACGTAAAACCTTTTGCAAACATATTTTTACCTTAGGTATGGTTATTCTATTGTACGTGTATTTACATGTCACCGCTGGGGGCCATCACAGAATCTTAATCCGACAAATTTACATAAAATTGAAAATGGTTAGATAATGCAGCTGTGCTTACAAATAATACATGGAATAAATGTTAACACATTATAACACATATACACGTACTTGAATGTCCACGCCCTGCGTAAAAAGTTTTAAAGAGAAAACTATTGTTAACTCCTCAACTGTAAATTGCAAGATCCCTCCTCCAAAAAATAGCGATTATATTTGACGTCGGTTGGTCAAAAACAGCGCAAGGCGCAATGGCAACACTGGCATGGAGTTTGATGTGGCCTGGTATACCTTGCTTCACTGACTGCGATTTTTCTTCTTATATGTAGGCCGAGAACGCAACCAATGACATTCGGCAGAGACTTGGTCTGGCACGGGCAATGTATCGTGATCCTGACATCTTCGTGATCGACGATATTTCCGCCGGAAGTGAATGTAACAGTTTCATCTACGACAAGATAATAAATGGCGTTCTCAGGAAAAAGGTTTGTTAAATCTTTAGTAGTCTTTTATAACTGGGTTTTCAGGATTAAAGTGATATAATATCTCTTAACTTTTGTGCCTAATATTTTGTTTATAATACAATCACACTGAGCAGGATCGGACTCACAAGAGTATTTATGGGTTTCATAATCTTACCCCCACAATGCACCGCGGCTCCTAAATACACAAATGGCGTAGGCATGAATGTTGTGAAGAGGATAATGTAGTCCGGACATGTACGTTGGATAAGAATTGTTTCAAAGCAATAACATTAATATGGGTGTTTTTGAGGACTTCACGGAATAAGTAATATTTTGCCAGCATGCGCATGTGAAATGTAAAGAGAAGGTGTTCATTGATATGTAACAAATTTTGATTTTAAAGTTTCACAGTAGTCAGGGCCGTCCCACAGTGCCTAACGGGAAGAGGTTCGTTTTCAGTAGAAACGACCTCCGGCGCTGAAAACCTCTAGCGGAAGGGTGTATGAAATATGCCTGTCTGCCTAATCATTATTGTATTTATATATACAGTGGAACCCCGCCTTGCGACCACCCCACAATTGCGACCACCCCTCAATTGCGACCATTTTGCTTGGTCCCGAATTGTTTTTAGTTTATTTATGTTTAAAAATGACTCAAAATTACGACCACCCCTGAATTCAGAATTACGACCAGATTTCCTGGCCCCAGCGCTGATGCGACCCCGCTAATGCGACCACCGCCGACAAGTACTGAAACAACATTTGTCACGAGTCAATGGCTGCGTCTTGTCACAGGCACCTTAACGAAAGATCAAAGCGGGTAACAAGGTTTCTTAACCCGAGGGTTAATCTGGTTCCGCATATCTTCCCGACTCGGTGTCTTCGCTGAGACTCGTTGAGGTGTAGGTTATAGATCAAAGAGGGTAACCATCGGCCTGATTACTTAATGAGCCGGTCCGACCTGGGGTCAGATGCTAATTGCCCCTCAGTGATCACCTGTATTACAGCTAGCCTAAGTGTGGGGTTGTGGGCTTAATATTTCAACTAATCACATATTGTTCGTTCCTCATTGGTAAAATTAACGACCTAGTTAATCCTAAATGTGTTCATATCTTACTGACAGTGAGTATTGAGCAGTCAGTAAAATGTATAAACTCAGCAGGTTAGCGTCGGGAAAACTCAAGTGCACGCAATATATACTCAAGCGAAAGTCTAAATATATGACAGCCACGTATTATGTTCAATATGCATTCAGTAGGTTGTAATCGTATTTCCTTTGTGTTATTTATTTTGTTAATTATCAGTCACTACGTATTTGTACATGTATATTAATTTTTATCATGAATAAATATGTTCAGCTACACACACACAAAAAAAACTTTCATAATAAAGGTCCTTCGCTAGGTAAAATATTTTGTTATAATTCACATTAAAGATATGCAATAGATAAACTCTGATACACATTAAATATCAGCGTGTTATATGCGACCACGGTAAGAGTTTCACAAATACGACCACCCCCAAATTACGACCATTTTGCTCAGTCCCCAGGGTGGTCGTAATTGTGGGGTTCCACTGTACTCGCATTGCTTCGCCTGTGTAAAGTTACCCACTAATTCAGCGAGGACGGAGAACCGCCTGCGACGTATTAATCTGGTTTATCTGTTTCAGACGCGCATCTTAGTGACCAGCAACAAGGACCATCTCCCAGCTGCGGATGTAGTCGTGGTGATGCGGGGAGGCACCATCGTAGAGACGGGGGGCTATAATGACCTGATGAGGCGAGGAAAGGAACTGAACCGACTCCTAAAGCGTGAAGACTCGGAGACTCGAACAAGCCTCGACGGTTTGTGTTAAATTATATTCGTATTTATTACACCGTTTGATATAGGAACGTGTCTTATTGCATTTTAGGGTACATTCCTTACGCAGCGGTTTTAAACTGAAGTTGTTCCATATCTCCTTCGTTTTAACCGCTGCTTTGGTCAGCAGGGTTACCGGCGTCTCAATACCATGACTGGCACAGAGCCAAGAATCAGACCAACTTGAGTGTTGTGCCATGGGTTAAAAACATGGAGTTTTATACAAAATGCGATATCATGCTCTCATTTGTCTGATTACAACTGTTCGCCATGTGTCAGTCATTGTGGTGAAACCAGGAGAATCTTGCTATACAAAACAGCGGTTAAAGCGAAGGAGATATAGAACAACTGCAGTGTATAAACGCTGCCTGAAGAGTGTAATTTTAATCACTTTATTTGATTAAAAATACTTTTACATTATGTTATTCATTTTAAGTACGGAACTTTTATATCCAAAACCCCTCCTCAGGATGGTGATGTCAGACGCTTAACAAATATATTTGTAGAACTAACTATAATTCATAATCGGTGACAAACTATAAAAAATGTAAAATCAATTTTACCTTTTATTATTTGTTTGACAAATTTGGTACTTACTTTCTAAAGATTACAATCTATAATTTAGCCAGATGTAAATAAACTTTTCAGTTGTTTGATAAATTTGGTTTAGTTTCTAAAGATTTGACTTTCATCAACAGAGCTGATTAGGGCATATTCTAGAAATAATGAAAATGACCAATATTTATTTTTTTTGTTGGTAGAAGATCAGCTACCAACGTCAGCAGGTGTCACGAGAAAATTATCTCTAAAGCTTCAAGAGCTGAGTCATCTTCCACAGTGAGTGAAATTTCTTTATCCATTTAATGTAATTTTGGCACTTAATTGTACGTTTTTTCATAACTACCAGGATTGTCTCTCGGGCATAGGCCAATAACTTATTAGATTTGATCAGATTAGCTGTTCAGTGTAACACAAGATAGCTTTTTGTCTGATAGACATGCCAGTTCGATGCCTTGATTAAAAAATTGTACATTATATATAGATGTGTAGAATAAAGGTTCTTTGGGTTCTGAGCAAGTTTTTGAAATCGTCAAAAACAAATCGAGAGAGTTGTAGTCAACTGAATAAAGAGATTATTTTACTATTATATTCAAAGTAATGATTTTTATACTGATTTAACATATATTTAATAAAACTGTTAAACTGGAACTCGTAATTGTATCCCCATGGGCACAAGAAGCAGAGGACAGAAAAGGAAGCTGAAAAAGGGCCTGGAGAATACACGATTGATGAACAGACTGAAACATGAGGCTGACAGCTACAACTCACAAGTATGCCTAATTTCTTTCCTTTTTACTATATAGAATGTTCCTCTCTGACGTAAACATACTCGCAAAATGGCATGGATACATAGGATTCCCAAATAGTGTATATGAGAAAAATGACCATATGGTGGTCATTTGTAAAGTCCTGCATAATTATTCAAGGCGTATAATAAGTCCAGCCAAAAAGCTTTGAATGTATGATCGGTACGTGGATGTCTGGAGTTGCCGGTTTGCCAAGATATAATGAAAAGAATATGTAGTTTTGTCAATATTTAATACACAGCTGGTCTAATTATAAGATTATTTCCTTCCTTAAGTAAAGGACATCCTTTTCAGTCACCAAACTATCGATTTAACTGTTATCCTTGTAACAGACTATATTTTATACTATACTGTAAATAGACTTATTCTCAATACTCAAAAAATTCCTTGTATCCTTGCTTTCTGTTGATGGTCTCCTGTCAACGTCCTAAAAATTTGGGCAACTCCCACTTTTAAAAGAAAGGCCGAAAGTGACCACAATTCAGACCTTTCATTTTACAACACATCACTCACAGGTAAATATAAGACGGGTTTTGTACATTTAGGAGTCTGAGCTAGCATCAAACACGGTATCATCCTACATCAAGGCATACGGCATCTGCCAGACCGTCACTACATGCCTGTTTTTCGCTGTTGGCACCGCGGCAAGACTGGGCGCGTACATTTGGCTTAGTCTTTGGACAGACGACCCGTCACAATATGGCGTCTCAAAGTCTGACAAGCGGGATTTTCTAATTGGAATATATGGAGCACTCTTTGTACTGCAAGGTGAGGAGATGATAATAATAGTAATAATATTAATAATAATAATAAATCTTAAATTTTAATTTCTTCAATCATTATTTCCGATTGAAACTAAAGAGAAACTCTAATAATTCATTTATACTCGGTCACCGATTGAATAGAAAAGAGAAAATATTAAGAAAAGTTCTATGCAAATCACGTAAGAATAAATTAGTCTTTGCGTTTTAAGTGGATTCAGTGCAATTGCTGATTGAAAAATATTTTATCATTCAAAAGAGCAACGGTCATAAAGAAATGCTTCAAAAGAATATTGCTTCATTTGGTTTAAAGCATTCGCTTGTTCTTCCCAGCCTTCAGTGTCCTGGTGGAGTCTATTTTCATTTCTGCGGGCTGCGCGGAGGCGGTCAGCGTATTGCATTCAAGACTACTTGGAAATATTCTGAGGGCACCTGTCAGTCACCTGAAAGCCACGCCTATTCTACTTGTCGTCAAAAGGTTGAGCCCACAAACAACTTTTTTTTATATTGGCAAACATCGACTTAGACATTTACATAAAGTCGGGTATTAGAATGTGCAGAAACATTCTTTTTGCTATGCCAATCTATAAATTCATATTAAGTTAATTAAGGTAACGTGTGTTTACTGCTAATTATTTTAAAAGTTATTAAATGACTTCAATCCGTTATATATATAGTATATGTGTATTTATATCATATGTATACTACTGATATGTTCACTGCTTCCAAGACCCTATTACACATCAGTTTAATATGCTAATTGAGCATTCTGGTATATATCTTTGTATTATATATAAACATTAAAACACAAATAACCTCTTTGCCCTGTTATGTTCCAATATCGCACGTGTACCCCGACCAATCCTAGTGTGCCCCCGAGGACAATAGGATCAGTGTCAGCCTTTCACCTGCCTCCCCCCCCCCCCCCCCGCCCCGAATCGCACAAAGCATAATCTCGTAATCTCGTAAAGTCTAGGATTTTCAAACCACGCCGTTAGCTTCATTCTAACCACATTGACCTGATGATCGGGTCGTTTCACGGGAAACAGACTGTTGTGAATTTACAGTGTTTTTTTTCTTCAGAGTTATATATATATATATATATATATATATATATATATATATATATACACAATACAGATATTGTGACGCTGAATATATATTTTACATATCTATGCCATATAAAGACATCCATCATAAGGATGATGATTTTTTTCCAGTTTTTCAAGGGACATGAGTTTACTAGATGTTAATCTTCCGATGGTTGTCAGAATGTGGTTAGGGATGGTCGGCGGACTCCTACAAACTTTGGTTGCAATTTCTTATGCTACACCGGTCTTCCTAGTGGTTGCGGCCGCCCTGACCGCTGGATTCGTTATTCTTACAGTTAGTGGGGTTTTTTTCATATTACATAAATACATACATAACATTGATTAAGAGTTTCTCGTAGGTTAGAGAGGCCTATAGGGGTTGATGAGTTTATTGCTATATTCATATTTCCTATCTAGGTCATTCTTATTTTGTTGGTGGTTCTACTTGGGTTCTAAATGTCTTCTGTCATTTTTTGTTGACTTGTATTCCCAATATTGGTCCCAAATGATATTTATTTCTTACACTGATCTTATTCTTAAGGTCGTACAATCCATACCAGGTTCCCCATGCTCACTCAGTTGCTAGCCTCTAGTGTTATTTTTATATATAGTTCCTCTCGTTTCTGTGACAAATTTAATCCAACATTTGTACTGTAAATTTCTTTGCACCCTCAAGAAGATTCTCAGTATTACATATGCCATATAAATTTATTTTACATAGCTCGTTTACCTGCGGTTCTGTCAACAAGTGAAACGAATGGAGCTAGCGAAGCGGGCCAGACACAGCGAGTACTACGGGGAGTCGGTATTCGGGGCCAGGACTGTCCGAGAGTACGGGATTAAGGAACAGTGCCTCAACACCTTCAGTCGTCTTCTCGACGAGGACAACATGGCATACTTCTCAAGAGTCATGGGAAATAGGTCAGCGTCTCAGAAATAATAAATCAAATATAGGAAATTCATTAAGATTACTGTTAATTATGTGATTTATAAAGCGCGTGGTAAAGTGGCTTATTCCTGAGCAACGCCCTCATTTTCACGCCTTTATTACACCTGTCACAGTATTTAATGTACCCGTGCAATTAGTTGCTGAATATATGCAAGTGTTAGTTTTTTATTATCTATACTGTATTAGGATGTAGTTACGAAATAATACCCTTCACACAATCTAGTCAGAGGGAGTTTGAGTCATTATGAATTTAAAGACAATGTATACGTCATGCATTTGTCTAACTGTAACAATATGTTTATGACCTTTATTAAACGCACCCGATTCACAGACCAACACGTTATCATGGTAACGAATGCCTGCCATCTGATAATATTCAGTGTAACGTTTGGGTTTCTTACCTGCAGATTGGTGAGTATTCTTGTGGAGACCATTGGTTCCTTTGTCCTGTTCTTCTCAGCTGTTCTGGCGGTCGGTTACCGAACTTCAATCAGTCCCAGCGCGGCTTGGCTGTCTGTCATGTACGCTATGCAGGTAAGATCCAAGTTTTATTATCAGTCGTTTTAATAGGTAATTCAAATTAAAAATATAGATTATCTTTAAACAGTGGGAAAGTCTAAGAAATCAGTTAGTTCAGTTAGTTTTTTTATTGCTTGAATTTTTTGTCATTTTCCTCATAGAAATATATCAGAGCCCGGAGAAGTTTACCTGCTAATGTTTCCTAACGAAATAAAACCCATATCAATGCATTTACAAATGTTATTTCAAATTTTAAATTTCTCAGACGATGTGAGCAACTTCTATAGGCAACGGTTTAAAGGGTCTCTGGTAATTTTTTGTTGGCTTTTTATTCAAATAAGACGAATTTGGTCATTTTTTTTGCGGTGGTATCTAGGAAGATATGAGGGCGGCACGGATAATGCCACTTTCTGTTGGATTTCGGCGTTTCGAAAATATTACATTTCTGTTATTCCTTTCCTTTCAGTGCACGGGAAACCCCAGTCTTGGGACTTTCTACAGTATTTTGGCGTCTCGTAATAATACGTCACATTTCTTTATATATTTATTTCACTTTATATCACTTTCTCTAGTATTTTGGTGTCTCGTAACAAAACGTTATGTTATTTTGTTTCTTGCAGTGCACAGGGAGCCTCAGTCTTCTGACATTCATGACGAAGGACATGCGACATCATTTTAATGCCGTGTGTCGGATTGAGGGACAAATAGGTTGTCCAGAAAAGGTTGGGCACCTGTTTTATCTCATTCTCTAAGAGTAGCTAGCTGATTACACTTACATAGTATCTATTTCATATATCTGCATTTTGTCCATGCTCAAGTCTGCCACCGGGCTCAAGTCTACCGTCAAGATTTATTCTTCACCTGTTTCAGCCTTTCTCTTTACTGTGTATGCTGTCATCTAAGAACGGTTACATCCTGTGGGCCTACTATGTTGGATAACTTACGACAGATCTAAAGAGTCGACGGCTAATATATATATATATATATATATATATATATATATATATATATATATATATATATATATATACATGTATATATATAAAATACGTTACTCAAATCTTTTATTCTTTACTTTATTTTAAAGATGTTTATTGTATAGAAACCCACCGACACTATATATATATATATATATATATATATATGTTACTCAAATCTTTTATTCTTTACTTTATTTTAAAGATGTTTATTGTATAGAAACCCACCGACACTATATATATATATATATATATATATATATATATATATATATATCCATGTATATATAAATTTATATATATATAATTATAACAACTTTGAATCCGATTATAAGCCCTGCAAATAAAACGATGTCATGTCCATTTACATATATACAAGCATTACCAAATATAGCTATCTGCATTCAGGTTGGATATTAACAAATGGCCCTATTACTTTTTTCCTACAAATGTTTTAACTTTACTCGAGTATTGCATTCTCCTGGATTAATATGGTGATCATAGAATTGGCCACTTCACAGGAGACAGTCTGTGACGAAATTGCACTACAAACAGGACAGGGCTTCAGCAAGAAAAGTTGACCTGTGAATATTTCCATGGTCGTATAAAAAATACATGTATTTGTATGCAAAAGTATTGTGGTTATGTGTCGGCAAGTGGAATATCAAATATGATTTAGTAAACAATTTAGTAAACATAGAATTATGATATTCCATTGTTTATATTTAAGCATCGCTCACTTACTGGTCTCGGATGTTTCTGACATTCTTTAGGAAATCGAAGGCAGTCCTGTTAAAAAACCTTTTCCGTCCTGGCCACACAAAGGTGAAGTGAGATTTCACCGCGTGACGGCTCATTACCCCGGGGCACAGACTCCTGCCCTCAAAGACCTTACCTGTACCGTCAAACCGTCAGAGAAGGTAAGGCTTTTGTAATTTAATTTGTCACGTGTATCAGTGACCCGTCAATCATATACCGACCCGGGACAAAGAGAGAAGTATATACAGCGCATGGTGATATCGCCAAGGAAACCATGATATTTGCATCATAATTCTACAAAGTTAAAAATAAATCAGAGATACAAAAACAAAACTCACATAAGATAAACAATATACGAAACTCCTGCAAACACCCAACCAGTGTCAAGAACGTTTGGTTTTAGTCATGTTAAGAAAAGCCATAAACATTACTCTGTTGCTTAATTTTATGAATACATGATACTGGAATTAAAATACAGTATACATAGAGATTTATATAAATCAAATACAATATCAAATTATTACCAGTCATCTATGTGATCTCTCTAAATAATAAATTTGTAAAATAAAATGACACTACATACCGCTTGTAACATTTCAGGGATAAAGATACATTCATCTGTATACCCTTCACTGCGCCTCGGCCTTTCGAAAATAGTTCGGCTGAGTCAAAACAAAAGGCTTTTGTTTTACTTAGCCGAACTGATTTCAAAAGGCCGAAGCGCAGTGTATGTCACATGTACCTGTTTCCAGATTGGCGTCATCAGTCGTCAGCCGCCAAGTCTGTCAGCCGTATGTGACTGTCTCTTCCGGATGGTGGAGTCTATGAAGGGAGCGGTTATCATCGATGGCGTGGCTCTGAACCAGATATCCCTGCAAGCCTTGAGGGAAAGATTTACTCTCATAACACAAGTAAGTCGTATTACGTTTAACAAGTCGATTATAAGAAAAAATATTCATATATATATATATATATATATATATATATATATATATATATATATATATATATATATATGAAACATACAACCACCTGTGCAAAAAATGTTCTAATGTAATTCTTATGATAATGAATAATTTTAATGATAATTATAAGAAATATTTCTATACATATACTATAAGAAATATACAACCACGTGAGCATAAATTTTCCCGCATAATTTGGAGTCAAACAAGAAACGTTTTAATTAATTCTCTTTGGCGCCACCTGATGCTTGCGGTGGCGCCATCTGTGTTCTTTTCGTGTTGCAAGGTTAAGTTTTATATTGTTGTAATTACTAATTTGTGATGGGTATTGATGTATAAGGGTGAATTGCACTATGATGACGAATAAAGGCTTTACCAATTTTATGAAAATGTTTTGAAGTTGTGACAAAAATTTTTTATTAAAATTAATCTTTTTTAATCTGATTAATCTTTTTTCCCCTTCATAGAAGGTCTTTGCTGTTTGCCGTAAATTTATGCGGCAGAAAATACGAAATTAATCAAGTAATATCTCTTTGATTATTAATTGATTATATTTCTTTATTATTTATTTATATTATTTAAAACATCATACCTGCCGCACCATGACTTCGAAATTCATGTGCTAGATACGTGTATAAATGCTTACCATGCACGCTTAAAATCATCTTGGAGTGCATACCGTTAGTATCTCTAATAAATAAAACCATCTGTTTTAAAATACTTGCCATGTAGGATCCGCTCATTTTGACTGGGACGCTCAGGATGAACCTAGACCCGTACGAATCCCACTCAGACAACGAACTTTGGACCGCACTGGAACGGGCCCGCCTCAAGGAAGTTGTACAGAAGTTACCTCAAAAACTAGAGAGCCAATGCGAAGAGGGCCACAGCCGTCTCAGGTAGTTGTTATAATGTGTTGTTTCACGTATATAATTATCTCACAGCGACGAAGAATCATAACATTACGTTATCTTTGCACCTGACATATTGTCATTCATTGCCTTTATGACCTCCTTATAATTAAAATACGATTGTCCTCATGACCCTCATAACTGTACTTATTCAAATTGTATAAACTTTTATGCCAGTTTTGCCCAAAAAACTACTGAGAGTTTTAAATTATCATTTAATTGGACTGATATTCTTTATTTCTTTTAAGTTTATTCTTGTAAAATGGCATCATTTATTGAAAAAAAGGATGCTATGTTAATGAGGTTCGAGGAATGAAGACCATTAATTGTCTTCATGACCATACTCAATTTCATACTTTCATATTTTTTAACATTTCTTAAAATCTATATTTCTGATTGGTCCCAGCCTTGGACAACAGCAGCTGGTGTGCTTTGCGCGTGCATTTCTACGAAGATCCCGGATCCTTGTCCTTCATGACGTCACAGAGAATGTTGATGCGGAGACAAAGGAGATAATAAATGAGCTGATACAGAGAGAGTTCACAGGGTGTACAGTTTTAAATGCTTCAAACAATCCAAAGATGATTTCACAATGTGACAGGTTCGTTCATATGGTCATTTGTTAGAGTTGCCTATAGGATTGAAAATGTATGTTTGTTTAGATAATATGTAATTTTCCATAAACGTTTTCTCAAAGCTTAAGACAAATTAGAATCAGAAAATATGAGAACATGTTATCAAAGCAAATTGGTAAAGGATACAATTATTTTTCCGTGAGACGACAAAGTTGTATTTGTAATATGAATGTCATATGTTTAGAACGAAATGAATCCTCAAACTCAATATAATGAAAATTCAGTATCTTATCTTAGTTAACTTTATAGCTTATATATGTATATTTTAATGATTAAAAAGTTTTAATAATCATTCTCTACATTTCTTACCCTTTGCTTTAACTTTATATTGTAGGGTCATGGTGCTGGATGAGGGATATTTAGCCGAGTATGGCACGCCAACAGAACTTCGGAAGAACAGGGGCATATACTACAGTCTGCTAAGAGAGAGAAAGAGCTAGTATATAATGTTTCATCGTTGATATCCTTCTAAGGTTTGAGGACGAGGGCGCGGTCACCCCAGGGCGTTTTTCCAGCTTCTACTCGGAAGATGCCAGTCAATTGGCCACCAAACTATCTCCGCAGATAGATTCCCACCTGGAGACTATCCTCGGAGTACGTTGTCGTATTTCCGTGCCCTGGAATGCAAAAACAAAATCCTGGCCTCTTAAAAAAAATCGAAACTATTTATGGGGTTGCAATTTACATACACACTGAAACGCGGATGTCAAAAGTCGCATGTAATAATTAAGGGTATACCCCTCTAGTATTACTAACTCGCCTGCATTAAAGCACACAGTATGTTTGGAAGTTTCGGAATGTTACGGAAGCGCGCAGATTAGCATTCATAAAGACTAAGACCTTTAAATTTGTCTAACAGATGAGAGAGAGGTTACTTAATGTCACTGAAAAAAGACTCGTGGCTTTAAGCTTTCGCAGACGCAAATGCAGGAATAAAAATAAATAAATACTTATGAAAAGAGCTATCCTGCTGATTTTACACTGTTAACATGTAAGGAATTGGTGCTGCGGTAGAAAAAAATTACAATATTCGTTAATAGGAGGTTCGTGCTCTTGAAGTTGTCGTCATGTCACTCCGACTTAATACACAAGTGCGTTTTTTCTATTTAAATGTGAGTTGTCTGTAATGCCTTCCTGAGACCTTTTGTACCCTACAGTCGTTTACATATTAGCCATTATCCATTTTTGTCTCTCCAACAAATGTTTGTTTAAAGCGATTTTAATATTAACAACAGCTTTATTTTTTTTATATGTTATTTTGGTTATATCAGACTTATTGAGGGAAGTATCCTTTTATCTTTATCGGACATGTAACACTTTAAGGTATATATATATATATATATATATATATATATATATATATATATATATGCATATGTTAATATTATTGCCAGACTGCTGGCGGGTTATAAAATTGTCAATGTACGTTTTGCTGATGTTTAAGTACTTATCCTTAGCTTTGAATTGTTCCTCAGGCATTGTTATTATAATAAATGATATTATAAAAAAAATGTTTGAGTGTATGAGTATCTGCATTTATTGAGATACTGTGAGAGTATATACCAAATATAGAAATGCATGTGTTATGAAATGCGACAACTGACTACACTGTCACGTCAGCACGTAATGAGGCTCATATACAGATCACACAGGGCTAGTCCCTCGAATATAACAAGGTGTGACACTTATCTTTTTAAAGAAGGCCCACAACATCCCACAAACACCTCGTCAACATGACCAAAGTGGCGGGTCGTCTGTTTCCCGCCTTACTTATTTAGTTCTCAGCTTATCTTTGAATGCCTTATAGTACAGTGCACATAAGATTTATTTTAATATTTGTTCCCTGGATTATCTCAAAAGGAAAAGCGGAGGGGTGCATGCAAGTTTTTGCCCCCAGGTCATTTGATTCAATTATAAGAATAAAAAGAATTTTTTTTTTCATTTTGAGCATACAATAGGACACATTGTGGAAAATAACGACGTTATGAGTTTATTGATTCCCCAAAGAATATCATAAAAATACACTTATCACGTTAAGGCAAGTTTTATGTCTAGTCCTTTTTAAATTATTTTTCATATATTTTGCGTGACTAAAGTCTGCTTATTTTGGTTACTACAGAAAGTGTGCAACAGTTTAAATTATAATCAAAAACATGACTTTATTCAAAACGTTGCAAAATTTGAGTTTGATCTTTGGAGGCAAATCTACAATCTATATGATCAGTGCCTTTACATCAAAATACTGTAAGTTTTAAGGGTATCTACGAAATCTATATACCTAGAGGTTTCGGAACCAATTTAATTTCTGATTAGTTGTTTTCATACTTTATACATACAAAAATACTACATCTTTTCTTTCATGCCGGTGTCAGATAACGCTAAATTAATATTTACCAATATGAATACGGACGGACGGGCGGATTTGGAGGGGCACCGGACGCGCCCTATACCTTCTTCCATCCAAAAGAAGGGAATTGGAATAATACACGCTAAAGATGCCCAATCACCTATTAGACCTTAATGAACTAAGGGTAATCCCTTCATTAAAAAAATGCCAGAAAAAGTGGATATCACCGCACAAGGATGCCCGTTTGTTTATATCAACGTGTTAATCATATGTGGGGGCCCGCCAAAATAATCAAAACAAATTATAATTCTGTTTTCGCGGTTGAAGGGTATTAATAAAAACTAAGTTCTTAAATTGTGCATTTAGGTTTTAGCTCAACTATAAGTCATCTGAGCTATAGTTATGGTCCATTGTCTGTCGTCCGTCCGTCCGTCTGTCTTACCGTCTGTACATCCGTCTGTCCGTTAGATTGGCACATTTTGAAACCGTTCGACCTACGAATCCAAAATTCGGCATACTTTTTGCTGACCCCTATATCTCCTACCAAACCGAATACTGTGTCGCTGTGACAGCATTCCCCCGAGAAATTAATGAAAAACTTCAATTTTATATTAAATACCTATTATCACACTTCAAAACTGCCTAATATCAAAACCACTCAACTGTTTTTCTTCATATTAGCCATAAATATTCCCCTTTATAGTTCCAATGTACATGCCAGAAATTAGATCAGCATTACGTAATTTTATGGACCGAAACATGTCCCCAAAAATAATGCACTTTGTAAAAAATCGGGAAAGATATTTTCTCACTTAACATGACAAATGTTGGACTAGAGACTTTTTTTATCAGGGATATAACTTTATTTAATTTAAATTCAATCGTATACCCAAAATGAGATCTTAATTTTGAATATTTCTTAAAGTTATAAGCATAAATGTAAAATCAGTAGCTTAAATTTTGCCCAACTTTGACCGTGGCACGTGTTTTCCTGAGTACATTTGAATTAATTTTCATAGAAGGTAACTACAAAGATTTAATCTGTTAAATTCTGAAATTGAAAATAAAAGCTAAAAAATAAGGGGAGTTATCGAAGTTTTTTTTCAGAGGCTCTGTTGTATTCATTTGCATTGTCAAGCTCGAGGCCGCCCACTTCTGGTCACTACTGCCCTGCCTTGGTAATCTTATAAGTGATGCAACAATGGTCTAGCACCCCTGTTGTCACAGGTGTACAGTTATTCTCATGTCATCCCCCCCCCCCCCTCAACCCCAACCAGTGAATTGCAAAAATTGTTATTGTTTGAACTGTATTTCCTTAGTTGTAAAACTCTTTACACTCCAATGTACAAAACTTAGTAATTCAAGGAGTAATCCAGAAGATGCCATTAGGTATAGTAATGTAGCATTTTAAAGTAATTTCCTTTTCAATAATTTAAGCAAATTCAAATATAATTAAACTCATCAGTAGACATAATTTGATAAAATATGAGGCAAATCATGGATAAATAAAGATGCAATTTTGAATTGTGAATTCTGAATCAAGTGCTATTTTCATATATTTATTTTTTTGCAAATTTAAAACAATATATTTTTTATAAAAAATTAATACGATGTAATAAAATGAGGATCTAATGCAAACATGTGTTCATTAAATTATTTTCCTGACTCAGTAGAATGGGAATTTAAGTGATTTGCTTTGTGTTTCCATCTCTCTGCCTGTTTTTAAAGATTTAATCATTATGAATAACCTTTTTTTCCTGTAAGCACTGTTGAATTAAATTTTATATCCTGTATGCATATGCAAGCGTGTTGTAACTCCCACCATTCCCCCCTCCTCCTGCCATTGAGTCCTTGGGCCTAAAAGCTGGGGACAATAGTTTTATTGCAACTGCATGCAAAAAATTATTAAAAAAGAAATATATACAGAGGTACAGAGGTGTGGTAAATTCCATCATTACCCAGCACCCCCCCCCCCCCCCCGCACCCAACATCAAGTCCTTCCACCTGTGGAGTGGGAATGGTTTGGCAACTGTACACATTTTTTTTTAAATAGAAAAAAATGGCTTAATAAAAAAAAAGGATCTAATTGGACAAATGTGTAAATTGCAGAATTGCCAATAGCTAATCAAAAAGCCAACCAATGATCATGGTATAAGTATAGATCTTATATTCACAAACTGCTTACATGCTTCAGTTTCTACATAAGGAAACACACATGGTCAGATCACAATATATTATTTGCAACAATTTTTTCAATCATATTAACCAACCATGGCCTATATTACCTCTAATTAGACTTTATCTCCATTTGATATTATTTTAGATTTTTACCTTCAAGGTCAACTTCAGCTGAGCACAGTGACCCATGAGTCCCTTGTTTTTATTAATATTATATATATATATATATTTATATATATAATATATATATCATATATATATAAATTATATATATTATATATATGTATACATATAAAATACTACACTGTATTATTTATAGTATATTTCTACATAATATATTTCTGCCTATGAAAATATAATTTTTAAACGGGGGAGGGCCTCTCCTTAAGAGGGAAAATATTTGTATATGCAAAGAAGACATTTGAGGCACCAAAAATTATAAGGAGTTTCTTTTTCTCAGAAAGTGTTCTCTTTAAATGTCTTTGCATAATGCAATCAATATTTAGAAAGGTTCAATATTTAATATTTATATTTCTTCAAACTTAGGATATAAACTTTTAATCGTTTGCAACATGTTGATGTCAATAGCGAAAATGCGCATCCACGATTATTACTTGAAAAATATCGTTTAAATGTAAAGCTCGCGGTAAAATAATTGAATAAATGTTGTTATTATGTTAAACTGTCTTATGTTAAACTTAAACCGGCTCCTGTAGTCTTAGTATAGCACACGGGTCTCAGCAGGGCGCAGATCCTGAGTTCGAGTACCGGTATTATATCAACAGAGGAGCCGTGAGATTTTTCACTCTCGACCCCAACCCAGGCCTGGCGCTCTGCAGGCTACCGAGAAGGCCGTGCCTCACACACGAATTCGATTTTAGGGCGGAGGGAGTTCCTTAGTGTTATGACCCCACAGAGCGTAGTAACGAAAAGACTCCCTCCTCATTATAGAAATATATGAACGCTTGATCCTAACTTGACTTTAATCACACAGTTGTCTATAAATATCCCTAACATGAATTTGAAAGTAATAAACTGTGGAAAACTTAAAAATCCAACTTCTTATAAATAAAAAAGAAATTTAAAAATGAAAATGATTAAAAAATAATTGGAAAATAAATTAATAAAATGAGAGATATTACAGTAATAAACATAAAATGACAGATATTACAGTAATAAATAGATAAAATGAAAGATATTACAATAATAAGTAGAAAAAAGTAGAGATATTACAGTTCGGGAGAGGTTGGGGGCAGGGACATTGAAGGCAACTATCTCCCATCTTAGGACAGCTGCGTGGTGAAAATTCGAATAAACCAAGGAGAAAAAGTAAAGAGAAAACCAAATTTTTGTTAAGTATTAAAATTATAACCCACTTGGAATCCCAGGCGATAAATATCAACGGATTTGACAAACGGGAGTATCACAGTCAAGATATAAAAAATCTGGATCCAAATAAATAAATAAATTCGAATTAAAAATAAGGCCGCTGCTCATAATGTATCATGCATCAAATGTTAGAAACGTCCCTTTACCGCGGAATGTAATTGACCACCTTTAAATATGAAGGTGACTTTACAGTTGCATTTTAATCAGTTCCCTCAGTATATTCTAAATATATTAAACTGCATGAATACTATAGTATACCTGCAGGCTTAAGGTTTATTTTGTTCCTCGAAATTCTGAAATTTGCCTTTGTGTTTTTCATATATTAAAATAAATACTGTGGCAATATCTTTGTGGGAAAGGTTGAAGATGGCCGATTTTTATTAGTCCCTTTATATATATATATATATATATATATATATATATATATATATATATATATATATATATATATATAAACTAAGTATTTAATGCCTGCATTTAAAAATGTTATTAAACTGTTTACTAGGCTTTATTTTAAATTTATATCCTCTCGTTATGTTTCACATACCTGTATATATAAAGTGGATTAACCCCTGACACGTTAAAAAATAACTTGTTAAAGATCTTTGAAAGGGATGATTTTCTCGAGTCAAAATTTCTTATGAATTTAGGTATAAAAAGCAATGATTAGACGTCTCCTAAATCAAAACATGAACATAATTTACAATGTTAGCGAAAAGTACGTTGTTATAACAACCATATCAAGGCCTAATTTATAAACTGCATGCATACTAAGGTTAATGATACCGTTCCAGGTTTTGCTTGTGATTAAAATTAAATTAAAAAAAAAAATTGCTCATATTCTCTCTCTCTCTCTCTCTCTCTCTCTCTCACACACACACACATTCAAACATATACACTAACTGTACACATTATATATTTTCAACATAAAAACTGCCATTACAAAAGGAACAGCGATGTAAATAAATTGCCTATTCATAACGCATTTAACATCACACACACATATAAGGGATGAGTGAACAATATATATACATGCAAAACTCAGATTTTAACATATAGATAATTCAAGAACACCCGTATTTCTACACACACACACACACACCTTAATGAATATATATGACACCCCTATGTGTGAACAACCTGCGTGTAATGACATCAAGTCACGATAGGGGTAATGAAACGACAGGTGTGAAACTCATCTGAGTATTCCATTTTCTGAGTTCTCACGCGCTGTACCACTTCTGTGTGGAGAACGGACCCACAAAATGTCCGTTGAAACATCTTGGGGATTTTGTGGATATGGAAGTCAGCAAAACTTATTTTGGGTGAGTTTAATCATATTTATCATAAGTAGTTAATTGTAGAAGTATTAATGTTAGTATTACTTTTGGTGTTATTATGACATAAGATAGAATTAAATCCTGCCAAACAGCTATTGATTTAATGAGTAAAAATATTGTGGCTTATTCAAAAATGCCCAAAATCACAAAAGAAGTATGAATTGTGTTAATTCAGTAGCATTGCTGTATGTTCAAATTTCTCTCCAAATTTTGTAAAACAGCATATTTCAGTAAAACTTAAGGTGAACAGTAAAATATAAATGTATTGATTACATTCCTCAGATATAGGTCAGTTATTTCACCCACGTAATCACGAATATATATTTTATTAAGGTTTTATATCAATGATATAAAATATGCTTTTATATAAGGTAAATAAGTTAGAATATAGATGCTGATTGTAGGATCCATCCTAACTTCCTAATTCAAGAATTTAAAATAAATTCATATGGAAAAATAAGGAAGGACCTGAACATATGTTTCTCCCTCGCAAGAAGAATAGTGATTTTAAAACCCAAGTTAGAACTCGCATTACATCTGACACCTGAAAATAATCAATTCCAAGGAATATTAATAAATTATAACTGTCATTACCAAATTTTTTTAGATATTGACACGTTTTATCTCTCATTTTATTTAATGTTATAAAAAATCAGCTTCAGAACACGATTTCATTTTTTGTCAACTTTGCCAATGTTACCAGTTTTAGAAACCTGATTTAAAAAATCTTTAATGTTGTCATCATGGACTTGAAAACCTTTTTTTATTAATGTGTTTAATTATATGAGGTAAATATCTGAAAATGGGCTCTTTTATTGCAATAATAAAGTCAATGAAACCACATATAATGTATATTTATTACTTCAGAAGTGTGTACGGGAACGTGCTTGCATAAATATATATACCACGTGTTTCCCCGGTGGCCAGCTAATAATGGCCGAGTTAATGGTTTCATGACATCAGGGCGGTGTCTCATATATAGCCGACTCTCCATGCATGGTACACCCACTACCATCAGATGTAATGACATAAAATTATAAAACATTTGCTCATGAAGTATAATAATAAAATTAATAAACAGATCACTAAGGTAATTTAGGATTACAAAGATAATTTTTCTTCATGTATTGCACGTGTACGAATATTATATTGATCACGTAAAACCATACTGTTTTAAGATGACAGCTGTAGAATTCTTAGGATTATATATATATATATATATATATATATATATATATATATATACATATATATATATATGTTAAAGAAAACGGAAATGTATTAACGATATTTTTTTCCTACATCAATGGCCATTGTGCGTATTTTCATTTTACCTTTTCATGATGTTTTGTTTTATGTTACTCTTATCCCTTTTATGTCTGTTGAATCCATGTGTTTATGGTAACCTCAAACTCAAATTCCTAAAGCAGTACAGCTAACAAAATCAACTGTTATGTAACATTACACACATCCAATATTTCTGATTTCATTTAATAAAGTACACCAATCACACGGTTTATTTGCCGCTATTTGTTAAATCCTGATCTGTGAATCGCTCTGTTTAGGCCTACCATTTATTTGCAATTAAGTGTATCTCCGCCTTATGTAATCTCAATTGAATCCCATTCATATGTTATCAATTCAAACGCTTAATTTCAGTTGTGACCA
The DNA here is from genome assembly GCA_026874595.1 of Sipunculus nudus. Taxonomy (NCBI): domain Eukaryota; kingdom Metazoa; phylum Annelida; class Sipuncula; order Golfingiida; family Sipunculidae; genus Sipunculus; species Sipunculus nudus. The sequence continues at coordinate 40,384,621 of CM049307.1, read as the reverse complement.
ACCGCATTTAGTAATATTAGTTAGTTGTCCCTGTAGAGGCCCATAGTATTATTCGTTGTAATATATAAAGCTAACCCATGAATACCGTGACAAACATTTCTTGTGTTGCTGTGTAGTTAATATCCTGGCATAGGTCGCTATGTACTGAACAATTTTGTTCTTTAATGACATTATGTTACAGGCCTACGGTTAATATTTGTAACAATGGTATTACTGGTGTATAATCATACACTCTGTTACATGTATTTTTTTTCAGAGTCCCAGTCTGTCTGTATACACAAATGAGACGCAGCTGACATACTGCTTCCGTTCGACGGTGTTGTCATGGATACCATGCGCCTGGTTATGGCTCAGCGCTCCCGTGTATCTGGCTGCATTGAGCAGATCACCAAATATTCACTCCTATTCCAGCACTAGTATTTTCAATCGCTTTAAAACGGTACGTAAGGTTATTTTCGTTCATAACGGTTCATTAGTAATCAGATGCTGCAATCTTTCCAAAATTGGCACAGAAAAGCCAAATATTAAATCAGCCAATACAACACAGTAACGATCAGGAGGTTATCAGGAGTTTTTCTTATATTTTCATAGTTATTATCTATGTTAAAATGTAATGGTAACATCGATATCTACAGATTATTGCTATGCATGCTGATATTATGATTTAATGATAATATCGATATCTACAAGTTTTAATGGTTGTGATGTTATAATTTAATAATAATATCGATATTAAAATTTTATTGCAGGACTGATATTATGATTACATTTATATGATAATATCAATATCAACAGGTTATTGCAGGACTGATATTATGATTTAATTTATATGATAATGTCGGTATCAACAGGTTATTGTGGCTCTTATGTTATGATTAAATGATCATATCGATATCTACAGGTAGGCCCTATTTGCGGCTCTTATGTTGTAATTAAATGATAATATCAATATCAACATGTTATTGCAGGACTGATATTATGATTACATTTATATGATAATGTCGGTATCAATTTGTAATTGTGGCTCTTAAGTTATGATTAAATGACCATATCGATATCTACAGGTATTTGCGGCTCGTATGTTATGATTAAATGATAATATCAATACCAACATGTTATTGCAGGACTGATATTATGATTACATTTATATGATAATGTCGGTATCAACTGGTAATTGTGGCTCATGTTATGATGAAATGACCATATCGATATCTACAGGTATTTGCGGCTCTTATGTTATGATTAAATTATAATATCGATATCTACAGGTATTGCGGCTCTTGTGTTACAATTAAATGATCATATCGATATCTACAGGTGGGCCCTATTTGCGGCTCCTATGTTGTAATAAATGATAATATCAATATCAACATGTTATTGCAGGACTGATATTATGATTACATTTATATGATAATGTCGGTACCATCTGGCAATTGTGGCTCTTATGTTATGATTAAATGACCATATCGAAATCTTGCGTCTCCCATTTTATGATTAATTGATCATATCGATATCTACAGGTAGTTGCGTCTCCCATGTTATGATTAATTGGTCATTTCGATATCTACAGGTATTTGCGTCTCCCATGTTATGATTAATTGGTCATTTCGATATCTACAGGTATTTGCGTCTCCCATGTTATGATTAATTGATCATATCGATATCTACAGGTATTTGCCGCTCTGCTGGCAGTTGTGGCGTCTCTTGACCTGTGGAAGAGTATAGATGAAGCTGTCCACGGCTATTACGTCATCGGAGCTGATTTCGTCACTCCAATTATACAAGCTGCAACGTTTGTAAGTAAGAAGTTGATTCATAGCGGGCAAAGAAATAAAGGGGATTAAACTGGAAAACTAAACGCCAAAGCGCATAACTAAAATGCCCATGCAGAAGTATCCGGACAAATTGTTTTAAGACAAAGCATAAGTTAAAATGTTTAATGCGTTTTCCTCCACCAAATATCATCACAAGTGCTAATTTCACGAAGATATATATATATTTGAATATTGTTTTGCGTGAAATTTAGATTATTATGATGGTTGTGCATCTATATCTGCATCAACTTTAAAGTTAAATTAACCCCCCCTTTTGCCAGAAGGCGCACATATCGCCAGCATTCGACCACTTTGCATTCGACTGCAAAACTGAAAATAAGATATCTTTATAATATCTATCGAGAATTGTTATAACACTAAATAATGTTTTTAATACCATAAAATAAACCATATATATATACTTATACAGCCACCTGATGGCCATGTAACCAAAAGCTATGTATTTAACTTTATTATCATGGCACAAAATGCCATAGTTATTGCTATACGCATTGGTTGCGTAACTGGGGTCTGTCCAGGTGGGATTTAACTGTATGTATTACTTCTGGTATATTCCAGATTCTTGCTTGCTTTATAATTCCTTACGAGCACGTGAAAGGCGTCAGCTCTGGAGGTGTTCTCTGGCTGTTTTGGTTCCTCCTCGTTGTGTGCGGTGTGGGTCACTTCCGGTCATATGTACTGGAGTCATATACGGTAAGCTGATCACATGTTGTACCCTAAAACCACGGTAAGTGGTACCAAATTTGGTTACCAGCACCACGTAGTATTTACGCTAGGACTGTACTTCGGATCTAAAGTGAATGGCGCTGGTAACGGTGCTTAATACATGTTGATCATATTAGCATAACAGCCCCTGTGGGTGATTGTTGATTGCAGTTCTTATTTAGGTACAATGTATGTACATTATTTTCCATGCCCTGACATCTGTCATATTATACGGACCATGTTTTTAGCTTTGATATCTAAACCTGTATTTTATATCTTCTCGCATGGACCGCAGACATACTTCGTAAAGTTCGCTAATAATTCACTTGGACAAATCCTGTTCAGACACAGATATCTGTCTTAATAAGCATTTTATAAAGGCGTATTTTACATTTTCATTAATATAATGAAAGGATTTATATGCTCACCGATTAAAAACTTCTGTGTGTGTTTTGTGAACTTTGACGGAATCTCTCATGCAAAAACGTAAACATCCAATACATCAGAGTTCATATTTATAGCAAATGTAGATACTATGACGCCAGTTTCTGTCTGTTCTTCTTTAAGCTTGACTTTCTATCTTGTCTTATATCTTACCCATGAATACCGTGTGTTTCACCAGGAGTGGGGTATAAAGGACAAGTACCGTGCAGGCACGTTCTTTGTCCACTATGTTCTGCTGGTGGTACAGTTCCTCCTTCACCAGTTCTCCGATCACCAATCCCTCAAAGATACGGCTCAGTACACCAAAGGAACAGAAAAAGAGCCCCTGCTCACGCAGCAAAAAGATGAACAGAATAAGAAACCAGATGACACACCCGTAAGTGCCAGCCATTCTCAATTCTTATTTCAACAATTCCATATCCAGGGATATATACATGATCTTAAAAAAGAGCGGTTTCATTACCCTAACAAAGGTAAACATGTGTTTCGGAAGTGTTAGTAGACTCTTTACATAAATCTCGCATGCAGACGTACATTGAAGAAAAAGACATCAGACGCAAATTCCGGCATTGCTTTTAGGTATATTAAGCGCACATATTATGTGCTCGAAAAAAGGAGGGGACACGCGCCCCGTGCACTCCCTCTAAATCCACCCCTGATATCAATGGTAAACATGCTAAATCAGAGGGACTAGGCCTGGCCACGCCAGCTGTCAGTTCCCACGTCTCATTCAGAGGGTCATGGCTTCTGAGTATGTGACACCCTCGTTTACTGAGTTTTTTAATTCACTTTTTTTCATTTATCAATACTTCCAACATTTTATATCGCATTTCCCTGCCCGGCTTGTAGAAAGGACACTTTTAACTTTACTATAATATATAGGCGACACCACTTTCATTTTCAAATAACATTAAGAGATTAGAATAGTTGCCATATTTGAATTTGCTAATACATAGCTTTGCTACAAATAAGAGCTTGTTAACATAACCATTACTATATTCTGGCTCACATCCAAATAATATAACTGTAACTGAAAATTAATATTTTTTTCTATTATATTTATAACACTTTGATACCTCCTCATTGCATAGCATTTTTACAGACTGACATTCATCAAAGAAGTGCTCAAGTGTATCCTTTTCTTTAAATTTGCAGAAGACACAGTTTTCATTATAAGGTTTACCCATTTTTTGCAATAATATCGCAGTTGGGTAAATATTTTGTACAATGTTTGTAATATTTTGACAATCAAGGTTCTACTCAATTTGTTTTCCAAAAACAACTCGGCTTTAGGTCTACAAAAAAAAAAGAGAAAGTTTTGGAAAAATAAAGTTCGTTTACTGAGTTTATCGATAATCGTTTACTAGGATCTCATTCTTAGTTGATAACCAAAATGTGAAGTTTATACTGCACCGACGGTAGAAATACAAATATAATGTCAATTAACAATGAAACATGCATTTTTCGGAGCAAAAATTAAGGGGCAAATATAAATAAACCTATGGTAAATGGCCTGTTAATATTTCTTAAGTGCCAGTTTTGGGCCTCGGTATCTTTTATATAAATTCATATGTAAATTTCAAGTCATCTCAGTATTTATTTTGAATTCAGTCGTGGTCTTTTCATACAAGGTGTTCTATGCATGCTATATTTCTGTATTTTATTCGCCATAGTAGTCTACATACAGATAAGAGAAAAATACAAGTATTTTCTTCAGGGATCATTCCTTGAAATTCTGTACAAAGATAAACCAATGTAACATGTATTTGTAGCTGGGTGAGTGCCCCATGGCCAGAGCCCCGATCCTGTCCAGGATGCTGTACGTGTGGATCACGGGGTAAGCAGATCTTTTTTCTAGATGCAATAGAAGTACACCGTTACAAGAATAGTTTGAAATTGTTTTAGATTATTTTACGATGGGTTGCTTAACTTCGCATGAATTTGTGAACGATGTCTTTTACGTCGGTCAAAGCTAAATTAAAAGATAAATAAAGAGTAAACGATAAGTCAATACTCTTTTCCTTTAAATATATGTTCACCCAGTATCACGATATCATTAATTGTAAGGCGTACGGCCAATGGCACAGAGGATTTATTTTTTCATTTGATGATTCATTTTAATAAAATGAAATTACAATATAAGATTGCATCATATAAAATACACATATCTACTTACTGCAGTACATTGCATCATCATAAATATTACAGGATAGTCATCATGCTCTTTTCATCATCTTGATATCATCATCATCGTGGCATCATTATCATAATGAAATAGGATAATTTCCGTCATGAAACCTCTTAATCAGCATCATCACCTTAGTCATCTTGATATCATTATATCAATCATCTTCATCATCATCATCATTAAACCATTACTTAATACATAACCAGGAAAACATATAATATATTCATTCTCAGTTTATCCTCACTCACTGATTTAGTTACATTATTCTTAAAAGGAAAGTCTTATAATAAAAAAAACACCACAGAGTGGTTATTTACATCTTAACATCTAAAATCTCACCTGGCTTGTAATGTTGTTGCAGGTTGATTTTTAAAGGGTACCGAAGGTCCCTGGTGTTCAGGGACTTGTGGTCTCTCCTGCCTGAGGACACGTGCCGCCACATTGTTGGTACTTTCGAAAAAGCCTGGGAAAAGGAGGTCGAATACGACAGAGAGAAGTATGTTGAAAATAACATTGTGAATATATATATATATATACTTACAAAATTATCATATAAAAATAAATGTCTCAAAAGATTTCGAATATTGGATGAATGCCAAATTAATGTTTTGGAAAATGGAAAATTAATATGAATCATTTTATCATATTATTTTTCTCATTCAATGATATATTCTAGGAGGGCAGCCGAAAACAGAACGGAGAGAGATAAATACGAGATGGGGGCGTATACGAAGTTACGTCCCGAGAAGGTCGGAAAATACGCCTCAGTATTCAGCGCTATAAAGGTTGTGTTTGGACCATACTATGTTCTGGGAGCATTCTATAAAGTAGTTTATGACCTGCTGGATTTCATCAGCCCGGCTTTACTGGGGTAAGTGACCACTAGCAGCATTATGTCCGCAGTTTAAGTTGTTGGCGTCTTGTGGGGCGATGTTGATATAATTATAAAAGAAACCTCTAAGATTCAGCAACGGCGACTCTGATGCGCCGAAGATAACACAAAAGATCCGAATTAGGCCGTGCGTTTCTAGTTGAACGATAAATAACAGAAAATAAATCACGAACCATGTGGCACACTTTTATATAGTTATACTGTCACCTGAAAGTATTTAATTTTAATTGGTACAAGGTACGTGTTACCTTCTATGACTATTTAGGGGTTGGGGGTGGGGGTGGGGATGTGCTGGTGGGGAGGGGGGACGAGGGACATTATTAATTTTGTTAGGGACATTGTTGGGTGGGGGTTCGCTGTCGCTGCGAGGTGCTTAGTTTGACTTGATATCGTGAGAGGGACATTATTTACTTCGTGAGGGATATTGTTAGCTTGGGTGTAGCGTCGCTTGGATATGTTTAGTGTGACCTGATATCTATCGTTAGAAGGAAAATTTTAAGAAGCTTATCCACGGAGAGGGTCCAGGGGGTCCGGATCCCCCCCCCCCCCTTTTTTTTGCTGCTGTTACCTTTTTTAGGGTGTCAGAAAAATATTTGCGGCCTGGACGCCCCCCCCCCCCCCCCACTATTACTTACCTAGTGACCTTTGTTTTTAGGTTATGTCATTAGTACTCCTGGGTTGGACCCCTCCTTTTCCGAAATCCTGGATCCGCCCCTATTGTTATTTTCGTTGGGACGATGTGGGCCTTGGTGTCATAATGTCACAAAAGGTGTATTAATTTCATTTGTATTCGTTACAAAACCCCTGTCCAACTTTATTGGAGACGATGTGGGGCAATATACCATATATACTGTCAGCAGGAGATGTATTAATTTAATTTGTTTTCGTTACAGAGCCCTCGTTAACTTCGTCGGGGACGATGATAACCCGTACACGTGGCAGGGCTATCTCCTGGCCGTGCTCCTCTTCATCAACTCCATGGTGAGGACCATCGTGGGCCAGGCTTACTGGAACGTGTGCTTCATCACCGGCATGAGGCTCAGGACGGCGTGTATTGGTGCAGTATATAGGAAGGTTAGTTCTTCAATACATGTACATACAGGAGCGCTCTATATGTTAAGGCCCTTAACACACCAGTAATATCGAGAGGAACACACACTTGTCTGCACTAGATGAGATTTGTTTCACTTTTAGTGCTCGTCCAGTACATTGTTTTTATTTAGAATGTAGCCTACAGCATGCGGTAGAAGGTGAATACCAAATCTAAAGAACACCAAACAGAGAACGGACACAACTTCTCTTACGGCATGTGTGTGTTAACAAGGTACTCTCGTCCAAATCAAATTAATGGTGCCCATTCACCTGCTTTTTCAAAAAGGATTTATGCGATTTCTGGCTTCCTGTATGTATATATTAATCATCGAAGAGTACTTTTGGTTGTGAATGTTTCGTATAAGGTCTTTCTTACAGGATGTATGAACTTGTTTGCAAACAACATGTTTGTAAACACAACAATGTTGACAAACGGGAAAAACATGTAACCTAAGATGGTAGGTTGCATTTATGCGGAGGTAGACAGGTCACTTGTTGCAAAACGCCATTTGCAAAGCTCTGGCTTATCTGACATGCTGCCAGATGCCCTTTTTGAATTTGTTTCATTTTGGCAGGTTCCGAAATATTATATAAACGTTTATGTGAACAAAACAAGCAGCCTGTGTGCGGTGATATCCATGTTTTCTGGCCTATTTTTATAAAAAAAAAAATCCAATGGATTACGTTAAGTTTATAAAGGTCAGATAGGTGACTGGCCCCTATAATGTTGCCTGTATTTGCTCCCAGATACATCTTGGGATCTTTCTTAGGCTTTTTTAAACACTTTATCCTTTTAATAACACCATATTACATACAAACTTTGAACTGCCCTTGGCATCAGGTGGTTCGCCTGTTAAACCCGTCTTGATTTTTCCTTTTACAATTTACTACAGGCTCTCCGGCTGAACAGTGAGTCGCGGCGCTCGGCCACCGTGGGAGAGATCGTTAACCTGATGTCTGTGGACGCCCAGAAGTTCCAGGACGCCCCTATCTACCTACACATGTTGTGGTCGGCGCCCCTCATCATCGCCCTGGCTCTCTACTTCCTCTGGCAGGAGCTGGGCCCCTCCTCCATGGCGGGATTTGGTGTCCTTCTCCTCATGGTTCCCATAAACGCCTACATCGGTGCCACGAACAGGAAACTGCAGGTCAGTGTATACGATGTTTATTCACGAAAGTTACAGAAAGAAGGTCAGGTGAAGCCCTTTTCTCATTTTCTTCGAGATATATAATCAATCGTATATTATTCAATAAGTTGTAAAATCAATGACTGGATTCAGAAAAAAACAACTGAAAAATTACTCAGATAACGTTTGGATAAAGACGTATTGCTTTAGGGGTGCCAAAGCTGAAATAGTTCTATCAAAGTGAAGTAATTGCGATTCCCCTCTGCCCACTCATCTGATTGGCTAATCGTTTGACAATTAATATTATCATTTTCTATACACAATGAAAAATTTCGGCGTGGAATCTAAATTTTGATATATGATATCATGCATATGTATCGTATCGTGAGCAAAGTATCGCGATATGTATCGTTTCGTGAGACAATGTATAGTTACAGTCCTGAAGAGAGTATTCCTCCCTAGTTTTATAAACTGCGAACATCCATCTATGTTTACTTTTTGTCTCTACACAGGTTACACAGATGGATCTCAAAGACAACAGAATAAAACTACTCAACGAAGTGTTGAATGGAATCAAGGTTGGCAATTACCTGAGATGTTCAGTGCTTTTCTTTTGTTCCAAGATTACTGAAATTAAGAAAAGTATAAGTGATTTAATCAAGAAGAAAATGCTCATTTTTCAAGAATTTTGATTTAATGGTTTAATTTAAAGATCTTATTGTTCATGCTATATAAATGTTCGCTGTTGATGGAATTGCCTAGAGTCAGATTAAATCAACAATAATTAATCATTTATTTTGCAGATACTAGATTTCTCTAGGCACACCGAACGCAATGATTATCATTTTACATTTAAAGCGTTATACAATGTAATAAATTAAATAATTGTGTTCAATCATTGCTCATGTGCATAGAAGCGAATTTTCGAAGATTTGTTTTCCCAATCTGGCAGGTTCTGAAGTTGTATGCATGGGAGAGACGATTTTCTGAGAAGCTGTCACACGTCCGTGACACTGAGAATGATGTCCTGATCAAGTCCGGGTACCTGACCGCCGTCAGCGCCATCAGCTGGTTCCTCTCACCTTACCTTGTAAGTCCAGTAATACCTCGCCTGACGACCACCCCGCTATCATGACCAACCCGCTAAGACGACCACTCTTTCGGTCCCGGACTCCTGTATATCCTCATTAACCTCTCGCTAACACGACGACCACCAACATGACCATTTTGGTTGGTCCTGCAAGTGGTCATGTTAGCGAAATTTCACAGTATGTATGTTGTCCCATGAAATATAAAAGTGAAATATGATTCGGCGACCACTGCACCATGGTTAACAAACAGACTGTATTTTACAAGGACAGACACCTTAAAACAGGGTATCATTTGCACAAACAAACATTTTTCATCAGGTGTAGCTCTTGTGACAAGGGGAAATTTTGTTTAAACTTATATGAGACGGTCTGCAGGCAACTTTAATACTGAAGTCATTAGGCCCACCAACATTTAAACAGAGATAACACTCACACAAGTTTTATTTCAAGGTAGGTTTGTAGTATATACTATATATTTTAGTATTTTACAAATGCCCCACTGTAATGTATCATAATCTGTCTTGATTGTAAGTCTTAGTGAATGATATTGCTTTAAATAAAAAAAGAAACTTAAAAAAATATTAAAAATAAACAGTTACGACTGGAATTACGATTTACTTTATCTATATATTTACTATTTCAGGTGTCATTGGCCTCCTTTGCTGTGTATGTCAACATCTCACCAGAAAACATTCTTGATGCCAAAAAGGCCTTCGTTGCATTATCCCTGTTCAACATTATGAACTTCCCCATGTCAATTCTGCCATCCGTTGTATCGTACGCGGTGCAGGTGAGTTTATTCTATTTGTTTGTGCATGCATGTGTGCATGTACGTGTGTGTTTGGTAAACCAGGACTGCCAGAGGTAAATGACCGAAAAGAAGAGTAAGTGCTCCGGAGCAAAGAGCAGACTTCTTCGAAATAAAGAATAAAAAAGGGTTAATTAACATCAATTTCTCATTATTTTATCACAGATTGAATAAAGATGTGCTGAGCATTTGTGGATATAAATCGTTCCAAAAGTCAAAAACATACTTGGTGCACATCCCCTGCATTCAAGATAAGGGCATTTCTACTTGTAACACAAGCTGGACATTTGCATACACAAAAATGGCGAAATGTTCCATTCTTGTTCCAACGGGACTGACTGTTAAAGTTGGAGAAAAGAAGTAGATATAGGAATTATTTCATACAAAAAAAAGAGGTGAAAAAAGAGTGTTCCTGAAAAGAAGTTTGAAAAAAGAGTAATTAGCTTCATTTTCAGGAAAATCCTCAAAAAAAAGAGTGATTCTTAAAAAAAGAGTGATTTGGCAGGTAAACACGACCACCGGGTATGTTCAATTGAGGCTTTGAATATTTATACAGATGAAGAAGAGCGTATAGTTAATTTTGTTATGTTCTTGCAGTTCTTTTTCAAAATGACAAAATTAAGGTTTTTCTGTAAAACTTCACGCTTATCTTAATATATAGATTATACAATGTTTTTTTCCCTCGTTTTGGGACATTACATGTTCAATCCTTTTACTTTCCTATGTATTTGTAGTTTAGTACATGTGTTTAACACGTTTATGTGGCATCATGTTTTAATTTAAATTTTAGGCCACTGTTTCCATTGAACGAATCAACAGCTTCCTGAAACAGTCAGAGTTGGATCCCAACAATGTAACCACAGACCCAAGCGAAGGTACGTCTTCACAAGTATCAATCCTTCTGAAATGACAAATTTATTTTAAGAAAGAGATTATAGTGTCAAAGATTGAACAAATAATCTAATGCGTATGAAAGGAGAAATCTTTTGATTTCGCGGTCTGTGAGTTTATTGCAATGCCATTGTTATTATACACAAAATTACTATTTTGGATAACTACTTCAAAAATAAAACTTGCACAGATTATTCATAAGTGTCTAAACTACTAATGTGAACCCTTGTGTTTTCTAAAGATTATGGAGTGAAGATTTCGTCTGGAACATTTAGCTGGGGTCTGGATGATCCACCTGTGTTAAAAAAGTAAGTTTAATATCTTCTTCCCAATTAATAGACATAATTTATGTCACCATTTGTTAACATGAGGTAGAGCAGAGTAAATTTTGCCTATGAGAGACCTTATGAATTTTCTATTTTTCCATTGTCCTGTACAGTTTTTCACTTAAACGACTTAGTTGTATCCTATGTTCCTTGTACTTTACCTAAGTAAAATGCATCTTTTTATTTACTTTAATATCAAATATGTTAAAAGCTGTTATATTTGCAATATTTTTAAAATTTAAGTACCTATTAAACAACTTGTTCAGAATGTCATTCTTACCTAATTACTTGAATATTTAAATTTACTCATCGCATCCTACGTCACTGGCATCATTTTACTTAAGTTTTTTCCCAGCTAGGAACACTAAATGTCTAACTAGACATTTGGTATTTTGACACTTAGCTATATTATTTTCTTTCTTTTCTGACATTAATGTTCTTTTATAGAATTTCTTAATAGTAAAATTCTGAGTAGAACCACTGATGATCATGAATGAATCATTGAATAAAAATTCCCCACTTTTCTGATTGATGAAATGCCAGTGAATACAAATTACCTAATCTTTTAGCATCAGCCTGACCGTCCCACGTGGAGGGCTGGTGGCAGTAGTGGGATCAGTGGGTGCAGGAAAGTCATCCCTGGTTTCCGCCATGTTGGGTGAGATGGAGGTAATTCAAGGGAAAACTACACTGTCGGTAAGTGAAATTTATCCCATGCACGTATGCGCACAGACACACAACCATAGTCCACGGAAGTTAAAGTTTAAAAATTCAAAATTTAATGAATTAAGTGTCAATGAAAAGAAAAAAACCCAAAACTGTTGGAATTTTGTTTCATTCCTTCATCTTTTAACATTTTCATTCTTAAGGTTTAAGTCTGTTATTGTAAAATAAAATTAAGTCACATTATCATGACACAAATTACAGGATGTTTTGACATCGCTACGTGGTAACTGTTGTGAAAAGTTTTCCCGTGAAAAGTCAGATCTGTTTACGATATCTCCAGATCTAATGCATATAATGATGTAGACGGAAGCATCATGTCATGTTCAATATATACCTAAAAATTTCTGAGTACATGTATACCCTAAACAGCAAGAATTAATCAAATATTTCTTAAAAGTTAATAAATTATTTGTATATTTAGTATACATTTTATATCTTTCATGTTATATTATATCATTTATTTTAGTATTATACAGTAATCATTATTAGATAATTAAAGTTACATGGTAGAATCCGTTTTCATTACCAGGGTGGCGTAGCCTATGTCCCACAGCAAGCCTGGATCCAGAATGATACATTAAAAGGCAACATTTTGTTTGGTAAACCATTGGATCAGGCAAAATACAAGAAAGCTATCGACGCATGCGCATTAACGCCAGATCTGAGAGTCCTCTCCGGGGGAGACCAAACAGAAATCGGAGAAAAGGTAAAGAATATGCCGTTTCCATAGTTGCAGCATTACTCCTGACGAACAAAAATTGTAGATACTTCTCAGTAAATGCCAGAATGAATGCATTTCTCGTTCATAAAGCCAGGCCAATCATGCTCTTAGGGTTTTAAGAATGTTTGCTGTTTCGTGGGGTATCATTGGCTATACGTCGAGCAGTAGGAAAGTCAAATTAACCCCCTTTTGTCCGTCATTATTCATATATCGGGTAAGAAAAACTCAAATGTACTGAACAAGTTTTAAGGAACTTGGTAATTAACTTTTAATCTGGAATCACCAAAAAAACCTTTTTAGCTTCATTTAAGGTATCATTATTGTAAAAACCCCTATATCTAAAACCCAAAAGTTGTCTAACATTCATATGAGACCCCACAAGGTATACATTATTTTAAACCTGGTACATTGATCTTTCTGGTTTTTTTTTAACTTAATTCATTTTCTCATGATTATGTAACATTTTAAAATTTAAAAAATGAAAAGCCAAATTTTAGTGAACTAATATTAAAATACCATTTGGTGCCCGATCAGGGTCTAGAGCCACCTATTCGTTGATTATGATTACTTCACTGCTACTTTTAAACTGCTTTTTGAAATTTTAAAATTATTTAAAAATAAACTTTGAACTACAGCTTAGCAACTCATCGAATCACACAGGTAATTTGGTCCTTTGGTTGTAATGGTTAAATGTGATGTACGGACCCAATAACGTCTAAAGTGTTGTAATGACTTGTATCCTGTATTCTTTATTTACATGCATATAGTTGCAATATATTGCCTTGGGGGGCTTATTTCTTGAGTACTTTCTATTAGAAATATAGTTTTTTTAATCATATTTTTGTATTAATCAGGGTATTAACCTTAGCGGAGGACAGAAACAGCGCGTGAGTCTGGCCCGAGCCGTTTACCAAGATGCTGATATCTATCTGTTTGATGATCCGCTGTCAGCCGTCGACGCCCACGTGGGAAAACATATTTTTGATGAAGTCATCGGACCAGACGGACTGCTGAAGAGGAAGGTCAGTCATACACATATAACAACCTCTACACCCGCACTGCGTTTAACGTTTAACCCCCATGTACGTCCACATGGTCAGCTGAATTATACTTCGATCAGATGTATTCCTTTAAATATTATATACAATTTAACTCTTACTGAAATGATATGATACCTAAACGTATACCTTAGTTCAAATTTACAGGAGAGCATTCGACACGGGCAGCGCCAGTGTTGTGTAATACCAGACGGCTGATTTACACAAGTTTTGTGCAGATACACAACGTGAGGAAAAAATGAAGAAATGAGATTTAATGTCACATACGTTTTGTTTCATGAAGTTAATGATGACATTATAAATCTATGTATTTAAAAATATTGCTGTATTGCATTACACCTGTTTTAATTGATACCCTTTCTGTTTATTACATAGACACGTGTCCTCGTAACAAATGCCCTTGGGTATCTACCTCAAGTTGACAATATTGTCTGCCTAAGAGACGGTGCCATAACCGAGGTTGGCACGTATCAGCAGCTACTTAACGCGGGAGGCTGGTTCTCATCCTTCATCCAGAGCTTCTTGAATGACATGGAAGAAGAAGAAGAAACTGACTCAGAACGTAAGTACATTGTAAAAATGTACTAAGTACATGTATAAAAAGAACAAACCGACGCAGGGCGTAAGTAAACTGTAAAATCTGTAAGAACATGTAATAAAAAAAGAACAAACTGAGACAGAGCGTAAGTACACCGTAAAACTCGTAAGCAAATGTAAGAATGTAAGAAGAAGAAACCGACTCATGCAGAGCGGACAAGTAGACCGTGAATACCGCAAGTACATGTAAGAAGAAAGAACAAACCGACTCGGAACGTAAGTATATAAAGAAACTCTTAATAAATGTAAAAAGGAGAAACCGACTCAGAAGGCAAGTACACATTAAAAACTATTAGTATATTTAAGAAGAAGGGTCAACAGACTCCGATCGCAAGTACACCATAAAAACTGTTACTATACATATATACAAGAGCTACTTACAAAACACGGGGAAAACCTTAAAGGTAGCTTTCGTATAAATTACATACACCCACATCTGCCGTCTTAACAGACGTTACAAAAAATGGTCACAATAATACCTTTAAAGCATAAATGGACTGTTCCATTACAGAAAATTTGTTTTTACTATTCTTTCAAATGAAAATGGGAATATATGGATATATAACCCCCTATAAATTATGCCATTTAGACCAGTGATATTTCAGGGCGGCCTTGAAACGCAACATTCTAAAATATTTACTTTTTTCGAAATCTAATTTATACGGAAGCGTATTGCTGCCACCTAGTAAAAGAAAAATAAATTATTTATCTCGTACGTACGACATAGTATCTCGTACGTACGACATACTATCTCGTACGTACGACATAGTATCTCGTACGTACGACATACTATCTCGTACGTACGACTTGTTATCTCGTACGTACGACATATTATCTCGTACGTACGACATACTATCTCGTACGTACGACATAATATCTCGTACGTACGACATATTATCTCGTACGTACGACATACTATCTCGTACGTACGACATAATAAATCTTACGGATCTGTTTCACAGACTACACAACAGACCAACTGGTATATGTATAAGCAATATATATATATATATGTGTGTGTTAGATAATGTATGTTCTCCACCTCCTTGCAAACAGTTTGAACACCGTTGAAACGAACGTATATATATATATATATTTCTTTATTTATTTATATATACTATATATTTAAATGCTATTCGATTATATCATTTTTCTGTGTCTGGGTTTCTGAAATATTTTAAGGAAGCGAAATATATCAAGTCGTTGTCTGCAGGTCATATACAGAACTTTCATTTTTAGATAGGTGATTAATTCTGTTGGTAGCGTATGATGTTAAAAAGGATGAGCCTGTCATAGATTTAATAAAAAAATATTGCCTTTGCCAAATTGAAAACAAGAGGACAGCTACCAAATAGCCTAATTTTTAGTGTTTGAGTATTGTGCAGTTTTCTAATATTCATTATTGATCTAAAAATTAGATTTATGATATAACGCACGGTGTAGTGGATCGTTAAAAATATTTAATGTATATACAACCATTTATATAATATGTGGGTAGCGGAACAGTCCACAACCCATTTTATGCGGTACATATAATTTAATTTTTTATTTTAATTAAATAAAAAAAATATTATAGACTATAGCTCATAGACATTTGATTGATCTGTGAAAGAAGAATACAAAATATAATACATGTCTTTTTGTTAATATGTCAGGCTGAAGTGGTGGTAAAGCCTACACCTCAGATCGGTTTGATTTGCGGATAAGTATAAAATCTTATATGTGGTACATGTACGTGTAACTTGTCCTACTACTGTAGACACCATGAAGTTAAACTTATGGGATCAAGCACTCCGTTTCATAATTAATATAGGAATCATTAACCTCTCCTTATTGGCATCTCTGTATTACAGACACCTCTATAAGTGACACTTATGGTTCATATTCATTTGCAATAATATGTGTATTGTCTCACGTTATAAACTCATTTTGGGTGAAAACAAAAGTTGTCCAGCAAATCCATGCCGACACACGAGCTTAGTAACTCCTGGTTTTATACGTTGTCATGGTTCTGTCTGTGAGTTAACACAGTCCTCGTGTGTCTGTTTACAATTACAAGACCGCTTGACTAGCGGCAAGATCTTAGTTGAGCACACGCGAAAATTATAAAAAAGAGAACAAACATGAAACAAAGAAACACCCGGAGAAGCTAGAAAACCTTGATTTGTGAAGTTGGGTTGTACATCCAACAAGTGGCGTGATCGCTGTTTGTTTTTCATCATCCATCGCACCCGTGGCAAGCCTTTTTCTACTTGCGTAACGGACTTAGCAAACGGTTTTAGAACGAAATATTGAAAGATACCGTAATATTTAAGGAGACTACACTGTATTTCATATAAACGTAATATACCTGGTATGTGAAAGGTAAATAGGTTCACTCTTCACGGATTATAATCTCCACTACAATCCTCTTCTCTCTGTCTGTCTGTCTGTCTGTCTGTCTGTCTGTCTCTCTCTCTCTCTCTCTCTCTATATATATATATATATATATATGTTTGTATGTATTTGTGTGTGTGTGTGAAAAGACTGAAAACCTCGGGAGATATTGCCAGCGCTGTGTTAGAATGGTCGAGCTGGTGGATACTATTAATGTCATTAGTAATACGTATAATGTCTATCAGTTCTTGTTCTTGTTTGACAAGATAAAATATCCCACATGTGCAAGGGACACAGCTATGTTGTTGTCACTTGCGAGGGACTCCTATGCTTATACAGCAAATTGAATATGGAAATAGAATTTAGAAATGGGACCATGCACAAGTGCCAATGTTCATCTGTTTCAAATGTGATGAAACAACTGTCCTTGGTCTGATAGTAACATCAAACATGAATACCTCTAGAAATAAAATCACTTTTATTAAAACACACATATATGTATATAGCCTTATTTTTAGCAATAGTCTGATTTATATTCAATATATATTGGTAGTATAGCAATTAATCTGTTTAACCAATGATTGGTCGCTACCTTTATAATCGATTAAATTCGTTACATATTTGTGTTCTTGTATATTTCCAACGGGATTAGATTCTTTACATGTACACGCATAATCGTTTTTAATCGATTATGTATGTATGTATAAATATAAATATATATATATATATATATATATATATATATATATATATATATATATATATATATATATATATACAGGGAAATCTTTCTAAAGGTGTTGTCCGGAGCGAGTGATCAGTGTCTGCCGGAGATGGCTTATCGTGTCCGTTTTTGTCAGGTTCATTTACTCTTAGAATGTTCGTGTGAGTTGCAATCTGCTGTCCGTTGTCCGCAGTAGCGATCGAGGTGTCCGCCTTGTAGAGGTTCTGCTTATACACAACATATACGGAATTTCGAAGGGATTAAATTCTCTTGTCCGTTATAGCCAGTCGTCCGCCTAAGTGAGGTGTCCGTTTGACCAGTTTTCACTGTATATATGAAAGAGAGAGAGCCGATTGTAGTAGAGAGTTTAAAATCCACGAAAAGTGGCTTCTAACGGGAACTATTTTACATTTCACATACATGGTATATTAAGTATACATGAACTACAGTGTAGTCTCCTTAAAGTATTACGGTATCTGTCAATATTTCGTTCTAAAACCGATTGCTAAATCCGTTACACAAGTTGAAAAGAGCTTGCCCCGGGCGCGATCAACGACGAAAAACAAACACAGCGCTCACGCCACCTGGTGGTGGTACAGCCCAACTTCACAAATCAAGGGTTTTCAAGTTTCTCGCGGTGTTTATACATTCATGTTTGTTCTCTTTTTCATAATTGACGCGACCAAGATCTTTCCTCTGGTCACGAGGTCTTGTAATGGTAAACAGACACACCTGGACTGTATTTACTCACACACAAAACCATGACAACGTATAAAACTGGTTAACAGGAGATATTAAACCCGAAATATTTTTCTGTCACAAATTGATCGCACGTCCATGCATCATTATTTATTTCAAAATGATTATTATTATAAAATGGGTTGTTTACTGTTCAGCTACCCACTAATCCTATATTAATGGCTGTATATGCATTCAATATTTTAAACGATCCACTACACTGTGCGTTATATTATAGTTCCTAGACAGATCAATTTAGAATATTAGAAACCTGCCCCACAAATGTCCTTTCTCAAACACTTACAGTAAGGCTGTTTGGTAACTGTAACTCTTGTCCGAACCTTTCTTCTCCAAAAAATAGTTTAATTGGCAAAGGCAATATTTTTTCTTATCATCATTATGACAGGTTCCCTATTATAGCACCATACGCAACAGAATTTAATCACTTATCTAAAAATGAGAGTTCTGTGTATGACTGGTAGCCAATGTAGATTATATGTCGTACGTACGAGATAGTATGTCGTACGTACGAGATAATATGTCGTACGTACGAGATAGTATGTCGTACGTACGAGATAGTATGTCGTACGTACGAGATAATATGTCGTACGTACGAGATAATATGTCGTACGTACGAGATAGTATGTCGTACGTACGAGATAGTATGTCGTACGTACGAGATACTATGTCGTACGTACGAGATAAATAATTCATTTTTCTTTTACTAGGTGGCAGCAATACGCTTCCGTAAATTTACAAGACCTACTGGTACTTTTAATATAGATAATAATTGTGAATTTCATGCTGTGTTGTACATAACATTCTTTTTTTCTTTTCCTTTACAGTTGCAGCTGTCAACTCCCAACTTCGTCGAGATTATTCTTCCGCTTCCGGTAATTCTGATACAGACGCCAGGGATTCCTCATCTACAGAACGACGCAAGAAAAGGTAATGCTCCTGTAAACACGTTATATAAACAGTGGTTAGGTTAGTTATATATATATATATATATATATATATATATAGTGAAATTGTAATTACGAATGATGAATGCTATGCACACGAATATGTTTAAAAGTTCAAAGTTTTGTTCAATTATGTAAATGCTGCGTTTTCGGAGGTTCCGTACGGTTTGTCAATTTTATGGTTAATCTCAAGGGTAATAGGTACGGGAGGTGTTCACAGTTATGTGAATTCTTACCTTTACCAAAGAATTAGTACATATGTAAGGAGACAGTAAGGTAGACAAGGATGTTGCTTTATGGGTTACGTAATATATTGTTACAATTGGTTTATTTCTTTGTAAAATCTTTTAGTAACATGGATTGGTAAATTTTAATAGAGAAGGTATGATATGCTATTAAGTCCACACTAATAATAAAAACAGTTTGTGTACTTGTCCTTGTTAATGTCTTCTCAGACGACGTCCTCTCAAGAAGCAGCCGTCTGATGCCGGGGAGAAGCAGGAAAAGAAAAGTACAGTAGCTTTGACTGTGGAAGAGGTGGCTGAGGAGGGGTCGGTGAGTACATATTTTAACGTTCCCTATAGGATCAATTGTTATAATTGTTGTTTGGCAAACGAGACATTTCAATGAGCGGTTAATATCCCCGACTATTCCGATCGGTTATCGCAACACGTGTGTTGTTATCACGAGTTTAATCCCTTATTGGTCAGAGGTTTCCTCCGAGTTTGTTGCTACTTTTGTTTTTATCTTGGTATGAGTTATGCATAATAATTGCAATTATTGCATATCATGGTTCATTTTTGTATTCTTGCCATTTTATATATATATTGTTTTACACTTATTTTAATGGTATGATTACGAAAGATTTGACCTGCTTGTCAAAAACCGCAAAATATCTTATTCACAACAACATAACCATTATGCTTCCTAGTCTATAGCTGAGCACGACAGCAAATGTTATTTAAAAAATTGAGGTATTTACGTGGATAACACAGTGTATTTTACACTGAACTCTAGTTCTATCATCTAGCCAGTTTAAAAACAAAATCATTAATTATTGTAATGCGCACACGATAAATGACTTATTTCATGCCAAGACGTTATCAGTCAAAAGTGAAAAATAAATATGTATACCTTTTGTAAAGATATAAATGATCGGGAAGAAGTAAAACGTTTACTTATATACAGTGATAAACGTTATTATGACCACCCTCGAAACAATAACGGGACGTTCACGTAAGGCAGTCGGTGTCTTTAGTGCATGGGTGGCCTCGTCAGTGGGTGTCGGGGGTAATATCGTTAGTTGGAAGATCATCACTATATGCACATGGTGGCCATTATAAGGGTATGGTTGCATCAGCGGGTGCTTCCTTGCATCAGATTATAGTAAATAACATAATTTTTCCACCAGGTGCAATTTGGCGTTCTGCGAACATACATAAAGGCGTGCGGTATCGGGCGTACAGTTATTGGGTTGATCAGTTACGTCATCTACACGGCTGCTCAGTGCTTCACCAACATCTGGCTCAGTCTGTGGAGCGTAGACCCTCCAGTCAATGGCAGATACCAGGATCCTCAACAGAGAGACCTGCGCCTGGGGGTGTATGGCGCCGCAGGGGCAGTACAAGGTAGGTTAACGACTAGTAAGCTCGTCCTGTTAACGTCGATATATATATATATATATATATATATATATATATATATATATATATATATGATTGTATTTGTGCTTATGGATAAGGAGAAATTAATCAAATTTTACAGTCAGTAGAGATCCGAAAAAGAATGTATAATTACTTTTTTTTTGGGGGGGGGGGGGGGGGGGGGGGGAATCCTGTCTGTATTGCGCCAAATATCTTTTAAAAAGATTGGTGCATTTCAATTACTGTATATGTCAATTACATTTTGAATGTTGTCTGCATCAATAAACAACGTTTGCACTCTTTATTATAAATATTTTAACTTTAGCTAACTGTGTTCTAAACCTGATCATTACTTAGTTAACAATCGCTTAACTGATAAACTAGTTTCAGATGCGGATACAGTGGCCAAACAACACGCATTATTTTTCTATATATGCCCGCCATGCTCACGTTGGATAACCACCACACTTATATTCACACATATCGCAACATTTAAACCAATATCCTACCGTGTATCAAAAACTAGGCATCCTGATTTAAACACATTTTACCATGACCTGAACAGTTTTTGTATTTTCATGTTAATTTCAACGTTTTTTAATATGAAGTCATGTTGGAGTCGTTGTTGATCGCTATTGAATACATATTTTTTTCAGTACTTACGGTAATGGTGCAGTCGTTGATGATCGCTATTGGCTGTGTTGAGGCGGTGCGGTACTTCCACGGCAGGATGCTGGGTAAGGTGATGCGCGCTCCAATGAGCTTCTTCGATACAACTCCACTGGGACGAATCGTCAACAGGTATGACCAAATGTCGTAAATGATTGAGTGTCCCGTTATATTAGTATTTTTTTTTCTGATTTGAATAGCTTTATGCTATATTCTGTAAATTCTCAATCCAATAATTGCTCATTTCAGTTCACCTCATTTCCTAAATATCAAATAAGTGAAAATTTCTCCTGCCCTTCGGAGATTTTCTTTTTTCTTGTTTTAATACATTGCTTAGGCCTAATCTTCACGAAAAAGGAAAAAGAAAAGCTATCCGTGGAGGGGAAATTAATAAATGGGAGGCGGTAAAATATGAACGTGAAGTATTTGCCGCCTACCATTCATTCATTTCTCTTTGAACGGACAGCCTTCCCTTTCCTTCTGTAACAGAATGGTTCTATAAATAAAGGAAATTCTGGCTTTCATTTTGCCATCCCTAAGGCTATGTTCCTGCCCCATGTCACATTTTTGTGGATATATATTGAAAGTCCAAAATAATCATTAAACGTGACTCTAAAGTCCCTTTATCACGCAAGCAAAACGCGCGTTTCCGCGCGCTGATAGAAACTGGCTGAAGGAGCTATTCCACGTGCGCGTGACCTCATAACAGCTGTCATTCCCGCCTATCGCGCGATGTTCATTTCATGTTTCATGTTTCCGCATACATGGAAAATATATGTGATTTACACTTGTGCGAATTTTAGAGAGTAAATATGCGCATGTTTTGGGGTGCAGAGAGAGGGGTTTTATTTACTCATTTTGAGAAAATTGTTCTTATTAAATTAATCAAATTTTTCTTAAAAAAAAAACTTTCATACAAGTTACGGTTTTACCATTTATTTTCATTACAGATTTTCCAAGGATGTGGACACTATGGACATCGATATTCCCTTGGCTCTGCGTATTTGGTTCGCTATGCTGGTCGCACTTATTCAAATCATCATTGTCATCACCTACAGCACACCTGTCTTCCTGGCTCTTGTTGTACCTCTGGGAATTTTGTATTTCTTTATTCAGGTAAGATTCTATATATTTGCTGACAAGTCATTCACATGTATATTGCTAAACATGCTTATTTCCTGATGATTCCTATGACACTTTCCATTTTGAACCATGAGTTTAGGGTGAAATGCCTTCTTTTTATATTTTGTAAATATTTACGTAATAGTAAGTTTAAATAATTTAAATGGAAAAAACTATTAATGTTATATTTTAGTGTATGATGTAATTTATAATTTATTCATTACGATAGTTAAAATAATGAACAGTTTTCTTGTAATGTGGTGAATAGTCAAACAAAACAACAGCAAAGCAATGAGTTTTTTAAATCAATATAGATTAATGTATCAAGACGTATGGTCTAAAAGTAAATTTTTGAAGCACTGAGAAAAACATAATAAAGCAAATCAGCGATACAAAATCATTACATAAAGTGATTTTATTTTACAGAGGTCCTTCATTCGCTGCACTCGCCAGTTGAAAAGAATTGAGTCCATACGACGGTCCCCGATCTTCGCCCACTTTGGAGAGACTGTGGTCGGAGTGAGCTCGATCCGAGCCTATCGTGTTCAGCAGAGGTTTTCAGACATGTCTGACAAAAAAGTCGACGAAAACCAGATGGCCTATTTTCCCAACATCATGGCCTGCAGGTTAGTCACAAATAGTAATTCTATACAGTCCAGTAAATAACGGTTAATTCCATCGATGGAATCCGCGGGCTGGAATGGAGCGGGAAGCCTTTCTCTTTGACCAACCTTTCCTATCATTGAACCACCAGAGGTCATCAACGCTCTTCTTGAAACTATATATACATAAATGAGGCTTTGTGGATCAGTAATGTACCGGCCCTTCTGGACGGCTGCTTCGGAATTCAGAATTTGTGTCAGCACGTACATGAATAACCACACCTTGGACAAATAGAAACCAGTTTATACATGACCACAATCCTTTGCCATTTAGGTTCCGTCGGAAATTTGGGTCTGTCACATATCAATAGTAAATTGCATACTGATATCTTACATCATGATACAAGAAGTTATTGATATTTTAAAAACCAAAATGCCAGTCAACTTTGACACATATAAGTATTTGACACATGTGATAATAATATATTTATTTATAGAACATACCATTTTTTTGTACAGCTAGATGTTTTCACGACCATGGGAACCGGAAACTTTTGTTCGAACATGGTAATATAACAAGTTTTTTATATGCTGAATTAAACTGAACGCTATGAGAGTTCAGCACTTTTGTATGGTAGATTTTGTTTTTACTAAGACGAGTGTCGGCACTCAGCTGAAAAGAGTAAGAAAAATACTTTTCAATCCAACAACTGGCTACTGTTTTTCAGGTGGTTGGGGATCTGGCTGGAGTTTGTAGGAAACCTGGTGGTACTGTTTGCTGCCATTCTTGCCGTAGCTAACAGGTTCACGCTAAGCTCTGGAGCCGCCGGTCTGTCCATTGCTTACTCACTGCAGGTATGTGTTAGTGTGATCCCTTCTTTGATGTCAGAGTATCCATAATGAGGAAGATAATATGATGTCGCCGAGCAAAACACGAGTATTACAATACGTATGCCTAATCATTAAGTTATATAATAAATTTTTATTCTCTCGTGTTTTCTCCCTTTTTCAGTATTTTCAAGTAAATTTTAATGTTATACAGTTTTTAATAGATAGTGTGCATTTCATACAAACATGCATACAAACAATTCTTGTTCTTTTCAGACGACTGTGACGTTGAACCTGTTGGTGAGAATGACCTGTGATCTTGAGACCTTTATCGTGTCCGTGGAGAGATGCGAGGAATATATGCACGTGCCAGTTGAGGTAAAGTGAACAGGAAGGTGTTCCTCATCCGGTGTACATTCAATGATCAAACCGGATCACTCTGATCGATACTATAATTATTTCTCTTGGTAGTCTGGTAGTTATTCTGCATACACACGCATGATTTTTTTTACGTTGGATTCGGTGTGGCATCAAACAAAATTATATAGTTTCTGCTTTCTAGTTCATATGTCTCCATCTTTCTAAATTTTACTTAATTCGACTGAGAGATATATGTATATTGTAGCTATCTACTTTAACTTCACCTGAGCGTATGGGCACCATTTTTTCTCTTAAAAACAAATGCTGAAAATGTATCCGTAATAAAAAAATTTCCCAACGTGATTCACATCTATAGTCATACCGGCTCGGCTTCGGCTCCGTAAAGGGCCTGGGAACAAACCTTTTTCCGGAGATCATTTTTAAAATGATCCCCTTGGATGTGTGAATTGATTTGACAGAACCAATACCATACATCTTTATGTTTGTAATGTCATGTAACTGGTATTAACGCCTATCACTGATGTAACAATAGCAGGTGCGTGTTGTATAATTGTGAAGTTTCGGAACTCTGAGAGACCGACGCTGTGTTTTCAGGCAGCTCCAATCGTAGAAAACAACCGACCGCGACTTGAGTGGCCTGACCAGGGGATGGTTCGCTTCGACCAGTACTCAACACGCTACAGGGCGGGCTTGGACCTGGTACTCAGGGACGTCAACTGTACCATACAGCCTGGAGAGAAGGTCCGAACACCAACATTTTCTGCAAGATTCTCATTTTTATTTATATATTTCGTTTATTCTATCAAAAATTGTACAAGGAAGATCCTTTAGAACAATTTTTCTGGCCTGAGATTAATATATATATATATATATATATATATGTATATATATAAACACACACAATATATGATATGGCAATTAATTAATTTCTATATCCATTTCCGCAAAGCTTGTACTATCTGTTATACACAAACACAGGGCACGTTTCTCCAAATACTTTTTATGCCTTTGAAACACCTGGTTTATAAAAAAATGTCAGCTTTAAGGTTAATAAATTAAGGCCATATATTTTATGTAGAAGTAATTTATACTGAAATATGTACAAAATCGCATTCATCATACAGTATTTCTTTCACAACTGATTTGATGATGTTTAGGAAAATCTAGAGTGAAATATAGAGACACTTTTGTATTGAAAATACTCTTGTTAAATGTACATGTTAACTTACCGTTGTAGGTGGGGATCGTAGGACGTACTGGTGCAGGCAAGTCCTCGCTGACGCTGGCTCTCTTCAGATTGGTAGAGGCTGCGGCGGGGACAATCCATATAGACGGCGTCCATATTGGAAAAATCGGACTGGATGATCTCAGGTCAAAACTCACAATCATTCCACAGGTAAACTACTGCATTGTCTAGCCTGCTTGTCTCATAAACATCAGGGTTGATACCTAAGTGGTAATGTATATGCTATTAACCAACCTATTCCGTATTGCCTTCGTTTTGGTATTAGACTGGCAATATCGGCACGAGGCCCGTGGGGCAGAGAAACCATACAGCTACTATGAAGGCAATACACAACAAGCCGGTTCATATTTTTTTTTTATTTTACGGCCACCCATGTTATCAACACAACCAACTTCGTAGAGAAACTCCATTTTCCTACAGTAACCGTAAAACAGTTCAAAAGCGCACACGCACCGGTACCTAAATTCACACTTTACGGGTCCTACTTTGTTCCCAGGCTTTGAGTCACATAGTAACGTCACACGAATCGTTATGCCTGTTTATTTCATTCGGAGGCGTTGCGTCACTGAAAGGCTGCAGCACTGTATTTAATAAGTGTATCAACTCACCCACGGGTATTGATATGAACCTTGAAATTCGTGTAATTCGTTTGTATCTTGCTAGTTTAGTATATTTGTTTTAAAATTTTATAAAAGTTTCTTCATATATATCCATGTCTGACTGTACACTTTTGGGCCCAACATTTGAAGTTTTCTGCACGTATGTGACAGCATTAACCAGCTTTATATATGCTATTTTGTAATAAACCGTCATTTATAAGTACCAAGCATTTACCTTTCTAGGACCCTGTGATATTCTCGGGTTCGCTGAGGATGAACCTTGACCCATCTGAGCAGTACTCTGACTCCGACATGTGGTCTGCTCTCCATCAAGCTCATCTCAAGACTTTCGTTAGCAACCAGCCGGACGGACTGGATTACGAGTGTAGCGAAGGAGGGGAAAATCTAAGGTTGGTCGAAATACCGTTTTATCTACAGAATATATATATATATATATATATATATATATATAATATAATATAATATTTCGTCTGCTTTAATTGGATGTAATCTGGGCTTTTATTATATTAAGGCCCAGGTACAAATTAAGTCATAACGATGCTCTTGGGAAAGCAACTGGTTATTATAAGACACTTGAAGGTAATAGTGTATATAACAAACAGACATACGATTCGATTTTTGTAATTTCGCATCAAATAAATAAATGACCCTAAACACTAAACTGACAGAACCGGTTTCATTTCAAGGGGCGCGGCTATCAACACACTGCATTAAGTCCACTTGCTAAATTACTTGTAGCGGGTAGTCACAGCACTCAATGTATTTCCTTGACAAGTTGTCTCGCCCATGTAAATTTTAACACGGGGATGACAGTTTCAAATTGATTAATGTTCGATAAAATAACAGGACACAAACGCTTCCAGAAATGAAGTTTATGGAGTATTTGCAGCTTGTATGCCAATTATAAAACAGCAGCATGAATACCTTGAGAGCTAGGATACAGGGCAGAGGGTCTGTTCGGCTAACGCAGCCGTTCTATCTCATTTGTTACCCATGTTTAGGGCGAGGGTATAAAGTAAGTTTCACAGGTGCAATCATTCGTGTAGTTTTTTATTACCGCGACAAGACCTGAAGTTTTGAAAAGTGCACGGAAGTATCCTTATGATCATTGTTTTTGCTGTGTTTAGCAGTATCTTTGTTCATCTTTTCTCACGTTTCTATGCGTTTTTAACGCATTCACCTAATTTGAGTTTATGCTTTCTCATGCGATTAAGCTGGTGACACATTCAATGGATCCGCTTATTGCAGATATTGAACAAAAGTGTAATGCCCTTGATGAAATAAACAAATTACCTTGGAACACAATTAGTGGCAAACACAAGCTTTGGTGGATTTTTTTTTGGGGGGGGGGGGGAGTGGGGTTCCCCCAATTATTTAATAAAAAATATATATTTTTTAAAAGATATTTTTCATTAAATATAATTTAGGTTTTAAAGGCTTACATTTTGGTGTGAAGGGGACTAAAGGAGGTATCGTTAGCTGTTTCACGCTTGTATGTGTCATGTCTTGCCGCATGGATGCCGTCCGTTCATCGCATTAATATTGAATAAAGAATGCGATAAACGCAATGCGATAAACGCTGGTATGTGGCACCAACTTTAGGTCAGACGTTTCTAGACGATTTCACTATATGCGAGCAAAACGCGAGCAAAATGTGTTAATTCCGCTTAACGTGGAAAATCTTGGGAAAATCGTATGATGGAAAGCCGGCTGTAAAATTCTTAGGGAATGAAACTGTCCTTTAAACAGGAAAAAAAATATGCACCACAATATTCCATTATCAAAACTATCATTTGACAGTCCATATAACCAATCCCTAGATGTTTGGCTGTTGAAACAATAATCTACCAGAGCGGACGGGGAAACAGGCCCTGGAAAATTGAACGCAAGCGGCCCAAATTTAATACGAGCGGTCAACGGGCATCAAGATAGTTTTATACAACATCGGGCAACCAGGAAACTTCCCGATGTCCTGGCGGGCCTGCTCGCCCCTTATATTAAAATCTTCCAATCAGGCTAATGTCCTTTCTTTTTCAGCGTGGGGCAGCGTCAGTTGGTGTGCTTGGCGCGTGCTTTACTCAGGAAGACCCGGATCCTGGTTCTGGATGAAGCCACGGCAGCCATTGATCTGGAGACAGACGACCTGATCCAGACCACAATCCGAAACGAGTTCAAAGAATGTACCGTCATCACCATAGCTCACAGACTCAACACTATCATGGATTACGACAAGTAAGTCATATTGATTAATATACCGTCATCACCATTGCTCACAGACTCAACACTATCATGGATTACGACAAGTAAGTCATATTGATTATTGAAACCGTCATCACCATTGCTCACAGACTCAACACTATCATGTATTACGACAAGTAATTACAAATAATTTGTAATTTGCAGCTAAAAAATTCTGAAAATAATATTTATTGGTTAAAACTGAAATTGATAACCTTTACTTGGTCTTCTACAGTGCTATGTCCTCTTTAAAACACTTTCTTATTTTCCTTATTAAACGTCGTTTTTTTTTTTCCTCTGCAGAATCGTTGTTCTGGACAAAGGAAGAATAAAAGAATTCGGATCTCCGTCCGAGCTGCTTGAAGATCGCCGAGGAATCTTCCATGGAATGGCCAGGGATGCCGGCCTTGTGTAAATTGTTAAAATATTTGGTAATTTGGTAATAATTGTTTATTTCGAATTATTTATATTTATTGGCGGGAATACCTCTCTTGTAGACCATCGCCGTATATTTTTCATGTGCGACACATTTGTGATAATACGAGATTGCTGCTTGAATCAAATGCTGTTCAAAGTAAAACATAATTCTTACCATCTGTTTTTTGCAATTTTCCAGTAATAAATATAACCTTCTTAATTCAGTAAATTGAAACCAGATGGCTCTGCACTAAAAACAGACTGGTTGAATCAACCAAAAATTGGTTGAAACCAACCAATTTAATTGGTCAAAATATGTCCAAACAATTTATAGTTTAGAACAAACAATTTAATTTGGTTGAAATCAAATAACAGGTATTGGTCAAATGAACCAATAAACTGGTCAGAGCAACCAACACAGCTGATCATTAAAACCCCTCAAAAATTTGGTCAGTTTGACCAAAATAAATTGATTATTCACAAACAATGTATTTGGTTGAAGTCAACTAAAACGAATTGGTTAAGTCAGATTGATCACATGTACCAATTCCAGCTGGTCAGACTGGTGGACAATTTTATGTGCGCACTGCTACTTTCAACCCCCTTTTCAGTTGTTTTATTCTCTAGATTGATTGGAAGTCTTCTGATGAGTCTTTCTTAAGTTTCGGGTTGCTCTGGTGTGGGTTTCAAGGAAAACCATAAATGCCGTCCGATCTTAGAACCGAATCTGTGACCGCTCGCAGACAAGTCGGACGTTTTGCCCCTCGGCCAGTAAAGCTTGCATCACTTGTAACTAAGTTGGAGCACATTTGTGTCCGATGTTAAAACTGACCAATCGGTTTGGTCAGTGCTTGACCAATCGGTTGTTATAAATAACCAAATGTTGGTAAAATCAACCAATTTTTAACTCAGCCAAGAAAACTGGTTAAATATATGCAACCAAATGGAGGACTAATAAAAATTGGTCAAAATGCCCAATGAGTTCAGTTACTACATAACCAACAAGTTGGTTGAAACAACCAATGTGTTGGTTAAATCTACCAATGTCATCTCAACCGACCAAATTGGTCATATATGTGTGCTAAGGTAACCAATATTTTGGTTATCAATTGACCAATATTTGGGTTAAACCTACACACGGTATTTTTTATTCTGTGAATCAATAAAAAATGATCAGAACAACTAACTGGTTTGGTAAGTACTTTAACAGTGCGTTGGTTAAGATAAACAATATTTTGGTTAAAACCACAAAAATTAGCTTAACCAATAAAATTTGATACATATTTAACCAATCGTTTTTTCGAGTGTGATATAATTTTAATTGAGATAGAATCGTGAAGATTGTCAGTGACTTCAAGTATGACATTCAATATATTTAAATATTATTTTGTATACAAGACAAGTCATTTATAATGTGTGTATCCAAGGCTCATGTAATATTCGTATCGATTAGTAATATATCTGGAGAGCAATACCTGTATCAACTTAGGTCTCCATAAAACAAAACATAACATGACAGCGGTTTTGAATGCTAATTATGTGATAGAATTCGTTTCAAATAAAGCATCCTTTGAATTATTCTCCTGTTTTTCCTTTTCCATGTTTACAAATTGGTTTGACAAAACGGATGATTAAAATGTGACATCAGATCTTGACTGACATGGCTAACACCCTAGATTGCACCGCTCCTATTGGTCGACACGTTTAACTGTTTGTTATTACCTAGACATCTCCCACATAGCCCTGCTTGGCACGACGCAAACATACATGGTTTCCACTAGTATGGGCTGAATTCATTGGTAAAAATTTGGTAAAATGAGTTCCATGAACTCGGTGCCAGTGATTTAAAGCTAGATTTAAGAGCATTAATTATTGTCACTGCAGTAAAAATAAAACATGATTTAACCCAACTGCATTCGGCAATAAGATAAATATACCTACCATAAATTTGGATTTTCGTGATATTAGTGAGCCATACAATCACTTATTACACGATATTCTTGGAAATATTGGCCATTTCGTGAAATACCACAGTAAATAAGACATTTCGAAAAAAATTCTAGTTAAAAGGAACCTCACTAAGTTTTGAATTGTGGGGATGGCTGGGACCCCTTGCCTCGACTGTCAAACTTAATAAATAACAAAGCCTTCAGGCCCAATGCGAACCTGTGCAATGGGATATACATGAGGAATAATGCTAAATTCCATGCAGGATCATTACTTTTTTATTACACGTGTGACATGTATATGTACAATGCAATTACTAATCATTTTGAACCCGAGTATCAGCACCAATTGCACAAACGTCACTCTTGAAATACTGGCATGGGTGTTCACAACACAAAAAGATTGCAGGTAGCGTCAACAGTCTTGTGTTCGAGAAAGCCTTCGAATAAGTATGGCCATGAAAAATTTCAGGCAGATACTTCAATCCCCTCTTGAGCTATGGGCACAGATGCATGAACCCCCCCCCCCGGGGGGGGGGGGAAATGTAGGGGGCGCCACATGTCCTGTATACAACAAAACTATCCGAGATGTATGGATAAATCACTCCTGAGTAATAAGCAGGAGCACAGACTGTGCCAGACTTATTGTAGGTGACGCCACCAGTCCTGTATACAACGAAGCTATCCCAGATGTATACATATGCCCAATTTCAGGCTGATATATCAAATCCGTCCTGAGAAATAAAATGGGACATACACTGTGCAAAAACGGCTATCAAAGACGCATTGTCAGGCCAACATTTCAGGCAGATACATAAATCGTCTCTTGGGTCAGGTGCACTCGGCTGACCAAGCTCTGCCGAGGCAGGCAGTTGCTACGGGTCTAGCGAAGCTAATTGCCGGCTGCAGGTACTGCACTGAGTGAGCTCTTGACCTGTACCTGGCTACTCTGAGTGAACTCTTGACCTATTGCAAAATCTGATACAGTTGGTAGTCTGCCAAAACTTTAAATAGATCAAAATTGCCAACCTGAAAAAGTTTTAAATAGGCTTACATATGGCCACAAGACCAACTTCAGCTTTTTTTTAACCAAATCTATTCTCATACAATTGAAAGAACCCTACCCTAAAGAATTCATGTGAAAAATTAAATCATTCAGCTTGACAGTTCATCATAAGAAAACTTTTTATCTTTAATGAAGTTAAAATTACAAGGTTTTGGCCCGTGAGAAAAATATCGATGTAGGTAGCGCCACAAAATCCTCAATTTAAAATATAAGTCATGTGACCAGCATTGCACAAAACTTGGTGATGCTAGCTCCTCTCGTTAATGAGATAAGCCCTGTTTACACTAGAAAAATGTGGCGCGGGCTAGACCGGTCCAGAAAAATGTGGAGCAGGCTACATTTTAATTTGCGTTCACACTGTGCCGGACCAAGTGACCATGTAGAGCGCGCTACCCTGTCAAATTATGCCGCATTGCACTAGAATCTGCATTGCGTTTACACGCAGATAAAAAAAATACTGCAATCTAGCGCGGTGTAGATGGGATTCCCCCATGCGCGTATGGCTAAATCCTAGTCACATGAAGGTGTAGTCTTGCTGGAGCGCGCTGTATAGGTAGCGCGCTCCACTTCTGTTTACACACGTTCGAAGCACAAATGTAAGCCGCGACAGACTGAGTCTGACGCGCGCTAGAATCTGGAACCGACTCAAACCGGTGGTCAAAATGTAGCGCGCTCCAGACCAAAATCCTCGAAATCTGGCGCGTTTTTGGGATTTGGCGCGCGCTAAACGATGTAGAGCGCTCCAGAAAACGTGTGTAAATAGGGCTAATGTTAGTATTTGAATTATGCTATGTTAGAATGATTTCAGAGAAGAAGATTTTCAAAGGTTTTCAAGCTTTTCCCCATAAAATGCAAGTTGATGCATGTGGCGCCATAAAAATCTATACCCACAACATTTGATATAAGAATGATTTTTACATAAAATTTCTGATATTGTAAGCTAGGTAAATTTTTTCGTCAAATGACCAAGTTCAGCTTCCTGTAACTCGGCCAAAAAATCAACAACTTGAACCATTCGATCATACATGAGTGAGATTTTTTTCCTGGAACGTTTCTGTGAAATGTTGGACAATTTTGCTAAACAGTTTTGGAGAAGATTTTTTTTAGCTTTTTCCCTTTAAAAGTCAAAGTAATTGCACATGGCAAAAGATTAAGCAAACATTTAGTGATGCTAGCTCCTGTCGTTTTTGAGATAGTATTGGTTAATATTACAAATATACAAAATTTTACAAATAAATAAGAAAAATACAAAATATTACTTATTCCATGAAGTCCTTACCAAAGACGCCCATGTCTATGAAATTTGCCTTGAAACAACTCTTATCCGACGTATTATAGAAGATCTACATTCTCCTTTCCTCACTACGTGAATACATTTGTCGCTGGTGCATTTAGAACTCCCAATGCAAAGTGGTGATAGACTGAATATCTACAATCCCTAACCAGCAGGATGGTACTCTGGTGAGTCGGATTCTGCGCAGCGTGAAGTTTCCGCAATGCAGATAATGTTCACCAGAGGTCTCTCTACAATGCGACTATTTTTCGGATATCGGATACAGAGCTCTCCGCAGGGCTGTTTGAGCATTTGTGGTGGGCTAGGCAAGAGTCGACTGAGTTTAGTGTTAAGCTCATTTCCATGACTCCACATATGAATTAGCAAAATGTTATTAAGCTGCTTCAATTGACTGAAAGAACTATTTATGTGGTAATTTGGTGCTGTATTATTTAACCTACTTTGTTTAAAGAAAGTTTGTTATGAAAATGTGTTATGTACACCTGTATACAGTAAGGAGAGTGAGACGTTCAATGTTTTCAACTCTAGGTTTCGCGGGTCCGTCTGCAATCCTTGATAGAAGGCCTGTCACAAGGAGAACAACATTAACACATGGTTATAGCCTAGCCATGAAGCTGGGACATGTTGTCAACGTTTGGGTGGCAGATTTTCGCTAACATTAGATGAGATAACTTTTAGTTCTTGATTGGGGACGTGGATTTTTTTGTCAAAATTGTTAAAATAAAAAGTTTGACAGACAGAGACCATTCAGAAATGGCGCGTACACCTGCTCATCTTAAAACTGATCACAACCTTATGAGTTGGTCTGCCACCCCCGTCTCAAGAATTTAATACTGACGCTGGGTGGCAGACCTCCATCTAGTTACAGCCTAGTATGATGAACATAAAACATGGAAGATATGTGACGACTGAGGTCTTAAACTAAGAAGACATTGACTTTAAATGATGGACAATCTGCATTGGACATTTGGAATGACACGAATGAAAACGTCCAGATATTGCTACCGTTACCTGGTGGCCGGACAGTCACTATCAAGAAATAACTAGGCATTTCTTGGCACGCCCCCCCCCCCCCCCTTTAAGAATAGGCCCCCATTTTTAGCAGCATATACTGACACTTGGCAAGCAATTATATTTTTCTTCCATCTATCAATCCACAGTCAAACTTCTTGAAGATGTTGGTCCTGTGACCTTGATCTTTTTAAAGATGTATCCTGTGACCTTGACCTTTGACCTCATGACCCCAAAATCAATTCAGGTCTTGTTTTTCCAATGGGACATATACAAGTCAAGTTTGAAATCTATACATCAATAAAAGCAGGAATTATCATCCAGAAACTAATTTTAGGACAGATGGCTCCTCTGACCTTCACCTTTGACCTTGTGACCTCAAAATTGATAGGGTTCTTCCTCTCTTGGCAGGTGAACTATATGTGCAAGATGAAAGATCTGAGATGAAATGTTTGGCTGAAAATGCATCCACATCTTTTTAAAGATGTGTCCTGTGACCTTGACCTTTGACCTCATGACCCCAAAATCAATTCGGGTCTTGCTTTTACAATGGGCCATATACAAGTCAAGTTTGAAATCCATACATCAATAAAAGCAGGAATTATCATCCAGAAACTAATTTTTGGACAGATGGCTCCTCTGACCTTCACCTTTGACCTTGTGACCTCAAAATTGATAGGGTTCTTCCTCTCTTGGCAGGTGAACTATATGTGCAAGATGAAAGATCTGAGATGAAATGTTTGGCTGAAAATGCATCCACATCTTTTTAAAGATGTGTCCTGTGACCTTGACCTTTGACCTCATGACCCCAAAATCAATTCGGGTCTTGCTTTTACAATGGGCCATATACAAGTCAAGTTTGAAATCCATACATCAATAAAAGCAGGAATTATCATCCAGAAACTAATTTTTGGACAGATGGCTCCTCTGACCTTCACCTTTGACCTTGTGACCTCAAAATTGATAGGGGTCTTCCACTCTCGACAGGTGAACTATATGTGCAAGATGAAAGATCTGAGATGAATTGTTTGGCTGATAATGCATCCACAATCTTTTTAAAGATGTCCTGTGACCTTGAGCTTTGACCTCATGACCCCAAAATCAATTCGGGTCTTGCTTTTCCAATGGGTCATATACAAGTCAAGTTTGAAATCCATACAGCAATAAAAGCAGGAATTATCATCCAGAAACTAATTATTGGACAGACGGCTCCTCTGACCTTCACCTTTGACCTTGTGACCTCAAAATTGATAGGGTTCTTCCTCTCTTGGCAGGTGAACTATATGTGCAAGATGAAAGATCTGAGATGAAATGTTTGGCTGAAAATGCATCCACATCTTTTTAAAGATGTGTCCTGTGACCTTGACCTTTGACCTCATGACCCCAAAATCAATTCGGGTCTTGCTTTTACAATGGGCCATATACAAGTCAAGTTTGAAATCCATACATCAATAAAAGCAGGAATTATCATCCAGAAACTAATTTTTGGACAGATGGCTCCTCTGACCTTCACCTTTGACCTTGTGACCTCAAAATTGATAGGGGTCTTCCACTCTCGACAGGTGAACTATATGTGCAAGATGAAAGATCTGAGATGAATTGTTTGGCTGATAATGCATCCACAATCTTTTTAAAGATGTCCTGTGACCTTGAGCTTTGACCTCATGACCCCAAAATCAATTCGGGTCTTGCTTTTCCAATGGGTCATATACAAGTCAAGTTTGAAATCCATACAGCAATAAAAGCAGGAATTATCATCCAGAAACTAATTATTGGACAGACGGCTCCTGTGACCTTCACCTTTGACCTTGTGACCTCAAAATTTATAGGGGTCTTCCTCTATTGGCAGATGAACTATATGTGCAAGATGAAAGGTCTGAGATGAAATGTTTGGCTGAAAATGCATCCACAATCTTTTTAAAGATGTGTCCTGTGACCTTTACCTTTCACCTCATGACCCCAAAATCAATTGGAGTCTTGCTTTTTCAATGGGACATATATAAGTTAAGTTTGAAATCAATACATCAATAAAAACAGGAATTATCATCCAGAAACTAATTTTTTGACAGCCTTGACCTTTGACCCCAAAATTGATATGGATCATCCACTATTGGAAAGTTTGGCTTAAAATGCATCCACAGTATCTTTAAAGATGCGAGTCCAGTGACCTTGACCTTTGACCTCATGACCCTAGAACCTATAGAGTTCTTACTTCACTCTCCTAGCATAGGTCATGACCCCATTTAAAATAGGCTTTGTCCCCTTACCTATATCTATACAAATGTAAAGTTTGAAAAAAATCAGTGAAATATTTTTTGAGTTATCCCGCTCACAAGGTTTTCCTGCGGCGGCGGCGTTACCGTCGTGAAACCATGGTATCCTGACTTTGTCTGGGGATACAATTAATCACTTTTTGGGAGGTTATCTTCCATGTTTTTTGCTTGCCGGAATCAAAGATTTCGGCAAGCATATTGGTCAGTTGCGTATGTCTGTTTGTCTGTCTGTTTGTTTGTCTGCACTCTCCTGGCCACAATTTTGCCGCAATCACCTTGAAACTTTCAGAGATGATGGAGAATTAAATTTCTAGGTGCCCTATTGTTTTTGGTCAAAATAGGTCAAAGGTCAAGGTCTAGGTCATCAAAACTTCTCAAAACGGTTTTTTCTTCATATCTTTGTGACTATTAGTCGTATCTACTTCAACAATAGCTCATTTTAATCGTCATTCCAAGGCCTGTCATCTGATGTGTAGCTGACTTAAATTTGCCGTAACCATGGTTACAAATTTTGGGGGAAAAGTCATGATATTCGAAAATAAGGGGTCTTATTTTTCTAACTTTGTCAGTTTTAAAGCTAGAGTGATCTAGTTTTTTGCATCAGGTAGCATTCAACTAGTACTACAAGATTTTATTACAAGTCTTGCAGTATCTCGTAAAATATCTCGTGAATAGAGATATTTCGAGATTTCATTCATCTTGCGCCAAAGGCCACATTATTGCAGGAATCATTTTGAAACTGACATATCATAAGTCCTACACTAGTATCTCGAAATGGTTTTTTTTATTTTTTGAATATGGCTGCTAGGGGGCGCTGCATACGACCCTCACACACATATCATTACTTTGGCCATATCTCTAAACCCCAAAGCCTCAATTACATAAACTATAGCTTATTTTTCCCTCTGAGTCTTCTCCATAAACTGATAATGTCATCTGGTCTCAATCTTGTGTCACTTTGTCAGTGTGTCCGTCTGTTTGTCAGTTGTCCTCAAATTTGGCTGCTTGCTGATTCTTGCGTCTGGCATAAAGCATTCTACAGGCCACAGTTTTTAAAGAAGCATTTGAAAACGGATGCATATTATATTTAACAGAAATATCTTAAATTTTTTTTTTCATTTTCCGGATATGGCTGCTAGGTGGCGCTGCACATGACCCTCACACACATATCATTATATTGACCATATCTCTAAAACCCAAAGCCTCAATTACAGAAACTATGGTTTATTTTCTTTCCCCGAGTCTTCTCCATGACCTAGTAATGTCATCTGGTCTCAATCTTGTGTCACTTTGTCAGTGTGTCTGTCTGTTTGTCAGTTGTCCTCAAATCCGCCTACTTGCTGGTTCTTGCGTCTCATATATAGCATTCTACAGGCCACAGTTTTTTCAGGAATCCTTTTAAAACTGGTACATCTAATGTGTTACACTAATATCTCAAAACAGATTTTTCATTTTCCGGATATAGCCACCAGGGGGCGCTGCACCTTCACCTCCCCAACATATCATGTTTTGGCCATATCTCCAAAATTATAAACCTTATCTACATAAACTCTCGCTAATTTTGCTCTTCTTTACCTTCGGCACTTTTGTCTGGTAATCTGTTATCACAGATGTGTCAGTATGTCTGTCTGTTAGTCTTTTGTGGTCAGCTTTGTCTGCTTCCTCGTTGTTTTGTCTGATATGTCATTTTACAGGCCACAACTTCTCAGCAAACGCTGAGGGTCATTCAAATAATAGAAAACCCACAATATGTTCTGTCTGTCCATCTGTCTGTCATTTCAACTTCCGGCAAGTGCTCGACCTCTGGTCGTCTAGTTTTTTTTGCTTTGGTCATTGTAGATATATGTCAATTCCTAATTCAACACTTCGCCATAAAAGCAAAGCGTAGCACTTGAAGCTTAGCTTAACATCTAATTAGTTGGAGTACAAGTTATACTGAAGCTTAACATCTAATTAGTTAGAGTATAAGTTATACTATAACTGCTCTTAAAATCAAGAAGTCTGGAATATTTGTATTTCAAGCAGTTTAAACAGCAGGTAATTGCAACTCAAGGGTAACTGGATGGGGTTTTATTGATTACTCTGAATGGACGGTCCTGAAAAACAAGAGAAATGACAATCCACACTGCAGAATATCAGTAAGACCATTTATTCATTTTCAAATCAATAAAAATTAATCACATCAACATACTGTGTCTGCCCAATAAGAAAACTAACCAGTAATAACACAAAAGTGCCAAATAGCAGTGCTATTTACTCTTTACATCAAATCTGAGACTGTACCTATAGTGAGTACTCCTTTGTCTTCCATTCTCCGCGATGCATATTTTTGTCATTTTGAATGCCCTGGATTTAAAGACTCCACCACGTCCTGATAAAATGACTGACACCACTGCCTCTTGCAATAACATACAAAATAATCTTCTTAAGTTTTGTTCAATATATCACATACATCTCACATAGTTATGACCACTTAAAATTGTGATCCTAACCCTCGTTGTATAATAGTTGGCCTTTGACCCACACCAAACATCCACTCTCCATTCACCTATCTTAAATGTTTACGCTCGTATATTTATAAGTCAGTGTACAGTTCCATCTTCTCTGCCCATTACCATGGAAACATACACAAAAAATAATATATTAACTCTTTAATTCTCCCCTTGC
This sequence comes from Sipunculus nudus, assembly GCA_026874595.1. Classification (NCBI taxonomy): domain Eukaryota; kingdom Metazoa; phylum Annelida; class Sipuncula; order Golfingiida; family Sipunculidae; genus Sipunculus; species Sipunculus nudus. The sequence continues at coordinate 40,345,294 of CM049307.1, read as the reverse complement.
CAAACACTCTGTAAAAGCTCTGTAGTAAATGGATTTGATGAAACTGTATACAAATTGTACAAATTGATATACTTTGCTGGCCATGCAGTTCCAATACCCAAGAAGTACCTCTAAGCTTTACTAGTTTGCAAATGGTCTGAGATCACCCAATACATCATTCAACATGCTACTTCGACAGTTTCGAAAAATCTTTCTAAACATAATATACCAAACATACAGCTGACCTTTGTTCCTAAAAGACTGTAAAACTACACAGTATTGCTGATTTTGTGATGAATGTGGACAAACTCCATCTGTCTATGCACAGTAAGGCTAAATAGCATGTATACATCTGCTGGTGATATGTACACTGCACTGTAAATACGGTATACCAAATGCATCCATGAGCGTATTAGCAAAAATTCCTTCCTGTTGTTTAATGATACAAAATGATTCCAAGCCCTGGCTGAAACTGAGTGACCTGTGGTATACAAATCTGTACCTTTAACTGAAAATAATCATTACCGGTAATTGATATAGTATTCTGTTCTCTGAACTGTAATGATATGCTAGCTGAGCAGCAAATTTTGTAATTTTGTCCTTTCTTTTACATAGAAATAGCGTGTTCCAAATGTTCTATGTAGTATAACCTCAGTTTGACACTGAACTCTTTTGACTCTAAATTTCACAGCTGCGTCTGATCTGCCTTGTTATAATGGCAAAATTGCACACACAATTTTTTTTAGCTATGAAGTTTGATTTTATCATCTTTAGATATCTGAACTTGAACTATTAAGATACTAATATTTCAGGGATATAATTACAGACTTTTTTTATTTGGCTTGCAAGCACACATTTTACCTTTAACATTTAACAGGAGGTCTTAACTGATATGTCATTAAAACCTGATGGATAATATGAACTGGGAAAGAGCCTTTAATCTGCAATATTTGCATTATCTGGTTTTTTAGCATATGGGTGAAAATTTTGACTTATCTCATTTACGTAAATCATAAATGTCAATACTGGGTAGTGCCATTAGCACCCTTATTTTTGTGCCATAAAATATTAAATTATAACAAAAGAAGAGACAATACAAATGCAAGTTACATGATGGTATGATAAAGTCTTTTTTGTTTCTGAAATGCAGATACCATACAACACAGGCACATTCTTTCAAGTATCTTGCCAAAGTTTTGCATATGGTAAATTCCTGTGCATTTTCATGAGGTCATGGTATGGTCATGGAATTTCCTATGCATAATAATGAGGTCATGGTAAGGTCATCAACTTATTTATCACCTAACAACCATGAACAATGAATAATATATTTTCCAGTCACTTGAATGATGATTTGCTACGAGTTCAGAACATCAGCTGATAGAAACAGTGGATACATGTCTTACTGTCACTGCATATGATAACACATATCCCTGTGAGAATATCACAATCTATTGACAGATTATCACAGTTAACAAACAAATAATAATTCTTCTACAACATAAACTAGTCCCTTTAACTGTGTGTTTTCACTTTTAACATTCAAGCAAAGAGGCACAAATCACGTTTTCTGTTGCCCCGTCTATTACTGCTATCAGCTTTACCGATGCCTGAATTTACAGTACAGGGAGAGTGGTCTGAACCTGAACACAATTCTTCATACAACTTATTGAGTGGTCTATAGGCACAGATAACTATCTGTTGGCTCTGTCTATATTAATCTGTGGACAGTGATATACAGAGGAAATTCTAATACAGCAAAAGGTTGCCTGGATGCTTAAAGCATGTATTATTACAGGTAGCTATCGATTGGTAATATGTAATTGTACAAGCACTTGTAAGACTAGCTTGAGTATACACACGGCAGCAGGCATACAATGTAACTATTAAGAAACTGACAAGAGCTCAGGTTTAATTGCCACTGTAAGTAGATATTTACCTGTGAAATGCTACCTGGTGCATGGCAAGTAGTTAATGAAGCACCAATGGGCATGAAATTGTAGAAACCACAGCTATGTCGGCTTATTTACAGCCTCATGGACATAAAGATGAAATGAGATTTTACATTCCAATCACATTTGATCTGATGGCATCACATAAATGCTGCTCACTGTACACTTGATTGCTGTATTGAATACTGAAAGCATCAAGATATTTTGAATAAATTACTCTTAGGGTTGAAACCTTAAGCTATCCATCAAAGTTAGAGATTAATTTACAAATGTTAAGTCACTTGATAATACCCGCCAGTCTCACAGGTAACATGACTACACGTGTCAAAGTTTTGTAGCAGGTCACATGACCACACCTGTCAAAGTTACTCTTGTTACTGTGCTATAGCTATCAATATGAACATTTTATCAAGTTTCAATTTAACCCAATTTGGCCACTGAATACTAATAACAGCGATCAATCAGGTGATTACGCCATGGTTCTTTACAAAACCCTCGACCTGATGTCAGGTCATCAGGTATCATCTCATCCTTTATCTCTCAAAACAAGATATTGATCTCGACTTAATTTATTCCATGACTCTTATCCACAATCACTCCTGTACCTGCAACATTAAAGACTGTCGTTCTAATATCCCTGATTGTACACCCTTTTTACACCCATTATATGAAATGCTGCATGTATCTGCAGCGTATGTTCTTTGCAAATCACATTATTGCACAAAATGAATGTCACTTATTAACATCTGAGTTATCCTGCATAACAGAGGTACTGATTTAGTTGATTTTCTACATAAGACCATGTTCTATGTATGACACATAACCGTTGTGGAAATGATACTACACGGTGCCTTCACTACCACAAGGAAACAGGACCTGCAGAAAGGTTCATGTAGCAGGTTCTGTTAAATTCTACAGTTGTACAGATGTTATACATGTGTACCAACTACTGGTGTATCAGCTGTACTACAGGGACAGTTTGCTGTGAAGCTATCCTGCTTGATGTATACCATGCTGTGCCAGACCTTCTGAAGGCCAGCACAGTCAATTCGTTTCAGTTACAGAGATGCGTGGTACTGCAGGGCTGGTGCCACCTTCATGATGACTGTGTAATGGGAACCCACACGGTTTTCTTTTGGGCATTGGTAATGGCGTTCTTGATGCTGTAACTCATGAAGGCCAAGCCTCCTCCGTTAACCGTATCTGCAATTAAATAATCCTTGCTTACTTACTCGGACTAAGATAAATAAATGATATAAAAAAATAATGTTTAAAATTATGTATACAATTACAGCCAATCAGTTTCAAACAAATTTTACCAACTCCTTAATTTAACCAGCAGAACTAGCAAAGCAATAATGCAATTCAGTGTGTAATATTTAGGCCAACTTGACCTCTGACAGCAGATTTTGATAAATGACACAGTGAAGAGAGTTCCATATTCATTAATCTTAAGGTATGATCTAAAATTAAGCCAATATTGTAATATCCACAGACTGGTCATTAATGAGTTCAGATCCAAAGGATAAAGAGAGTCAGGGGGTTGGGGTGGGGAGGTCCAATATACTGATGTGACTTGTTCCTAATTACAGTTATGAATGATAATTATGAAGAGAAAACAAAGTAAGGACTAATTCTTACAGATGCCACAAGATTCCATCAAAAGTATTTAGGAAACTTCTTGAGGTTAACCCTTTTGCCATTATAACTAATTGCACCTATCAAACCAATGGTTAGATGATTCACAAACTTGCTGTGAGGTTCCTCATTTAATTGATGATAAATGTAAGGTGGCATTATTTAAAGCCATGATCTAAGACTGACAGTTCATACATATCCTGATGCTCAGCTCATAACATTCAGATTCAATAACTGGACAGAATGAAAAATATCTGCCCTGCAAACATTAATCTAAATAAACAAAATTAAACCTAGGTCAGTATGTGACCATTTTATCATATAGTATTCCTCTTTTTTTAATTTCCGGAGAGCTGAACAATACAATTGAACTCTTAAACATTTTAAATGACTGAGCACAATATCCTTAAATGAAGCAGAAGCAGGCTACTGTGATTGGCTCCATAATCACAGGGTTAATTTTACCTGATTTTTCACTTTCTCAGTGTTTTGCGAATAAAAGAATAATGATATAAAAGATCTAATATTATTTATAATATCAATCTGTGATTTACTGTAATATTAAAGATTTGATATTTTTTAAAACATAATAAATCTTTTGCCTTTAGATTTTCGAGACAATAGATATGGAGAACAGACACAAGATGAAAATGAAGCTCTACAGTTAAAAGGACTACATTTCACCAGTGTGGATACAAGGTTTTTTTCAGGACAAAAGCCCTTTCACGAATATGGCCAACTATAGCATATGTTTACCTGTGAAGAAATGCTTGTAGTCTTGTTCATATTTCTGGTAAAGTTCAAACATCTCCTTGGCACTACGATGAGAGATCTTCTCAGGGATGAACTGAAAGTCTTTCACCTCTCTGAAAGCAAAACTATCACCATTACATAAACTGTTCAGGCACCAACACTCAGGTGCAACAGTGATATCCTTCATGAAAGTTCATCAATGAAACAGAACAAGTGTCCTCAACCATCATCAAAGATATAAAACCAAAAACAATCTCAGTAACCTGTATTATATTGTTATGGACAGCTGTGTGATCTGCACCTTTTACCAACATCATTACAAGGACGGATGGTTTTAGCATTTCTGCCTAACCTATAGGCCTGGTTTCATCAGTTAAGGTGTACTTACATATAACTCATGGTCTTGCAAGGTACTGCATTTACCAGATATATAATAATAAACCAAGGACAAAATCAGAGGGTCAAAAAGACATCAATTATCAATAAGAACATGTATGTTTGCCAGTTGAGCACATGTTTTTGCCATCTGAAACACAGATACTTGTATTTACTTGATGTGAACTGGCTGAATGTAGTACATTTCAGACAGAGATTTCCCTAGTCCTGAAAGTCCCTGCCTCAAATGTCTGTCCACCACACTGCCAGAGGCCTGGAGATAAAATGCAACACTGACCTGATCTGTTTTGGTGACTTGTGCTTGATGAACAGGACAATGGGGAAGATGCTGACTTTGTGAAGTCGCTCTACGGCTGCAGGATTCATGTCTAACATACAATGCTGCTTCTACAAATAAATAACAAGAAGTATAATACCTGGTATTCTAACTACACAATCATGCTTGCTCCAGTGTACCTTTACCATTCAATACACTTACATTCCAATGATATCACTCAGACTGGAGGATTCATGTCCAAATACAATGCTTATTCTACACCTCGTGGATTACAACACAACATACAGAATTTCATTATTGGATGATGCAATGTTCTCTTTAATAAAATTTCCAAGTTACATATAAGTGACTGAGTAACGGCAATGGATAAAGCTTAAATCCCTAAACACTGAAGCAGCTTGTCAACATCGAAGATGCTGGTCTCCTCTGAAAATGAACTCTACCGTATGTCTCAATGGGTTCCTTTAAATTTTGAACTACTTGTCCTAGATCTTCATCTTTGTCAGACACTCAGACTGAGTTAAAACAGATATGCTAATACAATAAAGCTTCAAGTCAAAATTCTTCACAGGTTATACTACCATATCAAAGGGAAAACAGCTTAATTATACAGAATATCAAACAGATAACCTCTGTCTGGATAAAATAACTTTTGTCTATTGTTCTTGAGATTTGTTATTATTCTTTTCCAATGCACCAGTTATTATATGGATGTGTACTCAATATTAACTAGTGACTCAGCACTCACCCTTGCAATAACCTCTTGCACAGAATCCACGGTGACCACTTCATAATGAGACTCCCGCCATTTCCAATCCAAGAAATAACCATCTTCCTGTCCCATCTTCAAAGCAGGAACTGTCTCTGTCAGGGGTAAATGTAACAAAAAATCACTGATATGGAGAGAATTTTTTTATAAATTAAACTCTCTGTCTTTGAAATTTTGAGTTTCCTAAGTGTACCTGAAATCAGCAGAGCTATATTACATGCCCTGTGACAGATTGAAAGGTATCAATCCACATTATAGCAGTCACACACATTTATGGACACAATGCTGCAGGGAACTTTGGCATTGCGAAATCACCAGATTACACAATTTTAACAAGCTGGACACTAAAAAGTTTTTTGAAACACCTTTACAAAATGTTTTGCAATAAGCAAATAGAAACTCTAATCTTAAAAGTATTAATAATTTTGTTTATATTCCATCAAAAGTGTCATGTTCCTACCTATTTTACATCGGCAGTATTTGTCTGGGGATTCTGACGTCAGTTTGTTGATGAGGGGTTCTGCTAGTGGACCGATGATCAGAACTGGACGGCAAATGGAAGCTGCAAACACAAGAGTGAATGTTCGTTAAGTACTCTTGGAACTTGTTTCCATTTAGTGAACGTATCTCACCTTACTAAAACAGATATGACCTATGAATGACAAAGCTTAACATGCTGTTTTTAGTTTTATAACGTTAAGTACTGACTGTCTGTTAAACTTGCTGATTTTGCTCTAAATGTAAGTTTAATTTGTTTTCCCTTATATCTATAACGTTCAGCAATTTAACATACAGGTCACAGTGAAACCGAATATCTCAGAAGGTGCATGTGTCAAGATGTATTTTTTTTAAAATTTTTACTTAAATAATCTCCATTATCTATATTTATGGCTTTAGTATCAAACTCTGAATTTATAAAAAGGTCTATTATAAAAGGCACCTACCATCAAGTTTTTCCACATGCTGAAATATCCCAGAACAGCCATCTGAAAAAAAGATATACCAACCAATGGAAGGGTTGAAAATGTTAGTACTACCATTTACAGTAATACAGTGGGGGTAGTTTAAAGTGTTATTACTGCATTTACAGTAATATCTCACTTGCTTGTCTTTTGAATTTGACTACTGCTCTAATCATTTTGCTATTTAAAGTGCTATTTTCTATTTTTCAACCTTTAAAACAAGAAATCCAAAGGGGCTTCCTTTGATTAATCTCTATACAAATTGACTCTGTTATACAGGGAACTGCATGGTATTAATGAATAAGTGCAGTCTCACTGATAGACTGATATAAGTTATATAATTATACATATCTTCTCTCTCTCTCACACATGTACACACAAAGACAATTTTTGTGGATGATTCATTATGAATACTAGCAGCATACCAATAATTTCGACCTGCAACCGGACACATCCAGGTTTTAATATGTAAGTAAAATGGCAGCCCTCATGAGCATTTTTGTGAAACTGGGAAGAATGAATCTGTCAGGTTTGATAAGGGCACTTGGAAGGGTGTAGAATTCTCTCTCACTCTCACTCTCACAAAAAACTATATGAACTGGCAGTATTTGCAAATGATATAACTGCACTGTAATCAGATTACTGGCATCTGTCTTAGCTACTCCTGCAAATTTGCACATTAATGGTGATGCCACAAAATGCCATGATGTATAACACATGAACTCACCGTCCAACACAGGAATAGAATCACTGTTTATTGAAGCATCTGAGAAGGAATTGAAGTCCCGGCTGTCTTTAGAATTGTTCCGTTGATGTCGTTTGCGTCTGAAAAAACTCCGTCTTGCAGAACCTGAGCCTCGTCTTGAGCCACGAAGATCGTCATCTGCCAGTGAACCTGATATACTTCTTTTTAATGCCAATTCATCTTCCAACCTGTATAAAACATTTTCCATTACTTGTAAGTGGTGATGATCTTGTCTTCTCATACCATGGATTTTATAAAGTACTGCATTGTGAAGACTGTTAGGGAATGTCTGGTATTTACATTAATTAGTTCTGCTAAAGTTATGCTCTGCATTTTGAGAAGCAACTAATACTTAACAAATGATCTTAAGGTGACTGGACCAAAATAAATGTTTGTATTCTTTTATATTATTTCTAAATATATAAGAAACATGATAAACTACAGTTACAAATTAAAGGTATTTAGTTACTAGCATCTCAGACCTCTTTACATGAACACGCATCTTGTAGAATCCTAAACGATCAGATGAGAGATGAATTTAAAGATTTATATAAATTGAGAGCTGATCAAAGTTCAGTTTTGGTAGTCCATAATGTCGACACTCTGTCACTCATACTTTTGCTTTGTGTATAAGTTGTCCTATTTGTGAATGCATGTTTATGTGATGTCCAGCTGTTATTATCACTACTGTTTCATGAAACTAGTGATATCACTTGGGTAATATCTGGCACATAATGGCACATCCAACATTTCAACATTTCATTACAACATCTTATATAATCTGTATGATATATAATATGTGTCGCTGCATGTGACCTATTCTTCTCACCTCGTCCTGCTGGGCACAGAGCCATAGTGAAGTTTACCACCCTCTGAATCCAGCAGCCATGCCCTATACAGTCCAGCTTGGCCATTGTACATGGTGTTGTCCACATAGAGAATGTCATCTTTTTTAAAGCTGAGTTCCCCTTCTTTATCCACCTGTCTGTCAACACCAGCTCGAACATACAGCGCATCCCCAGGCATTTCTTGGGCCTTCTGAAATTCTGAAAAAACGCCAAAAATTCTGAATACTTAAAGGCTCTAGCAGCAGTATTACACTTTATATATATTTTTAAACTACCTGTGTCTTCATTATTCTTTATTACAGCTGCCCATCTCACTTTGGGAACATATATAATGTTTATAGCTCCCTGTGTGTATGTGTCTGTGTATCTGTCACTTAACTGTGTGTGATTCAAGTGTGTGTATGGATATGTAGTCTCCTGGTACCTTAAATTATGAATGGCTGTCACTTTTATCTTCTTGGAAGATTAAAAGGTAAAGAGGTGGGGATTTATAGTATGATATCACAGACAATGTCAGTCTCATCCTAATTCACATTTTGCCTTCCTGGTCTTTCGGGCCTGTTCATTTTGTAGCTTTTCTTGGCCCCCTGTAGAGCATATAACAACAAGGCCTACAGGCCTAATGCGAACCTGTGCATTGGGAAATACACCAGGTATAATGCTTCAATGCTGGACCATTACTTTTCATGTATATGAACTATGCAAGTACTAAACATTTTGAATAAGAAACAATTACACATACATCACTGCTGAAATTCTGGCATAGGTGCACACAACACTAAAAAGATTGTAGCTGGCACCACCAGTCTTGTATACAACGAAGCTATCAGAGATATATACATAAGCCCAATTTCAGACTGATATATCAAACCCCTCCTGAGAAAAACGTGTGCAAAAGTCATGGTAGGTGGCGACACCTGTCTTGTGAGCAAGAAAGCCATCAAAGACACATAGACAGGTCAAAATATTAGGCCAATACATCAAACTTACCTTGAGTCTGATGCATGGGGCTGACCAGGCTTAGGTGAGAAAGGCTGTTGCCCCGAGTGAACTGTGACAAATTGCTTGCTCAGACTACTGCACTGAGTGAACTCATGACCTGCACCTGGCTAGACTGAGTGAACTTTTGACCTGTACCTGGCTGCACTGAGTGAACTCTTGACCTGTTGCATAATCTGACACAGTTGGCAGTCTGCCAAAGCTATAAATAGAATGCAGCTACTGCACTGAGTAAACTCCTGACCCATACCTGGCTGCACTGAGTGAACTCTTGACCTGTTGCCTAATCTGATACAGTTGGCAGTCTGCCAAGGCTATAAATAGATCCAGACTGACCTCTAGCCTGTTGCCAAATCTGAAAAGTAGCCACACCATTGCATAAGCTCATGCAGGGGCCCTGCCCTGAGGGGCTTATCACCCATGAAGTGATCACATGGTGCCCATGAGGTGTTCACATGTCACCCATGAGGTGATCACATGCCATGTGCTTGGCTGCACTGATTGAACTCTTGACCTATATCTGGCTGCACTGAATGAACTCTTGATCTGTTCCCAAATCTGAAACAGTTGGCAGTTTCTCATCCTATTTAAAGATATAGATTCAATCTTGGCCTGTTGGTATATCTGTTTACACATACTGAAAGACTTTGGTTAAAATTTCTTTTTTCAAGCCGACATATTCATTAATTTTTTATCAAAATATCTAGAATAATAAAAGATGCAGTACTTTCATTGTTAAAGGTCCAATAGTTCTGCCAAAAATCATTCTAGTAAACTTGAACAAAGGCCACCTAAGAATAATTTTTGTGCAATGTTACAGAAGATATAATTGAAATAATAATTTTGTAGAAGAACACTACTGCAGTCCTCAGTTTGAAAAAGACATAATAATGGCCATAAGACCAACTAAAGCTTTTCACAGCTCAACCAAAAATCAACTAACTCAGTGATATGATTGAAAGAACCATGTCCTAGGATAATTCTTTTGAAAAATTGAACAATTCAACTTGACAGTTTCATCATTAAGCTGAAAGAGGCTAAAATTATGAGGTTTTTTGCCCATAAAAAACAGGTCAATGTAGGTGGCACCACTAAATCTACAACTTCAAATATGAGTCATGTGACCAACATTTGCACAATACCTGGTAATGCTAGCTTCTGTCATTTCTGAGAGTACTATGTCAGTATGCTTACTTGGCCCAATGACTCCACTAACATTCATCAAATGCAAACCATTTGAACAAACTTGAGAGGGCTTGACTCTGGGATCATTTATGTAAAATATTTAACAATTTGGCTGGACCGTCTATAAGAAGACGACTTTTAAAATATTGTCAGCTTTTTCCTTATATAATCTAAGTAAATGAAGATAGCATAAAAATAAGCTGAATCCCACAAAATTTGATATGTGACAGATTATTGCATAAAATCTGGGAATGGTAGCTCCTGCTATTCCTGAGAAATTATGGATTAATGTACAGACGACCAATGACCCCCGTACAAAAATAGGTCAATTCAGGTGGTGCCACCAATACCTGAATTTCATAAATGACTCATGTGACCAACACTGGCAAAAAATTTGGTGATGATAGCTCTGGCTGTTTCTGAGACTGTCATTTTAGTATGCTTTTTTGGACAGATGACTACCGTAATGTCTACTTCAATTCGTACAGGAAAAAATAATTATTTTTCTCAGTGTGTAAATTATTATATGTAAAATATAAAAAATTAGAATATTGCAGGAGAGAAGATCGTCTGACACCTGAAAATCAACGGTGGGCGATAATAGAGGATGTACGGCAACCCTCATGTTAATTATTATTTAACACTTGTTCGGGAATATATGTGAGCGCTGCTGGTGACGAAAAAGATATCCATTATATCCTGTAACTGGCATTTTATAAATCAGTGTTATATTTATATATATATATACATATACATATATATATATATATATATATTATATATATATATATACATATATATATATATATTATATATATATATATATATATATATATATATATAATATAATATAATGTACAGGGCTTTAGCCGCGCCGGCCGGAACAAACTTAACATTTGTAACCCACAGACGGGCACAAAAGTTCATAAAGATTGTCAAAAAATCCAGCTACCGGCAATGGAACTTTAGTAATTTATTACCCGAAACTGTTAAATTTGTACCTCATTAGTATGTTAAATTTATTTGATCACGGCTATGGTGCAAACAAAACTGACAGGAGTCACTGATCACCTTAATATTACACATCAAATAAAATTATTGGTAAACAAACAAGCAACGATCTTCGAAGGGTTTCACAGTTTGGACAAGAAAGGAAAACATAATTAACCAGGGGTCTCTCACGGCGTACATCGGTGCGTAGCATCATTAGCGGTAAGAAAATAGGCTGTTGTTTTGTAATAATTCATGGCGACATTTAATTTCTTTTACGAACATTTTTGTATGGATTTCAGAATACGCCCTAAAAAAAGGCAATGGTAATTTTCTCAGGTCGTCAATGAAATTTATTCCGGGTGCCACCTGGCGGCAAGTGAACTTATTACAGCCGTGAATATGTAATCTCACCAGATTTATTTATATATTTCAATAAATTAAATGTTTATTTAACCCGTTTGGTAATTCCAGTGGAAAGAAATAAATGAAAAATATATGTTTATCATATTTCTAAACTGGGACAGGGGAATAACATAAAAGTGGAAAAAAATGACAGGTTTGAACCAGGTTAATAAGGTTGACAGTCAAACAGTACATGCGCCTCTAACCAAACGGCCACAGAAGCCAATGCAATACCCGTGAGTTTTTATTTGAGAGATTCTAATAAGATTCATACAGCGGGGTAAAAAATAAATTATATCACGGACATTACCGGGATTTATCAAATAAAAACTCTGAAAGACAGCGGTATAACCTTTGTAGCTGCGGTTCAAAGCAATCTGACGATCTCCATTTAACCTTTGATGTCTTGCAGCACCAGGTCATGCCTGTGATCAGTGGTCCGTGCGAGGTTTGTCCCAAGTGGATTACTAGTATATGATCATCAGCTAATGTGATTTTTGTCCCACTTACAAATCCTCTTTATTATTTTATTAAGTAAACAAAATATTATCGATTAAAACACATTTTTTACCTCGAGTTCTATTGTTCCAATCACATTCATGTTGTAACAAGTCTGAAGCAAAGATGGCCCATCGGTATCAGTTAAGTGACAGTTTTTCCTATTTACCAACATGAAGTCGCAAATCTAATAAAATTGTTCCGATGAATTATCATGTTACTGCCACGCACTAGGACATAAAGATGTCTTGTTATCAGGTGAACAGTGTCGACATTTGATTCATCTCCGCATGCAAAGCCGTTTTAATGATAGCAACAATTATGGTTCATACGGACCGCCGGTGGTCACCGGCAATAGCTAATATCGGCACAGTATGTTGGTGTACGAATTCATATATGTATTATAGAAAAATATGTTTCAGGAAATTTATAGTGTGCGAACTAATGAAGGATACAAACTAATGTAGACATTACGGTAAGTTCAACTTCCTGAACAAAATTGAGGGAGATGGTATAAAAGATTATTTCTGTGAAATATTGAACAATTTGGCTTGAGTGTTTCGGAGGAGAAGATTTTTAAAGGTTTTTTTAGCTTTTTCTCTATAAAATTTAAGAAAATTTTCAGATGGCTAATTTTTTGCATTAAATTTCATGATGCTAGCTCCAATCATTTTCAAAATAGTATGGGTAAACGTACAGAAGACAAACGCCGCCACACCATCGCATTAGTTCACAGGTTCACTAAAAATTAATATAGAGGCATATTGAATGCAAAATTGTAATACAGATACATCTCACTGATGGCAAAATCTTGAATTAATTTGACTATGGATACCAATTATTTATAATCCATGTACAGCTGTCTTTATATACCCACAGACAGCTGTATAGCTGTGATTGTAAACATTGCCTGGCATGAGGAATATCTAAAAATCATAAAACTACATTTTTTAAAAGCTTTTAAAAAACATTCTTGTCAATATTAACCATAGATAACCTGAAATCTAAATGTCTAGAGGCATGATGTAATAAATGCTGATAAACTGGTGCCAGTCTAGATGTATCTAGATGTATCTGTGTATCTGCTTCACACAGCTAACATATATGGTAAAATGACTCAATTGAACCTTTATAATTCAGCCAAAATTCATTCTTTGGAACCATAAAAGACAATTATTATAAGAATTATTCTGGGGATTATTCTTGTAAAATATTAAACAAATTCGGAATCAGTAGGGTCAGTCAAAAAAAAATTTTACAGGTTTATAACTCATTTGGGAAAATACAGCAAAATGGCTAAGTTAAGCTTCCCATAACTCAGCCAAAAATCACTGAACCAAAACCATTTGTACAAACTTGAATTATCAACATCTAAGGATAATTAATGTGTGAGATTTAAGAATTTGGCCCAGTGGTTTCCTGTAACTCGGCCAAAAATCACCGAACTTAAACCATTCGAACAAACTTGAGAAAGATTATTTCAGGAATCATTTCTGTGAAATATTGGAAAATTTGGCTGAACAGTTTTGGAGAAGAAGATTTTTAAAGTTTTTTTAGCTTTTTCCCTATAAAATCTAAGAAAATGCAGTTAGCCAAAAAACAAAATCCAATATAGTTTTTTAGATGACTAATTTTTTGCATAAAATTTCGTGATGCTACCTCTTGCCGTTTTCAAGATAGTATGGGTTAACGTACAGACTACGGACGACGGACGCCACCACACCATCGCATAAGCTCACAGGTTCGCTAAAAACATCCATAACAGGTGCCATAAGTTTTATCGTTCTACACTTGCCTGCTACCCATGGCCAGTAGCCATTCACTCTAGGGTGAATACATCACATTCTTGCTGTAAAGACTTTGGCTTGGACTCTTAGCACTGGATGGGACATAAATCCACAACCTTGAATTGATTCAGATGACAGGTGTAGAATAAATCTAAACAAAGGTTTCCATACTTCTGTAGCCATAATCAGAATGTAAATATTTGCTGCTCTCTCTCTCAGGACAGAGGAGCAACATATTAATGCAGCATTTTAAATCAATACTTACTGCTGTAGTTATACTGAGCCAGTATAGACACAGTGTCTGCTGGTTTTGAGATCACAAATGCAGCTCTTTCTGCTGTGGCAGCTCTCAGGTTTTCACCGTTGAACTGTGAAGAAAACAGAGCTTGTATTGAATTTACAGATGCAAAATCTCATAGCTGTTCATAACTAATACTTAACAATCTTAGGCCTGGTTATATAAAACTGATTTCAATGGATTCTAAAGAATTACATGGGAACTGTGGCTAGATCAGTAAGTGCTAACAAATGAGAATTTAAGATAATCACTGAATGATTTTGTAACTGTGATATTTCAATGTGTCTTTCAGCATATACATGTATATGCATGAAAATCACCACAGGTGTGATTTTCATGCATAGGGTCTATGTGAACTCAAGGATTCCAGGTTATATGATGTCACTCAGCCATCTTTTCAGAAAGACCTGCCAGATGCACTGTACCACTCTGTACATCTGTTAGTTCACACATACACACATACACTTGCACATGGAAACACAGCTAAATTTCAAGCATATATGCACATATGTGCACACTGATACACAGCTTTAATCTAATTCATATATTATAATGTGCAGCCACTGCAAGCCAGTTACAACAGAATTATTAACATTCCATAGTGTGTTACACAAGACTGTCTTTGCATAATATTGCTGTATAAATATTCTAAATTAACTTTCACAATTTCTTATATATTGATGTATGTATGAGTGATATTTTCATATGTTTATTACAGTCCTTCACACAGGCTGACAGTACAGACAGTGAGCATATAAAGAAACAAATAAGCAGTGATGCTAGATAAAATATCAGATTATCTGATTTCATCGGTCAATCAAAGGTTTAAGCATGTTTAACTCACTTCAAGAATTTGGTCACCACATCTCAGTCCTTTTGGTCCACCAGCTATACTGTCATGTCTAACTTCTCGCACAAAGATACCAACTGCATTCCCTCCGACCAACATGATTCCCAGGTCAGGGGTCGTCTTCTGGATGAAGACAAACCGTGGTTCAATCTGGACCAAACTGTCAGACTTCACTTGTTGTCTGTAAATAAAGAATAGCACGGTAAATGAACCCAAAAGCACAAACTTAGGCAGTCCATAGAAAATAACACTGTAAATAAATACAACAGCACAAACTTAGGCAGTCTGTGATGGATGCTATATTGTTTTTTTTTCTCTTACAAATGATCAACAATAACCATTTTGAACTGTGAAGTTAATAAGCTTTTTCACTCTTATCTTTGCACAAACTAAGGAAGTCTACAATAGATGCTATATTGTTATTTTTCTTACAGATGATCAACAATAAACCCTTTTAAGACTTTGTTAAGTTTATAGTTTTTTCTTTTTTTTTTTAACAATATCCTATATATAAAGAGCAGTTTGATGGACTTAAATGAAAGGTCTGAAAAGTGTACTTAATTAAGAGATTATAGCCTGTGTTGATAAATCTGCACATTAAATAACCAATAGTGCTTTAAGAGTTATGACATGTTAATTAACTATTTGCACACCAGAGAACAGCACCTTTTCCTTGAGGAAACTACATCAAATCACAGAAGATAATGGCATCACATAACTTGCTGCATGGTGAAACTATGTGGCTCAGATAACATTCAGCACAACAAGGGGTGACATATCCTGAAACAGTAGGCTTGTCCATGAGACTGCTTTCTCACCCTTTTTACTTCAGGCTGAATTTTCAGCTTTGGATGAGCCATTTTCTCCCTGAGTGTTTTTTTTTTCTGAGCTACTACCTTTGCATATATTTTTATGACAAGTAAAATTCATGTTTCCTGACCTGTTCGGAGATTGCTTGGTTGACGATGTGATTGTCTCATCACTGACTAGATGTGAGTTGCTCATGTTGGACTCACTGGACTGATTACTGGACCCAGACGTGTTGTCTTTGTATTCTGTAAGAAATACCACAAACTATTATGTATCTTAAGAAAAAAACATATGTAGTTATCTTCATTGAAACATCATTCTTCATTTGAAAATGTTTAATATTATCAAACAGAAATCCCAAAAGTACTTGAATAATTTTTTTTTATAACCACCACATCAAGTTTAAGTAAGACTAATACTTTTTAAGGTTCAGATGTATGAGGGCTTAAAAAATCTGTATATAAATAAGCAGTTATTTTATTGAATAACTAACATTTATCTCCAAAACTGTCTGAAAGACCACCTCTCTAATAAGCCCACCTGTCTTTAAAAACCACCCTTCAGTGAATTAAAAGCATTCACACCAGTTATAATTGATCTGTCTAATAAGACCCCCTGTGAATGAAGACCACTTTAGGCCAGTCTCACAGGTGGTCCTATTGCACAGGTTTCACTGTACACAATTACAATGGCCTTCTTACTTCTAGGGTTGTACAGGACCCTCATAGTGATGCTGCCAGCACACTGCCTCAGAACCTTGGCCGCGTGTTTGTAGGAAGCATTCCTCATGTTTAGACCACAAACCTACAACGTAAATCCAGATACCATAATCTTCACACAAAGTGCACAAATTCAAAGTCTGAACACATACTGTGTAATCTCACTTAAGCTTCCATGACCCCTATTAGTGGGCGGTTTTTATGTATAATATGTATATAATTATTTGCACAAGTCTGGACCCCAAAAAGTGACAATTTTAGTATAGTGGTTCTGACAGCAGGGTGGTTGTCAGGGCAGGATTTCACTGTTCATGCAAAATTATGTTTCCAAAAAGAGGCCAATAATTATAGCATATTTCGATGTCAATGTGACTTTTAATCTGAAATTCATATTTACTGGAATAATAAATAAAAGAGTGAATTGAAAAAGACGTTTGGGTCTTGAAATAACCTTGGTAAAAAGCTGCATATTGAGTACAACCAGTTGTGGAAATATGCTGTTATCAATGTTTTGGAAGATAACAGATTCGCATATCCAGTATTTCATCCAATGTTAGAGTCCACTTGATAAATTTTTATTTCCCTACTGGGACTTCTAAATAAATATATTTCTGTTTGTTTACTTAAGGAAGTTTTCTTACCTCTAGCAATTGGTCCCCAACCTCTATACCTGCTTGGGCGGCCAGGCTGTTTTCACTCACAGATGATACATAGATACCTCCCTGGCTACCAGGCTGGATCTGAATACCTAGTGGATCTGACGTTTTCTCCATTAAGATATCTCTAGCTTCGCCTTCCTTTGGCCTACAAATACAACACATAACACTGATAAAACCTGAAGGAGCAGCTCACTCAAAGTACTATCATCATATCTGGAAAGTTTTAGTTTCAAGTTTGACTGTCAAGCGTCCTTGATATTAGACATTTTTTTATATGAATAACTTAACAATGGGGGGGGGGGGGGGGGGGCTAAACTGCTTGCACTTAACAGGTTTTGGGAAGTCCACATGGCAATCCATAAGTTACCAGCTTATATTTATTAAAATCCTGCCAGTTCATGGAATAATACTGGGGGGGGGGGGGTGTATGGCATTTTGATGATCAAATTTCTTTAAACCAAATGGGCAAGACACAGTAAAAGTGACCGAATGCTGCTACTGATTTGATGATTTCAAAGTCTGCAAAAACAAAATAAGAATGGTTTACCTGCGAGGCATTGTGGCAGCTTTATATACTGGTCCATGGGGACGTACATGTTCCTGCAAGAAAGGACTGCTACGACCCGACCCTGCAACATAGGTAAAGTTTGGGATGAGAGCTATTAATACATGGAATTAAATACAATTGGATTTTATCAAAATCATAGGGCCATGTAATGGTAAGCCAGAAAAGACTGGATAAATGACATAACCTTGAAATAAATTACATTTTATACAGAATTGCATAATGTGAGATATAATCATATTGAATGGTAATTCACAAGAAATAATATAAATATTTGTACAAACAAATTTTGTTTGAATCATGCAATAATGAAACAGAAAACTGAAAACAAATATTATCAAATGATGTTTCCTCTGAAAATATCGGACCAAACTGCACAATGTTCAATACATCTAATTAATGTATTCTACATAATTCTTTCAGAAAATCTAACATACACATGCCATGAATATTTCCAACATTTTTAATACATGAAATACTTAGAGAAACTGGAAATATTTTTGGTCTTCTTCATGTTTGTTTTCAGTTTGTAAATGGCATTTAAATATAACATGAATTAAATGTTTCATGAGTGGCCAAATCTGACAACTTGTTAGGTGGAAAATTCAAACTGTAAAGATATGTTGCCATGGATACAAAATTGAGGATGCATACCTTGGTCTAATGAGCTGCCAGAGACGAGGGATGATTTCATCATGATACTGGGGATGTGGATCCTCTCAGAGGGCACAGGCCGACATTTTGGGAATGTGGAACAACCATCTGCAGCGCTTCCTGGTGGAGCCCATGGATACAGCCGCACAGGATGCTGGGTATTCTCCTCACTCAGAGTCGGTGTGGAGCGTTCCAAAGTGGCGGTGCTCTGTTAAAATTGATACAAGTATCTCATTAACGTCAACCCAAGAATTGGTGTGGAGTGTTCCAAAGTGGTTGTGCTCTGTTTGAATTGATACTAGTGTCTCATTACTGTAAACTCAAGAGTGGGTGTGGAGTACTTTGGCTATTCTATGATTTAATTTATACAAGTATCACATTGATTCTTCTTCATAGCTTTTCACATAAATAAATCAGTCTGATGTTTTCCCTTCTTTGATAAGCTTTCAAGCACCAAGCCATAAAATATTTTTATTCACTGATAGTCACCGCCAAGGAAATCGAATACTTTTTCCATGGTATCAAGTTAGCCAAACAATAACAGAATTTCTCACACGAAAATGTTGCATATATGTTTTGAAAAATGCTTAAAGTTTCCAGTGATCCGTATCATTCAGGAAACAGCACACCTATTTTCTTGCAACTTGTTGCATGGTGTCAGGTTACATTTCTTGGTTTTAACAAAAAGAATTGCAGGAAAAAAGGTCACAGTACTGAAAATGCCAAGAGAAGTAAACACTGGTCTTAAATAGAAGGACAAAACTTTCCTTGCACTGGGCACATGTTGCATATGTGTGTGAGGGTCATGTTAAAGAAAACTTGTGAAGAGCAAGAAATATATGTTGCAATATTTTCCCTTGCATGTGGCCAGCTGTAAAGGACCATGTCTGGGACCTTGACCTACCTGCTGTGAAGGGCTTGGAGAAGGACTGCTGTATGGGAACGTTAGTGGTAATCGGCCGGGGTCACTCTCCCTGTTACTGTTAGATGCGGGTCCCAGCATGCTCTCGTGACTTGGGAAGCTGGGAGGACTGTTGTAATAGTGTGGGGACACCAGGGGGTGTGCTCCTGTCCGGCCAGATGTTGACACTTTATGACTGGTTGCAGCAAACACTGGGAATGCTGTCGATGTTTTGACCACTACACTGGCAGCCTGACTATGTGGAACACTGAAATCCACAAAACTTGAAAATCACCCCTCATATGAAGAAAGAAAAAAATTCAGTCTTGCATAATAACTGCATAGCATGAACAGATCAGCTATGAACAGATCAGCACAAGAAATATTTGATGGTTACAAACATATCAAACTATAATGAGCTGCAACAACAATTTACCAATGAACCAAGATAAGCCCCAAATATCAACCAGAATATAAACTAAATCATATTTCTTTAACCAGGAGCATAAATTGGAATATCAGGGACATTCATACTGTACACAAATAAATATACATCACTTACCAGTTTTTTTTTTAAGAGATCAACAAGTCAGCTCTATGAAGCACACACAGTCACATACACAAATATGAATGAACAAAATTAGGGTAACGTTGGCAGGAAAAAACATTTAATGAAGTAACAAATATTTCTTAAGAAAACTGATGGCTGAACATCAAATACATAAACCACTATTTTTTTATTGTACCCTTTTGCAGCAAATTAAGGCTGATCATTCAAATTGGACCATGGTGCATTTGCCACTGCATGACATGGCTTTTGCAGAAATTTCCAGAACAAACAAAATATATTCTTTACATCTTTCATTTTTCTTCTTTATGGTGATCAAGTAAGCATTTTTCTTTGATTATTACATACTTCAAGCTAGGTTGATAAGACTGGTTGGAATTAAAAGCAATCTGAGCCAAAGGAAATGTTGGACAAAGTCTCTCACTTTCTTACCAAAACTGAACTCACACAAAATACACCAAGCAGCTCAAAGACTCCATTAACCATAACTGCTAATATAATATCAAACTGATATGGCAGGTTGGGAAAATGAAATAAGAAATCTCTTCTGAGAGAGACAGAATCACTAACCTCGACTGATGGTGGGCAAAAGGCTGTGGTTTGCCCTGTGTCACAGGATGGCCTTCCAGGACTAGTTGGTCATGTGACCTGGGTGAGATCATGTGGTCTGAAGGAGGCGACATGGTTTGTGCGGAATGTTGTTTTGAGGACGGCAGAAAGACAGGCTGTACGTTGAGTGAAGATGGCTTCTGAGCTGGGTGCTCCGGTCTGCTGGATGGGCCATGAACCTGGGCGGCCTTCTCTCGCCGCTCTTGCTGGTTGCGGCCAGGAGCAGAGTTGGGCCTGTGACGTGATCGTTGACTGTAAGTGTTCAACACATCCAGATCCTTGACAGAACCCACTGTGTAGTCTACATGAGATCGGTCTGTAGTCCGGGAGTAATTCGGAACACCAGGTGACATGCTGGGGCTGCTTTCAGCACCCGATTTAGCGTCTTTAAACGTGTTTAATTTCTCCGGTAAAAGCTGATTTTTCGGAACCCCAGTTCCCACTGTGAAAGCCCCAGAGCCCACATTTGCAGTCTCCTGGATGTTGGGTGTATATGGATATTTCAATGATGAATCAGAGTTCTGTGGGCTGTGCCTCGCAATGCCAATGAAAGAAGCTTCGCTTCTCTCTGGTGGCTTCGGGGGTGACTTGTAACTTGTGGGACTTATCACCACAGTAGCTTCTGTGTTAGGTACATATGCACTTTTAGGCCTTGAGTACACAGACCTGGGGTTATTCCTGATATTGATCATGTTTTCTAACGGAGGCCTGCGATGCACTGGAAGTGGCGGATAGCTACTACTGTCACCAGGTATGTGGCACTTGGGCCATGTCCCACAATTCTCAGGATCTGGTTTCCGTTTGTCTCTAAATTTATTCTTGGTTTTTGCATTTTTATTTTTAGTGAACTGGCTGATGACTGAGTTCAGTTCTTGTACCACCTCCTCCTCCCTACTTTGGAGGTTTTTCTTATTAACACTGTGTTGAGATGACAGCTCAACAATGAAACCACGCGATTCCTTTGTTTTAGGATGGCCACGCACCATCAACTGTCCAGATGTCTTGTCCTCCATAAAACCCTCATCAGGACTTTTGAGCCGACTTTGGTCTGAGGGTATATCTTGTGAATGCTTGTTATCACTTGTGCATGGGCTATCCAGACTGTCAGTTTGGGAGCAGCTAGTTTTTAAATTACTGCCATCTCCACTATGATTGTGGTCCTGGTCAGTGTTTTGTGACCAGAGGTCATCAGGAGTCCTTATGCTCAGACCTGTGTCTGTGTCTGGCGAGGTCTCTGTCAGGTTGTGGCCGCTGGATGCTGAGCTAGACACGAGGCTTGGGTGTGGAGAGGGGCAGCACTTTAAGACATTTAAAACTGCCTGGTCCCTTCCCTCGTGAAGTAGTTTTGTGGCTTCATGTGCATTCATTGTCTCAACAGTTCGTCCGTTAATCTAAAATTGAACAGATGGTGGTAAATTTTTGGTGGAGTTGATAATGCTTCATATTTCAGGTACAGCAAAAACCTAAAATTACAAGGACCACCATTAAGACCTCAATGAAGTGGTTGCATCTTCCAGGTGGTCGTCTAAGTGAGATCTCACTTAAAGAGCAAAATAGAATGGGGAACCTTAAAAAATGGTCTTTGTTTTGAGGTGGTCACTAAACTAGCGTGGTCCTTAGGGGAGTTTTTACTGTATATGAAGAATGCAAACATCACAGCTTGGTTTATAGGACACTTTTTTTTTTAGGGGGGGGGGATATTTTATTATATAAACAAATATCAAATTCCATATGAATTATATAAAACCTCATTCAGACTAGCTGCAACATGGAAGAAAACACCCCTTTCAGGTGTTTAATAACAAACAGCGTCTCAGCATTAGATGGTATGGAATAAATATCAAATACATTAACAATATTAATTTCAGATAAAATAACACGACTTCTTATGTATTTTGGAAGAATGTCTACTTATATCCATAAACCATATTTTCTATGCCTTACGGTGGGAAATCTCTCTTAAAATTATCTGAGCATGTCAATTTATACAAAGCCAGTAATAAAGAAAGTAAAACTATTCTAAATTGGTGTTTTAAATATTTCATTCTTAATACACAGCATGACAGACAAGCTTACACTGAGAATGCGGTCTCCTACAGCCAGAGAGCCTTCCTTAGCTGCGGTGGATCCTGGTATGATCCGACTGACATACAGTCCTTGCTCCATGCCCACGCCGGACTCCTGTCCATTCACGAGGTTCAGGTGGACCAGGTGGACCGCCCGAGTCAATGTGGACTTCCTTCTTCTCACCACCTGCCAGAGAAACAGTGCAAAGCTTAATAATCATCAGGTAACCACACAATTAGCAGGACTTTAAAGATTTATAATGCTGTGGCAAATTAGTAGATATTTTAGAATGGCAGTATGACAGTCTCCAATACCGCCAAGAAAGTAGTTTTATTTTAACAGTATGGACTGTTACAATGTCATAGGAGAAGAAGCTTTCTTCATTTCTTTTCTTTTCCATAATTGTTTTAAGACAGGTAAAAAACTAGATGTATGCAATCACCAAATGATCAATGGAAGCAACCCCTCCCCTCCTGGTCCACAATGTAGCAATGGGGAATCGCCTATTGAGCATATGACCCTGGGAATAAGGTCAAAGTCAAAAATAAATTTCAGGTACACATAAACCTCTGACCTAGAAGTAATGTTGCGCCCAAATTTCAGCTTTTGAAAATAATCCTAAATGGAGATCTAGCACAAACAGCAACTGGCAAAAGAAAGCAAAAAAAAATTAAATTGATGGTTTAGCACTCAGGGGGTAGGTGGGGGGGGGGACCTAAGTTGGTCAAGCCACAAAATTTTTTTACACAAATATGAATATAGAAACAAACTCATCAACCAATATACTCCTCTCCATCATATGGGAGTAAGTATAATGAACTTAACATACTGAGGAAACAGGATAAGTTTAACACTGTACTGTACTTACCACATTGATAACACCCTCTCTCTTGCATAGAAGTTCCACGGCAGTTTTCTTCTCCAGATTAGTAACATCCACACCATTTATTCTAACAACTTGGTCATTCACTCTGTAAAATTAGCACCCCATGTCACGTCATGAGTATGTAAAATCAGCTCTGTGTGTCACGTCATAATTAAGTGACTGTGT
Source organism: Sipunculus nudus (assembly GCA_026874595.1). Taxonomy (NCBI): domain Eukaryota; kingdom Metazoa; phylum Annelida; class Sipuncula; order Golfingiida; family Sipunculidae; genus Sipunculus; species Sipunculus nudus. Next base: position 40,321,360 of record CM049307.1, on the reverse strand, counting down.
GTGCAAGATGACTATAACGTACTTGTTTTTCTGGCAACCAGCAGTAGGCTAGATAATGGAGTCAATGAAGCATGACTTCAACATGACCCAGATTCATGTATAATAACATATTTTCATGTTTGTTTGTTGTCACATGCTTAACCATCAGATTTTAATTTCACATCATTATTTTCAGGACTCACTCCCATAATGGTGAAGATTACAAATGAATTTAAGATTCAGTAGTTAACCAGATATGTTCATTGGAAAGTCATTTACCAAAGGGAAAATATGCACAGAAAATTAAAACCTACATGAAGTCAGCTTTTACTTTACCCATCTGTCATGAATAACCAGATGTATTGTCATGAAAAAAAGGAGACTTAATTCAACATGCTTATTTTCATTTCAAGAACACAACAAAAAACTGCGGAAGAGCTACTTAGTTATTTGGGGTACCTGAGGTTCCAATAAAATTTAATTCTGGGATTTCTAGGAAGAATTTGATGCCACCTCACCTGAGTTTTCCATCTGCAGCTCCTCCCTTGGTTATACTGGACACATACAATGAGTGGTCGTTAGGAAAATGAGGGTCCTCCTTCCCACCACCAAGGTCAAAACCTATTTCTTCTTCACAATGACCACCCTGAAATTAACCAAAACACATCAATGTTAGCTACGTAAAAACCTGGATAAATCCAATAATAAACCCAGTAATACAACCCAACCTGCTGGAAGCACCGAACTGTTTGTTCATGTTTTGTGTATTCATATCAACTAAACACGTCTTACACACTGACTACCGTATTTCCTTGAACAGACGCCGGACCTTAAATAGTCGCCTGCCTTATTAAGTCGCCGGGGCAAAACAATGTCCCAGAAAAATAAACGCCGGCCTTAAATAGACGCCGGTCTTGTTCACAGGCCTTGTGTCAGAGTAGTTTCTATGTTTGCCACCAGATGTCTTTTCCCTTCATTATAATTGGTGTATTTACCGGTCAAAATGAGATAGATTGTTGTATGAATTTCGGTTTGTGTTGTATTGATAATATGTTTAATTCCTCTTACTCTATAAATCAATATTACAAGTTATACACAGTGAACAGTTAATGGAATTGCCACCCCGTGTTTAGTATATTCAAGGCCAGAAACGCTTGATTACGCTGTGTCGAGCTGAATCAGTTAAATAATTAACGAGAGGAAAGTGTCATGAAAATGAATTACGCTGTGCAGTTATAAGCTGATAAGTACCAAACCCCCGTATTTCGATGGAACAAATGCTACCAGTTGTATGTTGAGAACAGTAAATGGAAGAGCCACATAAAACACCTGGATACCTTGTTTCGAGGGGCCCGCGCGGACAGATTTTTGTGTACAACTGCAATCTCTCGCTGTGATTCTGCGTTAATTCCAATTATGGTGCGTTATTGTGGAGATTGCGCGTGTCCCATATACCTATGGCATCTAAGGAAATTTCGTAAACACAATCCGTGTATCGGCAATGTTTTCAAATGTGTCAGCGATTAGTGACCGGCGGGTTCATTGTTTCGACGTGTTCTATTTTTAGTTTGTCTGACGAGCCTGATGATGTATTTTTTTAATAAACGCCGGCCTTGTTTAGACGCCGGGTCAAAGCAGTGTCTGAAAAAAATAAACACCCGGGCGTCTGTTCAAGGAAATACGGTATGCCTAAACAGCCATGTTTACATTCCTAGCGTAGTGGTCACATTCCATTCCTGTATTCCATTTCATTTGACTCACTGCCCCCATCAGGAACATATACTGAGGACCACCACCAGGAGGAGCCATGTATATTGCTGTCGTGCCAAGCATGCTGTCTGGGGCCATAACTTGACTAACACCCAGGATGGCCCGTAACTTAACTAACACCCAGGAAATGCATCGCTCTGATAACCTGAAATATTTCTCATTGGGCATTTTCACCCTGATATTGCCCAGGAAGCATGCTTGGCACAGTGGCTATATAAACAGGTCCTCCTGGTGACAGTCAAAAGCATAATTTCTCATGGGAGCATTGCACTGTGTGAAATGTATTACAGGTACGGAATGCGATCGCTGCATGTGGAGTGTGAGTCATATTTGGTGGTCCTGAAGAAGGAGAGTGAGTGGAAATTTACTGTACTAATATGGTCATAAAACTTTTCCTCAATTTCAGCATCTTCTAATAATTTTCATTCCATGTAAAACTGAAGAATTCAACATTATCTGCATCAAATATCCTGATTTCATACTTAATGTAAAACTTAATTCCTCGATAAAACATTGAAAACTGTCCACATGTGACACATTTCTATGAATGAGATAAACTTATCACATACTATGGTCAGCTCAAGGGTCTCTGTTTCCCACTCCTGTAGATCAGCATCGATGGCCGAGTCGTGACTGTGGTTGTGACCAACAGAGTTCAGTTGGCTCTTTCTGGCCTCCTTTTCCAACAGGGCATCATACTTGTCCCTGAATAAGAAATAAATCTCAATAGCAAACAGTGATGAGAGGGTACACATGCCTGGAGATTTAGCATCATATGCTTCAATCAACAGTTGATATATTTGGTCATAAACTGTTCAAATAGGGTCCTAATACATGAAAGTATGCTGCTGTTAACTTCATCCATCACCAGGATTTCAGTTGCATATCTATGTATACAACAATTCCTTTTCATTAGTTAACCTTGGAGTCAATAAAAATTCAAGGTGCATATCAGTCTGCAATTACTTTTCTCTTTGATCTTTAACTGATATCCCATCTGAATTAACACTAATGATGTATAGAGACAAATATGGTCTCTGTATCAGAGAGGGTCTATCTGCTGAGTGATCTGTTGTAAAGAGCGAGCAGAACAAGTACTGCCTACTTTTACAGAAGACTCGCAGCTTAAATTCAAATTCATACACACCAATTAAGTTTATACACACCACTGAATATTTTTATCCGACAATTACCTGAATGTCAAGGCAGAGCAGATGTATGAGATCTCTACCCAGTGCTCTTGCTAATACTCTTTCATGTTGTTTGTCACATGCATATGGGGATATTTAATCTAAGAATCTCAGAAACTGTAGATAATTTGTCTACATAAATACTTTCTGCTAACCATTTCAGGCTAAAACTTGAATAATATATCAGATTTCTTTTCCCTGTAGCATTTTCAATGATTTCTGATAACCTCCTACATTCCACTGAACTATTGGGTTTCTAATAAACTCCTGGATTTCAAATGCATACATGGAATTCTGCTAACCTGCCCTTTTTTCATTTGACTTCCAGGTTCCTCATAAGCTCCTGTTTTCTTACAACATAATGGATTTTTGAATGCATTAAGGTCAAAAAGATTTCCAATTACTAAAGATTCTTAACAAGTCATCAGATTTCTTATGACCTACAAGATTTCTAAACCATAATGCATTTAAACCCCACCTGAATTTCAAACAACATACCTGATTTCTTTTAGTTCCCGGATGGCATTATTCTTTTGCTTCTTGAGTTCATCTGTTTCTCTGAGGGCTTCAAAGAGCTCACTGACACGCTGGTCACGGTCTCGGCGTAGTTTATCACACAATGTGCGGATACTCTCACGTTCCATTACAATTTTGTTGCGCTCAGTGCATGCAAGATCCAAGTTCTTCCTTGAGGCTTCTGCCAACTGCTGAGCATCTAAAAAAAAAATAATGGTTTTGATTTGTGCCCTGTTAACGGACATCCAGATGGCTGCACATCAGGATGGTGGACAAAGGGCCATCGCAATAGCTCAGGTGACTTACAGTCACCTGAGCTAGACAGTGTGTTACATATTATTCTAAAATATAATGCTGAAAGCTGGTGCAAAATGGCTAATCAACTTTTCAGGGTATTTAGAATTCAATTTTAATATGATCCAATTTTAAAGTCGCCATTACTTTTTAATTCTGAATGGATGTAATGGATTTAGTATGAGAATACACCCATACTATGCTTCTCCATTTGGAATAACCATAGACCAAAACTGCAACAAGACTCACCTTTTCAGAGTAACCAAAACTCAGACAGACAACGGAAAATGAGTGAACACTAGAACTAGAACACTAGGTCTTACAGCCAGCTGAGCTTTGAACCTGCCTCTAGGTAAAATACTCCTTGACTTGAATTTTTTAATGAAAATTTTGCCAAACATGCAGTTTGACACAATATCACCTACCTTTGATTCAAAACCCACAAAGTAGGCACAGCAGCACTGATCAACATCCTTCCTCAAAATATTCCAATAGTAAACTTTTAATCAACCTAGGGGTTAGCAATACTGGAGCAGGAGTGATCAACCAGCTGGATGCCCTGAAGGCAAGGGCTGCTGATAGAGCCCACAGGGCTTTAATAATAAACTCCCAGCTGTAACCCGGTCTCTACTGCCATGTATTCCATTTCACAACAGCGTTGGTCCATAAATAAAGTTTGTCCTTTACTGGCTAGTAAAGCTCAGATCAATCACCAACACCCATACCCTCCCCCACACCAAAAAGTATGGGGTGTTTACCACAAAACCCCCACTTTAATCTTCATTTTAGGGTGGAGCGTCTCAGCTCACTGACTATAAATTCACTGGAAAACATGAATGCAATGTGGCAAATGCAGCATGCATTCAAAGTAAACGCTGTAAACTAAAGCAGCTTGCTGAGAATTCTATACATATTTCAGCAGCAACATCATACAGGCTGTGGGCCTGAACCACTGGTAAAAAGTTAATTCCTTATAAACTGTCTGGCCCAAGAAAGTATGCCACTGCCGTGAGGTGTCCTTGAGCCAGGGTGTCACAGCATTTTCATAATCACTGACTCACTTATCAGATATGTGTTTGGCCTCCTCCAACACCTGTTAAGTCTGTTTGCTATTTGACAATGTTGCATGTATGATTCTGGATTTTTTAAAGCATTATTTGCTCTTTTTATTTTTATCTTCACATTACCATGATTTATACATATCTGAATAATATCTACAATATCTGGTGTCTTACTAAATGCATTCAAACATGTCTCAAAAGAATTATTTTCAAAATGTTTAAATGAATATTTATTTACTTTATTATTCATTTTTTTCATCAAATCTATTATATTACCAACATTTTCTGTAATTTTCCCCAAGAACTTATTTTGTTCTATAAACTAAATATCTGTATTTTCAAACTGAAATTTGTTAATTACAGGTCTCAAAAGATTAATTTTCTATATGTTTAAACTTATATTTATAAACTTTAGTAACTATTTTTTTTTTAATTTCATAAATTTTATTAATTTACCAACATTTTCCTAAATTTTCCAAGGACTTATTTTGTTCTAAAAACTAAATATCTCTATTTTCAAAATGAAATTTGTTCTTTATTAATGAAAGTGTTGATTTACATGTAATTAAGTGCAGGGGTTCAAGAATATCTGAAGCCTTAATTTGCATACTGATCAAGTCTATCATCTAAGCCCCCCCCCCCAAAAAAGGTCCCCATAATGTATGCATATGATGTAAATCTTCTATCCATTTCCTTAATCACTATCCCCTTGTGTAATTTCCTACACAAGGAATGCCTCGTTCTGGTGTCACACCAAGGTTTAACAGGTACAACTTTGATATATGAAAAAGAAATGCAGAAACTGAAGCTACATCAAATTAGAAGGGTTCTTAGAAAATGAAATGGGATATGCAGAAAATATTTTGAGGAAACCAGAAAAAAACAATTGCTGAGCAAAAGGAATCAAAGATAGGTGGAATACATAAATATGACTTCCCAACTGACCTTGCTCGGGCAGTGCAAACAGGTTATTTATATTAAGTCTCATTTCTTAAAAATAAAAGCATTGGTGAAGATGAATGCAGTAAATTACAATCCCAGTGGTACAGTACTGCATAACACAATTAACATGAAAGTACAGCAGCTATATATAGTAAAGTATTACAGAATGTCTCCACCCATGTCTACCTGAAATCCAATTAAAATCCTGAAGCTGTATCAGTTTGGAAATGGACATATTTATGCACCTAATATTAAAGCCAACTATTCACCCGCATTATTTGTAAAGTTTATGTGACTTTTGACTTGTTTTTGGTGCATATTATTAATGAACTGTGGTTAATGCTTGTCAAGAAAAGTTCTGATGATACCACTGTGACCAGTGCATCAGCCTGTTTATCTACAAGCTGTTAGTAAACACAGTACGCAGGCCATGTTGACAAATGGAAGAACCATGTGACCTGAGGAGGTTGACTGCATACTAGCTTTTGTTGGGGAGAGCATGTGAAGCAACACTATCTTTTGTCATTTGCAAATCTCTGGTTCTTCTGATTTGGTGCAAGATGTACTTACTGGATGTGTTTAGATTATGAATAGAGGCCAAATTTGCCCCCCCCCCGGCATGTAATAAATGTGTAAATATTTACAAAACAGACAGCCCCTGTACAGTGGGATTGATGCCCTTTTGCTTATTTTCATAAAATGTCAGGAGACTACATTCATTTAAATAGTGTCAGGTATCGGTATAGGCCCCGTTAATGATTGAGAAAATTAAATGAGACATTGGCTTTCAAAAGCCAATGTACATAATTATTGATATAAAGCAAGCAAACACATATTTCACATTGAAGAACATAACTCACATACTTATGATGATCTTAGGATTTTATTTTGAACCAGACTAGTCTGATCTACAAATTCAAAAATTTCAAAGAGATGATACGGAACTAATTAAAATACAATGATAAAAATAAAGACCTCATTTTTTTAAATCCCTTGTTTAATCATCTCGTTTTTCCTACTAATTATTAGTTAAAACAAAGCCATAACTTTGTAAATAAATGAATCAGCAATAACAGAAACTAAGAAGAATTGTTTCAGATGACAACAACAACATAAGCAAGTCTAGGAAAGGGGAAAAAGAGTGCCTGTGATGTGCCCTGGATGACATAATGAGACTATATCCTGTTAATTAATAATTCAGTAGGCCACAGAGTAAAAATATATGTGCTCACCTGTAAGCTCTCCCCGGAGGCGATCAACTTCTCTGTGCAGGATCTCAATTTCCTTCTCGTCTGACAGCTCCTTCTGTGTTTTTTCTAACTGTTCGAACATCATCCTATCCCTGTCTTCAATAGCTTCTTTTTTGGCTTGTTCGGCTATTTCCCACTTATGCTGCAGATGCTGAATATCTTTACGAACATCATCCATTTCTTTTTCTGCTTCGACCTTCCGACTGATGATATCTCCATAAGTTTCTTTTATGGCTTTAATCTGTTTCAGTGCATTGTCACGGTCTCTTTTCACATTTGTCATCTCCTGTCTTAAATTCAGGAGTTGGTCTTCACTGGTCTTGCGATTTTGATCAGATATCTCTGCTTTCTTGTTTGCATTGGCTAGTTTGCTCTCCAACTGTTTAATTTCTTTGTGCACCTCGTCCCGTTCTGACATGATTAAGGCATATTCACGAATGTGAGCATCCAGTTCAGTTTTCAACCGTTCATAGTCTCTTGTTACTTTCATACTAATGGCTCTCTCACGTTCAAGGTCCCTTCTTTTTTTATCACGATCTAGTGACAAGGAGTTCACCTTCTCTTGTAATTCCTTCATTTCTCTGATTGAGCTGTCCCAGTTTCTTATTGCTGCAGTGCATTGCTGTTTCAAGCCGTTTCGTTCCTCTATCACAGTGTTCCTCTCCTGTAGAGCTTCCTCATATTGCTTTCGCAATCGACTGTTTTCAAGTTTCAAATTTTCAGTGGTGGCATGGTGCGATGCCAGTAAGTCTGTGTATTGCTTTCTCAGTGTTTCATTTTCCTTTTTCACACCATCATACTTATCAACAGTCGTATTATACATTTTATTCAAAACTTCACTTGACCCACTCTCACTCATGACCTCCTTTTGGGTTTCTCGTAACTCCAAGATCTCCAGACGATCTTTTTCACGCTGTACCTTTAAATCCTCCACCTCTTTCTCAAAACAACTCTTCTCTGCTTGAATATCATTGCACTGTGCTTTTAAACTGTGTATTTCATTTTCCAGAATTAATATCTTCTCTGCCGTTTCCCTCATCTGTAGTTTATAGTGCTCCTTCTCTTTGACAGCCTGTTCACATTTTCTCATGGTTTCCGCATGCTGCTTCTGCAGATGACTCAGCTCATTCATTGCACAATCACACTGCGTTCTAAGCTGGTCAATGCTGCGTGCTGTGTGCATTTCTGGAGTGGACGACTGCACAGGCAAAAACATATCTCCGTTGAGGTCACTCCCACTAGTACCAACCTTGCTGTATCCTTGCAATTTTTCCTGGACTTTAAAGAGTTCTCTTCGCAGAATTTCTTTGTCGTTTGATGCCAGTTGCAGCTCTTCTTTCAGCAGTGACATGCTGGTCTGACTAGCAGAGGGGATTGGTTCTACTAGTGGACCGGGGGATGTTGATATGAAATGCATGTGGGGTATTGCATTCATTTTCTCTTCTTCTGAAATATAAAGGGAAAACAATTACCTCAGACAAGAACAAATATAGAATTTAGCAAACTGAATTTTCCGCTGCAATTTATCAACAAACCCTAAATGGAAACAAGTGAAGTCCTGCAAGCAAGTATTCACATAGATCTACATCACAGAGAGAAATATATATCATGACATACATCTATATTATCATATAAATGGAAACTATTTTCAAGTAATATCATTTTCAGATATGCTCTGTAACATAGAAGGCATATGACAAAATGTTGATTTACCGATTGCCAAAAACTGCTGAAAATGCACGTGGAATATTTCCAACTACATTATGGCTGATGGCTTTGAAATAAGTATCATATTATTATTTATATAACAGTTTATAAAGCAGCTTTCATTAATGTTCTGAAAAAGCTTTAATTAATGTTCCTTCAGTTTCAATAGTTTCTGCCAAATGCTAGGGAACACAAGCAAGGTATGAAAAAGTTCAAGGTTCATACGTAATAGAAACAACAGTTTCACAGTTGCTTGTACCTTTTGTGCTGGTCTACTGTGTCCTTGGTCCACATTTGATTAACTACAGCGATCAGGGACACAGACTGAACTGCTTTGAAATATTACCCTGGGTAGCATTTAATCACAATCATGAATATACTCAGTGCCAGCCCTCTCAAGTAGGTCACGTTAATTCAGAGGTTTTTTTGTTTAATTGCAATGTTTAATTGCACTGCAGTCATGTCTAGAATAACCTGTATAGTAATTCATTACTCAGTCTGATACTAAGTCCCTCCCCCCGCCCCTCCCCCTTCCCCAAACACTAGAAAGACATTTCTGTAATTAGTGATGCAACCTACAAAGCCTTCAAGGACAAGCACAGTAAAATAATTTATAAAACAGTGATATTTGCTGAATAACCATCATCCTCTTTGCAAAGGAACTGAAGAAATACTTCATGCAATACCTGTAATGTATATGTGGAGACATCTGCTGGCCAACACAAACACTAACATGAGGGTATGGTCTGATTCCTCAGGCCACCAGCCTGTGGAGCTTCATCATATTGAATATATTCATGAACTGGGAAACACAATCCTCATTTGGGTTTGTGATAAAGACCACACATTGGGTATTTTATCATAAAATAATAAAGGCATGCTCTATACTGCTAAAAACACAATTGCCTCTAAGCATCATGCTGATTAAGCTATATAAATATGCTAAAACCTCAGAAAAGACTGTCTGTGATGGCATGATGGCATGATGTATAATGGGATGGATTTTGCAGGGTGGAATCAACCAGGGGGGGGGGGGGGACCGACACCATTACAGGATAAGCTCTTCAGATTCTTAACATGGCCACAAGTGAGGCCACTTTTAGAGTGATTGAATTATAGTTTTTTTCCACTGTCTTTTCACCTTGCAATTCACCATGTGACAATCATGTGACTGTCATGTGACTGTCACACACCACAAGGCCATCACTTAGCTGTAAAATCATGACTAGCTTCTTTATTAATATTGTACCTTGTGTAAATATAAAACATATTCTGTCAGTCTCTTTGCATTGAATAAAAGGTGCTATTTTAATTTAGAGTACAAAGCCAAAGGTCAAACTGGGGGCTTACTAGCCTGTTACTGCTTAATAATTTTCAAGGTGATTTACATACTGTCATTCAGAAAAGTCATTCTTAGTTGTTAAAGCCACAGCAGCGTGTATGTCTTGAGGGGTGGTAAGTTTACATGGGGCATCATATATCCTAGCATAGTTATATTTACTATTAAAAAAAAAAGTAAGTTTCATCAAAACTATAGCTTGACTGAATCAAATACTTATTTGTATTTTTCTAATTTGTCTTTAATTATTAATGCATATATTGTTAAAATGAATGTAACATGTGCAATATTTGTAATCTGTGCCAGAAATCAATGTAAAATGCAATTCACTGTTAAAACAAGTTTATCACAAGCTTCCAGGTCTCTCAATATGTTGCAATGTGAAAATCATATGCAATACTTTGCCCTAGTTAAAACTTTTGGCCTGTGGTATTGTCTGAATGAATGAATATTTAATAAATGATGTCCTTCAAATCTGGTAACAAACAAGAAATGAAGTGACTCCCTATAACCCCATCATTTGGTACTTGACCTCAGTATTCACAGCTTCTCCTTGCCATTAAGAACACAAGAACAGTAGAACCTGTCTGAAAGACCTCCCATCTAAAAAGACCCCCTGTCTATAAAGTCTACCTGTCTAATAAGTGAACCCAAACCATTCATATTGACTGTAACTGACCTGTTTAAAGAGACCACCTGTGTATTTAGATAACTTTTTTCTAGTCAAATGGGTGGTCTTATTACACAGGTTTTACTCAATAAGTTTCTTTATTTGGAGACAATAAACAAACTGGTTATTTTCACAGTACTTGCTAATGTAACACAAATATGTCACACTTCTACGTATTCCTACCTGTAGTCGGGAGATCTGTGGTAAGGAGCTTAGCCTGGGCTACCAGGTATCGACTACACTGGATCAAGTGATCCTGCCAGTGCTGTCTATCCATGACGCGGTGCTGTATATCAATACGTCAGTCCTGAACTGACAGCTTAAGCGGTCTCGTGTGAAGATCAATGGCTGTACTTATAAGCACCCTGTGAGGTGAATGGTCCTACCACCGATTTATTTGATCCACAAACGTCCAGGCAAGCAAATGAGGTAAAGCAACCTTGAGTTACCTTATCAGGTGGCAATGCTTGTACAGAGTTGAGGTTAAATTCTCAGAAACATTGTTCTTCAATCTAAAAAGTCTACATATGACCTCAAGCCAACTTGAGTGATATTATCGAGTGACAATGCTTAACCAGAGGTTATATTTTCAAAAATATTGTTCTTCAATACAAAAAGTCTACATATGATGCAAAGCAGCCTTGGGAGAAGTTTTCAAGTGGCAAATGCCACAATGCATACCAGTTGAAATATTACCAGAAAATATTCTCTTCAGAATGTCTGTCTTCAACAATATTTTGTCAACTTAAGTATGGTTCATCTGAAGCAACGAGTCCATTTTGAATTTTCATACAAATATGTGCACAATTATTTTCTTCATTCATATGTACCAAGTCTGACATGGCTATCTTGAGCATTATTCTGCAGCTGAATTCACTTATTACACTCAGCCTGTAGTATTCAGATTCTATGTTAGCTATAGCGAGTTGTTACTCCTTGACATAAATCCATTGTGTATCCAATAAGTCAATTATGTCTAATACTGTATATAGGGGGCCTGATATCCTGGTTACTCTTGGACCATGCCTGATTATACTGCCTGAGGTATGAGGAGCTGTCTGCTTCTGGGTAATGTCTCAGCCTATTACATTACTGCATGATGCCTCATATGGTAACATTGTTCCTCCTTTGGGCAAACTTAAAATTACAGCATAATTGCTGATCCAGCTTTTCACTTAGGCCAATATCTCATTACATATATCACATATAATAATGCTTTACCAGGCTTGATATACCACCTGGCTATATTTACATCCCATGTCTGCTTCTGATATCATCAATCATTGCTATATAACAGCTTACAATACTATATATCTAATTTAACATCAGCATCAACTAAAGACCAAGAATACATCAACTGACTTTTTTTTATATACTATATGACTCACTTTATATCAACTGTCTTCATTACACTGTGATAACATTTGATCATTTTTATCCATTACCAGCAACTCATTTTATGCTTTACTGCCTTCCGCCAGTCAAGTTCATCTGTCTAGTGCCTTAGCTAGCAACTTCCACAAACTAATCTAGTATATTGTTAAACCTAAATTATTTATAAAAGTATCTTAATTAAAAAAAGAACTACTTACTGAAATTCCAGTTTGCTGAAGAGCTTAGAAAACTATACAACCATTTCAATTACAACACTGCCAAACACAGCTAGATAACTACAATTATGAATTTCTATGTTGAAGGTTTACACAATCAAATAATAACACGTTCTAGTTTGAATAATACAAAAAATATCCACTTAAGCAAGACATTAACAAGAGGAAAGAGTTTTCATTTAGAGATATCTGATTTTTCTAGATGCATCTCCTTCTGAAGAAACAAACTTTCTACTTGCAACTAATCTAGAAGACCTCAATATCAAACAGGCCTTCGTTAACTGACATAACCTTGGTGCATTCTTGAAACATTTCCCTGTCTACATTTCATGATGAGAAGAATTGTTAGATGACTGGTATCTCAGGTTGCTAATACGAACCTCTCGCATCAGCCTTTAAACAAATCCAACAAGCATGTCAACCATGAGGTCACAACCAATCAGAATCAAAAGAAAAAGAGGATTAATTCTGGAACGAGGCATCAGATGGCCTTTTTCTGCTTGTTACATATATATTACCAGGGCAGTATGATCCTGACCTTTGCTAATCACATGTCATACATCAAGCCATATCAAGCAGCTGCAGAAACCAGCCTGTCTCCCAATAAAGTGTCTATCTGCTTACTCTGACTGAAGAATTCTAATGAAATCCAATTATCTACAGCAGTTTCCATATTCAGACTCCAAGTGTCCACTGAAGCATGCTTATCATCTGGTGACCACTTTGCTTGGCTTTGTTTAACTGCCATTTAATAAAGCTTGAGTATCTGCCAATCTTCCACAAGACTGTTTTTCCTCATCTTCTTGTAGCTGTTTATCATTCACTGATTAATTACCACTCAGCCTTTTTTGTTCCAGTTCATGCATATATGACAGTTTGTGTTTCTTCTTCCATCACAGAGCCAAGATTCTGGATTCCATTTTGCTGAGGAAGATATTAATCAGTCTGACTTTATGATATACCTCTGGTTCTGTAGCCTTCTTCATGTCTTCATTCTTTATTCTTTATTCCTTGTTCTTGTACTTAAATTTAAAGTGCCTAACCTCATCATATACTCAAGGACCAAGGACCAGCGAGCCTTCATAATTTACAGGATTGGTCACATTAATATTGTACCACAATCAATTTAACTTATCATTCCACTTAAAAGTTAAAATCTTCTTTCCACTCTCTGGCAGGTGTAGGTTTTCCAAACCAGCTTCCTTAGGCTTCTTTGGGGCTGCTTAATCTGGGTTGAAACTGCACTGCAGCTCATCAGAAGTTTCTGGCATCTGTGATGGAAAATGTCATCCAGCCGAATAGAGAAAATCTCGCTTTTCAGTGGTCTATTGACCCGATGCCAACTACTGCTGATCTCAAACTATTGAAGGACTGATGCTTCCAGTTCCATAATGACAGTACTAATGGCACATAACAACAGTACCCGGCCATACAGGGGGACTCTACACTGCATAATTAATGTGAAGCGCCTGCCGTTAAATTTTATCCCCAGAGAAAAGAGCAGAGTGCCCTCCTGTGACCAGGCATTGATGCTCCTTTGAGAACAGTTCATAGTTGGCCAGTGGTTCTATCAACTCTGGCATGGTATCAAAATCGATGGCAAGTCCAGCGTGGTGATAAAGTCTCCAGTGGTGACGCCAGCCTGGGCAGCCACTCCAAACAGAACTGGTGCTGGTTCAATCAACTCACTAATGACACAGGTCAAGTCAATGGACAGCCTTTTCTAGTCATGAATACTATGATTATGTCATAACCCTTAGAATAATATTTGCACTAACACTAACATTCCCCTTGGCTGCAAGTGGGCAACTTGAGCGCAGTGTCTACACGTACATGCTGCCTGTAATATGCTGTTATGTCTCTGGGGACATTTATCATAAAATTGGATCTTGGCTTGCCCAGATCCCTGCGGAACCAGCTTTCCCCCATCCCTGCATCGATCAAACCCACCACTACTACAAATGCAATATCCTTTTTTCCTCTCATTGATTAAATGTCTGAAATGGTGTTGACTTCTGACGCTATGTTAATTCAAATTATCCATTATACAGGCACAAGCACACAAATTGTCACTCTGTCAACATGAAAAACGCTGCAGCGGGACATGTTCTGTCAGTGAAAAATCCACACTAAAGTAAATGGCTTCTGCCAGTGTGGGACGAGTCCATAAAACATTTTTTCTTTAGTTTTTCCTCATCTGGCATTCACAGTTAATTGGCATGCCATTTAAACTGCACGAATGGCATTCTGCAGATGGAACATTCGTGGTATTCAACTCTGAATAGTAATGTTGAATACTAATGTTCAATCTAATAGTTAAATAATAATTAAATTCCTGCAGCATCATTGCTGTCAATATTGCTTGTGACACGCCCTTAATATGCTTATGTGAGCAAACTGAGATACAAGGTAAATACTGTAATCCCATTAATATTTATACTTTTTTATTTATTTTCATTCATTTACACTGATTATTACAAATTCTAATTGGCAGGGATGTTACATCATTTAACACGGAGGGGGAAACACCATTTATATTCACCACAAAAATGCTTCTAATAGGGTGTTTGTAATTCCGTACACAGTTAAATAATTCATGCTGGGAAAATACTAGACAGCCAAGCAAACTACTGACTGCCTGCTAAGTGGAATTTTCAAGTTAAAATAAACCAAAACAAATTTAAAATACTTCTCCCTGTGAATACCATTCTGATGCATTGTTCTCTGAATTTCTGTTTTCAAACAGTATTTTTCATAAAATATTTTTTTCTGTACAACTATATAATTTTTTATTCAACTTACAAATCTGAAACTTTATTTGGTGGCAAGAGATTTAATAATCTTTGTTTAGGAAACCATATTCTTATGAACAGAAAGACAAGTTTTTGCCATCTGTTGGTAAATGAACATTATCAATACTTTTTCGTAAACTTGACTTCAATGACAAATTAAGATTTCATCCCTATCCCTTTAGGAGTTTAAAAGATACCAGGCTAACAGACATACATTTGAGTACTGATCACGCCAATCACTCTGACCAGCAAAGCCTAAGTGATGTACGTGTATAAGGTAGTTAATTTAGCCAAGGATAATCTAGAAAGTATTTGTTTAAACATTTGAATGTTTATGACCAGTTAACAATGTCACCATGTATCTAAGCTAAATTTTAACTTGAGACTTGAAAACCCCATGTTAAACACCTCTAAACTACTAGGCTATATAGAAATACCTAACAAACCAATTAATTTTAAGTTCTATCGTTAAGCACTATGCAACTATGGGTGTGACCATAAGAGGATTACCTAGAGGAAGGACTGGGAATACAATACCTCTATCTGGCAGAATAACAGGACATCAGTAATCCATTATGAGTATATGAGATGCATCACGAGGTAACTCAGAGGCTGCGCTGTAAAGGTAACTCATCAGCCAAGCTGTCTTCATTTGTCTCGGACTGCGATCAATTTCAACAGACTTTCTTTATCTAAAATGGGTGTCTCGAAGACCTAAAGGCACTCTGTCCATATCATGCTCCATTTTTGAAATTTCCCTGGAAGAGAACTGGCCTCACTTTTGACTAACAGCTGCCCATCAATGAAGTCTCAAATTATTAACAAAAAGGTGTCTGATGGATGTGAAGATCTGACAAGGCAAGGATAGGGGGGTTCTGAAGAGCAGTAAATGCCACTACCAGTACAAGCACTTAGCGTACATGATAATAAAATAAAGACACCTTACCTGACAAAATAGAGACAGCTGGTAGTCGCTGGTCGTCGGGACCATCAGGTTGGGTCGGTGCAGGTAAACGTCCATCTGAAAATAAGATAAAAAGAGGAGTATTAATCAAATGTGTGTTAACCAAGATTATGCCACAATCACACACAAACATTTCCACTACATTCAGCATATGTTTGCTTGACCAAAAACAGTCCAGCCAATAGTTGTGGGTTTGTGTCCCATTCTGACAGCCTTCTGTGACAAGACTCCTAGCCAAAGTCTTCGCCACAAGGATGCGCTCTCTCAGCCCAGGAGTGAATGGGTAATGGTCACTGGTGACAGGTAAATGTAGACCATATAACGTATAACAGCTGCTTTGGTGGTACACTCCCCAGGGATCCGAGAAAAACTACATGAATAAACAGGCCCAAAAGACCAGGAAGACAAAGTGAAAAGAGATCTGTGACATCACCAGTGATGTCAGACTATAAATCCCTACCTTTACCTTCAAGTGCCTGCCTGTAGTTGGATTTTTAGCCAAAATCTCTGTTACAGGAGTTGAGAAAAGTTCCACTGACTACCAACCAAAATGACTATTTCATAAAGCATGAAAGTGGAGAAACTATAATAGTAAGAAATCTGGGAAACTACTTCAGAGAAACAATGAATTAGACCAAGGTTCACATCAAAATTTCATCACTGCACTAAGTGTAGTGTCATGAAAATAAATAGACTTTTTATAATACTAAAATTCTAACCCCACATACACACGTGAAAATATGGTCCTCTTAGACAGATGCACAGTCAAGGTACAAATAAGAGAACTGAAAAAAAAATTTCCATTTATGCTGAAAAAAAGAGCAAATTTTTCACAGTCAAGTAATTACCACAAGATTTTGAATGATATCAAAACTGTATTGCCTGGTCTGAGCAGTCAGAAACTATCAGCAAGAAAAATGCACACAAAAGTGGCTGTTTCTGTTGTTGCTATTATTCAAAATATTATGTTTGCACTGTAGATTCAGACTGATTCTTGATAAGAATCTGTAACCTGAGTGTCAGCAATGCCTTTATTTGATATCTGTTACCTGCAATCAAGGCGATGCTTTCTTATCTGGTGTCTGGTGAAATTATTATCATGTTTTAGAAAAAAAGAAAACTTTCACATCAAACTGGATTTCCAGGAAAACTAAGAAATTCTGACATGCAAAAAAAGTAGTCACATATTTGTTCACTGTAAAGTTCTCTTTTTATCCTTATATGATCACAATCAACCTTACAAGCGACCAGCACGTTATGTTTCCAAGTTCGACTTGAGAGATACACAAGCACCATGTACTATTAGTTCTTAAGTTTTGTTTGTGTACTGCTGATTATGTACTGCATAAAAGACATGCCAGTCTGTGATTGGCTCCTGAACTTGTGATGTCATGCAGTGAGTCTACTATTTAGTTACTTCCTGGTAACAGGCGGTTCTCAGGGGGTGCTTGTTGAATAGGAATTTATTGATATACAGAAATTAAAAGGTTTCCACACAATAAAGAAATTTGCTTTTTTGACCTTCTTTCCATACCAGTCCACCAAACTTTTATAAGGAAGACCAATGAGTCTTCCATAAACAACAGATTGAATTCTCTGTAGGTCACAAATAATGATAACAAGTGCAGTTTTATGGCTTCTTTTCCAGAAAACAAGGCTAACAACTAGAGATTGAGTAGGGTAAATGAGGTATAAGAAACAATACACTGGAGCCAGTGGAGTACCAGCAGTTGATATAATGAATCTGTTACATGTTTTCCTGACCTCTGCATCATCTGTTATTTCATCACTAATGATCCAATCCTCATTACATCAAAGGATTCATTTACCACACTTTCCTGTACAATCTGTGGGCTTGACAGATGATGTTGGCTTTATTACTAAACCATGCACCCAACTACAGGTCTGTGTTGGTGAGGATTCAAGGTACATGTATATTAACTCTCCTTGGATGATGATGCATGGTGAATAATCAGTCTTCACATGACCATACAAGGTTAATCATCTCTCTGTCGGCCAAATTATCACAATATGGCTACAATATAACATCAGATAATCACTGGGTGGAAAGAGAGCCCCCTGCCAGTCATATGATGGGTCCCCTTTTATAGAACATGAATTAAACAACACAAATAGTTGGCCCTTAATCTACACTGCATCTGATGATGAAACAGCCACAGTGGCGTCCCTGGGCTCAGTGCATGCTTTAAACGATGTGACAGTTTTGTCAACTATACAGAGGGTAACTAACTGGTACATCAAAATGGCTGAATTTGTGATAAAAGCTTATACAAGGACTAAGAGGCTCCCCTACATCAAAGTGATCATCAAACTGATTTTAAAAATACCTGCAAACAAGAGCACTGCAAATGGTACATAATACCCCCATCCTATGTCTTGTGACCTGACCTCTTTGAATATATATCGTGAATATACTGAATATTTAATTAAGGTAAGAAACCCTATTGATAATTATCTATAATGAGTCTCATGGAAACCTATGAGATTTTTGTTGTCTTCATGGTGCCACCTAAGTCTGGTGGCCTCTGACCTTATTAAGTATGCATGAATTTTGCTGGGAATCAAAATTCGGACAGATGATATATTAGTTTATATTTCTTTTGAGTTTCATCAAAATGCATCATGATCTGGACATGGAAGTTATCACCTCAACACCAAAAATTAGCCACGTGACCTATGCATGGATTTTGCCTAAGATCAAACTGTGGCATGATAATCTGTTGGTATGGAGTTATGTTAGTTTCGTGAAAATCCATCCAAGCCGTGGAAAGTTACTGCAGCAACACAAAAACAAGGGACCTATGGGTCACGACGCTCAGCTGTTATATATGATAAAAAAATATTATTTAGAAATGAGGCACATGCTGGTTTTGTGTGGTAATAAATATAAATATATAAATGAAATATAACTGATATAATTATTAAAATAATATTAAAGAATATATTCATGAATGCATTCATGAATACATTTTGAAAGTATTTGCACGAGTATTCATATATTTTCATTTTTACCTGAATTCCAATTCTTTATGCAAGAAATTTTATAATGGAGTACAAAATCATATTCGTATTTAAATACAATTACAAAGTATTTGCACCATGTCTGGAATTTATTCAGTTTTCACCAAACAATGATGTTGAGAATCCAGAATATACCAAATTCACACATTTAAATAATGATCATAAGTATCTGATGTTATGGCTTTTATTTATATTAAAAAATAACTAAAAAATTCATTTTGGACTAATTTCACATCAATGTACATACTAGACACAGCAGGAATCTAGATTAATATTATCAACTGCATCTTTGTCTAATTTCCTTCATATGATCCCTAATGATTAGTAATGAATAATATGATTTACTTCTTTATCATTAAAATTGAACTGAAAAATGCCATAGGTGACTGCATGGTGTTATTTGGAATATGTGACATTCTACCCATCGATACAAGATTCTTATATCATCAGTAACTGCAAGTTAATTTCCTGTTATTATAAACTAACAAATTCCTTTTCTATTTTTCTTTAATTTGTTATTAAAAACCAATAAAAATTTATTAATTTATTGTTTTTTGTTATGTTCTTGGTTAAACTACTAGATGAGCTGGGTTGGACACCTGGATCAACTGTGGCTGGCCATAAGCTGCCTGGATTCCATGTATGCCTCGCCTCAAGCGTGCATATTTTGATGAAAGGTCAACAAGGTCAACATACAGGTGACTCAAGAGGGGCTGGAGAGAGCCAAAGTCTGACAGGGTCTCATAAAAAACATAAATAAAGCTACAATTTTTGGCCAATTTCTTTCAGCTTTTTTAAACTGAAAAGCTGAAATGCTTATGTGTGCATGATATGAAAATTATATCAACAGTGCTCACGGGAAACAAACGTGCCATGGTCACAGTTGGGCAAAATTTAAGGTACAAATTTTATATTTATACTAAATAAAATTTGAAAAATTCAGAACTAATTTTGGGTATTCAATTGAATCTTGATTAAATAATGTTACATCCCTGACAAAAAAATCTCTAGCTTCAGCAATGCTCTTGTTAAGGGAGTAAATATATTTCTTGATTTTTTACAAAGTGCATTATGTTTGGGCCCATAACTTAAAACAATTACACAATACTGACATCATTCTGGCATGTGCATAGAGAATGAAAAATATGTAAATTATTTATGATTAAAGTCAGATCAGTGGTTTTGATATTAGGCAGTCTTGAAGTGTAACAATGGGTTTTTAATGGAAAAATGAAGTTTTTCATTAATATCTCTAATGTCCTAGTGACCAAATTCTTGGCATGGTAGGGCATTTTGGAGACATCTAACTGTATGCCGAATTTAAGGAACTTAGAGCTGAAGCTGGGGAGCTTAGCTCTTGCAAACTGCATAACACTAGCTTGATGTAAACAATATGTTACATGGTGCTTGAAAACTTGATTAAAATCTACAGTTTTTGATCAACTGGTTTCAAATTTTTGGTGTTAACAGTTGAAATGCTAACAAAAACAGGCTGTGAAAATTAAATCCACAGTACTTACAGGAAAAAAACGTGCCATGGTCAAAGTTGGGCAAAATTTAAGGTACCAATTTTTTATTTTATTAATATTTTAAAAAATTTAAAAGATTTTCATCTTATTTTGGGTATACAATTTAATTTTGATTAATTAAAGTTATATTACTGGAAAAAAGGTCCATAGCATTAACATTTTTTGTGTTAAGTGATCAAATATCTTTTCTGATTTTTTACAAAATGCATCATGTTTGGGCCCATAACTTTTTTAAATTAAATAATACAGACATAATTTCTGGCATGTACATAGGAACTATATAGAGGAATATTTATGGTAAATATGAGGTAAAACAGATGAGTGGTTTTGATATTAGGCAGTCCTGAAGTGTGAAAATAGGTTTTTAATAAAAAATTGAGGTTTTTCCTTAATTTCTGAAAGGAACGAAGTTGCAAACACCCAGTTTTCGGCTTGGTAGGAGATCTTGGGGACATCTAACATTATGCCGAATTTTGGATTCCTAGGTCTTACGGTTTCAAAACGTGCCACATCTACGGACGGACGGACGGACTGACGGACGGACGGACGGACAGACGGACGGACGACAGACAATGGACCACGACTATAGCTCAGATGACTTATAGTCAGCTGAGCTAATTAATGGACTGACAGCTAGACAGACGGACAGTGGGTATACCATTATATGTCCTGTCATAGACAGGCGTATATATAGATATTGAGTGTTTTTGTATAAATAACAGGTAAAAATACTGTGTCAGGGATAACTCAATTTACACAAGTAGTCCATAATTTGCGTCATACTTTGAGTGTTGCGATTTGTTACTTAACAGCAAATAAAAAGTCAGTACATAAAGTACCACTCAGTTACCCGTCATCATCAGACCAGGCAACAATTCAAAAGTTTAATAAATAAGAAATCTGCATTCTGAGGAAAACAAACCGCTGCCATGTGGGAGGGGGGGGGGCCCTATTGTGGGATGTTCCCAAAATGTGCTTAAGCCTGGCTTAACTTAAGGGAATGTACATTTGTGAATATTCCCAGGTGACGTTCCTGAATTCTAATCATGTGCCAGATCTACACCAAAATGTATTCAATTCTTCATTGGCCCATTCCAGAATTGCTTGAGATTGTGTTCATGAAAGCAGCAGTTATGTTGTGAACAAACACACACACATTCACACATGAACAGGGATGAATGCATGTACCCTACTGGTAAAGGCAACAAATTAATAACAAAGTACCAATGTTGTGAAACTAAAATATACAAAGCGGCAACACACACTAAAGAGGTTACCATAAACAAGAACCATAGAGCTGTGGTAGCAGGAGTGGGGTTATACTTGGTCATGGGAATAGGCTTGCTGCTGTGGAGGAGAGAGGCCATAAACTCTGTGGAGTGCATATGTATACAGCAGGGACCTGAGCTAGTTTCAGGTCTGTAGTGACCTGACCTCAAGCGCTAACCTGATAAGGGATAAACACAGTAAGTCACAGACACTGATTGACCTAAAGCTAAATAAACCTATACCCTGGCCCGACCTCAGCTACTGCTTCTGAGGGTGACTATACTCCAAACCACTGAAGGAACTTCTACGACAGGTCTCTGTCACTCTGCTGTTCACCTCCAATCTCTTTCTAATTAGAAAAACTTACAGGAAGACATATTTGGACTTGAATTTTGTAATAGGGACATATACAACTGTAAACATTTTTCAGAATCCAAATATTCAGATGATAGACTTGCCCCATGATAAAACTAGACATTTCTTGGCACCGCAGGTGCCAGAGTATCCCCAGACATAGTAGGCCCCCACCCCCTTTATAAATAGACCCCCATTTTTAGCAGCATATACTGACACTTGGCATATTTATTGTTTCTTCCATCTAACAATCCACAATCTTGTTGAAGATGTTGGTCCTGTGACCTTGATCTTTTTAAAGATGTGTCCTGTGACCTTGACCTTTGACCTCATGACCCCAAAATCAATTCTGGTCTTGCTTTTCCAATGGGACATATGCAAGTTAAGTTTGAAATCTATACATCAACTAGACATTTCTTGGCACCGCAGGTGCCAGAGTATCCCCAGACATAGTAGGCCCCCACCCCCTTTATAAATAGACCCCCATTTTTAGCAGCATATACTGACACTTGGCATATTCATTGTTTCTTCCATCTAACAGTGCACAATCTTGTTAAAGATGTTGGCCCTGTGACCTTGATCTTTTTAAAGATGTGTCCTGTGACCTTGACCTGTGACCTCATGACCCCAAAATCAAATCTGGTCTTGCTTTTCCAATGGGACATATGCAAGTTAAGTTTGAAATCTATACATCAATAAAGCAGGAATTATCACCCAGAAACTAATTTTTGGACAGATGGCTCCTGTGACCTTCACCTTTGACCTTGTGACCTCAAAATTGATAGTGTTCTTCCTCTCTTGGCAGGAGAACTATATGTGCAAGATGAAAGATCTGAGATGAAATGTTTGGATGAAAATGCATCCACATCTTTTTAAAGATGTGTCCTGTGACCTTGACCTTTGACCTCATCACCCCAAAATCAATTTGGGTCTTGCTTTTTCAATGGGACATATACAAGTCAAGTTTGAAATCCATACATCAATAAAAGCAGGAATTATCATCCACAAACTAATTTTTGGACAGATGGCTCTTGTGACCTTCACCTTTGACCTTGTGACCCCACAATTGATAGGGGTCTTCCACTCTTGGCAGGTGAACTATATATGCAAGAGGAAAGATCCGAGATGAATTGTTTGGCTGAAAATGCATCCACAATCTTTTTAAAGAGGTTTCCTGTGACCTTGACCTTTGACCTCATGACCCCAAAATCAATTCAGGTCTTGCTTTTCCGATGGGTCAAATTAAAGTCAAGTTTGAAATCCATACATCAATAAAAGAAGGAATTATCATCCAGAAACTAATTTTTGGACAGATGGCTCCTGTGACCTTCACCTTTGACCTTGTGACCTCACAACTGATAGGGTTCTTCCTCTCTTGGCAGGTGAACTATATGTGCAAGATGAAAGATCTGAGATGAAATGTTTGGATGAAAATGCATCCACATCTTTTTAAAGGTGTGTCCTGTGACCTTGACCTTTGACCTCATAACCTCAAAATCAATTTGGGTCTTGCTTTTCCAATGGGACATATACAAGTCAAGTTTGAAATCTATACATCAGTAAAAGCAGGAATTATCATCCAGAAACTAAATTTTGGAATGATGGCTCCTGTGACCTTTATCTTTGACCTTGTGACCTCACAATTGATAGGGGTCTTCTACTCTTGGCAGGTGAACTATATGTGCAAGATGAAAGATCTGAGATGAATTGTTTGGCTGAAAATGCATCCACAATCTTTTTAAAAAGGTTTCCTGTGACCTAGACCTTTGACCTCATGACCCCAAAATCAATTTGGGTCTTGCTTTTCCAATGGGACATATACAAGTCAAGTTTGAAATCCATACATCAATAAAGCAGGAATTATCATCCAGAAACTGATTTTTGGACAGATGGCTCCTGTGACCTTCACCTTTGACCTTGTGACCTCAAAATTGATAGGGTTCTTCCTCTCTTGGCAGGTGAACTATATGTGCAAGATGAAAGATCTGAGATGAAATGTTTGGATGAAAATGCATCCACATCTTTTTAAAGGTGTGTCCTGTGACCTTGACCTTTGACCTCATAACCTCAAAATCAATTTGGGTCTTGCTTTTCCAATGGGACATATACAAGTCAAGTTTGAAATCCATACATCAATAAAAGCAGGAATTATCATCCAGAAACTAATTTTTGGACAGATGGCTCCTGTGACCTTCACCTTTGACCTTGTGACCTCAAAACTGATAGGGGTCTTCCTCAATTGGCAGATGACTTACATGTGCAAGATGAAAGGTCTGAGATGAAATGTTTGGCTGAAAATGCATCCACAATCTTTTTAAAGATGTGTCCTGTGACCTTGACCTTTGACCTCATGACCCCAAAATCAATTGGAGTCTTGCTTTTTCAATGGGACATATATAAGTCAAGTTTGAAATCAATACAACAATAAAAGCAGGAATTATCATCCAGAAACTAATTTTTGGACAGATAGCTCCTGTGGCCTTGACCTTTGACCTTGTGACCCCAAAATTTATATGGATCATCCACTACTGGCAAGTGAGCTATATATTCAAGATGGAAGACCTAAGATGAAAGTTTGGCTTAAAATGCATCCACAGTATCTTTTAAAATGCCAGTCCAGTGACCTTGACCTTTGACCTCATGACCCTAGAACCTAAAGGGTTCTTACTTTAGTGGTAGGCCATACATAAGTCATGTTTTAAATCCATATGGCTATCAACACTGGAGATATCATAAGAGGTGTGCAATTTTCACCATATATGGCAATATTCAAGGTCAAGGCCACTATCATAGGAAAGGTCATGACCCCAATTTAAATTAACATCATCCCATAACCCATACCTATGTATATGCATAATATAAAAGAAATCTGTCCATTAGTTTTTGACTTATAATGCTCACAGTACTGTAAGGTGGCAATTTTGGGGGTATTAAACGGCACAAAAACAAGTAAAGAATAATAGGTGGCGCCACCAGTTTCTGGAACATGACAACCCTATCCATGATCTTCCATCAACTTGATTTTGGGATAAATCCATGCAAGATTTCTTAAAATATTAAAGAATTTGTGTGATTTTCCCCAAAATTGGACCTATTCAAGGTCAAGGACACTCTCCTAGTAAAGGTCATGACCTCATTTTAAATAGGCGTCGTCCTCTCACCCATATCTATACATATACCAAGTTTGGTATAGTTCCGTGAAATATTTTTTGGGTTATGCACCAACAAGATTTATATGCGGCGGCGGCGGCGGCGGGACCGGTATGAAAACATAGTATCCCCCGACTTTGTCTGGGGATACAATAAAGCAGGAATTATCACCCAGAAACTAATTTTTGGACAGATGGCTCCTGTGACCTTCACCTTTGACCTTGTGACCTCAAAATTGATAGTGTTCTTCCTCTCTTGGCAGAAGAACTATATGTGCAAGATGAAAGATCTGAGATGAAATGTTTGGCTGAAAATGCATCCACATCTTTTTAAAGATGTGTCCTGTGACCTTGACCTTTGACCTCATGACCCCAAAATCAATTTGGGTCTTGCTTTTCCAATGGGACATATACAAGTCAAGTTTGAAATCCATACATCAATAAAAGCAGGAATTATCATCCAGAAACTAATTTTTGGACAGATGGCTCCTGTGACCTTCACCTTTGACCTTGTGACCTCAAAACTGATAGGGGTCTTCCTCTATTGGCAGATGACTTACATGTGCAAGATGAAAGGTCTGAGATGAAATGTTTGGCTTAAAATGCATCCACAGTATCTTTTAAAATGCCAGTTCTGTGACCTTGACCTTTGACCTCATGACCCCAAAATCAATTGGAGTCTTGCTTTTTCAATGGGACATATATAAGTCAAGTTTGAAATCAATACATCAATAAAAGCAGGAATTATCATCCAGAAACTAATTTTTGGACAGATAGCTCCTGTGGCCTTGACCTTTGACCTTGTGACCCCAAAATTTATATGGATCATCCACTATTGGCAAGTGAGCTATATATTAAAGATGGAAGACCAAGGATGAAAGTTTGGCTTAAAATGCATCCACAGTATCTTTTAAAATGCCAGTCCAGTGACCTTGACCTTTGACCCTAGAACCTATAGGGTTCTTACTTTAGTGGTGGGCCATACATAAGTCATGTTTGAAATCCATATGGCTATCAACACTGGAGATATCATAAGAGGTGTGTGATTTTCACCATATATGGCAATATTCAAGGTCAAGGCCACTATCATAGGAACTGTCATGACTACAATTTAAATAAACATCATCCCATAACCCATACCTATGTATATGCATTATATATAAAAGAAATCTGTCCATTAGTTTTTGACTTACAATGCTCACAGTGCTGTAAGGTAGCAATTTTGTGGGTATTAAACGGCACGAAAACAAGTAAAGAATAATAGGTGGCGCCACCAGTTTCTGGAACATGACAACCCTATCCATGATCTTCCATCAACTTGATTTTGGGATAAATCCATGCAAGATTTCTTGAGATATTAAAGAATTTGTGTGATTTTCCCCAAAATTGGACCTATTCAAGGTCAAGGACACTCTCTTAGTAAATGTCATGACCTCATTTTAAATAGGCGTCGTCCTCTCACCCATATCTATACATATACCAAGATTGGTAAAGTTCCGTGAAATATTTTTTGGGTTATCGCGCCAACAAGATTTATATGCGGCGGCGGCGGCGCAGCGGCGGGACCGGTATGAAAACATAGTATCCCCTGACTTTGTCTGGGGATACAATTATTGTGAATTGTAAGTATATGTAAACACTGGACCACATACACAAGTATATACCTGGTGTCCTGTTAAGATGGTCATAGAGGATTTCAACAATAAAACTGTTTGTGGGCAAACTGCTCACAGATTATACTCATATCTAAATCCTACAACAAGCTTGAGTGTCAGATTTAAATAGCTTTATATTAAAATACTGGTTAAACATACGCATGTTTTAAGTAAAGCTATAAACTTATAATTTCTTAAATTAAAATGAAAATAAACCTAGCAACCCAACATCTAACAGATCAGATGATGATTAGATGAAGTTCCAAAGAAACATTTTTAAGATATTGTGCCTAATATGAAAAGTTAAAAAAGTCCAATATAAAAATAATCTAAAGAGATCAAGGGCCTAGAGACACAAATAGTTCCCTGATATATTTAACTAGGATAGTGTGACATAAGTGAAAAAGACCATTTTGGAGCACAGAAAGTCCAAAAACACAGGTGGCACCACCTGCAGGTTATAATCACATGTCAGTCATGTGATGAGTAAGTCTGTAAAATTTGGTGAAGAAAGCAGCAAGGTTCTTAGAGATGGGGTAAAAGAATGGGGCTGGAGGGACCAACGGAAAGACGCCACTTTACTTGTCCTCACTTCTTTTGGCGGGGGATTAATTAATATTTAGCATTACTTAAGTCTGGTCAGATGAAAAGACCCACAATGTTAATTGTCATAATGTGATGTTAATTACAAATGGATGTGATGGTTTCTGATATGTATATGCACAGGACTCACAGGTAAAGTAAGGCCGACAACGGACAGAGCAGATTGCTAGATCTCTTGCCTATGGTACACTGGTGGGGACTAATAACCCAGCCAATGTGACAGTTACTATAGAAAATAAAAGTGAAGATCATCTGATGAGACAAAACGCTGCTTGAGACAGCCCCTGTGTTGGTCCCTGGATGTCTGTTAGCAGTCCACCATATCCACATGGATACAGCTGCAATATTATTTGTAGTCCTTTCATAGTGTTTACAATGGGTGTGGTAATATACAAAGCTGGATAACTGTTAAAGATGCCTCACATCAGCTAATACTATCATCATATTACACACCACACCCACCCCATGGTCTCACTCATGTACTTAATTCAAGCAGGCAATGCAATTTCATGTTTACAGGATTAGAGTACCATCCAGAATAATATTAACTAATAACCATATATTAATTAATAATTATAAACAAATAAATTTTCAATTCCAATTGTATAGGTATCTCTACTCCCATTATTCTTCAAGAAAACTAGGAAATAAATTTTATTATTTTATGGATATTAACCCCTTGATACATGAAAGATTCTTTTAAATGTTTTATCACCAAGAAAATCACAAATGGTTAATGTGATGAACTTAACAGAATTTTTCTTGTCTTCAGGGTTGGGGGGGGGGGGGGTTGTTATAAGGTGACTGAAGTCATACAGGAGACTTAAGCACAGTGGCATCTGTTTCTTAAGTAATGGGTAAGGTTGTGTTTATTTAACCTCTTGAAACTGAAGCCCATTAATCTTGAAAACTACATTACAATATTCTCCTTTCAAATTTAATTTATAAACATTTTATTGCAAAAATTATGTGGACAGGAGGTGCTGGAATAGACTCTAATCAATCAACATACATATTAATCAAATCTCAGAGCATTGGCACGTGTCATGCATACCCTTATTTAATAATTCACTTTATTTGTTACCTGAAGATCTATTTCACCAGATATTTATTTTACCAGGATTATAGATAAGCAGAGGGCTAATCAATATACATTATCAAATCTCAGTGCACTGGCACAATCGCCATGTATTTCCTTATTTAATATTTCACTTTATTTGTCCCTGCACTTGTACCAGGGCCATGTTTTAATGTTTTGTTACTTGGATCGTAGCTGAATACCAAGAACACATTTTTTGGTGAAGTGAACATTACCTCTGCATATCTCACCATAAACTATTACAGCTGGATTGCTTTTAATGTTAAAGTAACGACCTTACAGAATTTCTGCACAAACATGTCTTGCGTCATAGACAGTCATAACTGCAGGGGCATCAACCAGAGACCATACGGTCCGTGACGTGTCTGACACAGATGTGCATCCGTGTTTGTACAACTATAATGACAAACACAATCCTGTCAGACACCAAGCCAATACAAACCAACACAGCACACCATCTAAACATCTGTTCTAAACTTTTACAAGGAACCACTCTGCTATCTGTCTAAATAATATTTTTAGATAAATCTTTATATTTATTGACCGAGTTCAATGTCAAAACAATCTTTAGGAATTTAATTTTACTAATTATTACTATGTTATTATGTTTTCATTTGTAAAGTTGTACAAATTTTAAATAAAAACTCAGAAGTCATCAATATGCTAGATGTAGATATGTAAGGTATATAATATACATATACATATCTGATACATATATGATACAAATGCAACATCATAATAAGCAAATTTTACGTTAAACCTTTGTACTGAATTACTTGCATTTGATACAAAACTCTTAATTGATACAATCAATTGATACCATCTGTTCTTGCTGACAACTGAGTAATTTGGTTATCCTCAACCTCTACAAATGGCAATTTTAAAAAAATATCTTTTAGATCTTATCATTTCCTCAAAGGTAGATAGTGAAGAGTCAGCACAAACTGAAAGCACCCAGAGATTGACATGATGTCTATATGCAGTCAGTCCATAGCCTAATGTGACCCATTTAAACAGCTGGGTTATATCAACGTCTGAAACCAGCTGACAGTAATATGGCTCACAACAATCCATACACAGACAGAATAATTTGCTGGGGTGGGGCCAACTGAAATGAGGAATTCTAACCACAGTTTTATGATGACTCAGGGGTCTCTGAATGTTAAAGATTTGATAATGGAATGCCATCAAGGTATATTTTCATGTACTTCCCACTCAAATGCCATCAAGGTCATACAAGGCTTGACTGAATAGGGAAGGAGGGGGGGGGGGAGGGGGAAGGGGCGGATGAAAGAGTAAGTAAATAGTTTAAAATATTAAATATTCACTAGAATATCAGCAAAAGCTGACAAAAGCCCTCAGCCAAAAGAACAGTGTTTAGAGGTGGTAACAGTAACAAGTACTAAATATCTGTTCTCACATGGTTGATATCTGTACATATCTCAGTTATAAATTTAAAATGGAGAGGTATGTACCATGATTCATAACAATCCACCAAATGCCTCCTGAAAAATAAGCTTCTAAGTTTTATTCTATTATAAGCTCTGTGACCTTGAAAAGTAGGTCAAGGTCACCCATGTTCGAACATGAACAAGATTTTTGTCGATATACATCTTCACCAAAGAAATAAAATTCCTGTTGTGAATCCTTTTAGAGATATCCTGCTCACAAGGCCAAAGTTGAAAAATCCAAGAAAAATCCAATAAAAAATCAGAAATTGCAGGTGGCACCCCCAAACTTGTGCAGCAGTTACAGACCATTAGTCCCTATGATCATAGTAAGTATTGTGAAAAACCATCCAATGGTTTCTGAGAAATAAGCTTCTAAATGTTTTTTCTATAATCAGCTCTAAAACGTAGAAAAATAGGTCAAG
The DNA here is from genome assembly GCA_026874595.1 of Sipunculus nudus. Lineage (NCBI taxonomy): Eukaryota > Metazoa > Annelida > Sipuncula > Golfingiida > Sipunculidae > Sipunculus > Sipunculus nudus. Next base: position 40,290,703 of record CM049307.1, on the reverse strand, counting down.
GTCACCCATCTTCGAACTTGACCAAGATTTTGTCAATATACATCTTCTCCGAAAAAATAAAATTCTTACGGTGATCCTTTTCGAGATATCCCGCTCACAAGCCCAAAGTTGAAAAATCCGATAAAAATTCATTAAAAATCAGAAATTGTAGGTGGCGCCACCAAACTTGTATAGCAGGTACAGACCATCAGTCCCTATGATAATAGTAAGTTTTGTGAAAATCCACCAAATGGTTTCTGAGTAATAAGCATCTAAGTGTTTTTCTATAATCAGCTCTAAAACGTAGAAAAATAGGCCAAGGTCACCCATCTTCGAACTTGACTGAGATTTTGTCAATATACATCTTCTCCGAAAAAATAAAATTCTTACGGTGAATCCTTTTCGAGATATCCTGCTCACAAGCCCAAAGTTGAAAAATCCGATAAAAATTCATTAAAAATCAGAAATTGTAGGTGGCGCCACCAAACTTGTAAAGCAGGTACAGACCATCAGTCCCTATGATCATAGTAAGTTTTGTGAAAATCCACCAAATGGTTCCTGAGTAATAAGCATCTAAGTGTTTTTCTATAATCAGCTCTAAAATGTAGAAAAATAGGTCAAGGTCACCCATCTTCGAACTTGACCGAGATTTTGTCGATATACATCTTTACCGAGGAAATAAAATTCTGACGGTGAATCCTTTTCAAGATATCCCGCTCACAAGGTAAAAGTTAACGGATGCCGGATGGACGGACGGACAGCTTGGGTGACGACAATAGCCCATCAGCCTAAGGGCTGAGGGATAAAAAGGTTTTTATATCTTAATAGACAAACTTCTGACAAATACAAACCGCAGTTCATACATAAATTTTCTTATTAATACAAATGTCACATGAAGATTGTAGCTTAAAAGATTTGAAAATGTTTTGTCCCAATGTGTGACCCAAAGTGTAAATGGTACAGAATTCATCTTTTCGTCTCAGGAATTAAAACCCTGTGTGTCCACAGAATGCTTCATGAAAACTGCATAAATATTATATACAGCTGAACCCATGTATCCATAAAACACACGTGATTAATAATATTCAAATACCTCCTCCACTACCAATGTTTTTTCTGGCAAGCAGAACTGACCTTTGATGCAACAATAATTGGTGAACTGTGAAACAGTTCCCAGCTGGGATTATATATCAAGACTTTCATGAGCACAGGGTAAGCATCTCTTTCGCTAAAAATCTCTTTAAGACTTTCCATTTTAGAGGTCCAAGCATCCAATCAGATACACATATTTTTGGCCTGGGACAAAGAGAACCAAAACGGGACTCCTGCAGCAGTTGCTGGCCATACTAATGAACTGAGTAAACACTGTGCTGACATATGAAAACTGATGCCAACATTTCATCTAATAAACTTATTCATTGAATAACTTAATTTTCCCATAAAATGATGTAAACTACTAAAAACAAATAATCAAATTCTATATAACCCTTCAATATTTGATATGGTTCCCCTCCTGTTGGGAAGCTCTTAAACTTCTCATGAACCTTAAAAGGTTTGGCTGAGCATCTGGGACTCACCAATTTTTCTTCCTATTGAAATACCTGGATCATAAAAATGATGATCCCACAGTACACAGGCTTTTTTTTGTTTATATCCATTAGTTTACAACAAGTGGGGAACCTGCTTTCCAAAAATAATCCAAACACATTAAACAAGGACATCTGGCAGAAGCCAGATGAACCAGAATTTTGTGAATGGCATTATGCAACTAGTGACTCTTTTAACTTCTGCCCATATGTAATAGTTACATATTTTTTTCTGCTTGTCAATATGGCCACATGAACAGTGTTTAAAAACAGCTTGTAGGTAAAAGCTCATAAATCTAACACAGAGGCTTTATAAGATTCTATCTCAGCAGGAATTACCTGAACGTCATTTATATGTACACAGATTAAGCCAGTATTCACATAAATTCTACATATAAGGCCAAAAAAAATAAAAGGTGTGGTTCTCAGGCACCGCCCGCGTCAATTTTTAACCCCCGCATCAAAAATTTTTTTTTTATGTTTATCTTTCAAGTAGAAAAATAGTACAATTTAAGTAGTGCTTTTACCTGTTTAGCAAAAAATTTTGTTATTTTCATGCTTTTCACTGATCATATTACATTTTATCGGAGCATTAAAAAAAAGGTCAAAAATAAAATACCGCCCGCCCACACCGTTTTCTGAAAAAAAGTGCCTGAGAACCATACCTTATTTTTTTTTGGCCTAAGGCAGGTGATTGTCAGGCTTTAAGAACTTGTAGATTCATTAAAGGTCTCAGAGAAGTTTACATTAGGAGATGTCAAGAACTAGTATATTCATTAAAGGTCTCAGAGAAGTTTACATGAGGAGATGTCAAGTCATGAAACTTATCTTTCTCTGTAGACTCAATTTGTCCTGCCACATGATGCAACAATCTGTCTTCTACAAATTGGGTCACACTGACCCATTTCTTTTTCTTATTTAAATAAGGAGACTTTCATGGACTGTCTGTCAATATGTCACATCTCAACTTTTGGTTTCTAGTTGTATCCTACTAACCAACATCCATTTGGTTAAACTTTAAGGGACAGATGGACTCCTGACACAACCATCCCTATATAGCTTGGATGACTGAGTCAGCTTGGCAAAACACTATAAATTAGTGCCACAATATACAACATAATACAAAACGTTATTGTTTGTAAAGCATGAACTAAGTAGGAGCTATGGCTGAAGGCAACATCAAGTTAACCCAATAAAACATACATTGACAAACTATGCTGCACCATGGCATTAGCTCACAGGTTTGCTAAAAATATCTTAAAACTTGCATTTATGGTAAGTCACTGAAGTGAAAAAAAAGCCTGTAAAATACTCAGGGTAAATCATCATCAAAATCAGTCCAAATACTGGTGAATAAACCACAGAATCAGTACATTTCAAAATACAAAACAGATCTAGTCTTGTTTGAAAAAAAGTTTGTTGAAGGACAGTCCAATACAATTGATACACCTCCCTGAAGGGTTCCTAATTGTTTGACTTCAACAGAAACATGCATGTTTTTTAATAAACATATCGAGCACACAAAGGCTTTACCTGTGGATAAGCTTCCCGGCATAGCATGTGGTGTAGTTCCATGCTGCAATATGATGTCATCATGGTCCACAGCTGATGGTGCATGGTTTACAAATACAGCAGCGAGATGATTTATGACACAGCATGATGCACATGTATGTCTAATAGTAATAATACACTGAAAAAGCTGCCAGCCAACCCCTAAAGTGAAATCATAGCAGCTATGAAAGGAGTGGCAGTCCCGCTATCGGCCACTGACCTATTTTATCATATATGGAGTATTTAGGGGTCATTTGTGTGCTGACTCCACCCACTGTAGATACTAACATTAACAACAGCAGGTATACAGGGCTTGATAATAACAAAATTTTGCTCAGAAGCCAAGATGGCCATTACAGCAAAAAATACAAACCAGTCCTTGCAAACCAGTCTTTAAAATTTTTGTTACTAAGTTATAACAGCTAAGTGAAGATATGGATAAACTGATAAAAAGTTACAAGAAATCTTCTCAATAATGTTAAATCATTTAAATACATAGATTTAAATCCTATATACACATGAATGCTTGTTAAATGTAGGTCAAATGGTGAGTCTTTGGCTAATTTCACAGGCCTTGGTTGTAAAAGTCATTTCAACATCAAATTTAATTCCCTTGCCAGATTAATTCAACCTTACAGGTCATCACAACAGCAGTTTTATAAGTTATAAGCCTATGGGGACTGAGTGAGTGTAAATGTCAAACCCTCAGACTGAAACTTTCAGCTCCTTCCATATACATAAGCAACTAGCCAAAACTAGCTCTAGCCAGTTTTGGGGTGTGTGAAATGTGTCTACTAGAGGTCCAGCAGGCTGGGGTACAACCCTCACCCCTACAAGGCCTCTATATGACACCAGGTCCCCTGGCATTGGCTGCTTCCTTTTTGACACAAACAAACACAGGAAAAACTCCCGGTGATTTCATTACAAGGGCCATTTCCAATCCGCACAACAACCCCTCACCAACGGGATCCGCCCACGCTCAGACTGACACAATTACAGCTGGGAAAGTATAACATAGTTTACTGTTGGTACTGGCAGTGAAATGAACCGAACCAGGGGGGCCCCATCCATTATCTATAGGTAACAATACATGTGCTGAGCCGACTATTCTAAGCTATTGCACAAATGGTTGTTCCGTGCTGCCAGTGAAACCTGCCTAACATTGGCAACATGCTGTCAATGTTAACCAAAATAACAAGGGACCTAAGGGTAACTTGCTCAGCTGAAGTTGACCTTGAAGGTAAAAATCTAAAATAATATCAAATGTCTGAGAAGATGAGGGTAATAAAGGCCATGGTTGACTGATATGATAGGTTTGTTTTGATGTGTAAGTAATTGTTGCATATAATATTTTGTAACCTGACCATGCATTTCCTAATGTTGGAACTGAAGCATGTGAGCAGTTTATAAACATAAGATATGTATAAGATTTATATAATAAGAACATTTTACAATTTTTTTCAATTAGATCTATTTTTTTATAATATATTAATTTATTAAATATATATTTTTTATTTTATTAAATGTATACAGTTGCAATATACCTATTAAAAGTTCATTCACAAATACTGAATATATATAAAAATGGATAGATAGATAGGTACACAAACAGACTGATCACTTTATCTACCATTCCGCTGAGGCAGGAAAATGATATATGAAGTTTCAATTAGATCTTAATTTTTTTTTTTTATTTTATCACATTGATTTAAAGTTTATAAATTGTATACATTTGCAATATTACACAACTGAATTTTTAAGCTGCTTTCAAATTTCATACTTTGATAGCCTAAATCCATATACATACAGCATATGAAAGTTATTTCAAAAGTGCTTAAAAAAAGTTCACAATTAATATATATGTCAAGGCCCAGATCCCGATCTGTACCAATCTTGATCCAGATTTGGTCCGGCCTAAACCCTGATAGGGATCTGGTCCAGCCCTTGTCAAGACCAGATCCCGATCGGGGTTTAGGCCAGACCAAATCCCGATCGGGATCTAAGGATCGGGTCTGGACGAATCGCTGATTATTCCAGACCAATCGGGAATTAGTCCAGACCATATCTCGATCGGGATCTAGGCTGGACCAATTCCTGATTGGTCCAGACCGAATCCCAATCGGGATTAAGTCTGGCCTAAACCCTGATCAGGATCTGGTCTGGACCGTTTCCTGATTGAGATCCCATGGCAGACTCAGTGGAGAGAGGGCTTGCCCTAGTGATGGGATTACGTAACAACAGCCTTGGGAGCATAGGGAGCTGCACTGAATGACCTACAGTGACCATAGTAGACTGCTTGACAGTGTAAGGGAATACAACAAGAGCCTCCAAAAAATTCAATAACTAGCCTAATTTTGCAGCTTTTATTTTCAAATTTCAGATTTTGAACAGATTAATATCCTTACTTGTATAGCTGTGAAAATTAAATCCACAGTACTTATAGGGAAAAAAGTGCTGTGGCCAAAGTTGGGCAAAATTTAAGGTACCAATTTTTTATATTTGCTAATATTTTGAAAAATTTAAAAGATTTTGATCTAATTTTGGGTATACAATTTTATTTTGATTAATTAAAGTTATATTACTGGAAAAAAGTCCTTAGCTTTAACATGTTTTGTGTTAAGTGATCATATATCTTTCCTGATTTTTTACAAAATGCATTATGTTTGGACCCATAACTTTTTTAAATTATATAATACAGACCTTATTTCTGGCATGTACATAGGAACTATATAGAGGAATATTTATGGTAAATATAAGGAAAAATAGACAAGTGGTTTTGATATTAGCAGTCCTGAAGTGTGAAAATAGGTGTTTAATAAAAAATTAAGGTTTTTCCTTAATTTCTCAAAGGAACAAAGTCGCAAAGACCAAGTTTTTGGCTTGGTAGGAGATCTTGGGGACATCTAACATTATGCCGAATTTTGGATTCCTAGGTCTTTCAGTTTCAAAACATGCCACATCTAGGGACGGCCTGATGGACGGACGGACAGATGACGGACAATGGACCACAACTATAGCTCTGATGACTTATAGTCAGCTGAGCCAAAAAATTAATTTGCCAATTTGTCAAAAAAAATTTTCTAAGCGGCAGTAAAAAATCTCGACCAGCCGGGGTTAGCCCAAACACAGAATTTTTTAAGGATGGCCTGACGTATATTAACAGAAAACAATGCCTAGAACCTTTCACAAGAAAAACCCAGGAAACAACAATCCTACAGTACATAGGCTGTTCATTTTGTTAATATCCAAGTGTTTATAATTTGTGGGGGGCCTGACCAAATAATCCAAACACATTCAACAAGGACATTTGGTGGTAAGTCAGACAAACTAGAGTTTTGCAAATGGGGTTTTACAACTACAGACCTTTCAACTTCCATACATATGGAACCAACCACCTTCAGAAATATGTTTTACCCAGGCTGTGTTTGTTAACATGGACATATGTGCTGTGTTAACAAACAGCTTGTAGAGAAAAAAGGCCATATACCCATCACAGAGACATGAGAACCTTTCTTACTAGCATAGTTACCTGCAGTTCAATAATATGTATGCTGAGTAAGGCATAAATCACATAAATTCTACAGATAAGGCAAATGAATGACTGGCTTTAAGCAGGCACATCTTTGGGGTAAAAATAAAATGTGGTGTTTAATATTTCAAAAAGCATGTTCAGATATGGAAATTTGGTCTGCATTTATTGTTTTATCCTTGGTGGTGTGCATACTAAATGATTCTTGGAAAGGCTCATAAATGCAGTGCCAAAAGTGAGCTTTCATGATCCGAGGCCTAAAAATAAGCCATTATGTGGGTTTTGTATCTAATACTCATTTGCGCATTTACTGCTTCAACAATTCCAATTAGAATAGCATGTAATATCATCAATGATAAAGTCATTCGTGGGGCGGTAAAGCCCTGAGTGTGACTTGCTCTGGTTAATTTTATTTAGAAACCAATCCATTACAAAACTTGCAGGAATTAATGCATCTAAATGTCAATACACTGAGCCTCTTGCTGACGTCAGTAATAAAACACCAGTGTAATTGCATTTATTAATTAATGAGTGATGCTGATGGTCTCCCCCAGGCTGATACACTGGCACACAGTTAATGCATAATTTTGCTGATGGTGCATTAATTTTGTGTGTAAAGAGTAAACAGAGCTGTCAGCCCACCCAGTGCTGTGCTGAGCTGTCTGCTTGGGTCTGGAGCTCACTGGCTCCCTCTAGGTGCACATGGTCATACTTCTGCAGGAATTAGCAGCACATGAATATAGCAATAGCAAGAATCACAGACCAACAAAAATTTAACTGCTCTGAATCTCAAATACAACTGAACACTTCAGAATGGGCTTGTCAATAAATAGTCAAATAATTAAGAATATTATTTACAATTATTATTTACCCTACTTTTGCTCCAGTGTCATAAATTCAAAAGCCCATTATAATCTTATTTCTACATGGTTTTTGAGTACTAAATTTGGCTAAATTTCCTACAGTAAATGCACAACTTTACATCAATTTTAACATTATATTTATATTATATTTGCACATTTATAAAGCACTCATCCAGTGAACTGCTCACAAGCGCTAACACAATAAAATTGTGACAAAAAAAGTTAAACCCATAACAGTTAAATAATGCACGTCTGAGTTAAAATGATTAAAATATGACTAAATGGTAATAAAAATACCAGTCAGGTAAATTAAGAAACAAGTATTATGTATTTATAAACACAATTTAGATCTTTATCCATTGGTTTTGTTTAAAATTGACAGGTCATAAGCATCTCTAATAAGTAAAACAGTATGTTTTCAGTCCGTCCATTTTTAATCTGTTTTAAGTGTAGTGGCGTCTCCTATATCATCTGGAAAGCTGTTCCAGATCACAGGTGCCACATGGGGGACTCTCCCTACCTAGGTCTTCAAATTATATGATGACACCACTAGAAGATTTCTATCCCTGATGTCCATTCTGTATGGTGTGAGGAGTTCAGACAGGTAAGCTGGTGCAAGATCATGTGGCGCTTTATATGTAAGTAGATTTAAACTTGAAGGTTTCAATGAATGAATGAATGCACCCACATGTATACTGTAACATTAAAAATATATTACAGGAAATGGGCTCATTTCACTGTAAATGGATACAAGATATACAAGATTGGCAAAAACATATTAAAAAACATTTTTTTTTCAATATGTACTGATAACGAAGATAATTTCTAATTATAATTTGTGAACTGTTACTACAATTAATAAGGGTAAATCTTCTGTATGTGTTGACAAGAATTACAAATATTCATTAATACACTTAATTATTGAACTCACAAGAGCTAATTTTATGATTTTATACACTTACAGGTGACACCACAATACAGTGTTCAGATCTAGTACACATAATACAGACACTGCATTAAATATTAATATGTGAACATGAAAGTTCCAGGAACAGTTGAACCTATGCCAATAAGGAAAGAAACTCTGAAAGTGTCATATATTATGGTTTGGTAAACATAATAGCATGTCGGTTTGTTGTGTGCAGGATAGATTTCATCCAGAACAGAGACTTGGCCATGATGTGATTGGCTGGTGCAAAGTGTGACGTCATAGGCAAACTTTAGAATTGACTTAAATCTAGCAATACATGTTGTTTTTATTCTTCTCTGAAAGTTTGGGACTGACAGTGTCAGAATTACTAAGCTTTTGATGAGATCTAAAACTTTTAGTCACAAGGATTTTTCAAGTGTGTGACATCACTGCTAAGTTGACAGTCCTCATCTACATGTGCCAAAAAGTTATGAACAAATCACACAACCTCATGTTTTTTGTGTGTGGAAAAATAGAAAGAAAAAATTGTTTTCCCTCCAAGAATTGGGCTCATTTAATGTAAAATTGATATTTATATATTTTTCTTAGGCAATTATGTTATATTATAATATAATGAGATTTGGAATATGTTTGCTTAACCTTATCAGACTAACAGTATTGAATGTAATGTTCAAAATTTGAAACAAATTGGTTATCACCTGATAAAAACATTCAAAACTACAGAATCTCCACTGTTAAGGACAGGCCACAGCCATCTGCAGGTCTGATTTGTGTTTTAGATTTCTAGTGACTTGTTACATGTACATGTCAGTAAGCTATCAGCTCTGATATCAGATAACACAGTTACCTCTGGTATTTACACAGTGCCTTATCACAGCATGATCACATAGCCTGTGATGATAGAGATCCAAGCTACACAGGTTTCAATTTACCACACTTGAGGCATAAATGTGTTAAAATGTCCCATGAACACAATACAGATGGGTGTCATGGATACATGTGTGGATATGGTTCAAAACATCTTAACTTAATGTCCAGGCCTTGATTCAATTATGTAATATTATATCATTTATATCATATCATATTCTAATATTAAATTACGCTCCCGAGGCAGCGGAAATCTTGCGCTTCTAAAGAAGCAACTGATTTTCACGCTGCCAGCTTTGACCGTTTATGATATATTTAGACACCAGATGGCGGTTCGTTGTCCGCTGAAAAAGAAATAAGCGTATGAGGTGACAAGCAGCCAACCAGATGCCAATAAACAAAAACTCGACAGGCATCCTGGCTCCGCCCATAGCTGTGCTTCAAGCGCCGCTTGATGGCAGTTTACGGTCGAATTTTAATTGCTCCCTCTGTATTCTCGCATCATTGACCGATTTGATTATGGTATTATGACTGTGTTAGCGTAGCCATGTATCTGTTGTCTGCAGAACTGAAACCAGCCAGGGAGGTGTGCACGCAGCCTTTGTTGTTACGTTTCGTTTGAATTACAACTCACCGGTTGGGCATCCTATGTGCCCTAGGCCCTAAGCAAACCACGTCTGGGGCAATTCTCTCTGAGCCTGTGGCCTGTTCAGACAGTTACTGGGTCAATGAGCTGTCACTCAAAACGAAATGAACATGATTGGCTCTGTGTATTCCTCGCTTGGCTGTGTCTTCCAGCACAAGGTCTCATCTGATTGGACAAAAATACAGTGCTCCCCTCTAGTGTGGCAATTCAGGATACAAGGTCATAACAAACAGCGCTTACGATATAGGGAGTAGGCCTATAGTTAAAGCGCTGTGTAAAGAGCGTAATATTATATTTAAAATTTTATTATAGCTGAAAGTGGCCCTTAAATGCTGTCACATGACTCCTTCGTGGCTACACCTCAGAACTGCCCACTTTTGGTCTTGAGGGTCAGGAATGAAGGCAAGTGTGTCCTAAGGGGGGTCATTTCCAGCGTATCAATTTTCAGGACAAAATAATCAACCATTCAAAAGTTATCATATTCACAAGAAAACCTACCAGGGTTGTTCGGGAATTCCCAGTGTGGGAATTCCCGGGGGGGAATTCTCGAGAATTCCCACCATGGGAGTACCGCTCAAATACCACCATCTGGGAACTAGAATACGGGTAGTCGACAAGCGACTACGTGTATCTGCCTAAATCAGAGTGGAACGGGTGAAGTGAGGCATGGATTGAGTGGCAAGGGGAAATAAAGTGTTGCATATTAGCATGGATGTCTGCAGCCAAATTGTGTATGTAGGGTGCCCCCCCACCACAAAATCCAGAAAGCCGTCCAAGTTGTATACATATGCAAAATTTAAGGCAGATAAGTCAAACCACTACATGTATACGAGTGATTTTAGCCCGTGGCAGACAAACAGATGGACGCTGAGCAAAAATGGTTGCAGGTGACACCACCAGTTTTGCGTAGGATAAAGAGCTATGTGAGAACTATACACATGCAAAACTTTGGCCCAATCGGACAAACGGTTCCCAAGATATGAGCTTGGATGTCTGCTGCATAAACTAGAATGCAGGTGGCGCCACCTGTCATAAAATCAAGAGAGCTGTTGGGGATGTATAAACCTGCAAAATTTTAGGCAGATATGTCAAACCACTGCCGAGATATGAGTGATTTTATCCCATGGCAGAGAAACAGACAGGAACTGTGCAAAAATGGCTGCAGGTGGCGCCAACAGTTTTGTGTATGATGAAGAGCTATGTGAGATCTATACACATGCAAAACTTTGGCCCAATCGGTCAAACAGTTCCCGAAATATGAGCTTGGATGTCTGCAGCGTAAACGTGAATGTAGGTGGTGCCACCTGTCATAAAATCAGAAAAGCTATCCAGGATGTATAAGCATGCCGAATTTCAGGTGAATTAGTCAAGTCACTGCAGAGATATGAGTGATTTTAACCCAAGGCAGACGAACAGATGGACACTGTGCAAACATGGTTGCAGGTGGTGTCACCATTTTTTGTGTATGTTATAAAGCTCTCCAAGGGCTACATTTGTGCAAAAAAATTTTCCTGATCGGTCAAACGGTTCCCGAGATATTAGCTTGGATGTCTGCAGCGTAAACGTGAATGTAGGTGGCGCCACCTGTCATAAAATCAGAAAAGCTATCCAGGATGTTTACGCATGCCAAATTTCAGGGGAATTAGTCTAATCACTGCAGAGATAAGAGTGATTTTAACCCAAGGCAGACGAACAGATGGACACTGTGCAAACATGGTTGCAGGTGGCGCCACCATTTTTGGTGTATGTTATTAAGCTCTCCAAGGGCTTCATTTGTGCAAAAAAAATTTTCCTGATCGGTCAAATGGTTACCGAGATATGTGGGTTTATGTGTGGAAACAGACGCACAAACGGACGCAGAGCGCAGAGGAAAGGTAAGAGGTCAAAACAAAATCGGGGTGCAGCAGTTCACATGTGACCCGAACATAATCCCGGGTTTCGTAAAATTCCGCCCAGCGGTTACGGAGGAGTTCTCCGGACACCTACGCTGCGACCGCGGCGGCACCGTGCAGCTGAAAACAGTATCCGTAAAACTCTGTTTTGGCGGATACAATTACTGGGAAATACCCCCTAGATAATAATAATGTGAGAGAGAAATAAGGAAAAACCCTTTCTCAATTTGTGTTTTATTCAACCAACTGAACTAACATAGGTAAACCAGTGTTTATTCAGGAATATTAGTCATAGTCCACTCATTTTTTATAAATTTAACGTCATAATACATTCCATTTTCACAAAAAGAAAACTGCTCATTTGTTTACAGTGAAGACAGCTTGATACATGTATTTTTAAATATATTCAGAGTCTTTTGTGTATTCATGTAAACAGTGTTTTCAAGTTATGTTGAAAACTAGGGACCCATGGGTCTCAACGCTCAGCTGCATTTGTCAATAAGGATATATGTTTATGAGGTTTTCCAAAATATTGACCCTGTGGTCAGTTTGAAGCCAACCTGTCGACCTAAACTGGAGTTATCATCCAATAACTAATTTGTGAATGGATGGGCCCTGTGACCTTAACCTTTGACCTTATGACCCCAAAATCAAAAGGAAACTTTCCCTATTGGCAGGTGCACCACAAGCTGATGATGGAAGGATTGAGATAAAAAGTTTGGTTTAAAATGCATCCAAAATCTTTCTAAAGTAGTAGGTCCTGTGACCTTGACCCCAAAATCAACAGTTCTAGTTTGAATCCAATATTTCAAACCAAACTGGTGTTATCATCTGAAAACTAATATGTGGACTGATGAACCCCATGACCTTGACCTTGTGACCCCAAAATCCATTAGTTACTTCCACTATTGGCAGGTAAGCAACATCTGGAAGATAGAATGTTTGGGGCAGAAAGTTTGGCATAAAATACATCAACAATCTTTTTAAAGAAGTGGGTCCTGTGACCTTGACCTTCGGCCTTATGACCCCAAAATCAAAAGGGTTCTTACATTATTGGTGAGTCATATATAAGTCAAAATTAAAACCAATATGTCAATCCGAACTGGAGTTATCATCTAGAAACAAATATGTGGACAGATGGGCCCTGTGACCATGACCTTTCACCTTGTGACACCAAAACCAATCAGTTTCTTCCCCTATTGACAGCTCAGCTGTATGTGCAAGATGGAAGGTTTTGGATGAAAAGTTTGGCTTGAAATACATCCACAATCTTTCTAAATAAGTGGGTACTGTGACCTTGACCTTTGACCATATGACCCCAAAATCCACACAGTTCTTACTTTAGTGGTGAGTCATATATAATTTAAGTTTGAAACTAATATGTCAAACTAAACTGGAGTTATCATCTGGAAACTAATTTGTGAATAGATGGACCCTGTGACCTTGACCTTTGACCATGTGAACCCAAATTCATTTATGCTCTTCCCATACTGGCAAGTCAGCTAAATGTGCAAAATGGAAAGTTTGGGATGAAAGCTTGACTTAAATTGCAGCCATAATCTGTTTAAAAAAGTGAGTCCTGTGACCTTGACCTTTGCCCTCATGACCCCAAAATCATACAGGTTCTTGCTTTAGTGGTGGGCCATATGTAAGTCAAGTTTGAAATCCATGTGTTAATACAACCTCGAGTTATCATCTTGAAACAAATGTGTGTGGATGGATGGATGGATGGATGGATGGATGGACAGACAGACAGACAGACAAACAAACAGACAGGGTGATAACTATATGGCATCCACTTTTGATCAATAAACACAACAGGTTTTGGGACACTAGACGTAATTACAGCTGAGAAACTGACATGATTGTTGTCATTTTTAGTATAAAAAAAAATTTAAAAATATTCGTTAAAATAACACAAAATACAGGTGGCGCCACCGCTTTTCAGGAATTACCAAAACTAGTCATGGTCAATATTCAAGGCAAGATTCATGACAATCCATGCATTAATTATCAAGATATTGGAGGGTTTTGTATTATATTTTTTATTATTCTGGGGGCTACTTTCAAGCCCCATAGCTCGGAGGATATAGGTTGCAGTAACCTAATTTCAGGTTTCCAAGGAGATTTTTTATTGACCTCCCTGGATATTCACTTAGAAGTTTCTAGGTCCAGCATTTACGATTTGTGCCCTGCTAACAAACGGCCGCATGCCCGGAAGGACAAGCGCCATTCCTATACCTCAGTTGACTTACAGTCAACTGAGCTAAAAATCCAAACTGGATCCTTTGGTTTCATTATTACGGTAAAATCTCCACTTGAAAGTTGAAACCGCGGTTTAATCAAGAAATTCAAAATCTTGAAATCAGGTTGATTTCCTGAAAGCACTGTGCGGTTTATACTAGAAGGGTTTCCTGAATATCTTCCTGACAGACACTGTTTTGGGGCCGGCGAGTGGGCAATAATATTGCAACTTTCGAAGGCCGTTCTTAGCAGCAGTCTCGCATGCATGGGAGCTGTGTGTAAATGTATTATTTACGATTATTTGTTATTTATAAATTAAATATTGCTGATTAGTTTTCGTGTGATATATAACTTGTTATAAAATTTTGGTAATTGTCACCAAATAATACGTTTACAACAACCCTGCTGTAACACACAGCAGCCCACTTTGTTGGGCTTGGTCAAGCAAAATTAAATAAAAGCCTACTTTAAACCCATTTGCGGCATTATTTAGCAATGATTATTTGTTTAAAACGTAAAATGTATAAAAAGCTGACATTGTAAGGAGTCACACAATGGCAGACGATCGTTTTAAAATCAAGTTTGAGAGCCGCCATGTGCTGAAACGCCCCGGTATTCTGCTAAGAATATTTTGAACGGCTGTACGCGGTGGGTGGTAAACAGAACAGCCACCTATTTTGTCCCAGCGTACCTTGCATGAACACTGCCTTGACAAAATGGCTCCCCACACGGAAACTTTCTTCAGGAAAAAAAAAACTTACCCCGACTGGCCACTTTAATTTTACCTTAAAATCACTTGTTATCAAGCGTCATGTTTCCTATATGTGCGTATCTCGACAAGGTAACTTCAATTACTTTGATTTTTAGTTAAGTTGACCAGCGATGTTTTCAAACGCGCCAGCAAATTTTGACATGGAGCGATGTCAACGTACGATGTGACGATGATAGTACCGAAGTAACCGGTAAGAAAATGATTTGAATCTTCCGAGTAATTCCAGAAAATGGAATTTTTATCAAAAATTTTTAGAATTAAAATATACAGTGACTTGAAATGGATCAGCAGAATATTTTTTCCAAAATATAATGACAAATCAGTAGCAAACAAGAATACGGCACGGATTCTACGGAATATAAAATCTGTATAAACAGGCAGAGGTCACCGGCCCTGACGTCTTCCCAAACTTCATGCTTGAGTGACCCTGCAAAAAAGTGTTATGATGTGTTTAAATAAAATGCCCAAGGAATTTAAAAGTGGACAGGAATGGCTGAGTCGCAACCTATGCGTGTTCATTTCTAGATGATGGCTTGATTGTGTCTTTTGTCAAATTATTCCGTAGCGAAAGTCGGTGTGGTTTTAAAGGGGGGTTCATAGTACTTGAGCCCCTCGCAATGTCTCACCTGGAATTTCGGCGAAGTCTTGGTGCGGTTTTAATCGGAAGTGCAGTTTTAAGTTGAGATTTTACGGTAATATGCCCTATTTCTAAAGAAACAATGAAAGCATGAAATCACTAAGACAAGCAGTGATGCAATTTAGTTTCATGAATACTTCACTTGTAATGTATTAATCACGGGAAGAGAACCACTGTTCAAAACACCCCATGCATGGCAGCTCAGATCAAGCAGACCTCCAGAAAGGATGTCTTCAAGAACTGAAGGTTTACTCTCTCCCACACCTTTATTTTTTACCTTTGTTATAAGGATCAGATGATGTGTTTCCATGAAAACCTTTTCCACTTTTTTTTTGGGGGTGGGGGGGGTGGGGGATGGGTTGGGGTGAAAGGGGGGGGGGGGAGTAGTCATTATCTTAAAATTGTCACCTTTATATACCTTTGAGGCCGATCACAAACATATATCATACCAGCAGATTTTTTTTTGCTGAACATAAATTGTACAGTAAACTTTTTTTTTTCAGTAAAGCTTGAATGTTCTGAAATTTAATTAGAAAGAAAGGAAACATTTCACTGCAAAGTTCCATACAGTAGTGTGTTGGTCATTATATATCACCTGTAGGTACCACCATTAGCTTGTTAACCTTCAATAAACCATTCAATTTACCCTCCTCCGATACTACAAGCATTATTTCCAAGTCAGATGATCGAATGGCTAGTAAATGGCTAGTAAACATTATTTTGCTGTTAGATAATCGCCACAATTTGTCCAATTTGCCTCCAAGGTAAATACAGGTTAGGCATTAACTGAATTGATAAAATTAATCATGATAAAACAGTTGAACAGGGTTAGTGAAATGGAGTACAGTGAAAGAAACAAAGCAAAGTAAATAAACAGAAAGCTGGTTTATACAAATTATACATTATACTTATATTTAATATAACACACATGCATCTATTACTGGAGTAACTGGTGAGTGTGACAGTTCTTGGACTTACCTGGAGCTAATATACTGCCAGCAGCACTGCTGGAGCTGCCAGTCGTGGGTGTGCTGGCGGGGCTGGGCCCTCCAACCCCGACATACGGCAGGTGCATCAACGTCAGTAGATGGGGGTAGGTGTTTTCCAGGGCGATAAACAGGGCGTGTGACGCCTCGGAGCCTTTGGACGGCACCAACTCCAGTAACTTCTCCACCTTACCAGCCTTCGTCGTCTGGTTGTTGATCGCAGTCCAGTCTGAACTGGACAGTTCCCCGTGCAAATATGGCAGCAGCCGATCTGCGTCTATAGCCTGAACGAAGCGACTCTTCTGTCGTCCTGTTAATTCGTTGTATTTCTCCATGGCTTGCTGTGTTAGCTTTTATTTCAGCTCACCAAGTCAGGACTGTTAGCCCCTTGTCAGCCATCTTGATATGACAGACGGACCTGGCTGCCTTACACCAAAACAAATCTGCCCACGCCAAAGTAAACACGTCATAGTTCGTCAGTGAGGCCTCTGATAAGCTTGTCTATCCATAAGGTCGTTTGCAAGGTCCTCATTGGGAAAGTGGACTACGCCATGTGAGGATTCTGGATCCACATAATAGGATTTAGTCCAAGAAAGATAGCGCACTAACTTGGATCTCTCCAGTGGTCCGCCATCTTTGAAGAGTGAACAGCTGAGTAGCTGTCAATCATTTCTGACCTACATTCCGCTTTAGGTGGGTTGGGAGGAGTTCGCCCTTTTCGCGCCAGTATTCGCAGCAAAGATAAAACGTGGGCAAAAAACATTTTACATCATATGCTTGAGCTAAATATTCATTGGTATAGAAACTTTACTGTTATAATCTGCATACGTGTTAGGGGAAACCCCTTATCACTTATGTCAGCTTCACATAAAGGTTTACCAATACGCCACCTGGCAGAGATATGAAAATTATTGGTCTCGTACGTACGTAACTGTTATTCTAACGTAGCCTTGTAAAAAAATACTTGTTCAATAATTTTTTAACCGCAGAGGGTAACCGCGTTATACGCCATCAAATGAAAACATCAATTAAAAAAAAATAGCATGGGGAGGTCGATTTAATCTCCTATTAATAACCCACATATGCTATATGGTATAGGCCTATACAGTTTTACATATGTGTTATCTGCAGATATTCAGTTGGCCTAACATAATATATGTAATCATTTCACATTTTTTAATTAACTTATTCAGCAGTTTTTTTTTTATAAAACAAGACAGTTTAATTGCATATTAGTCTAAAAAGGTTTTAAAGAACCTATTCACCTACCAGGTACGTGAAATATATATAGGCTACACAAATTAGGCCTATAGGCTCCCTTTAGTGTTTTCTCTGATAATATTATGGTATCTGCCAATATTTTGTTCTAAAGCCAAAAAAATAAAGTTTGGTTCTCATGCACTTTTTTCAGAAATCAATGCGGGCGGGCGTTTTTTATTTTTAATTTTCTTTTGTATGTTTCGATAAAAATGGCAATAACAGATTTTTTTTTTGCTAAACAAGTATAAAAGCAGTACATAACAAAGAAAATTTTATCAAAATCTTATGATTTTATCTTTTTGAAAGGAATGTCCGAGCGGCTTGAGCTTAAAATTGCTAGGTTTATATTGAAAATTAAAATAAAAAGTTTTGATGCGGGGGTTAAAAATTGACGCGGGCGGTGCTTAAGAACCATACCTTTTATTTTTTTTTGGGGGGGGGGGGGGGTTAAAGCGTTTGCATACCCCTGAACAGAAGTTGGGAAAAACTCGCACCCGGCTCGATCATTGGAGCTAAATATAAATAGGCCTATAGCGCGCACGCCACCTGGAGGGCAGTCCGCGCGATTGTTTCCAACTAGGCCCCAATGTTTGAAACTAGCATTAAATTCATCTGTGTTTCTGAGAGATGTCGTGCATGCGCAAGAACATTGACTGTGTATTTTTGCACACAGAACCATATAACAACGTATAAAACAGGTGAATTGGAGATAGTAAGTCCATGTGCTAGATTTGTTTTGCTAGGAATATTTTGTGTTCGGCCAATTGTTCATGGGTTTAATTTATATCTTTCATCGTTTTATGTTTATTTTTTTTCAATAAATGCGATATAATTAATTTTAAATTTTGTATTTAAGGCACAGCAGGCATTAAATAATTGCACTCCCGTGGGTAGTGTATACTGCTTGGGATGTCCTTAAAAAGTAGTCCGGCAAAATGCATGCGTAATCTGGCAAACATTTAATTCTCGACGATGCCGGTTTAAGCCTAAATTTAGGGGTTCGACTGTACCTTCAAAACATATAAGATATAAATTATATATTACATTCTGGTGCTATCTTTGCTTGTACGTTAGGCTTATATATATAGACATGGAATATACCTATATATAAACTATAAATTATAGTTTTATATAGAGACGGGCTGACATAAGCTGCACGTATAGGCCTAAGCTATACGTGTAAACTTGAAAGGATCTTGAAGGGATTCTCAACACTTTATTTCCCCGCGTGTTCGCAATATGAGTATTCCGTGACATATCTGAGTGCATGTTCCATATGGTTCTGTGTGAATCAATCATTTGCCATACCTGGGTTATTGTTCGTCATTCTATATAATTCCCACGAAAATAGCGTTTATATTAACGGTTATAAATATAATAAATATTTGGTATATATATATATATATATATATATATATATATATATATATATATATATATATATATATATATATATATGTCGGGCCCATCAGTACAGCGGATCGGGAGGGGGGGGGGCAGACTCTACCTCCCCCATTCATTGAGACGCCACAACCTTTTTTAAGGGTTTCAACCGAATTTTTCCGGCCTGACCCCCCCCCCTTATCTTTTTGGACCAGAGGACCTTTCTTATATTATAGGTTTATTATAGTAGTCTGCCAGGGCTGGCCCTATAGCTCCCCTTTCCAAAATCTTTGATCCGCCCCTGCCTATAGGCCTGACGCACATGTATTATATTACAAGCCTCAAAGGAAGGAGGGGGGGGGGGTCCTTTGGAGTTGGAACTGATCATGCATTTATACAATGTATGCAGTGTTACGTTCCCTATTGTAATAACGTCCCTTATTGTAATAATTATTACATTAGGGGTTACAAATGAGCTGTTTCTCATAACCCCTATTGTAATAACGTGCATTATTGTTAAAATTATTACATTAGGGGTTGTATTTGCAACCCCTATTGTAATAAAATTGTTATTACATTAGGGGTTGCAGTTGCAATGGTTTTGGCACACCATGCAGTTTTTGTTAAAAAAATGTGAATACTGTTTAACAATACCTTTGATTATGAAACTATGAATAACTTTTTTCAGCAAAGTATATCAGCATTTTGGTGCGATATTGTAATGGTACGTTTTTATGATCTGTTTTAAAATTAAACAATGCAAATGACTATTGTATTTTAAATTGATGATCATTCATTTATTATATTGATATTTCAACGGGGTTGTGTAGATATTGTATGTATGTAGTACTAATAAAAGTGACTGATCCCTCATTCATTACTACAGGCAACGTTATTATAAGTATTAATGACTGCACTATTAGGGTCTAAATAGTCAAAAAATTACAATAATTAAGGCCTTTTTTGTATGTCATATATTTGGACACGTGATAAAAAGTAAATGTTTACACTTAATAATCAACATAACATAATCAAATAACTTTAAGTTCCTCAATGAGTCTTTTTTATTACAATAGGCATCGTTATTACAAAAGTGGTTGGGCCCAATTAACCCCTATCGTAATAGTTCGTTATTGTATTAACCATTCAATAACTGATGTCATTTACAATATAAAAAGGGTATTTTAATTTTTCCTTAAATGAAACTGTTTTTAATTGTGCGACTACTAATATGTCTATAAATTATAACTGTTCATATAGTATCACCCATGTACTAAAAATAGCTATAATATTTATCTGTCATTAATCATTATAACAATAGGCAACATTATTACAATAGTGGTTGGTTCCGAGTAACCCTTATTGTAAAAAAGTTCCTTAATGTAATAAGCACTTAGTAACATTTGCTACTTACTGTATCAAAGGCGTTTAAATATTAATTAAAAATACCACAATTGTATGGTTTACAACTGTTGAAATGTCTGTGAATTATAACTGTTCTTAACGTGTCTCCATGTGCTACAAAAATATCCATAATATTTTTCTGACAATTTTTATTTCATAGGCAACGTTATTACAATAGTGGTCGGGTCCGAGTACCCCTTTTTTATGTGATAACCACTTGATTGCATGTGTCTTTTACAGTATAAAAGGTGTTTTAATTTTTATTAAAATGCCACAATTGTTTGATTTACAAATGCTAAGATGTCTGTTAATTATAACTGTTCTTAATGTGTCTCCACTACAAAACTACAAAAAAATATCTATAAGATTTTTCTATCATAAATTTTTTTTACAATAGGCAACGTTATAACATAAAGTGGTTGGGTCCGAGTAACCCCTATTGTAATAAAGTTCCTTAATGTAATAAGATTTGGTGCAGAAACATTTTGCAGTAGAAGACTGTTATTGGTTAACAAAGCAATATTGACCAAACATCACCGAAACGTGACCATCGAACCAACTCAGCTTTACGGTTTCGGAGAAGAAGATACCTGTAGCAATTTGGCTTAAATTGGCTTTCATGGCACATAATTAAGTTCAAAAGCATCTTGTTGGGTAAAAATCATTGAAGTAGAACAATTTGGGGATGGACTACAAAAAGTATGCTTGCGTGATACAAAAGGAATTGGAGTTTGCAGGAAATATTATTGTATTGTGTCTGATGCAGGGTTACTTGATCCAAGGGCTAAGGTCACAACTTCTAAAATTACTGAACCAGAATCAGTCCACAAATTTGACGGAGTACTACTCTATATTGTATTTTTTTTATTAAAAAGCTGACTTGAAGCCTACCGAAAAGAAAATTTGTAAAGGTTAAAAGTACTAGTTTTAACCAGTTGAATATGCATATAATTAAATCAATATTTGCACAAATTTTGGCGATGCTATTTCCTGTCGTTCCTGAGAAAGTATGGGTAATGTACAGCCGACGGACGACAGCAAACCAGTTGTTTGTATCCCCGGTTCGATAACAATACGTGTCCCTTTCGTCTCCTTTGACTGTGTGTGTGTGTGTGTGTGTGTGTGTGTGTATTAAATCAACAATTGATTAACGTAGAATATTTCAAGTAAATTTAAGTAATAGTAATAATAAAAGGAACAGAGCCATGGTGATAGTAATGGAACTCCGTAAATGAACAGTAAGTACATGATTTCAGTAAGTGCCTTTTTATTCGTTAATGCCATTTTGAATTTTTAGCAGACGACATTAAATGTGTTGATGTGAATGAATGCCTGTAAAGAAAACGTAAAACGTATGATAAAGCAACTATATTTGAAAAAGAACATTTGTTTATTGTTTAATCAGCTTGCACTTGCTTTCACGTTGGTCGATGATCTTGAAGTGGAATTAAGAGTCAGTGTAAAGGAAATTTATATATATACATGGGAACCCACACTCCGAACCCCTGCCGAACTCAAGCGCACCTTTCAAACAATTACTACCCTATAAATGACACTTTAACAACACAGTTGTAACAACACTATGCAAATGTGTCTTTTCTAGGTATAACGTCAATTTGTTATACAAAATAGATGATGCATCCTTAATCTGAAATCTAGACTTTAAACAATTATCCTTGCAATGGGAGCTGGTCTTTACTTTGTATAAAGTTACCTTACCTGATGTTGTATATGGACTGTAACCTTGTACTTGTGTCATGTCTCACATATTATATAATATGGCTGGGAGTGAAGTAAGGGCTTGATTACCTTTGATCTTGTAATAGACAGTGTGTGGCCACAGCTGGCTCTGTAGGTGACTCAATTGACCTGGAACTGCACAAAGCCTAAGGTGGACTCCTTATCTAATTGTAACCCCATGTGCTGTCTAATTGTAACTGACATTGACCACTGGCTGGTCAAATCCCTGTTTGGTCATAGCATAATGTGTTGATGATTGCTATAAGAAACAAGGCTCTGGCCATGTCTAGATCTCAATCAACATCCTGAACCTATATAGCCACATCGGTCAGATTACCCCTTTACTCCCTTGACCTGATTAGTCTCAGTTTCAGCTAATTAGCAGATTATGACTGAAAAAAATTACCAGCAACACATCTCAGTAGTTTGATGGCTTGTGATTAGCCAATACTATACTAAATGGTAACTTTGGGTACACATACTTTGAAGAAGTCTAATTTTTTTCTTTACTTTTTTTATATATTTAAGTAGAAACAGACACAATAAACCAAAGGTTTGTTTATTTCCCCTGTAAAATATGAAAACATATTTAAGGTGTGTTAAATTATTGTATATATTAAATCCATCTAACCAATCAAACATGTCTTTAAAAATATTTCATGAATTATGGTATGAATTATTGCAAAATCGTATTCAAATTAATTTTTCATTCCAATCATCAAATATTTCATATATATTAATAATAAGCGTGTCTTATATATGTGCTGGGTTACCCGGTCCAACCTGTATTGTAATAGCCTTGCCTATTGTATAATAATGGATCATGGTAATATTGTATACAAATAACAATGGAGTTATTGGAATAAAATGAAAATAAAGAATAATTTCTAAAATAAAGCAATAATAAATTATTTGTTCATATGATTCTGGTTCCATGAAAAAGCGTTTCACAGTCATACGTGGCTTATTTTTATTTTGATATATTAATAATTTGATATATAAAATTATAGTATAATTTATATATAACGTAGAATATTATTTTATATAATAATTTAATTTACGGGCAAAGGCAACAATTCATCAGCCCTCTCAACAATATTTAACAGTTCATCACTGTAACAGTAAGTGTTTGTTAAAATCACAAATGTAATTCGGTCAAGGGATAATAATATTCATGAATCGATGGTACTTTATTAATAATTATAACATTAGAAATCACAATCAACATGTCTATGGGCATCGATTTGTGGTAATTACCACAAGACGACAGGGGACGGTAAGACTGCTGGGTCTTCACGCGTTTGTATATACGTATATATAATTGAAATGCCATCTCGTCTACGTATATCATGCTTGAAAGAAATTGGACGTGAAACGTTGATTACAAAGATTTTCTAATATTTTCTAGACACCAAATAAAAAAAAAATCACGAAATTCAACCACAGACAGTTAAGAAAGGTGATTTCCTGCGAATGTATCATACTACGAACACGCCTTTCAATAGGAAGAAAAAAAAATAGAGAGTCCGGTACACTTAGGTTAAATTTTTGGTGGGCCACAAAGGTTGTTGGTGGGACCTGTGGATTAGGGGATCTGTGTCAATGTTAAAAGTGTTATGTAAAATTGAATTTTTTTTCAGATGTTTATCGGCATTATCCTATCATTATAATTATATATTATTATAATTAGATATCGTGTCATTATCTGATTATTTGATTTTAATTGAATATAAGGTTTAGTTGTCAGCACAGTGTTTGTACAATTAACTGGTTAGAGGTAGTCTGCAATAGTAAGTGACTGCTACAAATACCAACTTCCACAAGTCCGACCGGACGCTTGGACCCAAAGAACTGAGCATCTGAGGGAGATTTCAAGCATCAAAGACGCTTAAATCCCGTCGTTTCTGAAAGTCCTGCCATAATTTTATCCGGGCTATGAAGCTAGCTTTATAAATGCACATTATGTATAGAGACAGCACACAAAGCATGATATGGCTGGCAATAATTGTTCAGTTCACAGACATACGTGTTAAGAGTACACATGAAACCAATTGCAACAATCTGCAGAAATTATCATATTCCGTGTGACAATAATTTTATAGTCGCGTGTATGGGTTTCTTTTTTTTTTAACCTTCGTGGTATAAAATAGAGAACAGGACACAAATAAATATTCAGACCATTTAGCATCAAGCTTGCCATGAAAAACTCGTTATAACTGGTACATCGTAAAATATATGCATTCTTGTTTTCCTACCAAATCACGTGATATGTTTTAATAAGTCTATTGCATGAGTACACGGTATCCTAGTTGATGACCATGCTCAATAGAAGCGCGTTTATTCTTTCATAACGTTGGGCACCATGAAGAACCCATATATACGTACATAAATCATGGCATCGTATATAGGGTTATATATAGGATGGGTTGGGGGTTGTGGGGATTAAAAAAATCATAGGGGTCGATGAATTTATTTCTGAATCAAGATTGGGGTAAAGATTTATAGTGGGATGGGGCGGGAGGGGAGTGTTAGAGGGCGGCTGCCTTAGGTTAGGTCCCACATGAGAGTCTACAACCATCGACTAGAAATCGTTGTTTTTTCTTCTTCTTTTTTTTCTGCTCATGTTTGCATTATCTCTCCAGTACCCCTGGTTTTCAAAACCTGACCTTTGGTTTGAGTAATAGTCGTAAGTGACCGATTTTCACATGGAATTTATTTTTGACCTTGACTTTAATGTTCAAGGTAATAAAACATCATGCCTATTCCCTAGGATCGCTAAGTTGCAAGCGGGTAGTTGGGGGTTAAGGGCCCCCCCGTTATCTTTCGCTGATGGTAAACGTCCATAATTTGAAGTTATGATTTTGTGTGGGTTGCATCCAATGGGAGAGAATGGAAGAATGTATATCTGTTTTGGAGTCTGAAGTTAGAATTTGAGCAGATTCAGTACAGTTCCATTTAATTCAACCTGTACAATATCTGTCAACCATGAGTGTGTGCGTGCATGTGTTTGTGTGAAACTCCAATTGATGGATTTGCTTCAGAAGGCCAGCTTCATTATTAAGTATAGATGAGTGTACCATTTGGCAAGACTTGTATGCACAAAAATATTTAATTTTAACACGAATAATGAGGCTGTTAAAACACTATCAGTTTTACATAACCATAATCAAAATGTCTAAAATAAAGACAAGAAACAAGCAACACAAAACATAACAGCATACTGAGTGTAAACAAATACAGTTTGTGTTTAATTCTTACCAGTATTAAACACCTGTGGTCTTATGAATGTACATGGAAGTACAAATATAGATATCAGAGCTGTCATAATTTGTTCCCTGAGGTCAGCTGGCTTAAAGGAACCATGACGCGCGACTCCTGTACTAACACTAACAACATGTGGTGACTCCTGAACAAAGACGCCATGCAGTATGATATGACTCCTGATCAACGACTTGAATAACGATGTGACTCTTGAACGACGGCTAGATAAAACGTTGGATTTACACCATGCAGCTTGGTGCGACTTCTGGATGGCAGTTAGATTCACACAAGCATGTTGTGACTCCGGAAAGACGATTTGATTGATACGACACTGATGTGACTTCTGAAAGACGAATAAAAAAATCTATGATACCACGCATGGGCGTCAGTATAGGGGGGATGGGGGTATATATACCCCCCACCTTTTGGCAAGGGGGGGGGGGGGATGGTCAATGTAATCATCCCCCCCCCCACTTTTCAGAGAATAATATCATAATATTGCAAATGAAATAAATTAATAAACAGAATTAAAGGCTTTGGATCCATTTAATAAAATATTTTATATCTAAACCTTGCTTAGAATTCAAAAATAACTTATATTCCTAATCATTATAATTACTTGAAAGAAGATTAAGTATATATATAATAATTATATATATCATTATATATATATAATGATAATAATTATATTATTATAATTATATTATTAATTATATATATATATAGCTGAATTTCACTCAGAGACGCTGAAAAAGGTATATATATATATACATGTATATGTGTGTGTGTATATTTAAACAAAGTCATCCCCCACCCTGGAAGAAAAATTGACGCCACTGATACCACGTATGACGTATCGACGGATACGTTACTCAGAATTTCCTTACCATGCATGGGGGAGTCTTTGGATGACAGCTGGTAAGCAAAAACATAGTGAGACTCCGGAACTACGACTTAATTTATAATGCGGCTCCTGACGGAAGACTCTATAAACACACATGATTTCCATGATATCATCTTTCAACGGGTACGTTACTCGCTTTTGAGCGATAAACGGGTATGAAAAGTCATGATGAAACCCCTGATTAACCACAGCAGCTGTACAAAACATGGATAACGTGTATGACTCCTGGATGACCACAAGGTTAAGGGATGAAGCTGGACGTCTTCATCACCGTGCCGTATCTCCTCCTGAGTTTGCCTTCCATTATACGAGCCAGAACGTTTGCCATTTCAAAGTGAAGCTGCTGAACTCTGAAAGAAAAACGTCAAAGCCATTTTGATAAGAAACCCTGAGAAGAAAAAACACATCAAAGAGGTTTGGGGGACGGGTGAAAGTGAACGACTATATTGCTGTATCGTTGCACAGTCTTTAGACTGTCATTAGCAATTATCTATTTTTAAATATGTTATCCTTCAAAATTATCTTGAGGTATCTTAATGCAGTTTGGACTTTTTACTTCCATCGCTTCAGTAATTCATTTAAAATATCCTCATAAGAGAAAAGATATATGTGGACATTAACCCTTCTCACACAGCGATTATACACTGCAGTCGTCTCAGACATCCTTTCGTGTAACCGCTGTTTTGTATAGCAAGGTTCTCTGGGTTTGAACACCGGTCTCATTGTTCTGATAACACCCGTTCTGGCCAGAGCAATCAGACCAACCAAAGCTTGTGTCCCGGTGGTATCAGACCAACGAGAGCGGGTGTCGCTTGTTTAAAATTTGGTCTGGGCGGCAATGCAATACCACGCTCTCGTTGTTCTGATTACAATTCTTCGCTTTGTCGGCGCCCTCGTGTTCGAACAAAGAGAACTTATTGCTATACAAAGCAGCGGTTACACGAGAGGATGTCTGGGACGACCGTAGCCATGACAACACCCAAAAACACGCATAAAAGGTAATTTGGCGAATATTTCTGAAAGTTACAACCTGTGTAGACAGTGCATGCTATCAAGGTGACAAACTATCTGTAGACATGCAGTGTTATCCGTCTGAAATAAACTACCTGTAGACAGTGTTGTCCATGTGGTCCAGACTCCGGACCAGCGTCTCCATCCATATGATGTTAGTGCTGAGGTCTTGCATCATAACGATGTCGTCATGACGTAACGTGCGCTGAAATTCTCTTACCATGTCTTGGAAGTTGGCAAAATGGCCTCGTTTCTGTAAGATATAAATATGATGCAAAAATCTGTTCAATTACTTGGTAGCATATAGATTTCTTAGTGCTTAATACAGTTTATGTACATTTTTACTTAACATCTGAAGCAATCAAAACGTAATTACATTCCTGAAGGTGTTATAATGTTAATCAGATGAGCCGTTACAAATTCCAAACGCCAATTTATGTGATAATACATACTTAGTAGGTTGAAACAAAATGCTTAAAATAGGGCACGTGTTTTTCTCAGTTTATCTAAAATTCGGTTGTATTGACCACAATACCGATAAATTTACATACAATAACTAGAATACGGGTAGATGACAAGCGATTACATGTATCCGCCAAAATCAGAGTAGGATGGGTGAAGTG
The DNA here is from genome assembly GCA_026874595.1 of Sipunculus nudus. NCBI lineage: Eukaryota > Metazoa > Annelida > Sipuncula > Golfingiida > Sipunculidae > Sipunculus > Sipunculus nudus. The sequence continues at coordinate 40,262,634 of CM049307.1, read as the reverse complement.
AGGCATGGATTGAGTGGCAAGGGGAAATAGAGATAGATGTGTTACATATTAGCATGGATTTCTGCCACGTAAACATGATTGTAGGTGGCGGTCTGTTATTTGAACGAGAAACTATCCATGATGTATACACATGCAAAATTTTCAGGTGGAAAAGTCAAACCACTACCGAGATATGAGTGATTTTATCCCACAGCAGACAAACAGATAGACGCTGTGCAAAAATGGTTGCAGGTGGCGCCACCAGTTTTTTGTATGATAAAGAGCTATGAGAGGTCCAAACACATGCAAAACTTAAGGAAGATACGTCTAACCAGTCCGAAGATATTAGCATGGATATCTGCAGCATGAACGTGAATGTAGGTGTCGCCACTTGTCATAAAATCAAGAAAGCTATCCAGGATGTATACCCATGCTAAATTTCAGGTGAATAATTGAGATATGAGTGATTTTAACCCAAGTCAGATGAACAGATGGACACTGTGCAAAAATGGTTGCAGGTGGCGCCACTATTTTTGTGTATGTTATAAAGCTATCCAAGGGTTATATTTTTGCAAATTTTCTTTCCTGATTGGTCAAACGAGTCCGAAGATATGTGGGTTTATGTGTGGAAACAGACGCAAAAATGGACGCTGGGCAGAAAGGTCAGGGGTCACCAAAAATGAGGGCGCAGCAGTTCACATGTGACCCGATCATAATTCCTAATTTTAAAAAAATCTGCCCAGTGGTTACGGAGTTCTCCGGAAACTTATGCGGCGGTGGCGGCGGCGTGCAACTGAAAACATAGTACCCGCAAAACTCGGATACAATTATATCGGGATATTGGGCTACGTTTATTATTGATCAATGTACCACTTGAGTGAACGGCATCAAGAAAATATTATAAAAATGGCATTGCATTTACTTAAGCTAAAAAAAATTATTACTTAAAGACTATCAGACTGAGAGATTATCCTGGCCCTGACCTGTCTGTCAATCATCTGTCTCACTTCATCGTGTTGGCGCTTCATCATTAGTTCCTTTTTCTGTCGCAAGATGGCCTCTCGCTCTGCTCTGAGCTCCCGCTGAAACGAATAATGCGCATGACTCAAAAATTGAAATTAACCGTGCAAAAACTACTTTTCGGGAGTTCATGATAGTACACTCATATAAGTACTAAATTGTAATGGATATAATTATTGCTTCAAAGCTTATAAAATTCCGATATGATATGGAGAGAACAGGTCTAAGAGGTACAGGGCATGTTAAAATATGAGTGTCAAACACATTTCATTAACAAAGATCTTGAGGGAATGTTACCTTATGACTCTGAGTGGCCTCACTGATGTTCATAATGATCACGCCGATGAAGACGTTAGTGAATATGAAGTGGCCAACCAGAATGAACAGAATGGTGAAAGGTCGGCCCAGTGAGAGGTCACGCTGGTCAAGTTCATCCACAAGCTCCGTCCAACCATCAACCTGTTTTAAAACCAGAAAGGAGGAATTAAAACCGCATTGTCCCTGCATTTAATTCCACCCATATGTGCTACCATGGTTAGATGTATATCTTTTATAAAAAGCAATACTTTGATTGTTCTCCAGCGATTTTACACCTAAGTTGTAATGTAAAACAATGACCGCCAAAATATGCACAGGTTGACTGCTTTTTGTAAAAAGTTATTCTTTGCATTAAAGTGCAGTGTTTAAATATCAGTCAATTCTGTTTTGCACTAGCTGTTATATGGCGCAGAAAATGTCTGAGTATTCGTATGGAAAACACGTAATAATAATAATAATAATAATAATAATAATAATAATAATAATAATAATAATAATAATAATAATAATAATAATAATAATAATAATAATAATAATAATAATAATAATAATAATAATTATTATTATTATTATTATTATTATTATTATTATTATTATTATTATTATTATTATTATTATTATTATTATTATTATTATTATAAAAAATAAGAATAATAAAAATAATGATAATAATAATTATAACAACAACAACACAATAGACCTTTCCCCTGGATTTGCGCATTACGAGAGAGATCGTCTGGTGTGATCAGGTTGAAATGAACTGGACGTGTGTGTGTGTGCGTGTTTCATATGAAGTGAGATACAAGGAAGAAGCTACAACAGGAATCTCACCATTCAAGATAGGAGGGGGGGGGGGGGGGGGGGGTATTAACATTTATCAGCTGAAATATGAAAAAATATTGACTTTATTTGCGAAATACCGGGCCCGAACAGTCAATTCCAGTGGCCATGGACATGTGTTGCAAGTGTGGTAGGAAAAGTTTATTTAAATGAATAAGGACAACTATCAGATACGATTCCGGGTTTTGTGATAAGGGAAGAATTAATTAAATTGACAATAATGACAAAAATCATAACAAAATAATTTCTAAAATATGGGCAGTCGACAAGTGACTACAGATACCCGCGAATCACAGAAGCATGGGTAAAAAGAGGTAAGGAATCGGCCCAGACGTGACAGCCTCCAAATTCATTGCATCAGAGATGGCCAAGTAACCGAAACGACCAAGTATCCTTAGACGCACGGATGGACGAAACTAAAATAAAAATATTGTAGGTGGTACCACCAGTCATGTGTACAAAATAATGCCATCCTAGATCTATGGACATGCAAATTTTCAGGCGTATACATAAAAACCATCCCTGAGATAATGTATTCTAAATATACGTGATTGTAGGTGGCGCCATCAGTTATGTGTACGATAAATCTACCAAAGATATATCTACATGCACAGTCTCAGGCCGATACGCCAAATAATTCCAAAGATTTTTGCCAAAAATAGATGCACAGATTGACATCACACAAAACCGATTTTAGATGGCTTCATCGATCATGTATGCAAGGTAAAGCAGTCTAAGATCTATGCATGGTCATGCAAAAATTTTTGGTTGATACATTGAACTGCTTGTGATATAATTGCATTAATGTATTCTACAAATACATGTTTGCAGGTAGCGCCATCATTCTCGAGTACGATAAATCGACCAAGATGGATGAACATAGGTAGGTGGGAAGGACCGTAGGTGGTGCCACCTGTCTGGTCTACGACAAAGCTATCCAAGACGGATAAACGTGCAAAATTTCACGCTGGTACATCCATCCATTCCTGAAATATGTGAAATTTTCATCCAACACAAAATTTTGTATGGACGCTGCTCAAACATGATTGGAGGTGGCGCAGCCAGGTTGTGTACGAGATTGAGTATCAAAGAAATATGAACATGCAGAATTTCAGGTGGATTCGTCGAAACACTCCTGATAAATGCATGGATTTTTTCTACGAATACGTGATAACAGGTGGCGCCACCTGTCATGTGTACGAGAAAGCTATCCAAGGTGGCTGGACATGCCAAATTTCAGGCAGATACATTGAACCACTCTTGATATGTGAGTGATATTAACGCACGAATGAACACCATGCAAACCGATTAGAGATGGCGCCACCAGTCTTGAGTACGAGATGGAGGTAACCAAGATCTATAGACATGCACAATTTCAGCCCAGTAAATTGAACCATCCCGAGATATGGTCTGTTATCACTTAAATGTGGCACAGAGGACACTATGGAAAAAAGAGTGCAGGTGGCGCCACCAGTCTTTGCTCGACACCAGTTCACATGTGACCCGATAACTATGATGGGTAAAGGAAAGATCGGTCCAGGGGTCTCAGAAGAGTTCTCCGGATACGAACGCGGCGGCGGTACTCTGCGGATACAATTATTGAATAACAGCAGTAAAATATTATTAGTTTTCAACGGGTTGAATAACCTGAGCGTTTACATACCGTTACGAAGCTGAAGAGCGTCAGCATTGCGGCAGGTAGGCTCCCCCAGTTGTTCCTATCGCCGGTCTCTTTGTCGCCGAAGATGTAGTAGCCCATCACCGCAAACAGGAACATGAGGAGCAGCAGCAGCGCGATGATGTTGATGACCCACTTCCAGATGGTGTCCACCAGTGCCGTCACCAGCACCTTCCCCAAGAAAACCAGCTATGTTATTATATTGCACCAGCGTGATACCCTTATTTTCGACATGCGACCTGTCACATCCGAGTTTTAGTGTGTAAGCGGATGACAGCCCCTATAAGCGGTTTCGAGAAAAACGGAAAAACGGCCATGTCAAGGTTCGGTAAGGGGTCTGGGATGCGACACAAAAGTACTTCTAGGACAGCGCCCATGCCAGAATCCATCATCGAAGACAGTTTGTTGGCAAGGGAACGCGTTTCGGCAAAATTAAGAGCGGAATAAGGTTTTAAACCACGTCCAAATTTTTAAATCACAGTAGGATTACGTCATCACGAAGTTTCGTTGACTGGTAATGTCAAGCGATCTGGACAAAGACGTCAGTAGCATGCATTTGAAGATATTCTTTCATAGAATGGCTGGGGGTGCTCGATATTATCGATCTATCGGTGTATTATGATACTACGATTCGCATGTTGCATATGGCGATACGGTTTTTATATATCGATATTTTTCGATATTTTCCTAAACATGGCTTGAACTAATTTATTTTATTAAAAATCAGGTTTATGTTACAAACTTAAACATCTTATTGAGTTGGTATCAGGGAAAGGCTGAAAGTGACTGCCGACTCAGATCTTTTAGCAGGAAATGTTTGGTATGCTTGATTGACCATATGGTCAAAGGTCCGTCACAGATGTCCGTCATAGAAAACCTGAATATCCATTCGATGACTTATTGGTACCACACAGAAAAAGAAAGTCGTTCGAAAAATAGTAATGAAATAATAATAATAATAATAATAATAATAATAATAATAATAATCATCATCATCATCATAATTATAATTATAATAATAATAATTATTATTATTATAATCATCATCGCTATTATTATTATTATTATTATTAATTTATTATTATTATTATTTTATTATTATTATATACCAGATGTAATTTTATTATAAATAATCATTCATATTTTTTTATGTATACTTAAATCATACAGTCACTAAAGGGCGCCAAACACACCTTAAGACCTTAGTATTATCTAAAATCATATAAGTTTCATTTTTTTTCAGAAAATATGTGAACTACTTAAGTTTACCCCCCTTGTCACGAAAAATGTGTTATTTGTAGTATTATGGATCGTTTAGAAAAATAAGATTTTACTTCACTTGTCAACCTCACGTGGTCTGTACACAAATTCGCATGTATATATATGCCAAGAAAGAATCACCGCATTCTCATTTGCTGAATGGCTAGCAAAAAACTTGAATGTCATCTTGGATTGTGACCTTCAGTAGCAGATCTCTACAGCTTGAGTAATGCTTATCTTGACGGGCTAGGCGCTGTTTATTGACCTGTTTAGGGCAAGTCAGGGTAGCCAGGTGACCGAATTACTAAAAGACCTGTTTATTGACCCCTAATTGGTGCTTGGATCATAAGCATCACTCCCTTCATATCCCACGATTCAGTGAAATAGAATATATTCATGTACTTGCCTGAAGACCCCTAACGAACGACACCGTTCTCAGTGTCCTCAGTGTCCGTAATGCTCTCAGGATTCGCAGCGCCTGCAGTCCTGATTCTCCCATCTCCAGCCACGTCAACACAGTCTGAACGTAAGACACGAACAGCACAATGAAATCAAACATGTTATAGCTGTTCTTCCAGTAATTTACGGGCTCTGCGTAGGCCTTCAGAAGGAATTCGATGGTGTAAACGGCGATAAACAGTTCGTCAACTATAAAAAACATATCAACCCATTGTGCTTTGGTATACGGGTTCGTCTCTATTGCCATGAATATTGCATTGGCAAATATTGTGATCAGGATTAAAATATTGAAGGATGAGGACTCGGTTATGGTTTTCACGAATCGGTGGAAATCAGCATCACATCTCGGATTGAATTCGTCACCAGCCGCGGCGACCAGCCTTTGGGTGCTCTCTGTTTGTGACATCTTGTAAGCCATGTTGTTACCGTATGTGCTTCCCTTTAACGTCCTGGTTTAAGAGCCTTGAGTAATCTCTATACACAAGGACTTCTGGTAGATTCTATACCCTGCGAAGTATAAATGGCCAAGAGACTATTCGAGACAAAGCAGAAAATGATGACGTATGGACGCTTTCTCACGTTACACGTGCGATCTTTATGACGTCATTTCGGCCTTGCTGATGAATATTACGTCATAGTTTTCATGTGATGAGACAGAGATCATTGTAGGGTAAATGCAAAGGTGGTTTAGTTTATATATATATATATATGAATTCTGCAATGGCTTAAGATAAGAGAAGAGAAGATCAGATAAGCCTTTATTCGTCATACAAGGCATGAAATTCATTTCGCAAGCATTTACAGCACATATATAGACACCTACAGGTATATTGTACATGAATCAAGTACAGACATTATAGCATATCACCGATAATTATAGCACATCACTGGCATTATATTAATTATATCACAGGCATTATAGCACTTAACAGGTATTATACATACGCAAGATTAAGCTGATCTATACTACATAAAATATACACATTTCCTATATTACTGACATCACCGTGCTTTCTGTACCATTTAACAATCTAATACTAGTGGATATGAAACTTTTCCTGTATCTTGCTGTGCGGCTATGTTCAGCCCTTAGTCTTTTTCCCGACCCCAGAGTATCATTAAAACAAGACAGTTCATGTGTAGAATCAGCTCTGATACACTGTGCCTTTCGTGTGACACAGCAGCAGTAGAGTTCATTCATCAGTTTTACATTCTTGAGACCCAACATATCCTTGCACGAAAAATTCGTCCCAGTTTGTTTTTGGATGCTGTATTGCAATTTCCTAACCAGCTTGTAATGCAAAATATTAGCACTGACTGAATCACAGACATATAAAAAAGTTCCATTATTTTCGTATCAACATTCATCCGGTACAGTTTTCTCAGGAAAAACGATCTCATATTTGCCTTTTTAAAAATGTTTTGCACATTAGCTTCAAAATTAAATTTTTCGTCTATTATTGTACCCAGATATTTGAATTCTGTCACATTTTCCACGGTTTGGCTATTTATGGTAAGAGGTTCATGTTTTTTCTTATCTAACCTATAATCGATAATCATTTCTTTTGTCTTCCTAACATTGAGTTCTAAGAAGTTATTGTCGCCCACTCCACAAGTCTTTGTACCTCTAGCCTATAATCTAAGTCTGAATTATTACAGAGGCTAATCAGTGCCGCGTCATCGGCATATTTGATCAATATTCAATTCTCAGAGATTACTCTGCAGTCACTGGTATATAAAGTGAATAATATGGGTGATAGAACGCATCCCTGTGGAGCACCTGTATTTGTATGAATTTCCTCAGATTTGACATTCTTTAATCTGAAAACTGTCACCTATATGTTAAAAAGCTATATATACCTTATGATAGATGGGCTGACATTCATGGGCTGTTAAGAAGTTTCTTAAGAAGCAAGTGTGGTTGGATTGTATTAAAAGCGCTAGAGAAATCTATAAAAAGGATTTTTGCAAACTTGCTATTTCCTTTTCTACTATAGGCGAATCAAGGAATTTTAGAATGTCGTGTGTGATCAGAATGGTAGGATCCTCAGCACTCCGCTTGGTGGTGTAGGCAAATTGTAAAGGGTCTTGGTGCTGTTTAATTTGTCTACACAACATTGCTTTCATTATCTTTTCAAAACATTTGACGATAATCTGCCAATATCGACCAAATGGTAGTCTCTGTGAATTACTTACACTTTTTATTTATTTCTTCGCATATTTTATGCAGATCTGAGCCAACATCTCTCGCTCTCTCTCTCTCCACACACACACATATATAGCATATATTATTTATATTATATATTATATATATATATTATATGTTAAAGATTTCTTTAAGATTCTTTGAACTTTATATGTTTACACCTGGTACGGTATTCTTTTTAATGATGCAATCATCCATTAGGTTTCTTTAAATTTCTTTTCAATATTTGATATATTATTCTTATAATTAAATTTTTTAATATCTTAATATTGTCCAAGCATTACAGTGGTTCAATAGTTTACATACCCAGTAAGAGAAAACCATATTTTGAGGGTCTTATATTAAACTACATATTTATAGCCCTCAAATATTTTTAACAAAGCAATTTCTTTCTTTTTTCAAATTTTCTAATGTAAAAAATCAGCTTTTAAATCAAAATACTCATGATCAAGGAAATGTTTTCGGGATCTAGTCATATGGTTTATTATAAACTCTAAAAGTGTTTGCTCCCATTGGATGCTTGAAACAACCTTTTTTACCTAACATTTTTTTTAATTTTCATCATTTGAAATCATAAGAAATAACTAACTTTCAATGTTTCATATCATAATTATACTCGATGGGCATGTAACTTTGATTTATAGGTGTCATTTTATGTAGTTTTGATTTGAAATTGGAAAACAAACATGAAAACAGATTGTTATTAAAACTTAATTGAATTTTTAAAATCATTGGTCATTCGGTGTTCCTGTTTAAATATACAAACATTAACACATTAGATATGTAGATTTTATCTGTTTCAAAATTCCATTCCACAGACTTGTAAAAGAGTGGGTGTTTTACCGTGTCTCCCTTTCCCAGGCAACACAATGCGCAGTTCGTTCTGAATAGAAACGACCTCTGGCGGAAGGTCTGCCCAGACAAATCTGGTGGGAAGAGTAGGTTAACAGTTGATATACTTTACTGTTTCAGATAAACATATCATATATTTCACCGTTTTTATGGAAGATCCGGTGGGAGAACATGTGAATTTCTGAGACAACACAGAGGTTACATCAGTGTTATTCTGACTGACATGCAATGAAATCCAATGAATACGAAATATTTTACCGCTAGGACTCTCAGTCTACTCCGATATGTCGAAAGAAATCGGTTGAGCTTAAGTGGGAGTCATCGTATCAAGTCGCTCTCAGTTTCTTCGATCAGTTATTGGAAGAAACCGACTTGTGCCTGTTTGGCACAGAGGTCTGGAAGAAGCAGTCTTCTACCTTCCGGTGGCAAGTGCCATCTCCAGGTGTGTTATAAGAGAACTGGACCCGTAAGCAAAATGGAGCAGAAAGAACAAAAAGATGCCAAAGATAATCAGAACAAGCCGACCTCAGATTCGAGTACTTCCAATAATGATGTGACGCATGCTCCAGGCCCAGTGAAAGAGTCCGCTATGAAACAGTGGAAGAGAAAACAGCGGACTGAAGTGACACTTAAACATGTACGCTATCGGGAAAAGGTGAAAGGGCAGCTGCCACCCCCTTCCCGCGTTGAAGTTCAGGTCATTGGCACAGGGGCTCAGGGTACGCCCAAGGCTGTGATGTTGTACACAGATCACGGCAGGTATAAAATCACAAAATGATATCACTGGTCAGTCCCAAGAGACACCCAATACACCAGTGTTTTGGATATCTTTAGCGAAACGCCCTCTTAATTTAGTCTTAAAAAAACAAAACTTGGTAGTTCATTCTTTCCAGTGATAAAAATAGTTTAATAATTGCTTTTCTGTACAAAAGCCTCTCTCAAGTAATTATATAGACACAATAGGGACAGCTGGGACATTAGACAGTTACCCATCTCTAGAACCAAGTTCTTTAAACGAGTAAGTTTTTCAGTTTTATATTGAAATTGATTTTTATTTCAATTGATATAAAATCAAAGTTTAAAACAATAATGATTTGCAGAGTAACCCCTAATAATTATATTACAGTTATGTGTGACAAAAAATTTAAAAGACATAGATTTGTATTTTTTCTGCAGTGCCATTTTTGGTCTAGTTGTTTAATCTTTTTAAAAATCTATATGTGGATCATGAGAACTAACTTAAAGTAGCACATGAAGAGTAAGAGATTTAATCATTACTTGATAAACTGGCTTGGTGTCCTTATTATTAGATTATTGTCACCTCATGATTGGTGAGCTCTGGTTTTGTGTCCATATGCTCAGACTGGTGCAATCAGCTCTTGGCTCAGAATACAAGGTAAAGCCCAGACAGTTAAACTGGACTGGCACCTGTACCCTAGTAGGTTGTTTCAGTAATTTACCCTACTACTGATTTCATCTTAAACATTTTCAGTGATGTTACTGTGGTGTCAAAAAAGACAAATATTACTAGAACTTTGATTAAAAGAAAAAACTATAAATGTAACATAGGGTGCTCTCAGACAATTGGCAATATACTGATTAGATAGATATGCATCTCAAAGGTAAACCCAATAACATTCATGTTTTATATATATATATATATATATATATAATATATATGTCAGGCGGATTTTAAATTTGCCTAGACGAGATTGCGATTGTGATCTCGCCTAGGCGAGATTGCAATTGTGATATCGGCTAGACAAGATTTTAAACTCGCCTAGACGAGATCACAATCGCAATCTCGCCTAGGCGAGATTAAAATCCCATCATGGAGCAGGCCAGGATTTTAATCTCGCCTAGGTGAGTTTAAAATCCGTCTGGTGTCATACAGGCGAGTTTAAAATCTGCCTGATATTACTTAGGTGAGTTTTTAAATCTGCCTAGGCGAGATTAAAATAGTGATCTGATCTAATTTCCTAATATATTAAGCATTGTAATTGACATATGAAAGATTTTTTCAGTCGGATTTTCAATATTTTAACACTGAATGGTTATATATAGTTAAAAGGTAATATATTTATTAATATTTACAGAATATTATAGTATTAATGTAATAATTAACTTTTTTACAGTAATGTAATAATTATTCATGTGATAATTAACATTAATTTTGGAAACAGAATTATGAAATAGATATTTGATTATTATTTGCACCTTTGATGTGTTTCATGTGGTCTACAGCATCCTTATTATACCAAGTATTTGCTAAACATTAATTAATCTTTATTTTTTTTCTCCAGTTTTCTTAACAACCTTGGGATTGTAAATATCACTAATAATTTTTACAAAAAAATAATTTGTAATTGTATTTAAATATATGGCAATTAGAGAGTAACAAGAGGTTTATTGAAGCACACCTATGAGATATTATGAAGAGCAAATGTGGGGGAAAAAGTCATCCACTTGCATATTGAATCAATCATAGATAGATAGATAGACAGATAGATAGATTAGTCTGGATAGCTATTACTTCACTATTTAATGAGTATATTACCTATTAACATAAACAATCATCCTATTTGATAATTCTTACAGGACAAACAGAACAAATTAGTTGGTTGATCTGGTTCAAATGTTTCTTTTCACCCAGGTATTCAACACTCAACAGTCAAAACATGTACACTTATGGTACAAAATATGCAGGGTATCAGTATTTATGATGGATTTTGATACACCATCCTTTTTATATTATAGGTAATTAAACATCATATGAGAAAAGGTAAAAGTTGATACACAAATGTATGCAAGTGAATATTTCTTTGTCTTATTTAGTCTTTTTTTATAATGTATATAATATTCTTCTGATCTTTTTTTTAATGTTTTGTGAGGCATTTTGTGAAGCTTCAATATTTATGTAGACTGTGTTACAAGATAACAGATATGATTTCTAGATTCATAGAGTGATAGATCATTTATGCATGTGAACATGCATTGAATTATATTGATAAAAATAAATGAGCTATGTTCCTTTTGTCTTTTTAAAACACTACATTACTAATATTACTAATACCAGTTTCCCTTCAAATTAATATTGACAACAAAATTATTATGTAAATAATCAGCAGCAGCCCAAATCATATATCATTTGAATATGCCATATACAATACCAATGTAAGTTTCTTATTACATAGTTTATAAATAAAAATATAAAATAAAAAAATTAATGTTAATTATTACATAAATATTATAATATTCTGTAAATAATATTAAATATATATTACTTGTGAACTATACATAACCATATTAATAAAAAAATATATAATATAAAATATTCCATTTCCAAAATTAATGTTAATTATTAATTAATAATATAATATTCTGTAAATATTAATAAATATATTACTTGTGAACTATACGTAACCATTCAGTGTTAAAATATTGAAAATCCAACTGAAAACATCTTTCATAAGTCAATTACAATGCATAATTTATTTGGAAATTAGATTAGATCACTATTTTAATCTCACCTAGGCAGATTTTAAACTCGCCCAGGTGATATCAGGCAGATTTTAAACTTGCCTGGATGACACCTGACAGATTTCTCGCCTAGGCGAGATTGCGATTGTGATCTCGTCTAGGCGAGTTTAAAATCCGTCTAGCCGAAATCACAATTGCAATCTCGCCTAGGCGAGATCACAATCGCAATCTCGTCTAGGCAAATTTAAAATCCGCCTGGATTTCAATCTTGTCTCTGACATATATATATACATACATATATATATACATACATATATATATATATATATATATATATATATATATATATATATATATATATCAGTGTTATCCTATAGAGCTGCTGTAAATGGATATCTTTTCTGACAAACCCTTGTCTGTTCCATCTAACACCATGGGGATTGGTAACTCCTAGGGGGAGTGGAAATAAGCACTTCCCAAAATTATATTACTGGTACTAATTACTTTCTGTGAATCTAACACTTTTGGAAACTTGTCTCATATACATATGTAATTAAGCTTCTCTATAAAGCAAAAATTTATTTATTCCAGCTGATACAGCTGTAAAACAGCTGTACAATTTTCTCAGATACTTATATTTGTTAAATGTAATCATTATTCAAGGAATCGGGTAACAGTATATAGATCAGAAGTAAATTATTTAAATTATTCAGTACAAGAATCTGTATCTTCTTCAGTTACCTTGTCCCTCAATTAACCATGAGAACATGATAACAGAGCCCTTTACACTGAAATTAAAACAAAAGACAGGTAAACAGAAACAGATAGTGTGCACCTGTTCTATAAATGAATATACTTGTGTATAATTTTGAGATCATAAAGCATCCACTTAAAGGAGAGCAGTAAAGTGGAGACTTCAGATTGTTTCCGTTAATCCAGTGCCATGACTGTATGGTTTGAGAATCTCAGGTTTAAATTTATTTGTGTAGCCATTCAAAAATCCTTAACCAGCAAATATAGGTTGCATACAGATTAAAAATAAAAATGATCATTTCATTTTATATCCTTGTAAAAATTTGATTGCATTTTCAGATACCTTTTCAACTGTGGTGAAGGAACACAGAGGATTTGTATGGAACACAAGTAAATTGCCTTTGCTTATGGTTATCTAAGTGGGTTCTTTAACATCTTTTAAACAGGAAGTTCTTTAATAATTTTAAGTTTTTTAACTTATTATATGTTCAAATAACACAGCTGACTTCACCACACTGTTCCTGTAATATTGATGGATACAAAATATGGTAAAAGTGAAAACTGAACTTTAGGGTAAAACTAATAAAACACAAATCATAGGCCATGTGCCTGGTAAATAAAAAAAAAATGTTTTAAAACATTTCAGTTAATATGCAGGATTAGATGTCTTAATAGTTATTGAGGAATATCTGTCTTCTACATTTCATGTTTCGTTTTGTACAGGAAGAAGCTTTCAAGAGTTGAGAATATATTTATCACTCATAAGAGTTGGGGTAACATTGGAGGTCTTCTTGGTGAGCTTTTTTTTTTAAATTTTACATATGCTAAAATTTTTTGGTGTTTTGTTTCAGTTTTCCATTTGAATTAATCTTTTATTAAAACTTAGAAGTATTGGAGAAGTACCTACTATGTTGAGTCTAGCAGATATTTTTCTGATATCAGAAATATCAGTTTAATAAAAGTTTTAATTGTTAAGTATCTTGTTTTCTCTCTTCCTAACTATCTCACAGTATAGTACTACAACAATTTGCCCCTAAATGAAGAACATCTTCTCAGAAAATGCTGTTTACAGTGACAACTAATTGAATATCAAATTATCTTAATATTCTTCGAATATATCATTTTCTTTATTTTGCCACATTTGAGTTATCTGTTTACCATATTATATCAACGCATTTGTCTTTGTTTCAGGGATGTCATCTCAGTATGCTCCTAATATTTCTTTGTCATCTAATTATTTCACTTGTGTTTAATCTGCTTTTCATTAAAAATACCAATTGATGTTTCTTTATGTTTCAGGAATGTGTTTGTCCATAGAGTCTTTCAGTGTCCCACAAGTGAACATCCATGGACCCCCTGGGGTTGTGAGTGCCTTTGTGGATTGTGTGATCATGTTTAAATGTCTGTTTTAAAAGGAACCATGATAAAGTACTTGGTATCCTAGTACATTTGAATCTTTAAAACTTTCATATTATTGAGAACCATTTTTCTGCAATGTGTCCTGCTTTTTGTAATAGTAGATTGGTATGATTATCCTTTAATTTAAGAAAAGAAGATTGGGTTGGAAAAAAAGATTATTTCACTAAATGCCTTTATTCTGGAAACCAAATGCACATTAATGTAAGTTCATAACACCTAACATCACAGGTGCTTGAGGTAGAGACACTGATATATTTTTTTGTCACCATTTATATCAGATTTAATTATAAAGTAATTATTTCATCAATTACAGGAAGATCTAGTCAAGTTTTCAAGGAGGTTCTCAGAGCTGTACAGTCTCAAAATAGGTAAGATTTTTAAAAATAATTATAGTAACATTAATTAATTTAATTCAATTTTTTTTTTCATTTATGTTTATTTATGTTTGCATTTTTATCTGTAAAAGAATAATTTTTTTTTTCATTTATGATTTCATGTTGGAGGGTGTGTCTTGCAATAATGTATTTGTGAAATAATTTTGTGTTTGAAGATTTCTAGTACAGAATACAGATTTCAGTTTATTTTGATAGGAAATCCAGTATTCAGTACATTAAATCATGGCTTTCACCTTAACCCTGATGAGTAATATCATTTATGCATTTTCAGAGAAGCGAGAAGTTGATGCGGGAGTATATACAGACCACATGATCTCAGTCAGGAGCATCCCCCTCTTGCCTCATGAGGATAATCAAGAAGACTGGGATGCTGCTGAACCAGGTGGGTCTGTCTTCTCAGACTTTTTGAGAAAACTAGATCAGCAGTTGTTGACCCAATAGAAAGCCTAAAATATAAAAGTCTTGACAGTAATACTGATGCATCTCAAAGGAACACATTGCGTATTGCCACACACAGTAAGCAGACTACCGACAATATAAAAAGAAACATGTGTAATAAGACCATGTGAGGGACTGGGCAAAAGTGGTCTTAATTCACATGTGGTCTTATTAGACAGGTCAGTTAAAACAGTGGGTACACTTGGTTCACTGAAGGGTGGTCTTTCAGACAGGCTCCACAGTTTTTAACCTTTGACAGGCACTGTATAAGTAGCTCTTGTAATGAAGATAATCCATTGCATTTTACAGGTAAATAGTGAAATTTTCCTTTACTTGCAACATACAGTTTTTCTTGTATTTAAATTGCATCTATTATTAGGGACCTGCTTGACAAGCAGTGCCCTGTACTGATCAGTTTGTCCGTCCGTCCTTCCGTCAGTGATACTTGCTTTCACGCGATAATTCAACAACAACATTTTTCAGCTATCCCTAATTCATAAAAATGATTGGTACCTACGAGGACTCTAGACCTGTTGAATTACAGACCTGTCGGAATTCCAATCTGGCCGCCACAGCCAAATCACTGCTTTTCTTTCGCACACGATAACTAAACAACAACATACTTCAGCTTTTGCCAAATTCATAGGGATGATTGGTACCTATGAAGGCTCCAGACCTATTGAATTATAGGTAGTGGTGGGCCGATCATCGAGTTTTATCGAAAGTCAGTCGGTTTGCTGCCACTTTCAAGGGCTCAATTACCAAAGGCAACTATCGATTTCATCATAATCATGATTTTTTTCCCAGAATGCCATCATGTTATAGGCTAAAATTATTGTTCCATTTTTTATAACATTCCGCACTTCAAATAATGAGTCTTTGTTGCCAAATAACTTCCGTATGTAACCGATTATAACACCGTAGATGCGAGGACGGAGGATTTAAATAACCTTTGTGAACTGGCAGGGAGCTGCAGAATTGGCAAGGAGTTTTGTAATGAGATGTACATTGCACAATATGGGCGGTATGGCGTTAAAATGCTCTATAAATTCTCCAGTTCTATGCAGCAAGTAGATGTCTTGGATTGTTTGAAAAACATATCTTACTAATAATAGGAAAATATAAAAAAGGCAAAACTTCTTTTCTTAAGGTAGAATTACTGAGACATGCGGGCCGGGTTAAGAAAGTATAGTTTCACAGATAATTGCATATTTCTTTATATTAGTCTTAACCGATTAATAATCAATCATTGATCGGTTTGCTCAAACCAATGATTGATTATGAAAAAGGAAGCGACTCCCACCACTAATTACAGGCCTGTCCGAATTCCAATATGGCCACCACAGCCCTATCGCTGATTTTCTTTGGCGCGTGATAACCCAACGACAACATACTTCAGTTTTCCCAAATTCACAGGAATTATTGGTGCCTATGCAGACTCAATCCCTATGGAATTACAGACCTGTCAGAATTCCAATATGGCTGCCACAGCCCAATCGCTGATTTTCTATAACTCAATAACAACATACTTCAGCTTTCCCGAATTCACAGGGATGATTGGTACATATGAAGGCTCCAGACCTCAGGGATCAATCCAATCGAATTACAGACCTGTCTGAATTCGAGTATGGCTGCCAGAGCACAATTAGGGATTTTCTTTTAAGTGCAATATTGCATCAAGAAAACATGTGATCTTTTTCATTTACACAGAGATGATTGATACCTATAAGGGCTCCATCTCTTTCGAATTTCAGACTTGTCGGAATTCCAATATGGCCACCAGAGCACAATCATTGATTTTCTTTCGCATCCGATATCTCAACAAGAACATGCTTGATCTTTCTCAAATTCACAGGGATTATTGGTGCCTATGAGGGCTTCTGACCTATTGAAATACAGACTTGCTCAATATCAAATATGGCCACCAGAGTACATTCGGTGATTTACTATTGCACACATTATTTCAGACATATCTTCTTTAATATTATTTGAACCAAGAGGATTTTTTCCCTCATGCATATGGATAAAAACCTGTTTCTGTTTGTCATATTTTACAACTTTAACCTTAACTTTTTACCCATATGTAAACTAGTCCAGCACCACCAGAAATGAGGGGCCCTCTGAGTACCATTGTCTGACCACATCTAGTTATATTTAACATCAACTTTGTTTCTGTTTTTAATTGCATTGAATTATGTATTACATGTCAACTGTTATTTATGTTTTAAGAGATGAAGAAAAGAAGACTGTCATCAGAGCAGTCTCTGTGTGTTGCATATATCATAAAGGTAAGTCTTGACGAGGAAATTAGCCATCACATCAGGCTAACAATAATACATGGATACTGATATGGCAGTGCACAAAGAAGTAAGACTGTGAAACTGCAAATGCTTTAATGGAAGAAACTGCATTATATATACCCTACAGATTTCCTGTATGAAAAGATGGGGGAAGAAAAATTAAAATGTAATCATTGTGGAATGGCTGGATATTTTTAAGATTCTTTTTCTATGCTTTTGGGGGAAAGGTTCAACGAGGCATAAAATGTAACATAGGAACTTTGATAAAAATACAAAAAGATGATGTTAGTTTTGTAAGGGGGGGGGGGGGGGGAGTAATAGATAAAATTTAATATTAATCCTTAATTATTATATATATATTTTCTTTACAGAATGTGTATTTGCAAATACATATATATTGAGAATATATAATAGTCTTTTTGAAAATATATGGGGTAATACTAAGAGAAACCCATCCAATTTTAACTGCTGATGGGAAACAGGTTTAAAGGAAACAGGAAAGAATTATGGCAGGGTTTTTTTTTGGTGGGGGGGGGGGGGTCTCTCACTCTCCAGTGATGCTGTGGCACAAGTTGCTGGTTGTTGATGATCAGCATAATTCATGAGATAACAGAGGATATTGCAATATCCACAGTATATTAATTGCTGTTTCTGTAGCTATCTAGTAATCCATTCATTCTCTGATTCAGTTACAGATGTTCAATATTTTAATTATTTATATTTTTATTTTGTAGATTTTTTCACTCAACATTTTAATGACTGAAACAAAAATAGGATATGGAAGAGAGGTTTATGTAGTTGTACAAAGAAACAAACTTAAATTTGAGTAACATTCTTTCTCTATACTTGCAGGCTCATCAGAAGCAGAGAGCTCTGATGTTAGAGAAGTGTGTAGAACTCGGGATGCCAAGAGGAGCGTAAGTGTTCAAACCTTACTGATATTTCATAAATTGGTTGTCTCTCAGACTTCATTTTCTTAATATATGTCATTCCTGAGCAAAACTATTTCCCATCATCAGTAAGATGAGTAGTTGGCCAAAACTGGTGCTCGTAGGATTCCTGTTTGACTATTTTAAGTTAATGACAGTTTTTTTTTCAGAGACAGTTTCAGTCATTGTTTGGTAATAAATGACAGCTTAATTTATTTGTTAGATATATGTGACCCATCAGGATAACTTTAAATGATTAAACACATTTATATATTAAGAACAAGAAATATCTATAATACACATAGTATTAAGTATTTTGTTGATAATCCATGAGTAAATAACAAGAAGACTTAAGTGTACCTTCATTCTCATTTTTAGTGGTCCTCTTTTGGGGAAGCTGAAAAATGGAGAAGATGTGACCTTAGAAGATGGGAGAGTGGTATGTAATATCACCCTGATATGGATATTCTGATATGTATTGTGTTGTGCCAACATTAGAGGGTTTGATAAAAAACCAATCACAGAGATGTTAAACAGGATTATTTTTGTTGGAGGAAGCTGGAACATTTATTTGGCTGTTTTGGAACTTTCTATTTTGTCCAAATAATGAATGATTCTTTACCTGTTCAGCCCTCTAACAGTTTTTAGCTCCAAATTTTACCTTACCATTACATAAATATATGCTTATTGTGGTAAAATACACATATAAATATGTTTCTCCTAGATAATACATGGTTACATGTTTCACCACCAATATTTTCTATTCAGATTTTGTCCAGTTCCATCTCTTTGAATTCTCCAGTGATGAAAGTGTGTTATGCTGTGGCACACAAGCATCTGCCATATCATTAGAAATGTAAAAGATGTTCCTCATGCTCATTTAATTTTCTGTTAATTTGCAAAGTATTTAGAAAGACAGTCTGATACCTTCTTCAGAACTCTGATAGACTTGTGAAAACTGAACACTGCAGTAATATCACCCCTGGCATCTCTGAAATGGCTAGAGATTCATACTTCTTTGTTCCTTTTAAATGCCTCTGCCATTGTTTAAGTAAGGAGTTTCTTGTATGAAACAAATCATTCTCAATATTGTCATATGCAAAGTGGTTACTGCCTAACAATAAGCCTTTGGTCCCTTTTTGTTTTATTATGCCCCCGCCACAAAGTGGCCCGGGCATATAGTTTACCCATGTCCGTCATTCCGTCATTCTGTCATTCCGTCATTCCGTCATTCCGAAATCAAACAGTTGTACGGACTTTTTTTCGCAATGCCTGCAGATATTGGCCTGATTTTTTGTGTGTGGGCAGATAATGACCAGTTACAGATCGAGTTTGCGTTTCGTCCCGGTTGACCTACTTTTGACTGATTTACGGCTCTACAACTTAGAAAATTTCATGAAAAATAGAAATTTTCATGACAAATACCCATGTAAGGACTTTTTTTCGCAATGCCAGCAGATATTGGCCTGATTTTTGGTGTGTGGGCATATAATGACCAGTTACAGATCGAGTTTGTGTTTCGTCCCGGTCGACCTACTTTTGACCGTTTTACGGCTCCTAAACATAGAAAAATTCATGAAAATAGAAATTTTCATGACAAATACACATGTACGGACTTTTTTTTCGCAATGCCTGCAGATATTGGCCTGATTTTTGGTGTGTGGGCAGATAATGACCAGTTACAGATCGAGTTCGCGTTTCGTCCCGGTTGACCTATTTTTGACCGTTTTACGGCTCCTAAACTTAGAAAAATTCATGAAAAATAGAAATTTTCATGACAATTATACACATGTACGGACTTTTTCTCGCAATGCCTGCAGATATTGGCCTGATTTTTTAAGTGTGGGCAGATAATGACCAGTTACAGATCGAGTTTGCGTTTCGTCCCAGTTGACCTACTTTTGACCGTTTTACGGCTCCTAAACTTAGAAAATTTCAAGAAAAATAGAAATTTTCATGACAAATACACATGTACGGACTTTTTTTCGCAATGCCTGCAGATATTGGCCTGATTTTTGGTGTGTGGGCAGATAATGACCAGTTACAGATCGAGTTCGCGTTTCGTCCCGGTTGACCTACTTTTGACCATTTTACAGATCCAAAACTTAGAAAAATTCATGAAAAATAGAAATTTTCATGACAAATACACATGTACAGCCATTTTTAGCCCTCAGCTCATAGGCTGATAGGCTATTGTCGTCACCGAAGCTGTCCGTCTGTCCGTCCGTCCATCTGTCTGTCCGGTGTCTGTCCGTGCGTCCGTTCAGCGTCTGTTAACTTTTACCTTGTGAGCGGGATATCTCTAAAAGGATTCACCGTTGGAATTTTATTTCATCAGTGAAGATGTATATCGATAAAATCTCAGTCAAGGTCGAAGATGGGTGACCTTGACCCATTTTTCTACATTTTACAGCTGATTATAGAAAAACACTCAGAAGTTTATATCTCAGGAACCATTGTGTGGATTTTCACAAAACTTACTATGATCATTGGGACTGATGGTCTGTATGTGCTGCACAATTTTGGTGGCACCACCTGCAATTTCTGATTTTTTAATGAAATTTTATCGGATTTTTTCAATTTTGGCCTTTTGTGCAGGATATCTCCAAAGGTATTCAACACAGGAACTTCATTTCTTCAGTGCTATTGCATTATATTTACAAAATCTTCGTCAAGTTCGAAGATGGGTGATCTTGACCTACTTTTCAAGGTTACAGAGCTTAGTATAGAAAAAAACTTAGGAGCTTATTTCTCAGGAAGCATTTGGTGGATTGTTTTGAATCATGGCATATACCTCTCCAATTTAAATTTATAAATGATTATCAACTTTTGCTAATATTCTAGTTATGCAATGCAATGCTTACAGATACTGGCCTAATGTTTGGTCTGTGGGCGCATAATGACCACTTACAGATCGAGTTCGCGTTTCGTCCCAGTTAACCTATTTTTCACCATATGACAGATCCTGAACATAGAAAATTTCATGAAAGACAGAAATTTTCATGATAAATGCACATATATGGACTTTTTTCACAATGCCTGCATATACTGGCCTGATTTTGGTGTGTTGCTTGATAATGACCCTTTACAGATTGAGTTTGCATTTTGCCCTTGTTGGCCTACTTTTGACCATACAACACCTCCTGAACTTAAAAAATTTTACAAAATTTAACAAATGTTTCTAATTTGCCCCAGGCCGGGGCATTCGTGTCGTTCCGACACATCTAGTTAATATACAGATATTATACTGGTATAGGCTGGAGTGGCTGATGTTAATTCACAGAATTTGCTTTACTTATAAATGTATTTAATTTTTTAATTACAATATTAGGTATATCTTTTCTTGTTTCTGTTGAGGATATTGGGTAAGTATATAATGATTGACAGACCTGGCACCTGGTGTATAATGTTTTTTGTCATTATGCAAGGGGATTAATCAATTTGTTTTAAATGTCCTCTCATTTTGAAAAGTAAAATTTTATCTTTCAGATCCATGCAGATGATGTGTTATCTCAACCAGAACCAAGTCAGCCCATTCTGAGTAAGTAATTTTTTTCTTGTTTATATGATTCTTGCTTATCACCTTGGTTTTGGAATTTTTTGCTCAGCTTTTCAAGTCTTGCTGAACTAAACAGATGTGTCTTGCCTGCTGAAAATTAAGTCTCCATGTAATGTCAAGGATACTGAACATATATTTTGCATGGAATTATAGAATTGTTATAGTGTGCATGATTCAGATATCACTCTATGTCATCAGGGAAAGTTTGATAAAATTGACCTGATTTTGTTGCATTGGTCAGCTTGAAATTAATGGATTACAGCCATCATTCTTCTTTGCATTTTGTTTGAAGTCAGCATCTTCATTTGTTATTGACATAATATATACATGCATGATAGCAAACATCCTTATTTTGTTGTACCTTAATTGTACTGTGTGGAGTTCTGCCCTAACAAAAAAGATGTTCTTCTTTTAAACTAGTTTAGCTTGTAGCAGTTCACCTGTGATGTCATGCTCTAAGGCACAAATTTGTGCACTTTTGAGCTGAATAGCTAGGACCTTGGGTGTACTTAAGCCAGAGTAAATTTATACCTTTACACCATCTTTAGTGAAGACCAGAAATTACACTAATTTAGAATATTGTCTATGAATTTAAATTAATTATAATGTATAGTTTTCAGTCCCAGTGTCTTTTGGTGTCAGTCGTCTGCTGTAGGATATCTTGTGAAAGCAATAACATTTAAAACATATGCCATTCCAGTTACACAAATCCATATCTACTTTCTGTATAAATTTCTCTGCAGTACTGGAATGTCCTAGCCCTGATTACCTGACAGCCCTGAACAAAAACAGTGAGTTACAGAGGTTGATGCTTGATGACCTGGAGGAGCAGGCAAGCGTAGTCGTACATCTGACTCCAGGTAACGTGGTCCAGACACCAGAATACCAGCAGTGGATGGACAGGTATAGTCCCTATTGATAATAATCAGAGTTATAATTGAAGTGCAGTTAACACTAAGGATTAAAAAAAATTCCCTGTTGGGTTCATATTCACAATAAAAAAGTCAATCTTTTTATCAAATTAGTAATAATAATATGGATTGTCTGAGTAATTGTATAAATATGTATATTGTATATTTGTATTTAAGTTAATTCTTTCTGGTCAATACATTTACTGAAAGAGAGAGAAAAAAAATTAAAAGTAATTCTGTTAATATGTACAATTTGGCAAAATGTTATTAATCATTTAAAAAAAAGACCACACCAGTGATAATGTTTGCCAATGAATGAGGGATTTCAAAACTAAGTAACAAAAACTTTAATGAAGCAATGACACCAATCTCCACAATCATTACTGATTCAGACTAAACTGTAGTTAATATTCTGTAGATTTAAGTCAACAACAGATCACCTAATGGTGAACGAGACCTGTCCATCAGTGGCTTACGAAGGTTTGTTCACGATGCAAGCAATGTTGAACCAGCTGGATTGGAGAATATTTCCATTACTACCTGAGCAGGCTGGGACTGCTGCCCAAGAAAAGCCAATGAACAACGGTGGCAGAGGTGTGTCAGGAGAGAGTAACCTGTGCTACATCGCAAGACCAAATCTGAAATTTAACAGGTGAGTCAGAAGAAATGAACGTACAGGGCCTGGACAGTCGAGGTGTAAAATGCTTGGCTCTCTCCGCTGGTGATTTGGGTTCAACCACAGGCATGGGTATGAGGGCGGGTTGTAGTGGCTCGTCCAAGGCTGGTGTTTTTTCTGGGTTCTCCAGGTTTCTCCATCTCAAGATTCAAAGTGCCTTGATTAGTTTTAGTATCTATTGTGTACAATTGATGTAAAACAAATACACATGCTATAGGCCTGTCAAAGTTGATCGTTACTCACATGGTCTTATTGGACAGCTGTGCTTAGTCATCATGTGGGTTTCTTAGACTGGAAGTTTTGGTCAATATATTTG
The DNA here is from genome assembly GCA_026874595.1 of Sipunculus nudus. Classification (NCBI taxonomy): domain Eukaryota; kingdom Metazoa; phylum Annelida; class Sipuncula; order Golfingiida; family Sipunculidae; genus Sipunculus; species Sipunculus nudus. Next base: position 40,238,846 of record CM049307.1, on the reverse strand, counting down.
GATGCTTATGCCACTGTGATGCTTGTAAAGGAAATGTCACTGTATCCATTAACAACAATAACTTTACTGCATGAAGTGACAACTACATGGACAAATCAGATACAATATCATGTTCACTTATCAGAAATCTGTTTCTTTTACCTTTACTGAGTACTTGCATTGACCTGTTTGAAAGGGTTTCAATTGAAAAAAATGTGGAAAATTACAATTTATTTGTAGTGCTTTGTTATTGTATATGTTTTAGGCCAAAAAAAAAAAGGTATGGTTCTCAGGCACCGCCCGCATCAATTTTAACCCCCCGCATCAAACATTTTTGTCGTGATTTTGTCATTCAAAATGGTAAAATAATTCAATTTTGATACGATTTCCTTTGTTATGTAGTGCTTTTAACTGTTTAGCAAGAAGAAACCTGTCATTTACATGCTTTTCCCTGATCATATGACATTTTATCAAAACATACAAAGAAGGTCAAAAATAAAATACCGCCCGCCCGCATTGATTTCTGAAAAAAAAGTGCCTGAGAACCATACCCTTTTATTTTTTTGGCCTTACAAACTTTCTGCATATTTTAACGTAACATCTTCTTGCCGCTGTGAGGAGGTAGTTTTAAATTTGAGAGTTTCTGTAACATTTTGTCTTTAATTTATACAGTTAAATGTTCTGCTCTTAAGTTGGTTCTTGCATTAACAACAGGCATAAATTATGGGTTATTACTCTTTTGATTTAATTTAAATGAAGAACTGGACTTACAAGGAATGTTATTAAACTGATAGGAACTCCATTGCCTTGTTCACTATTCTTTTATTTTCAGTCAACATATTTTCACAAGGCACTTATTTATAATAGTCTTTTAGGCTCTTTTGTATTGTATCATAGTAATCATACAAGTATAACTTTCATGAAATCACCAGTTTTATGGTGATTTTATCTATTAAACATATTATTTGCATAAGGATAAGTGAATTTGTTCTAAGATATCACTAATGAAAAGTGTTAAATCTGATGAAAAGAAGTGATGTGTTACTAAGAATGATTGTGGTTTACTGTTTCAGAGACAGTTGTATCCAGCTGGACAATGCAGCCTGTGTAGCAGAACTAAAAGAAGACCCCAGTTTCATGGAGGAGTTCAATGCTTTCACTGACAAGCTTAATACCAATCTGTATGGTTAGTTTAACCGCTAGTTTTACCTTTAAGTGAGATTCTGTTTTTGAATACCACAAACTTGATTATCTTATCTTTCAGTTAGAATATACAATTGGAATTTTAATTATATCTTTTTGTAAGGATATGCAAGAGTTTTAACTCATCCTTCTTTTTGAAAAGTATATAATGGAAGTCTAATTCAGGTATTATGTTTAGTATAAACATATCCTTAGATTCTTTTACTTGGGTAACTTAATCCTTAATGACAATGACAGAAACTTTTGAGTGACACTGATTACAGCTCCTCTTAAGATCAGATATACCATGGAAAGGTGACTTTCAAAGTTTCATGAACCCTTCTGTTATTGTAGAAAACTCAGATGATGCCAGGAGCTACCCCGAGCTGGTTATGCTGGGTACAGGTTCAGCCATCCCCAGCAAGCGACGTAATGTGTCTGGGATACTGCTTAGGATCAGGTCAGTGAGTGCTATAAATGACCAGGATATAGCCTAGTGATTATGACATTGCATATTTGATTCACAGGTCTGTAGTTGTTCCCCACCAGAGTCTCATGAGAGTAAAATAGTGAAATCTGATTAGAACCTAGACAGGTTCACACCACAGACTTATTACTTGCAGATGATGGCTTTTGGATTATTCCTAAACAAATGCATATAACATCATGACGTCAAGAAGGCTTTATAATTACATATCATTCTTATCATAAGGTTAAACTTCATGCTTATTCAGTAAACAGAGCTACCTACAGGCAGCTGACCTATCCTGTTGCATCAAAAATAGTGGCAAGATATTTAAGATGATTTATTTTGCGTGTACCCACTAGGTGGCAGCACATGGTGACCAGGAACTTGTGAATGTTGTGACTGATTGATGATTTTAAACTCTTTACATATAACATGTTTATGTGAATGTGCAGAGTCAATCAGCTGTCATGATGGTGTATGATGTTTATATCCTTTGTTTACCTAGTGAGACACAGAGTATACTAATGGACTGCGGGGAAGGAACACTTGGACAGCTGTATCGTAATTTCGGGGATGAGACGAGTCAGATCCTACGAGGAGTTGATGGTATCTTCATCTCTCACCTGCATGCAGACCATCACATGGTGAGTAACAACTCACTGTTACCTGTGTATAACTGAAATATTTTGTTAACAGGCCAGGTTTGATTTTTTATGAGCAGATAACTAAAGCTTTATGATGTTTAATGTCACCACAAGCCTCAGCTGAGACTCATGCTGGTACTGCCAGTGTCCAGGGCATGAGAAATACAATGTGGTTGAAGGTTCTGATTACCTGTCTAGAATTTCAGGCTGAATTATAACCATTTAAGCCAGTGTATTTGGTATTTGTCCCGGTTGACTATCTAGTTATGATACACAGTTTGTTACCTTGCCTCTTGAATATGTCAGTATCTCTCCAACTACTAACTGGTATTGTCTGTGTCATTTGACACACAGGTCTTTCATTTGTGTATGAATGGTGTATGTTCAAGTGATAGCCTGCAGTCTTCTTGGTCCTTCTCCTTACAGGGGCTGCATGGTTTCATGAAGGCTCGGTACGATGCCCTGAAGGATGCTGGGAATGCTGAACCTGATCCTGTTTGGCTGCTCTCGCCTGCCAACATGAATGCCTGGCTCCAAATACATAATGACAACCTGTATCCCATCATGCATTACTTCAGGTGAGTGTCATATGTATCCCATCATGCATTACTTAAGGAGAGTGTCATATATATCCCATCATGCAAAATTTGAAATTGCTAACAAATATAACCATGGGTGCGTGCAACTGCCAACTGCATGGTTAACTGAACATTCCATTTTGCTGCAATAAGCTTGTTTGGATTTTATGCTCCAGCACACCTGTTTTTGAATTCCATCATGACCAGGATGGCTTTTCAGTTTATCATCTGCCATAAAGCAGTGACACCTGGTGGCTGTAAAAAACACTAAGATGTATCTCATCATTCTTATTACAAGACGTTTTGTCACATTGACAGGGTTGTTGTGTGTAATGATTTGTCTCCTGTCTGTATTAACTTTAACATATGCTCAACAAAAACATTTTAGGACCATATCCTGCCACAGATTTTAACATATTGTAGCTGATCTCTGTATAAAGTTTTTGTTAAGGCACTGAAAAAAAATCAGCTTGTGATCCACTCTGCTTCAGACATGTTCCCTTGGAGCATTTCTACCCAACCAACCGACCAGAACATACAGAGGAGTACAAGAAAGCATGTGAAGCACTAGGACTAGATGAGGTAACATGGGGTTAATATACTGGATGTACCTACAATATATGTAATGACAAAAAATGTACACAAGAGAGTTTGTGTAATTAACAAAAAATAACCAGATAAAATTGTCTCTTTTTTAATGAAAATACACATTTCTCACATAATAGTTCACATGCAGTAATGCTTGTATGTTTTTTTTCTTTTTAAAGAAATATGGTAAATACTGTAAAAACCTGATGTCAAACTTCCTTTAGTCTTCAACTTAAAGGTACTTGCAGAATTTAGTAAAAATATTACCAAGTAATACCAACATGTATTTAATCTAAATTTTATCAAAGAATATCTATTTGCCTTTGACCTGGAAAGAAGATTTATTGTGTCATAATATTTTGGTAATCATGTCTCACATAATTAAATATTAGATCCTCTTTTCACACAAAAGCTAGACTGTCACTTTTCTTGTTCATTGTGATGAGTATATTATCATACATGCTGTATTAACAGATTCAGCCAGTCAGGGTTATTCACAGACAGAACCCGCATGGTATTGTTCTGACCTTGCAGGGAGGCTGGAAGATGGTTTACTCAGGAGACACTGTGCCATGTGATAATCTCATAGCAGCAGGTACAGTCAGGCTGTCCCTAGGTTAAGTTTACTTGTCAGGGACTGAAATATTCATACATTCAGACAGTCAGTCATTTCTGGTTCTGTTTTCACTGGAATTAATGCATTTATAAGAACAAAAATGACATTTCTACATTTAAATGACCAGGATCACCATGAGGCAAGTGGTAATTTATAATAAATGGTACAAATGTATTTGATTAAAAAGAATAGATATGTATCTGCACTAGCCTTTATATTGGTAAAAGTTCCTTAGCTCTGCATATGAAGAGTTTTCCCCATTTATTGCCTGTTATGCCTGAAAATTTTCCCGGCTTTTTTAACCATTTCATATTCTAAAGAGCACAATATTAAGATAGTCTGGGGTTGTTTGGTGTTTCAAATATTTTTAACAAGATGACTTAATTACTGCATGGTGTGCATGTTTTTCTTAGCTGGTCATTGTTGACTCAAATAGTTTGACAATAGAAACTTGTACCTGAATACAGTGGAAAAATAATTAATGTTAACCATGCATACATGCAGAGGTATTTGAATATCAGTCTGTCTTAATCAGTTATTTTTTAAACCACAGGTAAGGATTGTGACTTGTTGTTACATGAAGCTACACTTGAAGATGGATTCGAAGAAGAAGCCAAGATCAAGAGGCACAGGTAAGAGATGATTATCAAATCTTAAAATAAATGCTGATTTTTGAAAAAGTATTGAAGATATTGTATTCATTCAGTTTGTAGAGAGAAAATTTCACATTTTGCACCACCATATCTCAGACTCTTATGATTATCGGACATTCTATACTGGAACAATGTGATCAGAGTCTTAGGGCATTTTGAATAATTAAAATCTATAATGCATGGCACTATTTGGGGGGAACTACTCATTTTCCTGATACTGATGCCCCAGCATATGTTGACATTTTGATGCAAGCCTGTAAAGTTAAAATTGTTTATGGCAGATTAGGCAAACACAGTGAAAGGTGTTTAAAGTCACTGATGGATGCATGTCTTTGCTCTATAATAATACAAAGTTTCTGGTGTTTATATATTTGTCTCAGATGTTATTTATGGTTTTACCTGTCTCACTTGGAACCATCCTGAGATTAATTAATTGAGCTGTTTATTGGTAAATACAGGGCTTCCAAAAGGAAGAAAAACTGGGAGAATCTGGGCAGTACTCAGGCCAAAATTTGAGAGAGCCTATAGGAATTTTGGATGGTGCAAAAAGGAGGGAAATTTGTCAAATTTTGAATGTTATGTTAAATGTAATTAAAATTAAATATTCTAATTAGGAATTTTCATGTCACTTAATGGTTATATATCATGATTATATGATTATAGTGAAATCAGTTGTCAGAGCAGTTTTTGACTGGTATGTTTGAGGTAGTCAGCAGTGGTTGGGGGCTGCTACAAGAACCAGCTTGGTTCTACAGTCCCAAACTTGCACATCTCATCTTATGCTTAGACACTCAGAACTGAGCAGGGACACTTACTGTTATAGCCCTGAAATATCTACCTTAACTTCAGTTCAGGAGAATTGTAAAGGTTTTGCTAGATCAAGCTGTTGGTGTGTGTTAAATTAACCAGGATCCATTACATTTGAACAGCACAACATCTCAGGCAATTGACGTTGGGATGAAGATGAACGCTGGGTTCATCCTGCTGACCCATTTTAGTCAGCGCTATGCCAAGGTCCCCATCTTCAACGACAGCTTCACCAGCAGAGTGGGCATCGCGTTTGATAACATGAGGGTGAGTTTACTGATTCGGGGACTGTATTTCTGTACGGCAGGCTTGTGAATGGTATATTCAAACAAAGCTGCTTCTAAACAGAATTCAAGGAGAAAGGAGAATCTGTCATAATTACTCATAAATATAGACAAGATACAGTACAAGGTAGGGAAGTTATGATTTATGACAGATGTATTATCTTGCAAAAAAAGTTATAATTAATTTCCATTGTAATATAGTAAAACCTCTTTCAGTTGGCACCTCCATAAAGTCGGTATCTCTTTATAGTGAGCAGTTTTTCACAGTCCATTTTTTGTTATCTTTAAAGTTTATGATGTGGTCATAACCTCTATATATTGGGCACCTCTATAAATTGGATAGTATAGCCCAGTCCAAAGGAACTTTATAAGAGGTTTCACTGTATATCTATAAAGAAGCATCATTTGCAGAGTGCTGCTGACATTTCTCTCAAATTCCTGAGAATACCCACATAACCACATATGACAACATCAGTCATATATTATGTAAAACTGTAATGGCTCATTCCCTTCACATGACCAAAATAAAACATCAGTTCAGTTTAAAGTAATGACACAAATGGGTTCCAGTTGCTGACAAGCAACCCAGTTAGATTCTTTGTGGTTCTTATTTGGTGCTGCCACCTGCTGGACATTCAGTGAACAATCCCAGTGTTTCATTAACTTCTTGCTGTACTATCTTTGTTTGCTTGCAGGGTCAAGAATTTTGTGATACAAACATTCTCATTAAGAAATATTTAAAATATTAACCCTTCAAGTAATCAAGAAATATATTTATTCAGGCAAATTATCAATTGTTCAGTCATGGTTTTTTGTACACCAGATACCATATTGTGTTATGGCTGTGAACCTGAAGTTTGATTGAAAACAGTTCAGCTGAAAATATACTGCACATGTATATCTGTGGAAGATTCTGTTAAAACTTGAAACAAAATGAAAATAATTTTATGCAATATGAAGAAGTAAGAATATGTTGGAACTTTTTCTTCTTGCAAGGAACTTTCATTACTTTTGGAAAAAGTTTGATGCTTCTGCTGTGCAAAATAGAAAAACTTTATCTGAAAATCATCTGATGCTAGACCATGAAAGAGACAGTTGTAAATTCATTTCAGTACTCAATAATCAGCTAATTATAATAGGAAAATGTTGATAGGAAAACCCAAAAACAGTGAGAGCAGTGACTTTGAATTTGATAGGAATATTAAAGATAGCTTAGAGTAATGGAGCCCATTTATACACCTAATGGGTCATTTTATTTAAACACAGCATGTTATAATAAAACAAAATCTAAAATAAACATGAAATGTGAGAAGACCTTAAGGCATCAGAATTTTAAGTAATTGCTGTATTTCAGATTCGACCTCATGACCTACCAAAGTTGCCGACATTTACCCCTGTACTGAAGGCCATGTTTGCGGAGGATTATGCAGATCTCGAGGTGAAGAGCAAAAAGAAACAGAACAATAAACAGAACAATAAACAGAACAATAAACAGAGGTGACAGGAGCTGGGTCCACAGTGACTGCAGTACTATATGCAAGAGATACAGTGCTTGTTTATAGATGGTAGGGAAGTTCCCCCACAGGCAGGAAGATGCTGACTGTCGCTCAGTGAGTACCAGAGGTGTGTGTCGTAGGATAAGCATTGCCAAGAAATATGCTCATAACCTCATATTTACAAAATATATTATAATTACCTGTATTATTAATAAATAAAACAATTTAAATTGATTATGCATGTGTTGGTTTTGTTGTAGTTCAGTGTTTAGTGTTTTAATTATTGTTTGCATGGTGGAGATGTTATAAGAAATTAGTGAATTTTCATTTTTTCAATATTCATTATTCTAACACTTTTTTATAAATCAAGTAACAGTGAAACATGACCCTTAATACTCATATTGGTACCAGGTGTACACAGTATGATATTTTTATGATTGGTATGACAGAACTTGGACATTTCAGATTTAGTTCTCAGATTTATTTTAGATTTCAGACAAATTTTGACACGTTATACATTTACTTTACAGAACATATCTTTCTCATATTTTTGGAATCTTTATGAAACTTCCCACAATATGCAGAACCAGACTGATAAGGGATTGTTGGTATAGAAATTTCTCCATTTCTCCACCTGCTGTCCACTTGTTTTTAGTAGATGATTTTCATAAAAGTTTATATTTTCCTATTTAACCCTAGAAAACTACAAATGGAAGTGATTACCTTATATGGCATTTTAAAATTTTACAATAAATCCCCAGTTTATGTTTTACAACTTTTTAGTCTCCTACAATGATCTGGCAGATATGATGTGTCCCGCATGAGTAGCCAGCTTTGTTTTAGCTGGTTAAGGTAATTTTTTAGAATGTTAACATGACATCATTCAATCAGCATCTGTGAATTGAGGTTGTTTTTGCATGTGACCAATGACATTGACTGCTATAAATGGGTCTGATATGTTGTAAAAAGTAGACTGATTTTCAAATAATACTGTTTCTTAAATAAGGTGTTAAGGTAGGTATTTATTTGTTTTATCTTGTTGAACAATAGGTCCTTTAATCCTTTACTCTCCACTATAATTGTTTCCCTGGAAATGTAATTAATTAAAATTTTCATAGCAAAAACCAGGTGGACATGAGGTGATGAAATGGACTATAGCTGGAAGAGGTTTGTTTTGTGCAGTTACGACCTCTCGCAGAAGGGTGGAAATTTTCTCAAACCTCTGAGAAACTAACTAGATATCAAAATAAAGAGGGCAATGGTGAGCTTGAGTAGTAAAGGGTATAAAGACAGGTGTTCACTGAGACACCAGGCTCCTCTTTTTGTCATCTGTTGTGCTTTGAGTTACAATTTCTTCATGATGATGGATGGTTGTTATGGTTTTGCTTGTGTCTGTGTGTCCTGTCTGTGTCTGTATGTTTTCCAGGATGCAAGATATCTCTTGCTATTACACATGGCTCACAGAATGTAGTTTAGTGGGTTTAGGATATTTTTGTTACATTTATATCTAATACCTCTTTTCTCCCCAGCACAGGGACTCTCTTTTGCTTGACTATCATTAATCTAATATTGCTTGACTTTATTTACACCAGTATTGCCTTGGTCCTATGTTTAAGATGATATTGTCTTGACTGGGTTCACATTTTTATTGCCTTTGTCCCTGTTTAAAGCTGATATTGCCTTGGTCCAGTTTTTAAGCTTATATTGCCTTTGTCCTGTGTTTAAGCTTATATTGCATTTTTCCTGTGTTTAAGCAGATATTGCATTTGCTTGTTAGCATGGACAAAGGACCATAACTATAACTCAAATGACTTATAGTCAACTGAGCTGTAGTCATGGTCCTTTGTCTGTCAGCTCTCTTGCCGTCTGTTAACAGGGCACATTTTTTGAAAATGTTGGACCTACAAATCCCAAATTCAGCATACAGTTAGACGTCCCGAAAATTTTCTTCCATACCAAAAATGGGGTCACTAAGACTTCATTCAGTCTAGATATTTTAAGGAAAAACATTAATGTTCCATCAAAAACTCATTGTTTTACTTCAAGACTGCCTGATATCAAAACCACCTTTGATATGTTTTTGATCATATTTAATATACATATTCCTCTATACATTTCCTGTGTATATACCAGAAATTCGGTCAATATTGTGTAATTTCTTAAAGTTATGGGCCCAAACATAATGCACTTTATATTAAAATCAGGAAATATATTTATTTACTTAACATGAGAATTGCTGAAGCTGGAGACTCTTTTTCAGGGATATAACTGTATTAAATCAAGATTCAATTGTATACCCAAAATTAGATCTGAATTTTGTTATTAGCATAAATAAAAAATGAATTCCTTAAATTTTCTAAAACTTTGGCTAGGAATGTTTTTTCCCTGTAGGTAGTGTTGATTTAAGGATATATATACATAAGGATTTAATCTTATAAAATCTGAAATTTCAAAGAAATTGATTGAAAAGAGGAGCTTTAATTGAAGGTTTTTAGACACTATGTCAAGTATTGTTTACATCAGGCCAGCCCAGTTTAACAGTAGTGTGTAATGGGTGATGGAACCCTCACCAGCATAGACTGGCTTTCACTTGGTCACGTGGTCCTATTTGTTTACATGACCTGGGGTCACCAAGCCCTGAACCTGAAGGAGAGTAGTGAATGGTCTGGCTTTCTCTGGTTGGCTCTAGCCATCATGTGGTGGAGCATCAAAAACACCCCATTGTTTGATTTTTAAGCATGTTAAGCATAATTTCCAATAAAATTGACAGTATTGGTCAACTTTTAAAAAATCTGTGGCCAATCAAAGAGGTGTTGTCCAAATGCTTGTTTGGGACTGCTTGGTGGGGTATTTTGGGCTTCACTGCATTCGGGCCAGGATGGTTAAAAAATGAGATACACAAGCCCCCCTTTTCATGGTCTTGTTTGACTGAAGAAACAACAAATTCTCAGGTAAAAAAAGTTTAATATCAGAATTTATTTTGAAAATTATTTAAAAGAGGCCCAAACCTCAGGTGTTTTATAGATGTTATATAGGGAAAATAAATACAGCCACGTGTCCACTTGGTTCAGCTTAGCTTGGCTTCCCCTGTGCTTCCCCCCCCCCCCCCCCCTTCTCCAACTAGCATAAATTAGATGAATGTTATAACTTTCCCTATTTAATTCAATCTGTTTCTTTACTTTTGCTAAGTTATGGATTTTGTATTGTATCACAAGGGGTTACAATATTAAAAGTACACATTTAATAGTGCAAACAAAGTGATGTATTGCTATAAAAGTGTGGAGCATTCCATTTATATCTCTTACCAGGCATACTTCTGGTACACTCAATCAAGAATTTGGGCAAATGTTCCTTGAATTTAATCTTTAGCTCATATTTCCTTGGTCCCTTGTTCACATTGATATTTCCTTGTGTTTAAGCTGTAATGCCTTAGTTTAGTGTCTAAACTTATATTGCCTTGACTGTGTTGATGCTGATATTGCTTTGACAGTGTTTACACTGATATTGCCTTATCCATGTGTAAGCTGAAACTGCATTGTCAGTGTTTGAGCTAAGATTGCCTTGGTCCAGTGTTTAAGCTTTTTGGCTTTGGCAATGTTAAAGCTGATATTGCCTTGGTCCTGTGTTTAAGCTGATATTGCTTTGGCAGTGTTTAAGCTGATATTGCCTTGGTCTTATGCTTATGCTGATTTTGCCTCAGTCCTATTTTAATGCTGAAAATGCCTTGGTCCTGTCTTTACACTGATATTGCCTTGACTGTGCTTTTGCTGATATTGCCATTTTCCTGTTTTTTACGCTGATATTTACTGGACCATATTTGCTTTGGCCATATCTTTACAGTGTTTAAACTGCTATTAACTTAATTCGGTTTACACTGATGTTGCCTTGGTCCTGTGTTTACACTGATATTGCCTTGGTCCTGCGTTTATGTTGATATTGCCTTAGTCTTGAGTTTAAGCTAATATTGCCTTTGTTTGCCTTTGTCTTGTGTTTAAGCTGACATAGCATTTGCCTGTGTTTAAACTGATATTTCCTTGGTCCAATGTAATGCTGATAGTTCCTTCGCCTGTGTTTAAGCTGATATTACCTTGGTCCTTTGTATATGCTGATATTGCCCTGGTCTTGTTTTTAAGCTGACATTGCCTTGACTGTGTATAAGCTGATATTTCCTTGGTCCAGTGTTCATGCTAATATTGCCTTTGTCATATTTAATGCTGAAATGCCTTGGCCCTGTCTTTACTCTGATATTCCAAATCCCTGTTTTTACGCAATACCATGGTTGCCTTGACCTTGTCTTAACAGTGTTAAACTGCTATTAACTTGATTCTGTTAACACTGATATTGCCTTGGTCCTGTGTTTACACTGATATTGCCTTGATCCTCTGTTTACACTGATATTGCCTTGGCCCTGTGTTTAAGCTGATATTGCCTTGACTGTGTTGTTGCTGATATTGCCTTGACAGTGTTTACACTGATATTGCCTTGTCCATGTGTAAGCTGAAATTGTCTTGACAGTCTTTCAGCTGATATTGCCTCTGTCATGTGTTTAAGCTGATATTGCTTTGCAGTGTTTTAGCTGATATTGCCTTGGTCTTATGTTTGTGCTAATATTGCCTCAGTCCTGTTTTAATGCTGAAATTGCCTTGGTCTTGTCTTAACACTGATATTGCCTTGACCGTGTTCATGCTGATATTGCCATTTTCTTGTTTTTATGCTGATATTGACTGGACCATGATTGCTTTAACCCTGTGTTTATAGTGTTTAAACTGCTATTAACTTGCTTCTGTTTCCACTGATATTGTTTACACTGACATTGCCTTGGTCCTGTGTTTTAACGGATATAGCCTTTGCCATGTTTATGGTGTTATTGCCTTGACTGGGTGTTTGCTGATATTGTCTTTACTTAGTTAATAACTTACTTTCCTACCTAATCCTCTTCACTCCTCATGGAGCATAGGGTGATATTTTCATTACATTGTATAAATTTATATTAATTTGATTTCATCTAAACTGATTTTTCCTATTTCTGTGTTGTGCACTTAGATTGATCTTGATGTTTTGCATATCAGTTTTTGGTATAATCAACACTGTAGAGGTTTCTTGGTGAGTTTTCAGCACTTTAACATGATCTCTCATTAAAGTGAATTTAAGCCTATTTCACTGGCATCTTTCATTAGTTAAAGAAGTTGCATCCTCCCCAGATATATTCCTCTCATGCAAATTAGGTTTGACCAAATTTTGATGAATCTGTTCTTCAGAATCATTTCAACATCCCTGGAAATGGATATATTGTAGGTTTTGGTGCCTCTTTGTATATTTACTTGAGTGTCTGTAAATATTGTATCAGTTTTGTCTTGATATTACCCAAGCTGCTGCCCACAGACTAGTTAATATATTCTGAAATATTTGAATTTTCTAGACTCTGCGGTGTACACAGGAAAATGGGTGACTTGATAAAGATTGAAATATCAATTTATGTAGACACAATTTCAACTTGAATGAATATTTCTTATCCAATAAGTGTACAAAACATTCTGTTAACATTGAAGTTATAATCATGTTGTAAAACTGGTTTTTAGTCCTGTGCCATTATGACAACTAAAATGGTCTGCATCCGTCTGTATGACTGTTCTGCTGTCTGTATGTCCTACCTGCCCCTGCCATATATCTCTTAAACTCATGCTGCTTTCTTCACTTAATTAAGCAGACACGTCACATGCCTGATGTGACCATAGCCTACAGGTGGCTCCACCTCCTTTTAACTACTTTCTGTGATCTAAAAGGGTCTTTCCCATTTTCCTTCAGATAATTCAGTAAATAGTAAAATTAAGCCTTCAAATCTTATTAAAGGTTTCTTTAAAGCAATGGGAATAATTGAACCCTAAATTGAAACCCCTGAAAAATAGCTCTTTTTCACATTAACCCTTTACTGTTCAGATCAGCCTGTGGATTGTCACACTCCTACTGTTCAGATTTATTTTGCATTTTTTCCACATTTTGACATGAATCTATATAAGAGACATTAACTCAGTAACCGTTAAAGGTATCTTTGTGAAATTTTCAGCTTTTACTGTCAGGTACATGTCCATCATGTTATTTTATTTATTTTCTACATACCTGGTTTGATATGTATGTAGCTAAGGTATATACAGGTAAAAACAGGTAAATCTGTACTAACTGTATTTCCACTCACTGGTATATCACCAAAATGACCCCTTTCATCCTGTTCAGGTAACCCATTAACCATTTGATAAAAACAGGGAAATTTAAGGATTTTTTTTCACTCTAAGGTAATTATTAATTAAAGGTAAGAAAAAGGTAAATGATTTGGTTTAATACTGGAAAGGGAACCACCAACGAACCAGAATGTGCAAGTAAAATTGGATTTTTCTGTGGAAATCAAATATTTTTCACCTGAAAAGCTTGCTGACCCAAAGAGCACATTCTATGATTATTAACATATAACACATATGTTTACCTGTACAGGTAAGTAAAGGTAAATTATTTTTTTTTCTGAATATGTTAGCAAACACCTTGTTCATCAATATAGTTACTATAAATTAATACCTTCTCTATTTATGGACTGTATAATTCATTTTGATATAAGAACAGGTGCTTTTAATACAGTAATTAAGTTACCTATGTGAATAGTACCTTTGTTCTTCAACTGATCTAATTACCTGTGGCAGTGACAAAATCATGCTGAAAAGTGGCTGAGAAGAATATGGATAAACAAGTGTCAACTGTGTAAAACCATTATATTTTGATTTTTCAGACATGTAAAACATAAATTGATAATTTTGGTTACAGTTACACATAAAAACATACTCACCTGTACAGGTGAGTTCAGGTAAATACAGGTAAATTATTTTTTTCATGAAGTATATATTTTATACATGTAATAAGGGAGAAAAAAAAACATGCAACTTAATTTTGAGTGCCATGTGTAAAATTTATGAATTATAGGTACTAACTGCACTATTTATTGGGTTACCTGAAATGATACCTTTGATCTTAAACAGATTTAATTACCTTTGTAAGTACAGAATATAAAGACAACTTTTCATTTTAAAAGTGGAGAGGAAAATTTTGAAGGAGTTAAAACAATATGCAGAAGCTATCTTTTAATTAACTGCACAGCGACGAGACTTGTGGATTTCAATTTTGCCAATTTCTACCTGTAAAAGTTTACTCACCTGCACAGGTAAGATCAGGTAAATAAAGGTAAATTCTCATTTTTTTAATTTAAATTATATATTATACTTGTTATAAGGGACATTGCAATAAAAACTATTTACTTTGTTCCAATGTGCAAAATATATAATTTATGGGTGTGAAATGCACTAATTATCTGGTTACCTGTAATATACCTTTTTATGTCAAATTAATATATATTTACATGTGCAGGCAAAAACAAATCCCCGACTGATTTTAAAATAAAATCTGGAAAAATGTGTCTACCCTGTTTGTTAACATTTCATGCAATAATAAAATTGCTGTTTAGTTGGTCTGTCGCGTTTATCTGCACAGGTAAAAATCCAGGTGCGACAGGTAAACAGGTGTGCACTTGGTTCGATCAACGATTAGCCTAAATAAACGTTGATATATCCAAATCTTTCCCATTCGAAACAGTGCGATGGTACTAAAATTTGAAATAGAAAATCAAAACCAAAATGTCTTACACTTGTGAAAACTCTTATTTTCTTAATTGAGGGTATCCATGCAATTTCTTTTGTAATACCCGCCCCCGCGGCTGACGGTGATTGAGCGATAATGAGTGAATTTAGCAATATGTAGCACACAAGGTACATTAACGAGGCGGTTTTCCAGACTTTAGTTGCAGAATTATCCTATCTAGTCAATATAACGGAAAAATAAAAATAAATAAAACATTTACTGGACAATTAAGATGCAAGACGACACGTCTGTTTGGGGTTTTTTTTCCTGAACGGTCCAATTTTACCGCGTCATCCCTCAGCCAGCGGTGACGCACTGACGCTGTAAACTTTTCTCACCCAATCGTATCTACTTTTACATCGGCAAGGTTCACGTGACTGGGTCTGGCGTGTTTATTTTGTAGTGTCTTTTAAATGGACATGGTTCACGTGACTGAGTCTGGCGTGTTTATTATAAGAAGCGTCATGAGATGCTGTGCCGACTGGCGGTCGAATTATTCTTTTTTTTTTGTGGGGGTGGTGGTGGTGGGGGGGGGGGGGGGGGGGAGTTACCTGGAAACATCCTCTCACGTCATGCAAGAGTTACCTGGAAACATCCTCTCACGTCATGCAATATGTATGCATTAGAATCGATTTTTTTCCCGCAGGGATCAGAAACAATGAGAACACTGGTAGTACTAGTGGAACAATAATTTATTACATATATAATAAATAGGCCTATGCACATTAATGTAAACAAATCGTTATTAACAAGAATATAAAATAACGGAAAATCAATATTTTTTATTGTTGGAAAGGTGTTTTTAAAATGTGCTATTGGGGATAATGCACATAATACCAAAGTTTATAAACGTGGGAAAACGATACTAAACTGTGAAGTAACACCAAAGAAACATGTTTTCACAGTACATTTTAATGTAGGTTATGTTATTCAAATATATAGGCCTACGTAAGTCCAACAATGCTTATTAAAATCATGCCTAGTTACTATGATTTCATAGCAGTACATTCTGGTATCTTAGAGGACAATTGCACGTAGGCCTACATATCTTCATGCACTTACTTATCCAGGTCTTCAATTTGCACTTTATTTCAGTGACATTTAAATGAAGCATAATTACGTCATATGAAATTAATATAAAATGAAAATATAATATATAATTACATTTATTCAATTCAACTTCACTTGAAGAAAAGTAGAAAATTTATTTAATAATTTTGAGATGCACATGCAATTCCTTGGTTAACTAGCTGTATACACGAGACCTAACTTCAAATCATTTAGCTAATCTGGTAACCTCCGTATGCAACTTTGTACATTTAAGCCCTCATATAGTCAGAAATCATGCACTGCTGATAAAACTTCAGCTTCAGCAGGAAAGCATGCGGTCTCCCCAGGCTGCAAGGTGGTGATTTCACGGAGAGGCAGAGTTCCAGTTAATTATAAAACAATATGCAGCAACAATTCAATAATTCTTAAGAAGCACCTGGAATGTTCCAAAAACTTCTAATAAGTTATGATCTCTTGGGTGTTTGTTTATTTATTTATTTTGTATTCACCAGTCCCGTCAGCTGTACAGACGCGGACCATGACCTACACCTGGCAATTATACATGTCGTTCGGTTCCCGAACATTGTAAATGATGTCATTATCCTTTGATGATTAATGTTATAGATGCCAATTTAAAGTAGTAATTTTCACTCCGAATCCCCGTCTGGTTGGCCACATGTTGTGTGCTGTCTTTCCGCTAAAATCTTCTGTGTGATAGGAAAATTTCCTTGTGCTAATAAAACTGTCAATCAAACGTGAAAATGACAAGGTCGGTGGGTAAAAATAGAAGCCGACACCCTGTGGTATTTTAGGTCTTCGAAAGGGGCAAGTTTGAGACAAAGCCATCAAACATTTTGCAATATAGATATATTTGTATACCTGCGTCTTTTAAATCTTATTGTACAGCAATGTAAAGGTACAATTAGATTTCAGTCTAATTTGTCCATCTGCATGGTTTCTCGATCGTCATTTTGAATACACCATGCGCATGCATATCGAAAGTCCGCATCTTTGGTCTTAATATTTTACTTTCACTGTGTCACCGTCACTATATATATATACGCTATAGCTTCTAATTTAAGATTGGCGAATGCATTTTATTCATTTTCTTGCATGTATCATGACTGAGACTGACTCCGCCGTATGACTTTAAAGGATTATCATGACCACGACACATTTTCCATATTTAATCCCTGGGCCATGCATGCAAGCGTTGACTGGGTTTTGAGAGCGATATCAATATAAAGCGGCGTTTATACCGGGTGCACGTACGGTATATGCGATATATATGCAGTCTGCGGTATACGTTATGTATTTTTTATGAACATAGGCGGCGAATGAACCCGATTTGAGAAACTTTCATGGATGAAATATAAAAAGGAGTTATAAGTTCTGGTATTAGTGATCAGATTTTATGTTTAAAAGGTACACACATTTATAACTGTTCCTTACAACAATGAATAGCCTGTTATAGGCAAACGTATTACAAAAAAAAATTATTTACTTCAATTCATAATATAATAGGTTATATTTTTTAAATTTAGTTTGCTATGTGCCATATATATTTAAGGATGTTTTGCAGCTCCGCCGAAAATTTGTTTCACTGGCAGTGACAACTACTGGTGCTTTTTTCAATCACTAATGAAAATTATAATACGCACATAGGCCTATATATATACACACACACACAAAAGCGCGCACACGTGCACGTACACATGTAGCCTATACATATACAGGAAGTACTACACATATAAAAATTTGTAAAATCTGTTCAGTATGTGTTAAAACCGTATTAATACATATTTGTTCAAGCGTATAAGTCACTTACTGTCTTGTTTTACATATTCAAGGATCCGGGTGTATAGGCGTACAGTTCGATCCACGTACGTCGTAAAATAATTACTTCAATATTTCATGGAGTATAAAGTTATCTTTATATTTTACACTGGAAAATTAACTATATCCATATAATATCTGGCTGTTTCTAATTTAAGACGGTATTAATTTTATTTTCAATCCAAAAAGCCTCTTAGAATGATTGACAGTTCTTGTGCACGGCCGATTGTGCCCGATTACGATTGTACATAGAATGTTTGGCACAGAAATGATCACTAGTAAACAATCAGACATCACATATATATACGACATGATATATGACAGTATCTTCGATTTTTAGTTAAGAAAATATGTTAATATTTAAAATAAATACTCATTTTATTATATGATATCGGTTAAAATTGGTTTTCAAGTGCCAGTACATGACACAGTAAGGAGGTCACGCAGATCACGTGCGTGGTGTCTGTCAGACGCGTCAGTCAGTCGGACGGCGATCATTGGTCACAAGTTAAACCAATAAAAAAGGGGATAATATATGATCTTGGAAATGTTTAACGGAAGTTAAATCTGTAAACACACTGCACTTGATTTTGTCACCAGGATTGATTGCCAACATTTGGTAATTTACCGATTTCTGATGAATTTAGCGTAGGTGTCTGATTTTACTCTCGCAGCCGACATGTTACCAGGGCCCACGTAACAAGGCCACGTGAGTGAAAGTCAATCATTTTTATATTTTTTCCAACAAGTCTGCGTTCGCGCCAGTTTGGATCTTGGTCACATGTTAGAACAACACTTGACGTTTTTCTCTTTCATTTAAGTACAAATATGATGGATGACAATAAACATTTCACCCCCAAAACTTGCCCCAATTACGGGTATGTAAAATGGGCTTTAGCGCGCCCGGGCGGGCGTTTTTGAACACCAGGCCCGTGACAAACCGCGCGCCCTGGTGGGCGTTATTGGAGTTTAAAGCCTTAAAAATAGCTTCCTTATTGTAGTCTTTTTATTCCCATTGTAGATTACATGAAGCCTTGCCAACATGTCAGCCAATCAAAGGCAATATAAGTGTTCTTGTGGATGAAATAGTCATATTTGATGATGAAATGTCCACAGATTTATAAAGAAAAATCAGTAAAAGTAATGGTCATATAACTTGGTTGGTCATTGAAATACACATAATCACAATTTTTAAAATGGATAATTTCCTGGAAAATAAATGGACATTTATACAAAATTGATTTTATAATTGTTAAAGTGTTATCATTGTTTTTGCTCAAGCCCATTTATATTAATATATATAAACTCAGATTTTATTATATTTATGAAAGCAACGAGTAGGATTTATTTTATTTCAAGGTATCAAATTACATGAAGCTCTTGTTTATTAAGTTAATGAGGTCAGCCCAGTCTGACACAGATATTAAGCTGTGGATTATTCTTGTATTCGTGAAAGTTATTGCACCATTACACGTGTGACCGAGATCATAACTAGTGACTTTTGTCACAACTGTCAGGGTGCTGGCATAAATCGGTGACAATTTCTATTGATTCTATCACTTGTCCTGAGATTAGGAGACCAGAGAAGAGAGATGAATAGCAGGATAGCATGACAGAGAGAAAGTGACTCCAGGTGATGCCAGGAAATACCGTGGACAGGGCATACAGGCTGTAATGGATATCTGCATATACACAGTCGCTAGAAGACTTGTGGTCGCGTGGTGGCTTTGTTCGGTAGTACTTTCATCATGGACCATGAAGAATTTGCTTTAACCCCTGCATGTGATGGTTACACATGTAGTATGTATTGTATTGAGGATATTAAACACAGAAGAACTCGTTAACAAGCACCTAAGGTTAATGGTCACCCCTTTTACTGAGTTTAGATTAATAAACAAGTATGCTTAATGTCATTTGATTATATTTCTCAGTATAACAAAATACCTTGGGTAATAAACATGGTGTATCAGTGGTACAGGTAACTTATTAAGGACATTGTCTGGATCAGTTTTACAGACAAACACCTTGCAAGGAGAGTGCTTGTAGTTTATAAATCATTGTATATCATTGATATTGATTGGATTAATCTCATACATATTGTGGTAATTGCATGTTTACTTTCATCATGGACCATGATGCAACACCACATAAACCCACATACCTCAGGAACAGTTTGACCGATCAGGAAAAAATTTTTGTACAAATGTAGCCCTTGGATAGCTTTATAACATACACAAAAAATGGTGGCGCCACCTGCAACCATGTTTACCCAGTGTCCATCTGTTTGTCTGTCGTGTGATAAAATCACTCATATCTCGGCAGTGGTTTTACATATCTGCCTAAAATTTTGCAGGTTTATACATCCTGGACAGTTCTCTTAATATATGACAGGTGGCACCTACATTCTAGTTCAGCTGCAGACATTCAGGCTCATATCTCATAAATTTTGCATGTGTATAGATCTCACATAGCTCTTTATCATACGCAAAACTGGTGGCGCCACCTGCAACCATTTTTGCACAGCGTCCATCTGATTGTCTGCAATGGGCTAAATCACTCATATACATGTAGTGGTTTGACTTATCTGCCTTAAATTTTGCATATGTATACAACTTGGACAGCTTTCTGGATTTTGTGTTAGATGGCGCAACCTACATACACATTTCGGCTGCAGACATCCATGCTAATATGCAACACTTCACTCTATTTCCCTTTGCCACTCAATCCATGCCTCGTTTCACCCGTTCCCCTCTGATTTTGGAGGATACAAGTAGTCGCTTTTTGACTACCTATATTCTAGTTGAAATTCCCCTCTTCAGTAAAAATTGATTTTGGAGGATACATGTAGTCGCTTTTTGACTACCCATATTCTAGTTGAAATTCCCCTCTTCAGTAAAAATAGATTTGAACATTTCGGACAAATAAAGAAAAGATGGTCCTGTTCTCAACAATATATGGATGGTTTATCACGGCACCAGTTTAATTTTGTAAACATTTTTGCATTCCCTGAACTCTGTATCTGGTCATCACTTGTATCTCGGTGATCTCATTGGTATCAGTTCTAAGATTGTTTGTCAGAAAATGTGCTTCTCGACATTTGCATTTCCAATATAAAACCCTGTTGTGTCCACCCAATTTAGGTTTCAGAGGTTTTGAGCCAGATTCCTCCATGGCATTGGTCTCTGGAGACCGATAGGACTAACAACTAGGATCACCTCTAACCTTTTGCTTTTGCATGGTAATTATCCATGCTTTTACATGGTTGAAAATGGTCATATTTTAGGAGTGGTTCGATGCACTGGCCTGAAATGTTGTATGTCCACAGATCATTGGTAGCACTCCCATACTCTAGAAACTAGAAACTTCTAACGGAAAACCCATAAAAACCCCCCAAAAAATTTCCCTGCAAACCCGAAATTAGGTCACTGCAACCTATATTTTTCTTTGCTGCCTAGAATTTTGAGGCCTCTCACATCAAGAGACATGCCATGCCTCCCTTAGTCCATGTCCCTGTGTTCAAGGGTACACATGGTCACTTTTTTACTGCCAATATTCTAATTTTATTTAATTTATTATAAACAAAAGGTAGGGATTTCAGGTGCGCTGCTAAATGTACTGTTTTACCCATAGAATCTCTAGTTTGAGTCTACGTCTTGATGGCATTAACATCCCCAGTCAGTTTCATTCTAAGTGATTTCGTTAAAGGTTAGACATTTCACTGCTGGAATTGCTAAGGACACATCTTTTCTGTTACACCAGCTAAGGCTTAGCACCACATTGATCCATGGGCACTGACAGCTGGAGTAAACGCTGTCCTTTCAGTGTTGGTTTTGCCAGGAAAAGTCCACATGGTGGGTATGGTAGCATTTGCCTGCCCTCGATCAGGTAGGCGGGAAACCAGATTGGCCAGCAGGTGGGATTCTGTAACAACAAAATGGTCGCAGTGTCAAATTGATCTTTACAGAGTCAGCTTGGGAGTAAACTTGAGTGAGGTTGCTTGGCAACAGATCTGTCAGTGACTGTTGAAGTCATTATTTGAAGCTGTGTTAGAGATTCTCGACAGCATTTGGCTTAACATGGCAGTTTGAGGCATTTTAAACTGCTTTTTTTTCTGGCATTATTAAGAGTACTAAGACAGATGGGCTGCTGATATTTATAGAGTAGTTAATGTAGTCTTTTGATCTGGTTGTCATCATTTTATCTGATCTATAAATTAGACTAATGTTGCTCATTACCAATTAATATAAATTTTGTACATATATTTATCAGAATTATAGAATAAAATAAAATTTATAAGTAATGTTCATTAATTCTTCAGCAAATAGGATCACTAAAAAGAAATTCTAAAAACAAGTCCTCTGATCTGGAAAGGGGTAAGCTCCACACGCAGCAGTTATACACTGCAGTCGTCCCAGACAACATCAGGATGTGCACAGAATTATTATCAGACCACTGACGGATAGTGTGGTATAGCATTGTGCATCCAGCCCAAATTTAAACATGCAGCACCCGCTCTCGTTGGTCTGATAACACCCGATCTGGCATAGGGCCAAGAATCAGACCAGTGACAGCTTCTGTCCCAGTGTAATCAGACCGACGAGAGCGGGTGTCGCATGTTTAAAATTTGGAGTTGATGCACAATGCAGTATCATGCTTCATTGGTCTGATTACAATTCTGTGCTCTGTGCGCACCCTGGTGTTCCTGCCCAGAGAACCTTGCCATACTAAGCAGCACGTAATGATATTTTGGACGAATGTAATGTATAAACTGCTGCATGAGGAGTGTAGAAGGGGGGGGGGGGGGGGAGTTAAGGCCACAAAAAATATATTTAAAATCCTCAAAAAAAGGTGCACTATAACTAAGAAGAGGGGGTAGGAGGCCTGAACCCCCTTGACCACCCCTGTTGATCCACCACTGAATAGCAGCCAGCAATATATACAAATGTGACCGTGGCATATATGTACATGAGAGAACCAATAAAGGTCTAAGAGTATGGACCAGTAATAAATAAAAACTGTCGCACCCACTCGATCGGGTATTTGACTGTAACAAGTTTAATACTAGGGATTTTCTTTAAATGTGTATTTTTTTCATTCATTTAAGAAAATCCATGTCATGTATCATTTAAGATTGGTCATTGTAAAGTACAGGACATTTTTAGCTGATGACGGTCAGTGTGGTTCAGTCTGTAGTGGTCATCATTAAAATTGGATTTATCCCAGGTCCGGTATAGGGGGTGTTAAATACCCAGTGATCCAGAAGATTGCAATTGAATGTGCCTGTAACTCAGTGTAACCAGAGTGGTGAGAGAGACCATTGTTACACCACACATTCTAAGGGTGTGCTTAATTGGAAATATAATCAGGATAATCACTCATTCAGTCGGTGCTTGGATGAAGGAATGAGACTGCCCAGCAGAAAGGCTTGAGGGATTTCTGGTAGATTGACACCTAATGCCCAGTGTCAAACTGTCAGTGAATTCTCTGCAATGAAATCTGCCAACCCGCTGACCACAGAGGGGTCACAATGACTATAGAGTGCACGCACTTTTAAGTCTATTTACAAAGAGCTAAGCTATTGTGTCTGTGTTTGTCTGACCGGCAATCTATACACTTAGATTTAAATCAGTGGTCACCTGGCTGAGCTTGACCATGGGAATGACCATCGGAATTGTAAGGGAGCTAACAGTATTGTTATGTTTTAGGACCTATTAAGCTCATCTGTCTGTGTACCCAGTTCCGAATTCCGCCGTGATCTTGTGTTGTCTGAAAGAAATGGATTGTGTAGATTGGTGGTTTTACTGCTTGGAGAGTGAGTTCTTAAGTGTGGTCATTCAGCATTCGGTTCTTCACGTTTGTGTACATATTGAATGCTATGTAAGCAGAGAATATTAATAAGAATAGTATATATTGATGCCAATGTGGGCAGGAACTGGACAGCGTGTCAGATCAGATTAGAATTCCCCCTCCAGCACTGGACAAATATAATGGTAATAAAGGAATATACTCAAGTGTTAAAATAAATAATTTCATCAACGCTTCTTCAGTACACTTCAGGTCGTGATTGCTTGACCTGAGGGTGTCACACACACACACACACACACACACACACACACACTTAGTCTCATCTAAGTGTCCATGGTATTGCATATTTTCACATAAAGCTGAATTTTGTTACTCACATGAGTATATTATCAGTATTTATACCTGGTGAATATTTAGAGTTAATGTAATTCTTGTACATATCTGTGTATAAAAAATAATCTGTATCTGTTTGTCTATAAAATGTGTTTAAAGTACTCTTAACAAGGTATTTATAAGAATTATATCACTATTCTGTGCAATATAAAAAAATCAACAAATATTGTGTATACAATAAAATTCAGATTAAAAAAAATCAGTGTGCTTTTCTTGGTAAAAAACAAAAACAGGTCTTTTGCACTTGCAACATTGTAAAAAATGCAGGGTTATTAATGCTGGGTTATTTATGCTGGGTTATTGACGCTGGGTTATTTAAATTGGTTATAAATGTTGGGTTATTGACGCTGGGTTATTGACGCTGGGTTATTGACGCTGGGTTATTGACGCTGGGTTATTGACTCTGGGTTATTGACGCTGGGTTATTGACGCTGGGTTATTGACGCTGGGTTATTGATGCTTGGTTAATGACGCTGGGTTATTGACGCTGGGTTATTTACGCTGGGTTATTGACGCTGGGTTATTGACGCTGGGTTATTTACGCTGGGTTATTGACGCTGGGTTATTGACGCAGGGTTGTTATCGATGCTGGGTTATTGACGCTGGGTTATTGACGCTGGGTTATTGGTGCTGGGTTATTGACGCTGGGTTATTTATGCTGGGTTATTGACGCTGGGTTATTGATGCTGGGTTATTGATGCAGGGTTATTGGTGATGGGTTATTGATGCCGGGTTATTGGTGCTGGGTTATTGACGCTGGGTTATTGAGATGTATTTTATAGATAAAGGATATAAAGCACTGAAGTTAAAGAATAAATTTTATTCTTGAAGTTGGTTTCAACTGGACCTGTGTTTGTGTAGCCCAAACAACTCACATTTGGAGATAATGGTATACATACAGATTAGGGGTTTTTAGCCCTCAACCCTTACACTGATTGGCTATTGTCGTCACCCAAGCTGTTTGTCCGTCCGTCCGTCCGTCCGTTAACTTTTACCTTGTGAGCAGGATATCTCTAAAAGGATTTACCATAGGAATTTTCTTTCTTCAGTGGAGATGTATATCGACAAAATCTCAGTCCTTGATTTTGGTGACCTTGACCTATATTTCAAGGTTTTAGAGCTGATTATAAAAAAAACACTTACAAGCTTATTTCTCAGGAACCATTGGGTGGATTTTCACAAAACTTATTAGGATCATTGGGACTCATGGTCTGTACCTGCTGCACAAGTTTTGGGGCGCCACCTACATTTTCGGATTTTAAATTGATTTTTTTTTGGATTTTTCAACATTGGCCTTGTGAGCGGAATATCTCCAAAGGTATTCAACACAGGTACTTCATTTCTTCAGTGGTGAGTCATATTTACAAAATCCTGATCAAGTTCAAAGAATGGTGACCATGAACTTCTTATCAAGGTCACACAGCTTAGCATAAAAAAACTTATGAGATTATTTCTCATGAAGCATTTTGTTGATTGTTATGAAACATGGTACATACCTCTCCAGTTTAAATTTATAACTGAGACATGTACAGATATACATCCATGTGAGAACAAATATTTCGTACTTGTTACTATTACCACCTATAAACACTGTTCTTTTGGCTGAGGGCTTTTGTCAGCTTCTGCTGATATTCTAGTTTTAATCTAGTGTCTTCCAACAGGCATGTACTTGTGTTTAAGTATATTGTATTTATTTTGTCTTATATAGGAATTATTTATGTATTAAAAAATATGGACTATTCATGGAATAATATCATGTTTTATAAGAAACACAGCATCAAATTTAGGTATACAACATGTCTTGGCCATTGTATACACAGTGATGTCATTGACATTAAAAATGACGTTATGGCCAACAATCGACTTTTGTTTCAAATAACACATATCAGCACTCAATATGAAGTACACAGTCATATATATTAAAAAAAATAACCTTTATTTTTATACACATACACTTCTTCTATAATAATGAGTAATTATAATATTTACAAAATGTGTACATGAATCATAGAAATGAGTCCATAAAAAAAAGCTAGAATACACTTTTACCCAGATGATTGGTTCTTAAAACTGCTGTCTGGCCCTGTTGTCACTGCAGGCCTCTCAGACGCTGAAGCACCCAGCATCCAGTCACAGAGATGCTCATTACCATTAATCAATAAAAAAGACTCGTCATGACATCACTCAGGTAAACTACACCTGGCTTCATTGTAAGACTTAAAATAGCAGGTCTTCCCCAGTATGATAAACATAAATTTCTCAGATTTGTCAATTTTCTCCAAGGTTAAGGTCATAGTCAGGTTTATAGTCCCTTGAAAACACCATTAATAGATATTTAAATACCCAATTACTGGTACAGGTATAGCTGTATGTAGGAAAATCTTATATTGAGGCCTCCAGCAACAAAATGTGAGATGCTGTTTTTCACTTGCTGATGAATAACATCTAAGCTCTTTGCATGCAGGTATAATAGACTAGCATGTTTCTGATTAAAACAGGATAAACACACATTATAAATGACTTTTTAACATGGAATGGATCTGCTGAAACTGTTGGATGTATTGTTGAAACAAGGATTGTTGAAGCTAGTCACTCCAGTAAGGAGTCTAGCGCCATTTTTGCCCTCTGACATTAGGGAGTATATGACCACATACTGGCTGTCAGAGTGCGGTTACATCCTTCAGGGAGGAACATACTTTAAGGTTCTATAAGGATGCAAATATTTGCATCATTTCTGTTAGTGCCTCATGGTCTACAAGTTTGCTGTCACTTGACATAAACCAGACCAATCATCAGCTTATTTAGTATACACTCTAACCTGTGATCCTGAGGAAATAGTTCCCCAACCTCCGCCAACATCTGCCGAAGCCCGCCAGGCCATGAAGACTGTCTTGCGATATTGCGAGAGTTCGAACTACAGCGAACAGTCCGATATTGACACATTTTACAGGATGGAACAACATGTCACGCCTCACTGCTCATGGATCAAGTACCCGGTGCCACTAATTAATTAATGACTTAGCACCCCTGAGTTGTTTGGGGACAGCAGTCATCAGCTGAGTGACCAGTGTTGATTGGCAGGACAGTCCAGAAACAAACAGTATCCTTCCGCTTCTACAAAGAGTTACGGATAGCCTGGGGATTGACCACAGTGCACGTATATCTCCTCAGGAATTTGTCAATGCTGATCAGAACATCGGAAAGGCACAGCCTTTGAGCGATCAAGATATCGTGGAATCAGTGACAGGCTGTGACGATACAGCAAGTCCAACCTGTGATCCTGAGGAAATAGTTCCCCAACCTCCGCCAACATCTGCCGAAGCCCGCCAGGCCATGAAGACCGTCTTGCGATATTGCGAGAGTTCGAACTACAGCGAACAGTCCGATATTGACACATTTTACAGGATGGAACAAAGAATACCAGCTCTTCAGTCACAAGCTGGTACACAATGCTCCATCACGGAATTCTTTGGGGGCATACTCGGATGAAAGAGAAACGGCACAAGGAGAACAATGGAGAATTTTATATTTTTACCGTATATGTTATACATATGTATCTCTGTAAATAATTTGTACACACTGTATTTTTCTGTAGTTTTTTGTAAATTGTTCTTTCTATGTGAATAAAGTAATAACATTTGTACATAGTTTTAAAATGTTGTTTTTAACATGACTAGTTAAAGACGAGCCTAATAAATGTCCGATTTAAACTACCCTGCCCCTCCCATTTGGACCCCCCCCCCCTCGATCAACTGCCACCCTCGCTTACCGCCAGAAAATTCCCCGGCCCCAAGGTTGGCGAATGAAAGAGGTTAGACTGTACTTTCTAACAACACCTAATATTAGCGAGAAAAATT
The DNA here is from genome assembly GCA_026874595.1 of Sipunculus nudus. Taxonomy (NCBI): domain Eukaryota; kingdom Metazoa; phylum Annelida; class Sipuncula; order Golfingiida; family Sipunculidae; genus Sipunculus; species Sipunculus nudus. Next base: position 40,210,932 of record CM049307.1, on the reverse strand, counting down.
CTGATTTAACTCCACATATTGGTAAATCCCTCCATATGCTTGTTGCATTTCTGACCGCATGGATACAAGCATGGTTTGCACAGGTTATTGGACACAGCCAACTTCTAGGTGATACAGGAAAAAAGACTGGTTACCATAGAGAGTGAGTTTCAGTTTGGGGTGTGAGTTCACATTTGTTCTGTTGTGTCAATTCATCATTAATTACCATGATATGAATGCAACATGATGAAGGACCACTGTGATGCATTCCTCTATATGGCTTTTATCACGTCTCAAGTTAGGCTTACCAGCTCAATATAAATGCCTTCTGAGTCATGTTGTCACGGCCAGTCAGGAGTCGGGACAGAGCTTTCATTAACATGCTGAAAGCCAATCAGAGCTCTCATTTGTCAGCTCATGAACAAATCTAGGCTTCTGATTTAAGACAGTTGAGAAGTAAAATGCTCTGCACTTGCAATCCAGGTTCGATTCTGGTTGTGGCCATGTGGCTGCCTGTTCAAGCTTTGTGGTTTTCTCTATTTCTCCACTCTTATTCTGATTACCACATTCCAACATCTCAGTCATGGAGAGAGCCTCATATTAGTTATCATAAATATTTGTTTAATCCATGTAAAATAAATAAAGTTTGCATATATTTTTATTTAAAGGTAACATATAAAAGCACTACATAACAAAGGAAATTTTATCAAAATTGTATTATTTTATCTTCTTGAAAGAAATGTCCAAGTGGCTGGAGCTCAAAATTGGTAAGATTCTATTGAAAATAAAGATAAAAATTTTTGATGTGGCACATACCTTCTATTTTTTTTGGCTCACTTATGTGACATGATTACAGCCTACCTGTTATAACTGATATGATGAGCTAGCCTGGTAAGATTGTTGGCCACCTCTGTAGGATCTGTGTTTGTCTTGCCATAAATACGCTTCATCAGATTGTAATAAGGATGTCATCCAGGCTACTGGTGGAGCAATCTGACCTCGATTTACGAGGACACAGAAGTCACACATCAATCATACAGGTATAGCCTGTCAGAGAATGAGGCAGGATTACCACAGGCTGTATGAACAAATTATTGGTACACTTTTCAATTTTTGATGAGAATATGATCATCTCCAGTATATGCTTGTTATAAATTTGTTTGTATATTAACAAAATAAATAGAGGAAAATAAAAAAAAGGTTCTTGATAGAGCACTGACTGGCAGTGTGCAATAATTTTCTTTACAAGATGGGGCCAGAATTCATGTAAAAAACAAGCGGTGTCTTGTTTTAAATGTGTTAAAAATATAGAGAGGTATGTCTGTTACAAAATCATTTGATATTAGTATTTTTCTTAATTGAATTTTCAGTCATTTTGATTATGAAGATACCATTGTCATTAATCTGGTGACTTGTCCATGACTAATAGTCAACTAATTAGTTGACTTTTAGTCTTTCAGTACTTTCCATCAGATGGATACATACATTTAATCCAGGAAAGTTAACAATGTTCATGTGTATTAAGGGGAGGGAGTTTTTATTGTAGGGTATTATGGCTTGCTTGTTGGTGAAGATGACTGAGGCTGGACTCTGTGTGTACGCGGTGGACATCTCGTGTGTGCTCGTTAACCTGATCCATGTTTGACCACTCCGCCATTCTGATGTTTGCTTGGCAGACAGGGGGTCTCCATCAAATATCAGTGTTGTGTTAAACCAGTCTCCATGGATCGTGTCAGACATAAATGTGTAATTGTCCCTCGCTAGGCTTGTGTAATCTCGTATATATGACCACACAGGCACAGTGCTTGGATCAAGCTCCGTGCAAAACGAGGAAAAATCATGTTTACTACCCGAGTGTGTTAGCTTTACTTTTGTATAACATATGTAGAACTATATGGCAGCCATGGAAATAGGTCATGTGACTTGTCAACATGACCACCCTTAGGGGTAATTTTTGTAGTGTTTAAATGGTCTTGTTAATGTACTAGGACCTTTTAGCTGGCTCTGTGGGTGTTTTACTTACCTGCCACCTGAACTATATCAGAGACAAGTGTTGATCAATACAATCATTGACTGCCAGCTCAGAGTACTCTGGCTTCAAAAGAAGCAGTACTATGCTGTTATCCCATGGGAATTAGTGATGAAATAAAACATTTTAATTTTTAAACAGTTGAACAAAGTTAGCCCACCTTCTCTTTCACTGTGTTTGTAATATCAATATGTGACCTCAGGGTCCATAAACAGTGTGAACCATGTACCAGTGTGCCACCAGTCTGTTATAGTTGTTTCTCCAGGGAACCCTTCTGCCTCAGTAGCAGATAGACCTGCCATGTGTTGTTTTACTAGCAGTATACCCATAACTTTGACTTGTGACAATTCTGAATTTTTTGTGAGTACAAAAATGGCAGCCCCCAAGAGTGGTTTTAAGAAACCAGGCAAAATAAACCTGTCAGGGATCAATAACTGCACAGGGCGCAAGAAAAAATTAGTTGGCGGACAGCGTCCAGTTGAGGATCTATCTGCAGAGTGACATTGGTGGCAAGGAGATGTATATTGTGCTGATTAAACGATTAAATTGATTATTGGTCAATTTCTTTCAAAATTGATTATATCCATTGCGTTTTGCTATAAAATTAAAAATGGTTATGTTTGCACATCCAACGAATCTAAGCCTGTCAGGAATATGCGAAGAAAAAGGAACTAATATCATCAAAACAGAACCTTGCGCAGCCAACAATCATCCAATGGAAAGTTTACCTTGGATGCTGGTGAATATATGGTTCCATTTTTAATATCGATATACATGTCAGACAGACCTATTTGTTTGTGTAAATATTTTAGGTACTTGAATACAGCAGCTTCAAGGTATAATAGGAAGTACATAAAATAATTGATCAATAATCAGTCATCAGTTGTTTTTATCGTTCAAACATTGATTATGATTTTAAAGCCAATAGCTTTTGCTTGCCCTACGGGAATCGTTACTTGCCCATGGAAAATAAGTGGTCATAGTTTTGAACACAACATGTGTTAAAAATTATTGTTTGCAATATTTATTGCATGTTAGATAGTAAACATGTTAAGTTTTTGTTTGATAATCATATTTTTCTTAAGTATTATTTGCACAGATAAATGTGCAGATTATTTAAGATAAGAAGGTATTGTCAATATAATTTCATTTCTCCAAGAAAGAAAATAGTTCATTGAAAATTAGTTTTCAACCCTTCGTAATAGTTTTGTGTTTGACCTACATACTTGGTCAGGCAAGAAGGATCCAACATTGGTTGCCCTACAACTGTTTTCTGGAACTTTTACTTGTCTTGGGTAAGTAGTTAACTGTTAATATCAACCCTGTGATAATTGGTAGGTTTTCTTAAAAAAGAAAAATGGTACACAGAAAAACAAGCAAATCGCAAAATTTTCCTCAAGCTTTGCCTTAACACCCAATTCTCAAAAATTCAGCCCAGGTAAGGGTTTCTCAGGTACTAGGTGTATGTGACCATTGATGAATTGTCTGTCACACAAGGTAAGAGGCTCAGTAATGATTGGAAGAATAAAATTGCATTCATGCTCATCAGGACTGTTCTCATTTATTTATATTAAATGTTATAAACTAATAATATTAGCATGAAATCAAATTTTAAATTTTATTATATCAATGATAAATATTAAATATATAATTTTATTTTATAAAATAATATTATATTGTAATTCAGAGAAAACCATGTCTAAAATAAAACCACACATGTATGTGAGTTTGATAATGCTAAATATATTGTATTATATGATAAGAATAATATGTAGCATTTTTATACTGAATATTTAACATGCTTTGCATAAGCTTTGTTAAAATTTGAACAACTCCAGTATCACACCTGTACCACGAGACTGTTTTATCAGTTATCTAATACCATTTCAGATTTCCATATATTTACATAAGATTTTCTTCAGTGAGGCCACACTTGACATCCCGTGACAATGAAGCACCTAATGTATGATAAAGTGACCTGATGGGTGGTTAATGGGTACCCGCTTTTTTGGTCTCTTTTCAAGGACCTATGCCAAGATATTCAGGTATTTTTGCAGGTTGAAAACGTAAAGTGTAATCTTGTAGTGGGTATTATCTATCTTCACTTTTGTGAAGTGCGCATCACAAAGCGGGGCACTCAAGATCGTCAGTCAAGGTCGCCTTTTAGGGCATCTTGATGGGGGGCTACCTTTCCACCTGATTTCAGTGAAGTACAACTTGTTGAATGGAACACAAAAACAGATGTAATCTATATATCAGCTTCCAGCTGTGCCATTTAAACCTCAAGCAACCTTTTTAAGTACTCTTCTGCTACTCTATACATTAGGTCTGATATTTGATATAGTCCTCTGAAGATCATCCACAGAGTAGTGTGATTTTTGGAGTATCTGTAGGAGATTATTAAAATATTCTTTCTTTGATTTTTTTTTTGTATGAGAAGTGTTTGAGTTTAACATAATAGGGGTGCAGTTGATGATACCAACCAGGTGGGTTTGTAATGGAACTCTCCATTGTTGGACTTGAGCTGAATTTCAGTAGTCCTTATATATCTCTTTTATAGTACTTATGTATCTCTCTCAGGATATAGGGCTGGATCCATATTAGAGAAGGGGAAGAGGAGGTTGGGGGTTTAAACCTGTGAGTTTAGTGCTGTGACAAATAACATTTATTTGGAGTGTTTTTCCCAAATTTTTAGTAATTTGACAGCTTTAGCTTTAGCAAAAATTTAGCTGAGTCATTTTGTGTAAATTCTGACATTATTTATGTTAAGTTTAAATTTAAGTATGTTCAAAGATGACTGATTTTAGATAAAACATACATCCCCCAGACTGGGTACATTGTCCTAGAGTCCATCCCTGACAGTGACAGTTACACTTATCTGACATAGACTTCAGTATATACACCTTTTATAGCCTAATTATGTTAACTGCCAATACCAGCAGCTGTAACAAACCCATCCACCCTGGTTTACCACCGCCTCAGCTGTTTTTACAATGAGAAAATGATTGACTTAAATGTACCATGGAGCACCTGCTGTCAAAACGAGAAAGAAAAATGTCTGTCACAGCAGCGTAAACAGTTTAGGTGGTAAAATCATCACTACCACCCACTGTAAACATTTACATCTGCTTGTTTATGGAAAGAAACAACCACGGCACGCGCCCGATTAGTATTCCTTTCACCCTGCAGGGGGTACAACAGAAGTTTCAAGTAATAACAGTTTGGTACCCTACTTAAATTTGATTCCAGTGGTTATTAACCAATTACGTCATGGTGGAGTGGGGGCAATATGTTTTAAATAAGTGTTATATTCATCCACTATCTAATGTCGGTGAAGGTTTCTCCAGCAAATGCTTCAACTTTGTTTATGAATCAGATTCCATGAAAATGTCGTTTTGTATCTAGTCATGTCCATTAATTTTATGGCACTTATTTTCTGGGTTAAAATCCTGTTGGCATTTTCAGTGTCCCCACCCAGTTAGCAATATCAAATTATGGCCTTGGTGTTTCTCTTTGAAAAACTAAAACAGCTTTGTTGTGTCTGCTCGCTTGGAATTTAAATCACAGTCAGCCTGTCAATATTGCACGCAAGATAAATGGGATAAATGACATTGGAAATTCAGTGCCTGCAGCTGCAAAAAAAAGTTTTAACACTGAGACAAACTGGCTGTTCAAAATTTGCTGTGTAAGTTAAGCTTTGTAAGATACAGAAACCAGTTATACATACCATCAGTGATGATCTGTTGTTAAGTTTTAAATATCATATCTTGCAGTGCTGGCATTCCATACTTTTTTCAAAGTAACCTATTTTTTTAGGAAAGACTTCTTTTTATACTTTTTCATACTTCTTGAGGGTTTAATCCTATTTTAAAACTTTTTTTCGCAAATATTCATCTTTAGGTGGTGATTTTAGGCTGTTTACATTAACATAAGTGCAGCAGTCATACTCTGACAATATTTATTAAAAGTGACATTTTATTCGTGATTATTTCTTTTGTTGTTCTTGCCATTGTTTGACAGAATCACCGGATATATGAATACTGAGGAGTCATCCTATAACTTGCCATATAACTGCAAAGTTCATACCTGAAGAATGTTTAGAAATATAACACGCAGCAAAATTGAACAAAAATTGCTCAATTTGGCATTGATTTATACTTTTTTTAGATCATTTTATACTTTTTTCCTGTAAGATCTATACATATTCCCATAAAATCCTGAGTGGCAGCGTAATTGATCTTAGATATTAGCCATGTGTAATTAACAGAATTCACGGTATTGATGAAAATATAAAAATTTGTTATGACATGATTCACCTTTTCCAATCAAAGTTTTCTTTTTTTTTTGCTTGGGTCCTCTTACATAAATCTGCCTAATAAATTTCAACAAAGACCACACAATTTTATGTGAGCAAAAATTTGACTTATGTCAATATAAGACTAATAGATTGATTCATATTGCTCTCTGGATTGTTTGGATCAATTAATGAAAATTTTCCATTTCACTACAACCTGTGGTTAGGGTAATTTCCTGCATGTTACAGGGTCTTGTGTTTTCAGTTCCTGAGTCAGGAACCCCCTCGGTAGGTCGTTATAATTATATGATCCCTTCGTAAGCTACCCTGACAGGGGGTCCGTGATGTACTGATCACCACCTTCGTCTGGGTCAGCGGGCGGTAATTGATTCCACACAGTTGGTCATGCTTGTCCTCCGAATGGCTGCAGAGTTAAATAACCTCAAAATGAGTGATCAACTGATACCGGCCTAAGGCAGGCTGGGGGATACACAACAGAGGGTTTCTTCATGTTAAAACACCAGCCTAATCTGTATGTTACAGCTATAGAGGGTCACTGACTTTGTAGCCATATTAAATATCACTTGTTATGGTCAGACTTTGAGTTTGCATACAAATGTTCGGGAGATTATACTTTTGGTTTCTGTTTGAACTTTAATCACCTGATCATTTGTGTAAAAGCTCATTCTCCCAACAACTGATGAGGCTTGGCTCTGATTTATTTAGTCTGTATGGTAATGATGTCTCCATTTTGTTTAACCAGTGGTGTCGTTTTACACACACTGTTTTGCGTGTTACACTTCAGTCAGGGTCATTATGGCATGCAGTTGACCAGTCAGATTCCCCACATAAAGTTAACAGGTACAGATAAACCCAGCTGGACTGGCCAGTGATTACCATTATCATTAAGGGTTTAATGATGAGAATCAGTGTTTGATTGTAAAAACACCCTTAGGTAAAATTTGTAAACCAGGATTGAATCATTTTCCAGATATACACTTACATGTGCATGGTGTAGCTTTTCAAAGTACTTATTTAATTAAAGGATTTCTTTTATTAAAAGTGCCAAAGCTTAGTCTTGAAACATTTTTTTTTCAACAGATGTTTTCCACACACAGAATCCAATCCCAAAAATGAATTTCTCCACTTGCCTCAAGGTAATTCATTGTGTGTGGATATAAATATCAGAAATTATATAGAAATACAAATTTTATAATTGAAACAAAATCTATCTAGAAAATAATAAAAATTTATTATATATATTATATTTTCAGTGCATTTTAAAAATATATTAGTTTCCCATGTCTGTCATCAATGTGCAGCATTTCTGAGCAATGTTTGGACAGATTCTCACTTAATGTTGCCAGTATATGTATGCATATTTTATGCAAATTCAAACACATAACAAATATAGTGGCACCTGCTAAATTTTAAAATGATCAATGTGTTTCTACAGCTAAGGAAATTGTAATGTTTGGGCATTAATTTTTTGGGCTATTATGGTGGTATGTACAAGTAGTCTAATTCTGTTTCAGAAATATCACTGATAGCTGTACCATTAATTAAGAGTCTATACTTTTAGAAACCAATAATGTTTCCCAGCCGATGAGGTCACTGGGTAACTCAACATGGAAGGGAATGCATGATAAGCTGCAGGAATAAATAATTACATTAACTATAATGACATTAGAGGCTGGCACGTTCTGAAGGAATGCAGGGTCGAGTTACTCAGTCCAGTTCATCACCCCTTTCTTTAGAAGTCTGAACATTGGTCCACGTGCCTGGTCGCATGCGGTACGGGTGCCAAACAAAAAAGACGCCATGCTCACTGTGGTAAATTGAATAATAAAATCAAAAGCAGGCACACGTCTGAGACAAAGCCGCTGCTGAGGTCCCATTTAGCCAATCAGACTTGAAGAAGAAAGGAATGTGTGAAGGGGTTCCAGCCACCCTCCCTGTCAGGGAGGGCTTTGGGGGTTTTGCACTTGCTCTGCACAAGGTACTACCATTCATTGAAAGCATCTCGGAATTTGACCCAAGTTGTCTTAGTACTAGTAAATCTTAACGCCCACCTGTTTCAAGGATTAGTGACGGTGGTTTTCAACTGAATTTTGTTATGGTCAGGTTAACTCGGGGTCATATTGCAGCATGTGTGGAAAGCTGACAACATCCAAGGCTGGCCTGATGCCGGGCACGTGCCAGCCCATAAGAACTGTCCTATGTTTACACTTAGCCTGATCACTGGCTGCTGCTGGTGTTAGCTATTGTCAAAACTAAGATGAGGTTTATACAGTGCTGTCTGTGACATACAATCACCGTAACACTGTACTGTTCAACAGTTGGTTATCAGTTGTCCGTTAAATAGGTGCACATAGCATCATATTCATACACCAGTTTAACTGAATTTGTAAGATTTCCAGTGTGTTTGATGCCCAAGTAATGTTGACATTAAAGTTATATATTTGGTGAAATTCACTCAAAATCTTTAATATCTCAGTAAGGGATCCATGGAATGATCCAAAAATCAAATTGACCGAAGATCTTGGATAGCTTTGTCTTTTGCAGAAGACAGGTGGCACCACCTTGTGTCGTTTTCTTGTTAAAATGATGTTAACACAATAACTTTGTAAGAATTTGAGGTACAGTCACCAAACCCACAGGTTTGATGCATCTTATCAACAGCTAGGTCAAGTTCAAACATGGATGACCTCAATGCATTTTCTCAAGGTCATAGCAGCGATTATGATAAAATGATATTAGGGCAATAACTCAAAAAGAATTTGTGGTACAGTCACCAAACCTACAGTTTAGATGCATCTTATCAAGGGCTAGGCCTAGTTCGAATATAGATGACCTGGATGCATTTTTCAAGGTCACAGAGGCCATAATGCTGAAATGATGTTAACTTTAATATCTCACTGAGGGATGCATGGATTGGTCCAAAAATCAACTTGACATAAGATCTCTGATAGCATTGTTTTCTGCAGAAGACAGGTGGTGCCACCTATGTTGTTTTCTTGCTAAAATGATGTTTAAACGGAATAACTTTGTAAGAATTTGAGGTACAGTCACCAAACCCACAAGTTTGATGCATCTTATCACTGGCTAGCTCAAATTTGAACATGGATGACCTTGATACATATTTTCAAGGTCACAGCAGCGATAATGTTAAAATGAAATTACGGCAATAACTAAAAAAAATTGTTGGTACAGTCATCAAACTTACAGGTTAGATGCATCTTATCAAGGGCTGGGGGGAGGGGGTTAATTCTCTGGGGATACTATGGCACATGCAGTGCCAAGAAATATCTAGTTTTTTTAATAAATAATGATCATTAAATTATTATTCCTTTTATATTGCATTCTTATGTCATTAAATTTCCTATTCAGTTTTCCTAAAAACACCTGTTCTGTGAGGACCAGCAAGTTTTTAGTATTTAACTCCTGAGTCCTCCAGGTGATCAGTCCCACTTTTCTTCTAATGTCCATCCCTCTAAAAGTGTATAATAAAAGAACCTGCAACTGTGTTCAGCTGTGAAGCTGCATGAAATTCAACAGATAAGTGGACTTCCCTTAAAATTACTATAAGTTAAGTCCATCTTAACCATAAATTCCATTCAACAATGACTGACAGAAAGTGAAGTCGGCGCATGAGCGTGTCTCAGGTCTCCGGATTTTCTGGCCCGCACTGGCTCCCTCAGCAATGACAAAGTTTGACAGTTTGAGTCGGTACACAGTTGGATATTAAAGGCAAAAATAGAAGTTCATGATAGAATTGATGATCGTAGTGAGAGAGGTGGAGGAAGCCAGAGAACCCGGACAGAACCACCGACCTTGGACAGGCCACTACAACCCACTCTCATGGCAACACCTGGAATCAAACCCGGGTCACCAGTGGAGAAAGCCGAGCATTTTACAGCTCTACTGTTCAGGCCCCTCCATTCAACAATAGTATTATGTGATATTACCAAGCTATACTGGCAATACATGGGAGGGTATAACAAAGTCTTTCAGCATTTAAAGAAGTAAGTTATTAAGACAAGTGATAAACCCCTGTAGAAGCTGGTTTATTTATTCTTACCACAGACCTATCCACACACTGACATAACCACCCACTGACCTAACCACACACTGACAAACTTGATCCTGCTTGATACATGTCATCTGGTGAACAGTGCAAGGAGCCAGTCAGTAGGCAGCTTCACTGCATACATTGTAATCACACAAAAAGAAAATAAGGAAAAGAATTGATGAAGAAAAGATGGAAGGAAGGGAAATTTAACTTCCCAATATAAGATACAATATCTTACTAGATATCTGTGGATAGGAGGGCAGTTGAACTACTCTTCAGATCAAACCCCATCCCAAATAAATGGTAATTTTCTCTACAGATGTAACCAAAAGTGGTAGGAATTAAACTGGTGGTAAAATCATATCCAGTAATTTAAAGAAGAAAAATGACTGATGATCGTTCAATAACTGATTATTTTATGTACCTTCTATACTACTGTGAAATTTGATGTATAGAATTATCCTATATACATTGACCAATTAGATTCAGTCTAACTTGTACATCACACTGAGAGTTTAAGGTAATGGTCAAGTTGTTGATACTTATTCGCTGTGATAACTTACAAGGAATATAATGGATTTTGATAAAACTCAACAGTAAAATTTAATCAATATAATATCTCACCTAAGTTCAATTACCAGCAAAATCCATGGATATTTAATGAGGTCAGAGGTAACTACACTGGTGGCACCACCCTGTCTTACCAAAAATCTTTGGTGCTCTTTTTTATACCTCAAACAATATCAGAATATTTTTTTCCGGATAGTACAACTATTTTGTATATACATGTAAATGCAAAATTGTTTGTGATCAGTTATGAAAAAATGCAGTACTGGTAGATTTAATTGATTACGAAAGAAAATGACCAATCAACAATATAATCTATTTATTGGAACACCACTAGTAACAAACTAGTATGTTTGTAGGAGGGCCTGTGAGATATGTGTCTGGTATACATGTACAGTGGGTTTTACTTAGCATATCAAGTGTGTATACAGAACAGGTGTGTTACTGATGGAAGGATGGAGGAACACCCCACTAGTGCCCCCTGCTGGATCCACAGCTGTACTCATTTAAATGGGAATCATAAATCACATGATATACAAACCTATTCTTTTTCAGCATTGGTGTACACAGAGTGTGTGTGGCATACTACACCAGAGTAACCTGAGTAACAACTGTGCAGTGTTTCATGCTGTATGTACCGTCATTGGTATTGTTATGAAAATCTGATTTTATTAGACTTTACATATGATGCCAGTGTAAACTACAGAAGGTTTAAAATAACAATTATGGTCTCCATTCTTTGGCTTCTTCATTCTTATGTGTCTCTTAAAAGGCCTGTCTTATCTGTCTACATAATTTTAAATTCTTAATTGAAATTTTGATTTAGTTTATGGAAATTGATGAGGCTGTCCTTGGCTATTTTAAAGATTCACTCTGTAGTCTGTTACTTTTGAGAAGACACTTTAAACCATAACCGACTCTGATCTTGAATTTCAAATTTAAAACACATACATTAAGTTAAAATTATAGTGTACAGATTATGATTAAAGTTGGTGCAAAAAATGTTGCAGTTACTCCAATATGTGTTATTTCATATGTAAGCCTCCCTAACCTCCTGTAGGGAGGGAGGCTAATAGGCTTGATAAGTTAATTTCTAAATCCATATTTGGGTAAAACTTGTTTGTAGGGGGACTTCTTGTGATCATCAATCTAGTTCATATATGTACCTGGTGTAGGTGTCCCCGGGAATATATCATTGATCAAATATGCCATATCTTGAGTTCTTTTTTGAGTGCAGAAAACATATTACAGATCTTTATTATTTTTCTTCCAGATCCAGTAGTCTGCCAGATTTAACCTTGACTTTTGACCCTATAAAAATCCAGCAATACATGCTGTGATTATTATGGTAAACCTACTTAAACATAGCAAAGTGCAGTTGTGAATACCCTATTATCTCTGATTAATGACCTTGACCTTTGACCTTTTTTGAGTTAAAATGGAGCTTGACCTTTGACCTCATGGTTAGAATAATAACTCTTCTACAGGGATGGTCCAGGATGTTAATTGGAGACAAGGGAGTGTCCAGTTGTGTTCTCTTTCTGATGCATTTATAACCATCACTAATATGTAATGGGGGAAGACTCAGCTTTCATTCCCTTGTTTAGAAAGTAACCACAAAGACTGAGATAGAGGAAAGTGTTATAAAAAAGTAGTGGAATAAATGTGTGTAGGGTGTGTACAAGAGGGCCACTAGGTGGGGCAGCTTTATGTGGTCTTTGATCTACCCATGGTTTTAGAACACTCTGTGTAATCATTTAACATAGTTGATCTTTTCATAAGTACTGTGCTAATGGATCACAGATTTTTTGGAGGATATATTTTGTACAGCTGTAGATAGCATAGGGTTCTGTATGAATATTCTTCAAGGCTGCATGACACAAGAAAAACATAATAAATGCGGTCTGTGTCAGCAAGGCATGAATATTCATTACATGGGAATGCCATGTTTGTTTATTATTTATTTTTACAGGACGTTTTTCATGTAATGATGTAAATCTTCTGTTTTTATAGATACCTAAATATTTATTTATGCTGGTATAGCTTTCATAAGAAATATTATTCTTTGCAGTATATCTTTCAGCACATATTTTATTGTTTGTTAAACATTTCTGGTGTATCTGCCACCAGATATTTTATTGTTTGTTGGATATTTTATGGTAGCTCACAATGTGTTGCCATTTTCATGCATTTAGATTATGGTTTGGTTACAAGCAGTTTCATCAGATAAAGCAGAATTTTGTTGGAATTCGTCATTATTAATGCTAATGAGTGATAGTGATGGTGTCCTTATGTCACAGGAGAACTTTCTGGTCAGCTGATATGTACATTTTGTAAGTGTTTTAAATGACGTTTAAAATTTTATTTTGTCCACAAGAAAGGTTTAGGATAGATCTTTTTGAAATCTTAAGAGCTAGGTTACTATGATCTGTATTAAATTACAGTGACCATTGAAACCATTTAGCAATATCAATCAGACCAAAGTGTTTTAATTACTGCTGCAGACTCTTTATTAATAAATAAATTACCATCAGTGTGACTTAACTATTGAGGTTTAAATACCCTTCTTATTTTGACCGGGCCTGGCAAGCACTCACTGTTCAATAAGTCATCATGGACATACAACAGAGCCATCATTGCTCACCAAAAGAATACACACTAACTTAATTCTGTAAAAAATAACCTTAATTTTCTGTGAAAGAGGGAACATTGGTTTAAAAGTTGATGGTTGTTACTAAGAGTTCATTCAGTTTTGAAAATGCACACCCAAACTATGTTTGTTAATGATCTCTTGTACAGAAATGTTATCATAGATGATAAGAACCATACAAACATGCTATAAAGATAATGAGTAGATTTATTAGTATGGATTTTGTAGGTTGAACAAGAACTGGTTTTTGTAAGTATTTACCACCTTTCAAATGTCTTACCGTAACACAAAGGTCATGCCTGTTATTAACCTTTGATCTTTTTCACCTACTTTTAACATCTGTTACTTTTTAAATATATGTAGTTATGTAGGCATCACATGCAGTGAATCTCTGAGGTTCAGTAGGAGTTTATTTTTTTTGTAGAAATCATCAGTGGAGTTTTTTATAATGAGATCATTGAACCTGATATATCTCATTCCATTCTCAAAACAGAAGTGTTTTCCTGGTCCTATGAGGATGGCAGCGTATGAACCTGTGATGTCATTGATGTCTGTGTGTACCAGCTATTTGTCACCATGCCTTCTGGCAGCCTCATTGGCAGATTTACAGCCTGCACTGGAATGTCACCAAGTGCTACCAACATACATTAAGCATTTTTTTTCTGATAATGGCGATAATAAACACTGATAAGCTGATAAACAATTATCTAGTAGTGCCAGCATTTTATACTGTTGAACTTAATGATGAACATGGCACCATACAATGTGAACTTCAGTTCCCTTCCACACTTTCATATAAATATAATTATACTCACTGCCTGTGTCAAGCAGTTTGGGATATTATTTTTCATCCAGAAGTTCTTCAAAAAGAGAAACCTGTGGAATGGACCAGTTTTACAAGGAACAAGCCACCTGCCATGCTCAATTTTTAATGCATCACATTTAATCAAGTAAAAACATAGGAAAACGCCTATGCAGCATGTGGCACCTCGGTACATCTCGTACCTATTTATGACAGTCAAGGTCATTTGTCACATGCAAAAACAGTCAGATTTACCAGCAGCTGATTGGTTGTTGTCTGTAAAAAAAATATCTTCAGCCAAAACAAAGATGGCTACTCCTGCAGGGACATATTGATTTATCAGATCAGGATAGAGAGCTCAAAACGATGTTCCACACTATCTTAGGATTGAAGTAAAAATTCTTTTGTGGAATTTTAGTGAATCACTCCAATTGCAGTTCCTATATTGGGGGTTTCAGAAAATTGTCTCTGAGAAACATGTTTGTGGAACAGAATATAATATACATGTATACGATTCCCTTTACAATTTTCAGACAAATTAATATGAAATATATCACACATTGCATCAGTGTTCCAGATGAGATAATGATTTGTCACTTGGTTTTCTATTGGTTTCTGTTGAATGTTTAATTGCCGTTTCCCTGTGGGAAGTACACTGGATTCTGTGGATTGATACTATAGACTTAACTTGTTTGAACAGTATAATCTCTTTACCTAATAAGATTAACTCTGTGGTGTGAATCCCTTTTATCTGAAATTTCTTTGTTATCATAATATAGCACCCACAGTGTCAAAACCACAAAGCTGCTGTCATAACCTGGGAAATGACCTGGATAAATGTTGTCTGCAAACTGACCTTGACAAAGCTAAGGTCATGCCGTCCACTGTATTCTTAATCTGTCCCCCTGTGCACATCCTTCATGACCTGTGTCAGTTCCTGTGAAGTCAGACTTGGACATACATTGTTCTTATAAAGCTGAACAAACATGTTGGTGTAGCTAATTCCCTCTTAATGAATATATGGGCCATTAATGGGCAAATGTGACAGCATGACCTTGGCTGGGTCCTGGTGATATCCTGGTCAGCTGGTGAGCCACCTGTCCTGACTGGTCACCGTGGCAACCTGTAGCCTCAAAGGGGCCCA
The DNA here is from genome assembly GCA_026874595.1 of Sipunculus nudus. NCBI lineage: Eukaryota > Metazoa > Annelida > Sipuncula > Golfingiida > Sipunculidae > Sipunculus > Sipunculus nudus. Next base: position 40,195,395 of record CM049307.1, on the reverse strand, counting down.
TCACTCTCCCCATCCAACCAGTTTACTCAGCTTGATGAGGCTAATGAGACAGGTTCCACAGAACTGTTGGACTGGATCAGCAGACCCCAGCTTCACAGTGTTCACCTGTCAGACCAGCTACTGGGGACTTTTAGTCACATTAACTCATCCAGCCTCTGAAGTCTGCAGGTGTAATTCCAGTGGAGACCCCATCACAGCAGGAGGGGGTCTGTAAACCTTCATCCCTTGCTGTGAGAACACTTGTAATTAGGGATTCTCACGTGAAACTGGAAAATTTGTAATCATAAGACCAACACTTCATGTCACTAGTGAACTACCTGTTTAAAGAAGCTGCTGTCCACAGCTATTGAGGCTTTTGTCATATTCTCAGTTTTATTTTTTCCTGAAAATTTGAATTTGCAATAAAGTAAAAAAAAAATGGATATGAAATTCATTATTAATTCAACATGGACTGCTTAAGAAAGGTATTTAATCTCTACTGGATTTACACTTCTGCAGTGTTTTATGGATGATTGCATTCATGAAAATGTATGCAGGATAAAGGAATAATCCAGTGAATTCCTCTTTCTGTCCTGATACTTTTTGTAAAATGCAGTTAAGCTTCCCTTTTTTGCCCCTGTTGGCAAGCAGAAAAAAGTGGCATTTATTTGATGGCTGAAGTTGCTGTTCTTAAACTGCATTATTACATTTGACAGACACAAAGATGATGGCACAGTGGTATTTTTATTATATAACATATTTGCACAACCTAAATTTGTTTTATCATTTATGTCTGTATGTCAAGGGAAGCTGTCTATTTTGCAGTTTATTAAAGACAGGTCAGCATCTTTTGAAGTGGATATATTTATATCATACTTTTTCAATAATCATTAATTGCCTCCTGTCTTATATTATAATTTATTTTTTAAATTTCCAAATGACAAAATTTTTATTTTTGGTCTTTTTGTTTTCAAGTTATGTTTCAATTTCAGTTTCAATAGCCAGGTACTCATCTGCTCTAGATTTTGAAGACATTAACCTGCCCATGTACTCATCTTAAATGGATCAGGGAGACAAACCTGCCCATGTACTCATCTTATATGGATCTTGGAGACATTAACCTGCCCATGTACTCATCTTAAATGGATCAGGGAGACAAACCTGCCCATGTACTCATCTTATATGGATCTTGGAGACATTAACCTGCCCATGTACTCATCTTAAATGGATCAGGGAGACAAACCTGCCCATGAACTCATCTTATATGGATCTTGGAGACATTAACCTGGTCATGTACTCATCTTCTCTAGATCTGAGATACATTGACCTGCCCATATACTCATCTTCAAGATCTGGGACACATTAACCTGTTACTGTATACATAGTCATCTTTTCTAGATCTGTGAGACATTGATCTGCCCAAGTACTCATCTTCTAGGTCTAGGTGACATTTACCTGCCCATGTACTCATTTTATATGGATCTGGGAGACATTATCCTGGTCATGTTCTCATCTTCTCTAGATCTGGGAGACATTGACCTGCCCATGTACTCATCTTCAAGATCTGGGACACATTAACCTGTTACTGTAGTTATCTTTTCTAGATCTGGGAGACATTAACCTGCCCATGTACTCATCTTATATGGATCTTGGACACATTAATCTGTTACTGTAGTCATCTTCTTTAGGTCTTGGAGACATTAACCTGCTCATGTACTCATCTTATATGGATCTGGGAGACATTGACCTAGTCATGTACTCATCTTCAAGATCTGGGAGACATAAATCTGTTCCTGAATTCATCTTCTCTTAATCTGGGAGAAATTAACCTGTTCATGTACTCATCTTCTCTTAATCTTGGAGACATTAACCTGTTCCTGTACTCATCTTCTCTTAATCTGGGAGACATTAACCTGTTCCTGTAGTCATCTTCTTTAGATCTGGGAAACCTTAACCTGCCCATGTACTCATCTTCTCGATCTGTTAGACATTGACCTGGTCATGTACTCATCTTCTAGATCTGTTAGACATTAACCTGGTCATGTACTCATCTTCTAGATCTGTTAGACATTAACCTGGTCATGTACTCATCTTCTAGATCTTTGTGACATTAACCTGGTCATGTTCTTGTCTTCTCTAGATCTGGTAGACATTAACCTGCTCATGTACTCATCTTCTCTAAATCTGGCAGATATTAACTTGGTTGATCATGTACACATATTCTCTACTTCTCAGAGACTTTAACCAGCTCTTTTACTCAACTTCTCTAGATCTGGAAGACATTAACCTGGTCATAACTCATCTTCTCTAAATCTGGGAGACATTAACCTGCTCATGTACTCATCTTCTCTTAATCTGTGAGACATATACCTGTCCATGAACTGGTCTTCTCTAGATCTGAGGGACATCAACCTTCTCATGTACTCATCTTCTCTAGATCTGAGAGACATTAACCTGCTTATGTACTCATCTTCTAGATCTTTGTGACATTAACCTGCCCATGTACTCATATGAATCTGGGAGACATTAATCTGGTCATGTACTCATCTTATAGATCTGGGACACATTAACCTACTCATGTACTCGTCTTCTATATCTGGGTGTTATTAACCTGTCCATTTATTCAACTTCTCTAGCTCCAGGAGACATTGACCTGCTCCTGTACTCATCTTTTCTAGATCTAGGAGACATTTACCTGCCCATGTACAGCCCATGAGGCTGGGCTAATTAACTGAAGAGCCACTCGTCTTCTCTAATTCTGGGAGACATTAACCTCCCCTGGTTATTCGTCTTCTCAGGTTTTCCCAAGGCTCAAGATTAACAGTTGCCATGTTGCCCAAGACAAATAAGAGATTGAAAATAGTAGAAGGACAAATAAGACCACCTCCTTAGACCTACTAGCCCTGTCCAATAAGTGGATTAAGTTGAAAACTTTACCTTATATTTCAATGAAATTCCCGATTTGTTTGTCCCATTCAAATATATTGATAATACATCATTAACCTAAATTACCTGTTGTCTTAATATACAATAAAGCTGACAAAATAGAGCACACTTTGCAACCTGGGCACATTTACTGATTTTTATAGGGCAAACCCATATGTAAGTAATTCAGGTAAAAGCTGGATGGTATTTTCCCTAATGGGGCAAGCACTATAAAAAGTGAATATCATGCATTTGTGCCCATACCAGGGAAGTTAACATGTGGTAATTTTCTTTTGAGATACAGTGTACTACTCAGGTTTTCATATCCTACAGAATATTGATATAACGTTGCCAGGTTCAGTTCAAAGTGAAAGAAATGTTATTTGCCATTCTCTGTGCTGTTTCTCATTCTCTAACTCAGGTCAGCTTCTGATGACTTCATAAGCTGACCTGAGTTAGAAACAGTTATGTGTATATTTGTTGCCAAATATTTACTAATACTAAACCATTGACTTTATTTTATTTACAAACATAATAAAACAGCTTATGTATACAGAGAAATAAAAAATAACAACAACATTATGTATGTGTATACAGTTTAGCATGCTGAAGCAGGTCACCGTGTCGCTTACTGCTACCACCTGTAAGAACCCGGCTGTCAGCTAATCCAGCAAGCTGCCAGCTCATAGAGCAGACCGCCACAGCTGCTGGGGCACCATCTGTCACCCTCTGTATCAGCCGTGTCACTTGTCAGCGCTGAGTGGTCGTAGTACAACTATAGTACTACTGGCACGTTCCACAAAGCACGGAGGGACCTCCCGGGGAATTCTGTTGGCAGCCTCCAGACACGCTGCCTTGTTACTCTTGTTAACACTGCACACACAGGTCAAGTCCCCCAAAATGACACTATATTATTTTCTGTTGTAAGTCTGTGTATATTTTAAGGTCAGGGTTAAGTGCACCACGGGCTAAAACTGAGATAGAGTAACAGAGGATCCTCAGCGTGACATGGTGCTTGAATATGATTCCTGACACTCTTCATCTAACACAGGATGACATGCACCACTGACATGAACAACGTCTCTGTCATCTTCTGTCTTCCTCCTGGTTTTCCATTTATGTTATCATCATGGAAAAGAATTGACCAAAAGATGTAGAATGTAGGTTCTTTATTTTTTGGCCCATTGGCATTTTTCTTAGCAGACTATAGATAAAATATTAAATATACTGAACTGCTGAACTGAAAATTTTGGATTTGCATCTCCACTTTCCAGGTTCTGGCTAACCTTCATAATGCCCTTGCTACAGGTAGTGATGCCTGTTAAACCTGCTTAAGAATGATCTTATTATTGTATTATTATATTAATATACATATTGAGTTACTTTTCAGGGGTTCCTTGGTGGTTCACCCAGCAATGGGGAAGACTACACACTCAGAGCCCACATGAGCAGTAGTCACCAGGCCTGGTTATCACCAGGATATAAAATGAGAGAAAGCGTGTGCTATTCCCTATCAGTAAGTCTTAAACTGGAATGGAATTCTGCAGATATATACATAGTAAACTTTGTTAGCATTAAAAAAGGGAGGCAGTTAAATCAGAAAAAAATCACATTTCTTGAGAGTTAGAACTCCCTTCAGACAAGAAGAGGGGGGTACTCTCCTCAAGACAGCCTAAACATGTCACTAAGATACAGATTCTTGTCAGGCAATTCACAACAGTTTAATACCGTGAATATTTCCTTTTTCTCTCAAATTTTCCAGCTTCATTGTATTCACATGCACCATACATGTTTTGGTAACTATTTTATTTTTTAGCAAACCTGTGAGCTTATGCGATGGTGTGGCGGCGTCCATCGTCCGTCCGTTAACCTATACTATCTTAAAAACGGCAAGAGTTAGCATCAGGAAATTTTATGCAAAGAATTAGTCATCTAAAAAACTCTATCGGATTTTGCTTATTTTTTGGCTAACTGCATTTTCTTAGATTTTATAGGGGAAAAGCTAAAAAAGCTTTAAAAATCTTCTTCTCCAAAACTGTTCAGCCAAATTGTCCAATATTTCACTGAAATGATCCTTGGAACAATCTCTCTCAAGTTTGTTCGAATGGTTTAAGTTTGGTGATTTTTGGCAGAGTTACAGATAGTTGAACTTAGTCTTCTGTCCAAAAAAGCATACTAAAATTACAATCTTAGAAACGGCTGGAGCTATCATCACAAAAATTTTATGCTAATGTTGGTCACATGAGTCATATCTGATATTGAGGTATTGGTGGCGCCACCTGCATCGGCCTTTTTTTGTACGGGGGTCATCAGTGCCCATATCATACTGACAGCTACAAAAAACTTCTTCTCTGAAACTATATGGCCAAATTGTTTAATATCACTCAGAAATGATCCTAGGGTAGTGCTTTCTGAAGTTTGTTCAAATGGTCTCAGTTCAGTGAACTTTGGCTGAGTTATGGGAAGCTGAATTTAGTCATATGCCATAACAGCCCATTTTAGCTCAGCGGCTACCAAGATCTTCTTCTTAAAAACCACTGGGCCAAATTCTTAAATCTCACACATTAATTATCCTTAGATGTTGATTATTCAAGTTTGTTCAAATGGTTTTGGTTCAGTGATTTTTGGCTGAGTTAGCCATTTTGCTTTATTTTCCCATATGAGTTATAAACATGCAAAACATTTTTTTGACTGACGCCACTGAGGCCAATTTGTTTAATATTTTACAAGAATAATCCCCTGAATAATTTTTATAATAATTAATTGTCTTTTATGGTTCCAAAAAATGAATTTTGGCTAAATAATAAAGATTGAATTGAGTCATTTTACCATATATGTTAGCTGTGTGAAGCAGATACATCTAGCTTCGAACCAGTTTATCAGCATCTGTGACATCATACCTCCAGACATTTAGATTTCATGTTATCTTTGGTTAATATTGACAAGAATGTTTTTTAAAAACTTTTAAAAAATGTAGATTTATGATTTTAGATATTCCTCATGCCAGGCAATGTTTACAATCACAGGTATACATTAACTCATACTATTGGTTTGACTGGAGCTAGCATCATGAAATTTAATGCAAAAAATTAGCCATCTGAAAAAATCTGCATTTTCTCAGATTTTATAGAGAAAAAGCTAAAAAAAACTTTTAAAAAATCTTCTCCGACGAAACGCTCAAGCCAATTTGTTCAATATTCAACAGGAACAATCTTTTATATCATCTCTCTCAAGTTTGTTCAGATGGTTCAAGTTCAGTGAATTTTTGCCGAATTACAGGAAGTTGAACCTAGTCATCTGTTCGAAAAAGCATACTAAAATGACAATCTCAGAAACGGCCGGAGCTATCATCACCAAATTTTCTGCCAGTGTTGGTCACATGAGCCATATATGAAATTCAGGTATTGGTGGTCACCTGCATTGACCTTTTTTCGTATGAGGGTCATTGGTCATCTGTACATTAACCCATAATTTCTCAGAATAGCAGGAACTACCATCCCCAGATTTTATGCAATAATCTGTCATATATCAAATGTTGTGGGATTCAGCTTATTTATAAAAAAAACTGCATCTTTTATTATTCTAGATATTTTGATAAAAGTTTATGAATATGTTAGCTTGAAAAAAATGCATATCAGCCAAAGTCTTTCAGTATGTGTAAACAGATTTGCCAACAGGCTAAGATTGTGTCTGTATATTTAAATAGGTTAAGAAACTGCCAACTGTTTCAGATTTGGCAATAGATCAAGAGTTCATTCAGTGCAGCCAGATATAGGTCAAGAGTTCAGTCAGTGCAGCCAAGCACAAGGCATGTGATCCCCTCATGGGTGTCATGTGAACACCTCATGGCACCATGTGATCACCTCATGGGTGTCATGCCTCTCAGGGCTGCATGTGCAGCCAATCTATTTATAGCTTTGGCAGACTGCCAACTGTATCAGATCAGGCAGCAGGTCAAGAGTTCACTCAGTGCAGCCAGGTACAGGTCAAAAGTTCACCCAGTCTAGCCAGGTGCAGGTCATGAGTTCACTCAGTGCAGTAGCCTGAGCAAGCAAATTTGTCACACTTCACTCGGGGCAACTGCCTATCTCACCTAAGCGTGGTCAGCCCCATGCATCAGACTTAAGGTAAGTTTGATGTATTGGCCTGATATTTTGACCTGTCAATGCGTCTTTGATGGGTTTCTCGTTCACAAGACAGGTGTCACCACCTAAAGTGACTTTTGCACAGTGTGTGACATTTGTGCCTGCTTATTTCTATAGAGGAATTTGATATATCATCCTGAAATTGGGCATATTTATACCTATTGAATAGCTGTGTCGTATACAAGACTGGTGGTGCCACCTACTATAATTTTTGCACAGTGTGTGTCCCTGCTTATTTCTCAGGAGGGGTTTTATATATCAGTCTGAACTTGGGCATATGTATATATCTCTGATAGCTTCATTGTATACAAGACTGGTGGTGCCAGCTACAATCATTTTTAGCTCAGCTGACTGTAAGTCAACTGAGGTGGAGGAATGGCGCTTTGTTTGTTGTCCATATGGATATCCGGCCGTCTGTTAGCAGGGCAAAAATCGTTACAGCTGGTCCTAGAAACTTCTAAGTGATAATCCAGGGAGGTCAATAATAAATCTCCTTGGAAACCAGAAATTAGGTCACTGCGACCTATATCCTTTGAGCTATGGGGCTTGAAAGTACCCCCCTCAGAATAGTAAGAAATTTGATACAAAACCTCCAATATCTTGATAATTAATGCATGGTTTGTCATGAATCTTGCCTTGAATATTGACCATGACTAGTTTTGTCAGTTCCTGAAACGTGGTGGCGCCACCTGTATTTTTTCTATTTCAACGAATATTTTTCTATTTATTTTCTAAAAATAAACTGGCTTCAAACTTGATTTAATAATGACCAACCACATAAGTAAATTCATTTTGATTACCAGGGTCCAGCAATCTAAGTTGAAGGTCACAGGAGCCACATTTTAAAAAGATTGTGGATGCACTGTAAATCAAACTTTACATCCTGAACTTTCCAACATTCACACATGGCTTACTTGCCTAAAGTGAGGAAACCTGTAGAATTTGAGGTTATTTGGTCAGAGGTCAAGGTCACTTTTTAAAAGATTGTTACAATAATCCTAATGCTGCAAGTTCAAGGATATTAAGTTCTAAGATTTTTTGGTCACAAGGTCATTGGTTAAGGTCACAGGACTGTCATTCTGAAAAATTTCTTTAAAAATATCCTTATAGACTAATTCAGCTGAGCGTTGAGACCCATGGGTCCCTAGTGGTGTTGTGTGCACCCATGCCGGAATTTCAGCATTGATGTTTGTGTAATTGTCTCATATTCAAAATGCTTTGTACCTGCATTGTTCATATACATGAGAAGTAATGGTCCAGCATTGAAGCATTATAGCTGGTGTATTTCCCAATGCACAGGTTCTTATTAGGCCTGTAGGCCTTGTTTTGTTTGGATTCAAGCAGAAGCACAAACTTTTTTTTAAATTTTAGCCAGCTATTGATGTACCTTTGATGTAGAATTTATGATATTTCTGGCTTACTCTGCTTAAAAATTAATGAACTTTTGGTAACTCCTGTAAAGAAAGGATTTTATGATATCTCTGTCATGAATGTCTGAGCTTGTTTATCTATAAGCTTTTATTAAACATGGTACATCTGGCAATGTAGACAAACAGAAAAGAAACATGTAACCTAAGATGGTTTGTGAGCAGAATATGAAAGATCACAAGTAGCAAAATGACATTTGCAAAGCTCAAGTTAGTTTGACTTGCCACCAGGTGTCCTTGATGAATATGTTTGGATAATTTTGAAAGGCCCCCCACATGTTTTAAAAATAAAATGAAAGCTTGTGTGTGATGGGAACTGCCTTTTCTGGCCTGATTTAATGAAAGGTTCAAAGATTATTTTTAGTTAATAGATGTCATATAATGGAATAGGCACCTTTAAGCAGGTTTCATTCAATCCAAAATTCTGGTTACCAAACAAAGTCCAGATACATTATACCATGCAGTTAAAATTGAAATACCCTGCAGTTTATATAGCTTACACTGGTTCAACAGGGATTTTTAAGAGAAGTTGTTGGTATAGTTATGAAACATGAATATTTGATAAATTAATGTAACATTTGTCAAATCACATCATTCATGTATTGAGGTTTCAGGACACCTTTAACGTTACCTTATGTATGATTAAATAGTCTATACACAATAAAAACATCAAATTTATGACATGGTACAGTTAAATGCTCATAAAAGTTCTTAAATCTTAAGGATGTAAAAAAGAGATAAAAGAAGCCAAGAAATAGTCATAAATGAATTACACTAGAAGCCAATGTCACAAATGAATATTTTATGTGTAGAAAGATCATGTAGTGGGTATCAAGAATGTTTTAACTTTTTAAACATGATTTTTCTATATGAAACTTCATGGGTCTTTCCATATGTGCTTATAGACGGAATCATCAGCCCATGCATGAATTGGGAAGTTTGTGTGAAATTTTGCATTAACTTTATTGATTTTTTAAAAGATTCTCAAATGGAAAGTCATGAAAAGGTGATGAAACTTTAATCTCTTGGAACTTTTGCATGGATAAGAACCAAAGTCTGCCACCTTGATAAGACTTTATAAGTTATCTTTGTCATTTATAAATGTCTCTGATGATACATACAGTCTATGTGGGAAGTATAATTGAATATCACTATGCACTTGCAAGCTCAGTTTATGAAAGACTGATAAGAGTCTCATGTCAGTAAAAAGAATTTAAAATATAAATATGTAAAATGCTAAGTAATCACAATTGGAATTTTTTGTAGTATAAGCATGGTGAACATGTGTATGCATGGAATTGTTGTGCAAAATAACTCTTGATTCAGTGTAACTATATCATGATAGAAATGACTATTCCTTTGTGCTTTAATTGGTGAAGTTTAATTATAAACATACAGTGAATGTTATATCCACATGTTCCTTTGTGACACATTCCAGCCAGACTGTGCTGCATGCCAGCCTTATCAGTGCTGATCAAGAGCTGTGACCTTTTTAAGTTCACAGCTAAAAAAGTGACATGACAAGCTTTTAGTCCAGACAAGTGGGTGGGGGTGGTTCTGTGAGCTCATGCAGTGACAACTGTTGTCATGAGTGTAGAGGTATTTTAGATTGGGAATTCTTTATATTGGGAGTAATTGGGTCCCTTGCTTGAAATTCTAGGGAAAAATAATTGAAAAACTGCTAATTCAGTATTCTCATTGTATACTCTTACTCAAAATGAGATATGTTTTTGAGAAATAGCTAAGAATGTTGTCAGATCAATTTTTTTATTATGTGTAAAGTGATTGTTTGATCCATTTATGAAAATTTTTATATTTATGAATTTTTCAAAAATTAATTAAAAAGAATATTTCTCTTGATGATGTTATGGAATAAAATGTAGTGTCACTTTCTTTAAGGACAAATATTATCTATTGATAATCAGGTCATGGAACTAATATTGTCAGGGGTTGCCAACTCGCAGGTTCTCTCATGAAAACCTCGAACTCCAGACAGACGTTAAGACGATGTTTAATCAAATATATTAAAGCCGTACAGTTTCGCACCATGCACATACACTAAAATATATTAAAACAGCAGGCTACATGAGACTTGACACCTCCGACTTGACACCTTTTCAGTGCCATCCCAGCATACTTATACATTCTAGAGGCATGAGTGAGAACCTTAACGAAACAGGGGTTGCAAGGCTGGTGCTGTTATCGCTATCTGGTCCAGTCAGAGTAAAATTGTGTTTCTTCTTAACGCTTAAAATGGATATAATCCAAAGACTACTATACGCTCAACAATAAATAATACCTTGCTAGATAGCTCAAACAACACTTTATCAGTAATACTAATTGTGACGTATTCACGAATTATAATTAACTTGTAATGTGAAATAAACTAAGATTATACTATGTGGATCTTAATTTATCAACTGAAAAATGATTAATAACTGGAAAATTAAATAAGGTAAGGTATCATGGCATATATGTACATACAGAGAACAAAGAGACCCACCTGATACTATATTATTCTAAGAAATATAAATTAGGACCTGCTTCCTAATGAAGAATATACTTTAACAGAAAACACTCTTTCTCTCTCTATCCATATGGGATAATGAGCAGGGGTCAAGGGGAAGCCATCAGCCTCATCGCGCAGACGCTGGGCTGGATGGCCCCTCACGCAATCAGACCGGAGACCAGAACTAATAGTTAACGGCTGGACATTAGTGTACGCCTTAGACCTGTATATGTATAAGTGTGTACTCTGTAACAATATATTACCCCACAATTAGCCTTCAGAAATGCAGGACTATTTAAGAAAAAACATGTTACAACCAAGTTGTACAGACAAAATCATTTATAGGTTCTGAAAAGAAGTGACAGAATTGACAGATACAATGGGACAGACTTAAATCACAGGCGCTTGAATCCCTATTTATAATAAAGCTTTCATATCCCCAGTGTTCCCCAGAAAAGAACCAATAGTAAAACGGTCATACCATACTATCACTTATAGTATAGTATTACCGTTTTAGAATTGGTTCTTTTGAACTGATTCTGTCGTAGTATTTTTAAGAACACTGGGGATATGAAAGCTTAATACAAATAGGGATTCAAGTGCCTGTGCTTAAATGCTGTGATATGTTTTTGTTTTTCTAAAAAAAATGAAAGAAGCCCAAAACAGCGTTTGATCTGGAATGTGTGTTGTCATATTCAGCCAGGGCTTGAAATGAAAGGAATTCCTCCCCCTCCAAGACTATTGAGGTTTGCAAGACAGGCAGAAAATATCCTGTCAGTCCAAGAAATTTACCAGACTTCAATAAAATATTTGCTTTTATTTTTGTTTCTTTAAATATGTTAACACTAATGAATTTCATAGCTTCAGTGTTTGCTATTGATATATCAAAAAAAGTTTGTTCATGCTCCTTTTAAATTCAAACATGTCATGCCTCATATGGAAACAAGGTCCATTTAGTTGTACTAAATTTTCCTGAAACACATCCCTGCAAAACCTTGCACATCCACAGTCATGTTGGAATATATACTCATGGCCTGATTCATTCTTGGGACTCTTGCACTGTTTTTAATTAAAAATGTGAAAATGTAACAAGGATTTTTAACTGGGTAATATAGTCTTTGATTTTATTAAGTTGTGTGCTTCGCATCCTAAGATCAATTATTTGAGGTGTCACACCAGCAGTTTTGCAAACTCTGATTAGATAAAATTATCAATGGTACCCACTGACTTTTGTAAAGAATTTGAATTTCACCAGCAATACTTTTCACACAACATCCATTCATGTCTCACGTAAAGGTGAAAATCACATATCTCAGGAGTGGATTGAGAAATCAGCCTGAAAATTTTGTAGGACCAGTTTAGCACCACCAACAAACAAATTTTCATATAATACATCCATGCACTTGTCTCAGGTGTGGTTTGATATATCTGCCAAAATTTTCAATAGATCTTGGATAGTTTTTTTTTTCTCAAATGTAAAAAAACATAATTGTGACACCATCTATAATTTTACATGTCCATCTGTGCATCTTTTTTTGGTGAAAAATCATTCATATCTCAGGAGTGGTTTGATAAATCAACCTGAAATTATGTTCATCCTTAGTTTGTGATACCTTTATCTGACTGGTGGAACCATCTAGAATCATATTTGCATGGTGTCCATCACTTCATCTGTTAGTTACGTATTAAAATCACACTTATCATGAGAGTATCCAATGTTCATCCATCTTGGCCATTTTTTTCTGGCCGTCTGTTAGCAGGGCACAAATTTGTAACTGCTGGTCCTCAACTTGAACTTCTATGTGAATATCCAGGGAGGTCGATAAAAAAATCTCCTTGGAAACCTGAAATTAGGTTACTGTGATCTATATCCTCTGAGCTATGGGGCTTGAAAAAAAACCCCAGAATAATCAAAAATATGATACAAAACCTCCAGTATCTTGATAATCAATGCATGGATTATCATGAAACTTGCTTTGAATATTGACCATAACCAGTTTTGTCAGTTCCCAAAAAGTGGTGGCACCACCTGTATTTTTTTGTTATTTTAACAAATATTTTTCCATTTTTTTTCACTGTAAAATGACAACAGTCATGTCAGTTTCTCAGCTGTGATTACATCTAGTGTTCCAAAACCTGGTGTGTATATTGGTAACAAGTGGATGCCCTATAGTAAGCACCCTGTCTGTCTGTCTGTTTGTCTGTCTGTCTGTCCATCTGTCCATCCACACAGATTTGATTCCAGATGATAACTCAAGGTTGGATTGACACATGGATTTCAAACTTGACTTTAATATGGCCCACCACTTAAGCAAGAACCTATATGATTTTTGGGTCATGAGGTCAAAGGTCAAGGACTCAGGACTCCCTTATTTAAAAGATTATGGCTGTATTTGAAGCCAAGCTTTTCATCCCAAACTTTCCATCTTGAGCATTTAGCTGACTTGTCAGTATGGGGAGAGCATAAAAAATTTGGGGTCACAAGGTCAAAGGTCAAGGTTACAGAGGCCATCTGTTCACAAATTAGTTTCCAGATGATAACTCCAGTTTAGATTGACATAATGGTTTCAAACTTAACTTATATATGGCACACCACTAAAGTAAGAAATGTGTCAATTTCTGGGTCCAGAGGTCAAAGTCACAGGAACCATTTTCTTTAAAAGAATGTTTGCATTTCAAACTAAACTTTTCATCACAAACCTTCCATTTTCAAGATATTGCTAACCTACCAATAGGGGAAGATTCTATTCGATTTTGAGGTCTATGGTCAAAGGTCAAGGTTACAGGGCCCATCCATTCACAAATTAGTTTATGGATGATAATTCTGCTTTGGATAGACAGATTGGCTTCAAACTTGATTTATTAATGACCCACCACTGTATGTAAATTCATTTTGATTTTCAGGGTCCAGAGATCAAAGTTAAAGGTCACAGGAGCCATATCTTTAAAAAAGATTGTAGATGCTCTGTAAATCATATTTTTATCCCAAACTTACCATCTTTCTCACATGGCTTACTTGCCCAAAGTGAGGAAATCTGTAGATTTTGAGGTAACCTGGTCAGAGGTAATGTAAATGCTGCAAGTTCAAGGATAAAAATTTCTAAGAAGTTTTGGTCACAAGGTCATTGGTTAAGGTCACAGGACTATCATCCGTAAAAAATTTTTTCTATGAAAATATTCTTACAGACAAATTCAGCTGAAAGTCGAGACCCATTTCCCTAGTCCCTGGGTCCCTAGTTCTTGTATAAAGACTGGTCTGGACTTTTTTGCAGGGTCTGTCTATACAACATAGAATACTTTTGCATCTCTGATGTGAGAAATTTGAACTGCTCTTATGTCAGGGACATTCCATGCCTCAATCAATCCATGAAATTTGGATTTACCAGATACTCTTAGTTGATTGATAGCCCATGCATAATCCATATTTTATTCTGTGAAATAATGAAAATACAGCAGTTGCCAATTCTGTACAAACTGAAGAAGGTTGTAATTATGTAGAGTAAAAGTATAAAAGAATTATGTAGAGTATTATTTTACACAGACATTGTCAGGATAGACAGAACAGACAGCCATTTTTTAATTAGATATGTTTTGAGTAATGCAAGACTACATATTTATTAACTTACTTTGTCAAGGGTTTTGCCCTTCTTATATGAAATAAAAGTCAGGTTGTTGTAAAAAAAATTCTGCCAGCTACTTTTTATTGTATCATATAGTCTACCTTTGTATTACACAATTTCTGTGTAAGTAAGAAATATTGCAACTTTAACTAGAATTGCTTTTAGGAACCAAGCACCCCGGAAGATATCATTAAATGGCTATTGTTTCTGGATAAATAATAAAACAAATGAAAATAATTTAAAAGTTTTTGCCAAGGGAAGCATATTGAAAAGAATGTACATTAATACATATACTAGTTCATGCATTTCAGTAAAAATAATTGATAAATTTGCACATAGATTGTACCAGATAACTTTTTCCTTCCGTTCCAAAGTCCTTGCACACAGGTTAAGTCATAAAGTGTTTTGCCTATGAATATTTTGTGCTAGCATGCTTAGGGAATTCTTAAAGTATTTATATAATGCCCTGGTTGCTTGTGGGGTACACATCTTTTTAGGATTACAGTTGTTTTTCAGAATAAGTTAAATTAGTCAGGCGTGTGTCGTTGGTTCATTTCATCAAGCAAGCTCATGTTCCTTCATGTTTAGATCAATTACTATTCGCGTGCCACATATGGGGTTTATTTGTCTGCGTAAAAGAAAGCCATATTAAGAATATCCACCAGGCCACCAAGTTTATTACTGACAAGTCTCAGCTGTGGGATGTCAAACGGTGCAGCCAGTGCCTTTGTGGCAGCACGAGGAATATGGCAGCTTGTAGATTGCGCTTGACAGTCGTAATGGGGGGACCTGTTGATACTATACAGGTCTTGCCAGCTTTGTTTGCTAGTTTATCTTTGTTTGTCAGGGATGGGTGCTGCTGTAGCCACACTAACCTTGCCATCACTGCTAATGAATTCATTCTGACGACTCAGATTTGATTTAGTGCTGTCATCTATTTCTTTCTTCTGATATCAAGTTACATAATTCTGTTATCTCAATGTTAGGGACAGTTCTGATGAGAGGTATACATGCTTTGGGCGTGGAGTAACTATTCCTTTTGTTATTGCCATTACATGTATTGAACAACACAGATTGTTCAGTATCCATTACTGTAACCATCAATCATTTTGCATGTTATAAGATAAATTTATGTTGGTTCAGATTCTTACAGGTGACTTATTAAACAAATAAAAAACTTTTTTTTAAACATGCAGTAATAATGAATTGTAATACCTGTTGAATGTCATCATGACATTAGAACTGTCTACAGATCAATAAAAAGACTGTCTCCTGCCTTAGAACTACTAAAATGGTCCACATCTCTCCATCTATCCTTCTGTCCATCCATTTAGCCCTTTAAAAATTTCTCTACAACCACTTCTGCTTTCTCCACCAAATTTTGCAGACATATTGATTTCACAACTGATATGTGATTATTACCTGCAGTTTAGGGCCACGTCTGGTTTAACTAATTTCTCTGTGTTAGAGAATTACCTTTTCCACTTTTGCTCAGATAATTTGGTTTTAGCCTAGAATCATAGTTTGATGAATTCATTTATATGGTGCTACACAGACAACAAATTTTGCAATACAGTTTTGATACACTGGTAATATATTTTAATTACATTCCACATTTTATTCACCTCAAGCAGTCTGAAAGCAACTATTGCAATGTTAAGGTGACAGGGGCAATGAGACACTTGTAAAATAAGGTGGGCAGGAAATTGTTCAATAACTCCTGATGGCATGTAGGCTTAACTTTCACGGTTTACAAGGCTAACACTGGCTCCACCTTTGACCATTGATCACTGGAACAAATAACAAATGGCAACTGAAAGGAGAATGAAAATGTAACTGAAAGGAGAGTAAAGTTGGTTCTATTGATTTATATGGCCAGGAGAGGTTTCATTTCACACATTGTTTCAGCAACTAGAAAAGGTGACACCCATCAATGCCGATGTTGTTGTTCCTAAAACCTGTTATTGAGATATTGGTCTGATCCATAGGTTGCTACGGTAACAATTCTTTGTCACAAGGTGACCTGCTGTAGCGGTTTTGATTTGTGTGCCTGAGGTGGCCTTGCTTCAGGTGAATGAAAGGTGGATCGAAAACACTCAGGTCACTTCCAACA